>OW052073.1:5005000-6255000 GCA_932526445.1 Phragmatobia fuliginosa
TAGTTCATGGTTCGTCGACGCTTCTAATATATATGGAAAAAAACTTCTAGCAGTACAGAATGAGTCGAGAGAATGGATCGACTTAACCGGGGTTGTACTTACCTCATAAAGCGAATGCGAATAAAGCGAAAAATCTAATTCCTAAAATTGACAGCATTCGTGGTTAACGTATTTCGTTAGTGAATGTCAGCAGTATCTTACTAAACCACCATAGTGTGGGTCACCATTCTACATTGTCTGCATTCACAATGATCGCGGTGAACCCCACTTCTGGGTTATACTCATACTTTCCACCTGGCAGAGTCACTTAGGGGCCTAAATATAAAAAAATAAACAATTATTTATTTAATACAACGTATTATGTAATTATCCCAACTAATCCTTTGTTAGTGTTCTTTAATCTCATTTAGTTATTTCTAACCAAAGAATACAACGAACTTTCAGTGGATTAAAATTACATCCAGTATTTACGCTACAAGCTCGAAGATTTAATTTATTCAATTTGTTCTTTGTCCTAAAGCGGGAGTTATCTTTTAAAAAAAAATATTTCTGGATTGTTTTTTTTAAAGATAACTCTCGTATTAGGAATATAAATATTATTATTATAGGACACAAAGCACACTCAGACTTAAAACAACCATTTGTGATACACAAAATGTTGTCCCAGTAGAAAGCGTCGCGTCGTGTGTTGATTTATTCTGATTAGTTTCGTTGCGGGTTGCAAGTTAGTTCAATTTTTCCTAGTAATTGCCGAGTGTCGTAATTCGGTGTGTCCGTGGGTCATTGTTATAATAAACAAGAGTTACAATGCTAGACGGCCGAATTATTCCTATTAAAAAAGTCTTTAGACTAAACCAATCGTACGAATACTTCTAAAAAAAAATCACAAACACGGAAAGGTATATAGGGTACTATTTCTTTTCATCAAAAGATATGCCAAGGATTCATTATATGTACAATTGGCAATTTTATGTTTCTGTTGCTAACCAAAATATACACAGCATAATAAACGGTTTTCTTGACATGTAAATGTATCCATTTCACACACTAATCACACACTAACAAAGGATTATCATCCTGGTATACCTCCAAAACCTTCTACCGCAACACGGTGCGACACTTGACAGCGAAAAGACGATGTGAATTTCAAAAAACTATTTACCTACGAAGCGTATTATGTTTATGAGCCACAAAAAAAATGTTTTTAATCTGGACTAAGTTTTGCCAAAATCATCATCAACAACCCAGCTCGGATCTCCTCCTCTCCGGAAAGGGTTAAGGCCATTTTGATACTTCAATTTCAAATATGTTTAAAGTAGACATCTCATTTCTTAGTACACGTGTTTTTGCAATTAATCTTCTTTGAAATCAAATCTAATTCACACATTGTATATGAAATTTGTCTATTATTTTTGCAGACAAAAGCAGCTGATATCACATAGCACGTGTTCAAAATCAAGATCAAACAGAAAATATTACGTTTGATCAATTACGGATTAAGAAATAATACAACTGGATTTTTAAAACACTTGATAAATGAAAGCTATCAAGCCAGTTTTTGTTTGAATCAATAGTGCCAGAATTAAATATAATTTGAATTGATACAATTACAAGTACAATTTTCAATGGATTAAATTCAGTTTAGTTTAATACGTTGGTGTGGTGACGGTATAAGAATACAGACTATCATCACTCTTATTCGTTCTGTGAGTGGCGTTAAGCAAACTAAGGTAACAAAACTACTCAGGGCAATAAAAAGGAAAAACTTGACTCAAACTTTTTAAAATTTTTATATAAATAAAATAAAAATTTGAGTTCAAAAAAGTTGAATAAAAATAAATCGTCGTCGTCATCCATCGTCTACCATCCAAAGTTTGTAACGGGGTGGTGAATCAGCATCAGACCGATTAAAACGAAATGTTGGGGAACCCCTACATTTACGTCATGAACATCATCATCATCATCAACAGCCTTTAACAGTCCACTGCTGGACTTAGGCCTCTCCTTGAAAAGTAGGTATTGGCCTACTATACCACGCTGGCCAGACGGGTTGGTATAGGGTTGGTTTCAAGTTGTCCTTCTCTTTGCATTGATCTTGTCTTGCAATCACATTTACGTCATGAACGGGTTCGACATACTGCCGTTTCACTGAAGATCCTAAAATGACAGTATTCGTGCTGAGGTTATTGCTTAGTAATAAACATGTTACAAGCAATCTGCGTAAACTAGCGTGTGAGACTTGGGGCTTAATGATGCAGAAGCAACTCAATAGAATGGTGTGGGTAGCATACCTCTAAAACGCTGAAATGTTTAGGATAAATTTCGATATTCGTTAATTTCGCCACGACCACCACCTTGACAGACTCCACCTAAAAATCCTTGGAGAAGTACATAGGCTACTTTTTTCGCGGTAGCAAGAGCCACAAAAAGAATAGTATATAAAATTGTAAAAATATAGTATTTCAAAACTTAGATTCCACAGTTTAAACATTACCTAATGGAACTCATTACGCAATCGTGTTTGACAATTAGTTTTGATCAAGTGCTAAAGTTATACAGTAGTATGTCTTATGAGACAATATGTGGACATGTGAATATGTGAAATTATGCCTTGAGATATTATCAACTGCTGTAAATTGTTGGCTTACAGTTGACGTATTCGTTCTACCACATTCCACGTGACTATGAGCTCAGTATCACGAGTTGTGTCTATAGTCCAATATAAGTATAAGCTTAAGGGAATCGCAATTTTGTTTTTAATTTGGTGCAGGTAAAATACTTTGTGGAGGAACGGGTGTCGTGTTTCTCCAACACAAAGGGAGGATCCTCCGACCAGGCGAGGTGTTCGTGCCTGGCGGACTAGTGCCCAACAGTTGATGTTGGGATGTTGTATATATGCTAATCGGCGCGAGAATGTCGCTTTCGCGATTCTGGATTAGTAATTACTCCGTATAGATCGTTACGTGTTTTTCTTTGTAGTTCCGTGTTTCTTCTCTAGATGGCGCTGTCGTATGTTTTTCGTCGCGCTGTATGTGAAAGTCGCCACAACTTCTTCGAAATGTTCTTTTACCGAGTGTCATTTTTATTTTATTGTTGTAATGGAATAGGCGTTTGTCTTCCATCTCACCTGATGGAAAGTGTAGATGAAGACGAAGATGGTACACGCCCATCCAAAAGAAACCTGTTCACTCTACTCTTAAAGGCTCCAGAGTTCAACTCATCAGGAAAAATAGACCCAGGCAGGTCGTTCCAAATTTTGGCGACTCTCACCAAAAACGAGCTGTCAAACCGTTTGGTTCGTCTTTTGGGTATGCCAACAATGTATGGATGAAACTTTTGCCTGCGCCTAGTGGTCCGATAAAGGAATGGAGATGGTTCAATCAGTTCGAAAAGAGCTTTCGAGCACTCTCCAAAGTGCATCCTATAAAAAACCGATAAGCTGGCAACTCGACGACGATGCTCAAGGGTGTGTAGTCTGCTATTTGAGAGCTTTCCGTTATTAATTAACCTACGGGCTCTTCGGTCATTATACGCATTGAAGCGCACACAAGTACGCTGTTTGCTTGTGACCTGTGCGTTTCTCCGTATTTACAAATAAATAAGATTGAAGTATCTGTATTTAATAAACAAATTAACGGCTTATTAATAAATTCATATAAAAGTATATACGGTACTTATAACCTTAAAGTTTTTGCTGTCTCTCTGTCTGTTCCGATTTTGATGGGACTTTCACTGGCAGAAAGCTGATGGCATAAGAAGTAACTAAGGCTATTTTTTAAACCAGCTGTGCTCCGCGGTACTATTGTGTTGTAATAACCGCAGGTAACACCGCGGGTCTCAGCTAGTTTTTAACATACCTACAGAATGGCCGAAAATTTGTTGTCCAATAAAAAGAACACCGAACGCGGTCACTGTCGAGAGTCATCATCATCATCATCCTAGCCTTATCCTCAAATTTATTTGGGATCGGCAAACTCAGTTTTTCCACGGAACGATTGGCATCGGATCTCCGCCACCCTAAGGGAGAACTGAAATTCGAAGATTTAACTAGTTGTCAGTATATTTGAAGGCACCGACTTCCGAATAACGATTGCCATAGATGTTCATGACAGCCGGGACCGACGGCTTTACGTGCTCTCTGAGGCACGGACGTGAATCACCGCCAAACTTCCATAGTACCTTTTGATTATCGACTCTTAATAAAAGGATATAATGGTAGGCTTTGTAGTTTGTATATTGAGTTATAACGTCATACTTGGCTATAACTTATGCAAACAACACAAAAAAGTAATTTGTGTTGTGAATCACCGCCAAACTTCCAAACTCCGGGCAGCTCCTAAGAAAATCCCAAAAACACTTTTTGGCTCGACCCGGGATTTGAACCCGGGATTTGATTAGTAGTCGCATACGCTAACAACTAGGCCAACGAGGCAGTTACTGTCGAGAGGCATTAGATATAAATTCAATTTACACTAGAGCCCTAGTAGAAGCTCGTATGTGAAATAATACCTTATGGTTAACTTTACGCATGAGAGTGACAGGTGAGTGTCACATCAAAATAGCTTGGAATTCTAACGCTCCATTAACAAAAATCTATAAATATTTCAGAATCAAAGAAACTAATATAATTTCTAAAGTAAGGGCAATGCAAGTTCAAATTGTTATATTATACAGAACGTAGAACGTAGGTACGGTTTTTGATTAATATTGCGATCAGGCTGAAACTAAAATTTAAAAAACTTATTCTTCAAAGGAAAACTTTTTTACATTCAAAATGTATCTATTTAGAACTTTACAATCATTGTTTTAGTTACTTTATTTTTGAGAGAGTAATGCTTTGACTCAAATTGGAAAATAATAACTAGTTTTGCCTATTATTTTGCTTTGTTTATCTATCTCTGTTTGGTTTTCCCTTTAACTGTATTGAATTACTCGGATCAAGTTCTTATTTGTCAAACCAATTATATAACAGACATTTAGGGCCATAGCACACTAGCTACTTTTAGCATCGACGATCGGCTAGTCGCTTTTTACAAGCTAAAAACGGCGACCGAACGCTCCACGCCGCACACTTAAAAACGCCAAACGCTTAGATTAAGTCGCTTTTTAGAATCGCAACACAGTAGTTGAACGCTACTCTCCGTACACATTCGGATGCCGGTAACATTGATTTGGCGTTGGATAATTATATACAACACTACATCCGACGCGATCCAGGCATCTGAGCAGTCGCTAAAACGCGCGTTTCCGATACTGCGTTCTGTTATACGGTACTCCGGGAAACCGTTTTTAAAAAAAAAGCGTTGAGGTTTAAACACTGATTTTATTAAATTTACACTAGTTTTGGAAACTTATGGAAATAGAAATAGAAATAGAAAGGTTACAATTAAATCGAAAAGACGAGTGTTCAATTTTAGGGTTTGAAAGAGACTGACCTGCCTTTATGGCGCTTTGAGTACTGGGACATATGATACCTGCTTAGTAATGCTTAGGTCAGCAGTGTCCCATACTAAAGGGGTATGTAACAGCCCCCCGGTTAAGAGGAAACTTACCGTAAGGGAAAGTTTCCGGAAAATTATTCCATCCGCAAACGCGGTTGATTTGGAATTACTTCTAATTCGATGTGAGTGTTTTCATTTTGTTCATCTGTTACTGTATGCGTCCTTGATTTTGAACACTTGCCCTTTTTACAAATATATAGTAAAACTAAAGCTAACCATAAAAGTACAGAAATTACACTAAGGATTGGGAAACTTATATGTTTATTAAAATTATTGGAACTATCTACAGAATTTAACTCATCTATAATCTGGTTAGATACAATTTTCAGATTTTTAAGCTCATCTAATTTTACATTATTAATTTTAAAAGGAGATATATTTAGTTTCTTTATACGACCTATATTACAGCAACTATCGTTAATAATATTAAAACTGGAAGAAACTATTGGTAATTTTAAAGTAGGGGTGGTTTCTCTTACTAATATAGTATTTCTACAATATGCTGCACAATTATATGGTATATTAAGTATTCCAGTGCCGGATACAATTGTTTCTGATAGTATACTGTTTGAACATTCAATAGTAAGTTTTGTAGGTTTAGATTGGACAAATATCCATTTATTATTACTTAACTTATGCCAAACATCAATATTACCATGAAGGAATCTATATTGGCAGTTTTCTGGTAATGAGGATACAGCTTTAGTGATTATGTCTATTTCACAATATTGGTTACCCGACACGGTATAAATCTCGTATAGTTTACAAAGGTAGGTCTTGTAGGATATATCTCTACAATCTTGTAGGTTCTTTACAAATGCAAATGAGGATTTGTCCTTGCTTAAAGCTAAAAATTGTTCTGTAGGTAAAATTAAACTAAAAGAATTTGGTGTTTCTGAGCTATGTGGAATAGGCAATGGAATGTTTTTATATAGGTTATATTCTAATGCACTAACTAAGGGTATTCTTACTACAAATATTAGCTTATTATCTAAATAGTAACAGACTAACTCAGCAATATTAATTAAAGTATGAATATTGTTTAATTCTAAATTTACTGGGAAATCTTTATACTTAGGAACTACCTTAAGGTTACTAATAATGTCTTCGTATAGCTGACGTGGTGTTAAAATAGATGGGTGAAGAGTATTACTTTGTACAAATAGAATAGAGTTTAAAATATCCTCTATCTTAAAAGAGAGGGTGTATAGGTTAGCCTGTAGAACATTTAAAACATTTTCGAATTTGATTTTAAAGCTGTTAGTTGTTACAATATTGGAAAAAGTGTTATATGACATAGTTATACTGTCGATAACGTCATTCAATTTTGCTTGGTTAACGTAGATTTCATGTAAAGAATTATTAACGTTGGAAATAGCTGACTGAGAAACAATTATGCTTTCTTTGACTGCATCTTTAATTTTCTTCTCATTTGTAAATAGTTTTTCGATAGCGTTATTATAATTTTCAGCGTCATCTTCATCTAAAGTACCGAATATATGTCTAAAAATAACACCTATTCCAGATATCCAAGCGGATCTTTTAGAGAAGGTATTAGAAATAATATGGGAGAATGAATCAAAGTCACGTAAGATGTCTGCATATAATGAATTTAAGGGTTCTAACATGTTTGAGCATTGTTTTTCGTCTATTTCTTCACTTTCTCTACATTGGTACCGTATTCTATTGAATGCATTTTGAATGTTTTCGATGTGACCTCTGTAAGCGGACATATCTACAGGGATAACTATGTGAAACTGATCATTAACTACTTTGAGAGAGCCAACTGGATCGAAGAATATACCAGGACCTTGGGTGATGTATTCAACATATTGATTCTCGGTTGTTGCTATGGTAAAAGCGGCCTCCAGTCTGTAATAGTAATTTAATTTAACTAGGTTAGTAAATAACGAATTTGTCATAAACAGAAATCATATTATTAATTAATCATTCAAATGTGCTGGTTTTTACTTCATCGAAATGGTGTTTTACATGACGTCGGTTAATAAGAAGTGAAAGAGTGTTATTGCCATGTATCTTCACAACTTTGTAAGGACCTTTCCATAAGGGTGAAAGTGCTTTGCGCAATCTGAAAGGGTTTTTTAAATAGACGTAGTCACCTACTTTGTACTGTATGGGACGAGAGTGTCTATCGTAGTAGGATTTGGATCTTTCTTTTGAAGCGTTTATGTTTTCTATGGCTTTTTCATGAGACACCTTTAATCGGTGATGAAGCATCTTTATATACTCGGGATAGGTAGCGTCTGGACTAGAACCAAATACTGAATCGGGGAGATAAGGTTTGTGACCAAAAAGAAGTTCGTATGGGGTAAATTTCGTTGTTGTATGAACACTGGAATTGTAGGTGAGCATGGCAGTGTAAACGAATTTATGCCAGTCTGTTTGGTTCTCGTTTACTTAAGACTTTAAGTATTCTTTAAGAGTAGAATGGCTTCTTTCTAGAGCGCCTTGGGTTTGCGGGTGATAAGGTGAGGACCAAAGTTGTTTTATTTTGAGAAAATCGCAAGTGCGCTTAAATAATTCGGCTGTGAAATTGGTACCTTGGTCGGTAAGTATGAATTTGGGAATTCCAAACAAGGAGATGAAATGTACTAAACACTCACAGGTTTCTTCAGCTGTGGCGTTTGAGATTGGATAGGCGGAAGAGAACTTTGTTAGGTCGTCTTGAAGGGTAAGTATGAATTTCAGTTTATGGATTCCGGCTTCTGGTAAAGGACCGACTATATCAAGGCTGATTCTTTCGATTGGACGAGAAGAAGTTGTAGTAATTTGCATAGGAGATTGGTTTATTTTCCGCAAGGCTTTGTTTGATTGACAAAATTTACAGTTTTTGACGTAGTTTTCAATATCTGTACGCATATTCTTCCAGTAATAGCGTTCTTTAATCCTGTTGTGCATCCTAGTACAGCCTAAGTGTCCTGCGATTGGAATGTCGTGATTTTCTCTAAGGATTTTTGTAATTTCCGTTGGGACTGGGTATATTATAGTATTATGATGTATATTTACTGTGATGTTTGTATTATTGAATAGATACATGAGCATGTTGTAAATTTTGACGAAAGAATGTTGTTCAAATTGGTTTTTAAAGTCTGAGATGGCAATTTCACCAATATCTGCCGAAAGTAATAGATCATCTCGAACGGATTTAAGCGTCTTGAATATATCCGGATAAGGACAGTCGTCGAAATAGTAGACTTTTGTAAAAAGGAGATAGAATGTTTTGTTTTGGTTCTCGAGTTTTTTGAATGAGTGAAGTTCTCTTTCAGAATTGGAAATGTCTGTAGAATCTGCCATGGTAGTTAGGATATCTTGGAGATAGGGGTTTGATTCGTCTAAGTCGATTGAAACTGGGATTAGTAGAGTATTGCAATTGCTTTTGAGAAGGCTTTCATTATGTTCTTTGATATATGAATTAAAAGTTTCGTTTTTATTTAGGATAGATTTTAGGAATTCGTTATAATCTTTGTTAGAGTTAGTAGGAATTGCATCAGGACTTGGAGCTGCGGATTTCAAAGGAGCAGGTGAGTTTTCCTGAATTACAGGGATCTGAGGAGAAGTCTGCTGAGGATTGTCAGGTGAGTAATTTTGGTGTTCAGGATTGAGGATATCGGAAAGCAGGTCAAGGTCATCATTTTCTAGAAGATCTATCTGAGGTAAGTTGCTTGTTTCGCCGTCGGAGATAGGAATTTGTATGTCTAGGCCTTCTATCGTCATTGGGCTAAATGGGGGAGATTGGTTGGAGTTATTTGAGGTTGGATTGGCTTGATTTCGTCTTGACTCATCTTGGATTAGTGGATTGACGGGAAATCGGGATAAAGCATCAGCATTACTGTTAATTTTTCCTTTTTTATATTCGATTTTATAATCAAACTCTTCTAATTTCAGGCGCCATCTTACGAGCTTAGACCCTGGGTCTTTGCAGTTAAATAACCATTTTAATGGTTTATGATCAGTGAGGATATTAAATTGGTTACCATATAGATATGGTCTGAATGTTTTAGTTCCCCATACTATTGCTAGACATTCTTTTTCTGTAACGCTGTAGTTACTTTCAGCTTTATTGAGGGTTCTAGAGGCATAGGCAATAGGTAGGTCTTTTCCTATTGGACCTTGGGACAAGATAGCGGAAATGGCGAAATTGGAAGCATCACAAGTGAGGTTGAAGGGTTTAGTAAAATCAGGATAAGCTAATATAGGAGCAGTGGTCAGGCTATTTTTAAGGGTGTCGAAAGCTAGTTGTTGTTCGTTTTTCCATTCAAATGGTACATCTTTTCTTAAAAGGTTTGTAAGGGGTTTAGCTATTTGAGATAAGTTGGGTATAAAACGGCGGTAGTAAGATACCAATCCCATGAAGGATTTAATGTCTTTTGGGCACATAGGTTGTGAAAAGTTTTGGACAGCTTTAGTTTTATCTGGATTTGGTTTTACACCTTTGTCGGTTATGACATGACCAAGATAGGATACTTCTTTGCGAAGGAATTCACATTTGTCCGGTTGAAGTTTAAGGTTGAAATGTCTCAACCTATCAAAAACATTGGAAAGGTTTTTCATGTGGGTTTCAAGGTCATAGGAATATATTACGATGTCGTCAAGGTAAACGAAGCATTGAATGCCTTGTAGGCCTGATAAAGCAGAGTTCATCAACCTTTGGAATGTGGAAGGCGCATTCTTCAACCCAAATGGCATCCTTGTGAATTCGAAGTGCCCTTGAGGAACGGAGAAAGCAGTTTTGGGAGCGTCAACTTCGGACATTTGGATTTGATGAAAACCGGATGCTAGGTCGAGAGTACTGAAGTATTTGGATTTGCCTAGTTGGTCAAGGATTTCTGAAATGTTAGGAATAGGGTAAGAGTCGCCGATCGTGATGTCGTTAAGACGGCGGTAATCAATGACCACACGCCATTTACGTTGGCCAGAAGCGTCAATTTTCTTAGGGACTACCCATATAGGGGATGACCATGGAGAAGTAGAAGGTTTAATGATCCCTTCGTCGAGCATTTTATTGATTTGGGAATTTACTTCTTGTTTGTGTACGTCAGGAAATCGGTAGGATTTTGTATTTATAGGTAGAGAAGAGGAGGTAGGTATTTCATGAGTTATAGCATTAGTGAAAGATAATTTATCTCCTGGGATATGGAAAATATCGGAGAAGTTTGCACAAATATCATACAGTGAGTCTCGTTCTTCACCGTTGAGGTGAGATACTCTTAGGAGATCTAGAACTTGATTTGTTCGAGCTTGACAATTTTCAAAAAAGGTTGTGTGAAATATTTGATGAGTATTTCTTGATTCGAAGGGTGAAAGTTTTAATTTTAAATCGGGGTTGAAAGTGATTGGAGATTCGGATACATTAACGACGGAAATGTTTACTCTGGAATTGGGCTTTACTTTCACAATGGAGTTGGCAATTAGGATTGAGTCGATAGGATTCTGATCTAGAACTAGGCCTTCTTGGATTTCTGGGTTTAGTACTGAACATTCTATAATGGTTTCTGTTCTGGGTGCGATTGTATAAGTTGGCTCATTGAATTTTAAACGGAGTTTTGTTCTATCTACGGAAAGCGATTCAGTTTGGAAATCGATTTTGGAGTTTGTGTTTGATAAAAAGTCATTTCCAATAATTCCGTCATAAGGGAAATCGATGTCAGCGATGACATTGAACTCATGTTTGAGGGAATGGATTGTTATACATCCTAGTGATTTCATAGGATTGTTTGTCGCGCCTAAGCCAGAGAACATTACAATTTGGTCTTTTAATGTGACCATTGTTTCTATCGCTGACTGTTTGATAAGGCTTATAGATGCACCACTATCGACAAGGAACTTCAATGGTTTGGTTGATACGGATGTTTGGACTTCAATGAAAGGTAAGAATTTTCTTGATGGATTTGATGTAATATTGTGTATTTTTTTATCATTTTTAAATTTTGTTACAGGCGCGGAGCTCGCGGTGCTGGATTTGGAAACGACAGAAATAGGAGGATTCAATATTTTAGGATTCGGAGAGGATTCAGTGGTTACTTCTTGAGATTTAGTAAGCTCTTGAGCGATAGGGGTTTTGTAAGAGTGTGTAGATAATTTGTTGGATTTAGGAGTGGTTTTTTGTAAGATTTCAGAATAGGAAATAGTATTGGAATTAGAAATTAAGTCTTTATTCTGGGGCTGATTACCCTGTTGCGTGATTTTGCAAATGCTATCAGAGTTAGAATTTGAATTAGAAATTGAACTAGAAGTTGGATTGGAAGTAGAATTCGAATTAGACTTAAAATTTGTTTTGAAATTGGAATTTGTATTGGAATATGAAATTGAATTGGAACTGGCGTTGGGAATGGAATTGGACTTAGTACTGGTATTGGAATTTGTATAGGATATGGTATTATTGGAAACGGTGGGTACAGTGGATCTGTTGGATACAGAAGATACAGTGGGTTGATTGGATACAGTGAATTTGTTATTGGAAACAGCGGATACAGTGGATACAGTGGATTGGTTTGATACAGTGGATTTAGTAGATACAGCGGATTTAGATACAGTGGATTTAGTAGATACAGTGGATTTAGTAGATTTAGTATCGACTTTGGAATTAGAATTTCCTGTGCGACACCGTTCAGGAAATTTTACTCGGTTAAATTATTATCTACAGTGTCGTAACCGTCTTGAGCACATTCAGCCTCGACATTGTCATGTGTAATGTTATGGATAGGGCGATTGCAATTGTTGCGTGAATCACTACCGTTTTTAATTTCAGTGTTGTTGCGGCGATTATTATTGTATTGTCGTTTACGACAATTTTCAATAGTGTGTCCGATATTTTTGCAATATCGGCACGTAGGGGTTTGTAAAGTGGAGGATTGATTTGGACCTTGAGCTCTGGCGAAATAAGGTTGACCTTGTGATCTAGGTTGATATGATTGTCCTTGAGGTTTAGAATAGGATGAGTTAAGGGTGGGTCTAAAATTGTTATTATTTGCATTGAGTGGTAGAAAAGAATTTCTTTTGTAGGTTATACCGAGGATTTTTTCTTCGGCAGTGGCAAAATTAATGGCTTCGTTTAATGTAGAAGGGTCGCGACATCTTACAACTGTTGCTAGTCGAGGGTCAAGGCCCATCATGAATCTATTTAAAGCTAAGTCTTGCATGGTAGCTACCCGACCTGACAATTCATCTTTTTTTCTTGTTGGAATGCTAATATTAATTTCGGTAAGTAATTTTGATAAGCAGGCCTCTATTCTTAATGAATATTGATTTACATTTTCGTTTGGGTGTTGTTTGCAGCTTTGAAGGTCGGCTAGTAGGTGTGAGTAGTGCTTTCGGTCTCCGAATTGGTTTTTTAAAAACTCTTCGAGTTGGGACCATTTTGTGAATTCTTTAATGGCGCATACTGCTTCGGCCTTGCCCGTTAGGCGACTTAAGATATATTTAAAAAGAGTTTCCTGTTGAGAGGATGATGCTAAATTAATTGCGTTGCGACAGTTATTGAGGAATGGTATAAGAGTGTCTCGAGACCCGTCGAAGGTCCCGACAAATTTTATAAGTACATTAAGATCGATTTCCGACATTTTCACTTGCATTTCTTCGTCCTTAACGTCTGCTGCTTTAGGCATATTAACAGTTTTTTTTGAAAGAAGAGAAAGAAAATTTAAAAAATTTGAAATGATGTGTATGGGAAAATAAAAATTAATAAGTAAGATTCAAGGTTAATACAATGATCTTATAGGTGTGCAGTGACTCGAGTGCGAGACAGTGTTATCAGTTCCTAGAAAATGATGTGTGGGCGATGAGCGGTAGCTCGTCGATTGTTTTGACTGTCAGATCAATTCTCTGAATTTTAATAAAAATTTACAATATAATTAGTGTGTAGTGAACTTATTATGTATTTAATTTATTATAATATGAACTAATTTATAAACTTTTCTTAATAGTTTTATATATTATTATTTTAATTATGGTAAAGTAGTAGTACAATTCTGGGTTTATCACGATACACTGAAAGTCACGAAGAACACTTAATTCACAGTATATTACGAAGGTTTTTATAACTCACAGAAGAAACAGGAACATTGTAGTTGACCGGGACACGCAGTACTGTTGCTCCTTACAGGATCAGGATGCAGCGGCGCGGCACCTCAAACACGGCACTTTGATTCTTTGTTATCGAATCACACTTTAATTTGGCACTTTAATTTGGCACTTTAATTTGGCACTTTTATTTGGAACTTGAAGAAATACGGAGAATTTGTTGGTGTTTACCAACAGATTTAGTAGAAAATTCGAAGGTTTTCACACACGACACAACACAGTGAGGTACTGGAAGCGTTACCAGGGACCTTTAAAATCCCCTTTAGCTGCCACCAATGTTATACGGTACTCCGGGAAACCGTTTTTAAAAAAAAAGCGTTGAGGTTTAAACACTGATTTTATTAAATTTACACTAGTTTTGGAAACTTATGGAAATAGAAATAGAAATAGAAAGGTTACAATTAAATCGAAAAGACGAGTGTTCAATTTTAGGGTTTGGAAGAGACTGACCTGCCTTTATGGCGCTTTGAGTACTGGGACATATGATACCTGCTTAGTAATGCTTAGGTCAGCAGTGTCCCATACTAAAGGGGTATCTAACAGTTCGAACGCAGAAAGTCGCGAATGATGCAACATGACGCGCGATTTTGATACCGCGATCGAATCTGTGGGCCTTTGGGATGGCAAAGCATAATTGATACACCCATAGTGACTGTAATTGTTTGCTCAAATCCAAAATACTTTAAATTGACTGCCTCGAGTGAACAGTGGCAGCGTACGCAACTGAATCCCGGGTCGGAGCAAATGTCTCTGTGGTACGCAAATATTTTGTTTTGGAGTTTGGGTGTTTTCTATGTATAATTGAGAGTATTTGCAAAAGTATGTTTCCATATTTAAATTAGTTGTCTAGGACCAAGAATACAAGATCTGCTTAGTTTGGGACTAGATGGCGTTGTGTGTAAGAATATTATAAATTAAATTAATATTAATTAAATGCTCGATTGTTACAGAATATTGACAGGCAAGCAGGTGACTTTTTTTCTTGTTAAGTCTTATTAGAAAACCAAGCGTCAGCACTTTAAGTTTTATATTTTATGATATACTTAGACGAAGTCAGGTCCGGAGATTTTTCATTTAGCAGCAATTTGATGAAAAGTACTCTTGAGAACTAAGATTGCTCTCGAGAGCTCTATCTTGTTAAGAAGCTTTACATTATACTTTATTTCTTTCAAAAACAGTAACTACATTTTATACAAATAAATAAAATGTACGTGTCTGTTTGTAACATCAATTTAACAGTGTTTTGTTAAATGCATATGAAAGTAAACACGTCACTTAGGTACATCAAAAAAGTATTTTTTTAATTTTTGTCTGTCTGTATGTTCCGATTAATGTCTAGAACAACTAGACCGATTTTGAAGGAACTTTCACGTGCAGATGGCTGGTGACATGAAGAGTAACGTAGGGTTTTTTCGACTAGCTGATCTCCGCTTTGTTACAAATACCGACGGTAACACCGTGGAACTCAACAAGTAACGAATATAAATATATTGTGTAAGTTTTTAACAACGTGATAGGTTAGTGTGCTTGTTTAAGTAGATGACAAATTAGAATACAGAGTGTTACCACCATTCAAACTGTGGTTATCGTAAGAAAGCAAACGTGATAGGAAGACACAACGTCACACGAACACAACGTGATAGCCTTAGAAAAACTCCACCACCAACCCAACCAACCACCAACCCAACCAACCACCAACCAACTTTTACAGACAACGTTATTGCTACGTAGTCTTACGGTTTTATATTTTTTAGACGCCCCAAAAGACTCTAGTTATGCTTCATGACTAATATCATACGATAACAACCGGGACCAACTACTTAACGCGATGTCCAAATCAATCACAGACAAGCTTATGTTATATTGCCACTAACGGTCACCCATCCAGGTATTGATCACGCCGTCGTTGCTTAACTATGTCAAACGGGTCATTATAACGAAACCTGTACAAACATAAAAATGAACATAGACTAATAAAAATATTGCCCTTTTTGGCTTTTCCATAGTCACGTAAAAATAAAATTTAAGTCTTTTATTGAAATGAAATCTTATTGTATTCAATTGTAAATATTTTGATAGCATTATGCAACTAATAAAAAGTTGTATAAAATAATATTCAAACGATTGTATACTTTATTTACTTACATGCTTAAATAAATATACTTTTAACTTAATGAAATGCTTTGTAGCATTGTACAGAGACTTCTACTTGAGTGACTTTACTTTGACTGTATTTTCTGTTTCTCATTTCATATTGTTGGATGTTTCGAATATTTTACTCGTATTTGCCGGTGTAAATAAAATGTCTAGATCAGATATGAAATATATGGGATGTATCTGAGTGACGACCTGCATAAGATGGCTGGCAGAAGCTGGATGCGAGAAGCCGAAAATCGATCACAGTGGTGTGCAATGGGAGAGGCCTATGTCCAGCAGTGGACTGCGATAGGCTGATGATGATGATGATGTGAGTACTTCCATTTTTGACATAGCATTTTAATAACCAGTGTAGTACACTTGTTCTACTATATCATTTTACAATATTGCTCTGAATGTTACATACCTAATACTTTTGTTACACAACAGCATTATTTTGTTTGAACAGACAGACAGACTGACACACAGATAGACAGACAAAATTTTTAAAAATTGGTTTTTGATGTAAGTATATTTTGACATGTTAAAAAACAATTTGTTTTACATTACAAACGGACACTCCAATATTATTCATTTATATAGATTTATGTATCGCATTTTCCTAAGGATAATTTTCTTTATATTACTCACACAAAGTCAAACAAAAACAAAGTGTATATTATATTCATCAATGTTATTTCTGTTGTTGCTGAAATTTAGAAGTATACTTAGCTTAATATTTTGGTATAACCAGAGAACTATTTGATCTTGAACTACCAGCGTACCTCTTGATTGTTGTACCCCGACATTATGAGACACTACTAGATATCTAAGGTTCTTGACCTTTTGCATTAAATTTTACATCATCATCAATCATCATTAACAGCCTTTAACACTCCACTGCTGGACATAGGCCTTTCCTTTGAAAGGAGGTTTTGGCATACTATACCACGCTGGCCAGAGACGGGTTGGTAAAGGGTTTGTTTCAAGTTTTCCTTCTCTTGGCAGTGATGTTAGCTGCTTATTTTGTTCCTTATGTCGCCTCTTACGACACCCATGGAATGAATAGGGGTGGTGACACTTTGTATTCTTACTCCGTCACCACACGGCATTGATTCTTAGAGAATTTTATGTAGCTTGATAATTCATCTACTGATTCCCTGAAGAAGAGGATTTTGAAGAATTTCTTTCACTCATTAATACTTATTCAGAACAGAATATTTTAAACTAACGATCAAAATTATTGTTCTTATATTGACGTGGATGTATGCGGTAAATAGTGGCCTACGTTCTTCACTAAGAATCAATTCGGCTTAGCCGTGAAATCTTTACAGACAGGTAGACAGGCGAAATTACTTTTGAATTTTCCAAAATTAGTTTGAATTCCACATAAATCATTCCAGTTATCTACCTACATTTAGATTCAGTATTATATTTTAAATCAATGTTTAGTTGGAAGTAATCTCGGTACCTGTACTTTCAAATCTTTGAAGCCTATTTCAAAATCCTAAATAATTTATTCAAACTGTACCTGAATGAGAAATTTCCTAATTCTAGAAATTCAGCGAACTTCGTACGGCCCAACTTTAAAATTCCAGAACATGATCGCAGCGCCACCTACCGGGTCCAATTGCAAATCTAAACCATTCCCAGATCCCCTTGAACACACACAAAAAAAATCATCAAAATCGGTCCAGTCGTTTGAGAGAAGTTTAGTGACATACACACTCACAGAATAAATAAATAAATAAATATTTTTGGACATCTGACACACAACATCATCTAGTCCCAAGCTAAGCAGAGCTTGTGTTATGGGTACTAGACAACTCGCTAGTCTGGCGTCCGGACGCTTCCCTGAGTGTTGGAAAAGCGGGAAGCTGGTTCTGCTCCAGAAGCCAGGTCGGTCTGCCGACTCGGTCGCGGCCTATAGGCCCATCGTGTTGCTGGACGAGGCGGGTAAGCTGTTCGAGAGGGTGCTCCACGCCCGCATCGTCCGGCACCTGCGCGAGGTGGGCCCCGATCTGTCGGACGCCCAATTTGGATTCCGGGAGGGGCGTTCGACGGTCGACGCAATTCTGCGTCTGAAGGCTGCGACCGAACAGGCGGTGGGCTGCGGCGACGTGCTGTTGGCGGTGTCGTTGGACATCGCCAACGCATTCAATAGTCTGCCATTCAGCTGCATCAGGACCGCACTCCAGTACCACGGAGTGCCGCAGTACCTGAGGCGGCTAGTGGCAGACTACTACGGAGCGTACTGTCATGTACGAGGACCGAGAAGGAGTCTTGAGACGTCGGGCCATGTCGTGCGGTGTTCCACAGGGGTCTGTCCTTGGACCACTCCTGTGGAACATGGGATACGACTGGGTCCTGCGAGGGCGTCTCCCCCCCGGGGTCGGTGTAATTTGCTACGCCGACGACACTTTAGTGACAGCCCGGGGGGCGACCTTCGAAGAGGCGGCACGCCTGGCCACCACAGGGGTCTCCCTGGTGGTCGGGCGCATTGAGGCGCTGGGTTTGCGGGTGGCCCTAGAAAAGACGGAAGCCCTACTTTTCCATGGGCCCCGTCGTGGTCCACCCGCCGGCGCCTCCATCGAGGTCAACTTGGTCCTCGTACCGGTCCGGGCCCACTTAAAGTATCTGGGTCTGGTCCTAGACGGTAGGTGGCTCTTCGACGAGCACTTCCAACAGCTTGCTCCGAAGCTGATCGGCACTGCCTCCTTCCTTGGGCGTCTTTTGCCCAATCTGGGAGGAGCCAGTGTCGCCACGAGGCAGCTGTACACGGGGGTTGTCCGGTCTATGGCACTCTACGGTGCACCGGTGTGGGCGGCGGCTCTGACCGAGCAGAATAGGGCGCGCCTCAGGCGGCCGCAGAGAACTCTGGCGGTCAGAGCCATACGGGGTTACCGCACCGTATCGACGGAGGCGGCGTGCGCCCTGGCCGGAACACCCCCGTGGGATTTGGAGGCGGAAGTGCTCGCCGACGTTTATCGGCGAGTGGCTAACTACCGGGCGGAGAGTGGTGGAGTTGGACCTCCGCCCGAGGACGTGCGCGAGTGGCGCGAAGCCGCTCACCGAGCCACGATGGATCGCTGGTCGGTCCGGCTGGAGACTCCACGTGCTGGCTTCGCCACCGTAGAGGCGCTTCAGCCGGTCATCGGCGAATGGGCAGTGCGGCAGCACGGGACCCTTACCTTCCGACTGACGCAGGTTCTTTCCGGGCATGGTTGCTTCGGAAAGTACCTGCACTCGGTCGCCAGGAGGGAATTGAGTCCCGCCTGCCACCACTGCGACTGCAGTGAGGATTCGGCTCATCACACGCTGGCGGTCTGCCCCGCATGGGAGACGCAGCGCCGGGTCCTCACTGCAGTCATCGGAGGGGATCTCTCGCTGCCGGCCGTCGTTCGTTCCATGGTCGGCAGCGAGAACTCATTTACCGCGGTCGCAACCTTCTGCGAGGACGTAATCTTGCAGAAGGAGGCGGCGGAGAAGGCCCGGGAGGAAGACATCCAATCGGACCAGATTCGCCGCCGGCGACTCGGGCGGCGGAGGCGCGAACATCTGCGCCTCATGCCGCCTTGAGTGTGGCCGTGGGTGGACGGGACGGGTTTTCCCTCCACCCGCACTATGTGGCCAGCCGCGAGGGGGCGGCGTCGGTGTGTGCCGGACGCCGCCTAAGAGAGGGTCGTCAAATCGAGATGGTGCCCGCAACAGGAGCGGGCAGGCGCTGGAGAAGTTCAGAAGGAGATCCCACCCTGGACTTCTCCTACTCCTAAACGGAGAAGCGCGGAGAGGGCACACTGTGTGGTTTTTAGTCGGTTCAAGTCCGACACACCACCCCGCCGTAACCCCCGGTGGGGTGACGGTCCATGATGATTTTCCACACAATCCATCAGTCTTTAACAATCCAATTATGAAAGATAAATATATGAAATACTAACTTTTGTCCACGGTTCCGTAAATGTCGTTTATCGCGACGGTAAAGAGTAGCCTACATCCATCCTCACGTTTCTCAATGAAATAGCTTCGAAAGTTAGTAGGTTGAAGTGGCAATGGGCTGGCCCATGTCGCAGAACCAATAACCGCTGGAGTAAGCGAGTTCTGGAGTGGAGACCGCGTCTTCCTAAAAGTATTGTGGGGCGTCCTCTGGCCAGGTAGCGTGACGACTTACGTAAAAGGGCCGGCAGCGACTGGATGCAAAAAGCATTGGACCGGGCTCAATGGTATGTCTTGAAAGAGTCCTATGTACAGTTGTGAACTGCAGTGGGCTGATGGTGATGATGAAATTTCATTGATTGAGATCAGCAAGCAACCGATAGATAGACTTTTTGGAATAAATATATTAGTATAACCATTGTGTACTGCCCTGTCCGTGTATAAACCCATTTTTACGCTTCTCGTACACTATGTTAAGATCACTTCAGCGGCTTATCTGTTAAAGCGGAATAGACATACAGCTACTTTATCGTTAATACTATTATATATGCACATAAGTTTTGTATACGTTTTTTTGCATAGCAGTCGCATACGCTACCACTGCGAAACCGAGGCAGTTAATTAAAGTTTAGATAAGATTTAAAACTTAAACTAATTTAATGGCAAATTAAATCTTCAAACACAATTTAAACTACACTTGAAACTTACCATTAATAATGAGTCTTGTAATAATTATTTAAACACTAAATCAAGTTTGATGAGAAACTTTCTCATATTAATTACCTGAATATTTTACCCAGATTAAGTATTAAATAAATGTACCCATTAAAGGACGTCTAAAGAAATAATTAATAAGCCACTTACGACCATTTCGTGTAGGTACAGAATATTCTGAGTGGTGAACATAACCCTTCAAAAGGATAATTAATTATTATTTTACCGAGCTGTTTTACTTGTATTCAGCAACCCTTATTATAATTTAAAATAAGACGCCACATTAGGTTCTGAAGAGCATTTGGGCGATTTGGAAGCTTTTCTCGTCAAAGGTATAAAATTTGTGGTGTTTAAGGCAATATTTCTTTCCAAACATGTAAAAAAAATTTTGAGCCTTAAATGGTCTACATATTATATTCCAATGTAATAAATCCTAGTCTCTCTGTCTGTTTGTTATGCTTTCACAGTAAAAACATCGACTTTTATTTTTGATAACGAGAAAGTGTGATTCTCAAGAACTTATATACTTTCTCAAGGAAGCATATTGATTACTCTATACTACGATTATGACATGTGTAGTGTATGTTGTCAGTGACGTATTCAATCAATCGTTCACTGAGAATGAATGAGGTGTCATTGAGTTATTCATTCACTCGTTCACTGTGAAGGAGTGAGGTGTTACTAAGTTATTCATTCACTCGTTCACTATGAATGAATGAGAACGAAGCATTGTGTCTTCTCGAGAGTACGTGCGGATAACACAGTTCAGTCGATTATTAGCAACGATAGCGAGTGGACGCGTGCAACTGTGAGCCGATAATATAGTAGGATATACTACAACATGCGGGCTGAGTCACACGCAAATAAGACGTGTGTATCCTTTGTTGATGATCCAAAATAAATAAATAAAATCTCCAAAACAGCTGGACTGATTTAGACGGGACTTTCACTGGTAGGTAATGATGACATAAGGATTAACTTAAGCTATTTATTTAGACTAGCTTCTCTCCACGGCATTGCAACTGCGGGTAACACCGCGGAACTCAGCTAGTAGTAAATAAAGATAGTACATTTTACAATCTCGTATCAAACCATTTCATCTTAATTCAAGATTATAGACTCATTGGTTCGGAAATGCAGTATTGACATATTTGCGCTCTAGATAGCACGCTTCGGTGGGCAACGAAAATTAGATCTATACTTGCTGTTATATGTGTGTCACATGTGGAGGTTTTAGAGTTCCTGCTTAAGCCCAATGTTCAATCAAGGCCTTTATATTAGATAAACTTTTGTTTTCTTTCCGCTAAGAAACAGTCTCATGAGTGTCTCATGCCCGCTTTCAACAACTATATGAGCCGTCTCCTTACTAGCTGCTTTAAAATCACGATATTTAAAAAAAAAATACACTTTTTCTCTATGTATCTTTCACAGTAATCGATCTTTTCTCATTAAAAATATTCATTACAACCAGAGATATGAGTTTTTAAACTAAAAAGTTTAATGTTCCACTTCCTACTAGTTTACATTTGAAAATTGAGAACGTAAAATACCGTCGCCTAAAATTACTACTAAACTTACTATATTAAACTCAATTTATAAACAAAAAATTAAATATCAATCATCATCATCAACAGCCTTTAGAAGTCCACAGCTGGACATAGGCCTTTCTTTAGAATGAGGTTTTTGTACTTTTGGTCTACTATACCACACTGGCCAGACGGGTATACACATCCGGTGAGGCGATGTGGCGGGCGCCACGAGGGGGTTACACTTTTAACTTTTAACATGTAGGCTTTTGAGAAAGTTTAAAAGATTAGAGGAAGGAAAAACAGTTTTTTTAGTTAAATGTAAAAAGGGATGATTTATGTTTTTGAAATCCAAAACCAGTTAAAATTATTAAACGTCATAACGTCTGTACTGCGTCTTAATACAGTTGTAATAAATAATATAGATTCGTAGTAGCAACGAGCATCTTATTGTAGTCCTACTAGAGATTGAGACAATAAAATGAAGAACAAATATAAAGTAGAAAGTGGCAAAAATGTTTATGAAATTCATACGCAATAATCTTGTTTTTATGGCTTGTGTAGTAGTTAGCTTTTCATAATTCATATCTGGATAAATATAATTTATATTCGTCTCGCGAATTTTACCTCACACAGAAAATTGCATTAACCTGACATTTCTATTCAGTTTCTTTCTTCTTTGTATGTAACCTTTACTGTTTTACCATGCATACTAAAAAACATGCAAATATACATATATAATTCCAGCTTTTTCCCACAGCTCCACCCGCATGTATGTCTAATAGTAACCTATATCACTCACAAATTCATAAATAACGTGGTTTCCTATTGGTAAAGAATTATTAAAATGGGTTCAGTAGTTCAAGAGATTACCCGCTGAAACATAACTTACCTCTTTATAATATCATTATCCCTAAATTAAATTTTGCATGGTACGAACTTATTTATTTCAGAAATGTGCTTAAAAAAACAAGTTAGTCTATTTCTTTAGGAAAATATCAGTGTAAATGAAACAGAAAGAATAACTGGTGATAGGAATCTTAACACTAATTCATCATCATCATCAACAGCCTTTACCAGTCCACTGCTGGACATAGGCCTCTCCTTGAAAAGGAGGTATTGGCCTACTATACCACGCTGGCCAGACGGGTTGGTATAGGGTTGGTTTCAAGTTTTCCTTCTCTTTGCATTGATTTTGTCTTGCGTAATTTATCCCTTAGTCGCCTTTTACGACACCCACGGCATGAATAGGGGTGGTGACACTCTGTTTTCTTAATCCGTCACCACTAATCACCACACTAATTGCTATACTCTTAATATACACAAGGCAAAATCAGTAATTTGGAATCCACAAATTGTCAACTATGTGTTATATTTCTTCATGGCAACAGAAATAAATCTATCATACAGCTGGCTATTAAAACGTAGTCTTGAGCGACAAGATTATTGTTAACCCAAGCATGATGTACCTGAAAAAATCTGTCTTTTAAATGAATGTAATTTTTGACGCTTTTCTTTTTTTTTCTTTCTGCAGAAGTCTCTTCGGATTCCACCAGCTGATAGTTATGTCGGACATGACATGTAACGACCGAAAATTGGACGCCGTCTCAAGTTACTACTACTAGTACTGCAGAGTCGAATAATCAGGTATACCTTAGAAAGGACAGCTCTGGACCCCCGATGTAACTCGGGCCCTCTACTACTTGCAGTTTATCCCGTCCTGAGTGGGAACTCTGATCATTCCCGGACTCACGTTCTACCATTCTGGCCGGCTTCTGCTAGGTTGACAGAAGGCCTCAACTATCATCTAGTGTTGACCGAATTGAGGACACGGCGCTCACTTTACGGAACAGGTGATCTCCGAAACACCACCTGCATCAGGCGGTATGAGTGGGTTCCGTGACTCCTCTCCAGTCAATGTTCCATAAAAGGGTCACAGCATGCCCCACATATTTTAATCTTATTTTCATTTTCATAATTTTAAACCATCACCTCAAGTATAAGCTTTTAATTGGTCAGATATTTTATAAATGTTATTAGTGATCAAGTTACTATTATGATATAGATATTAAGATATTAATGACACTTCAAAACTTATTTTAGAATTCCAAAATTCGGTTCTTGAATTCGTCCTCAAATTTTCTATTTAAAATTCAATTCATGAAATTATTACATCTACGGTCCGTCTATTTCGCTACTAGCTATTCATCGTTTCATCTACCGGGTCTAAAACTTTACGTCAAATAACTCTAATACAAGAAACTTTGTATTAGTCTTGTCAGAAACGTGAGAATCTTATTCCTGATTTAGAAAACTGAATTTTAGATTTGTAAATCAGTCACAGGAAGAAACGTAATCATATAAAACGGAAGGAATTTATTTTAGTTCATGGTTCGTCTTTGCTTTTAATATATCATATCGATAAAGTCTTTTAGCAGTACAGAATGAGTCGAGAGAATGTCGGCTTTACCGGGCCAGTTAACTAAACTCATACAGAACCTAAAAATGAGAGCATTCGTGCTGTCGTGAGTGGTGTCGTGAGTGTCAGCAATATCTTACTAAACCACCATAGTGTGGGTCACCATGCTACATTGTCAGCATTCCCAAAGATCACAGTGAACCCCACTCATGCTTTCCACCTGGCAGAGTCACTTTAGAGGGCCTAAGTATAAAAAAATAAACAATTATTTATTTAACACAACGTATTATGTAATTATCCAAATTAATCCTTTGTTAGTGATCTTTAATCTCATTTAGTTATTTCTAACCAAAGAATACAACGAACTTTCAGTGGATTAAAATTACATCCAGTATTTACGCTACAAGCTCGAAGATTTAATTTATTCAATTTGTTCCTTGTCCTAAAGCGGGAGTTATCTTTTTTAAAAAAATGTTTCTGGATTAGGTTTTTTTTAAAGATAACTCTAGTGTTAGGAATATAAATACTGTGTCACAGAGACTTTACAAACATATATGAAACGGACACAAAGAACACCCAGACTCAAAACAACCATTTGTGAATCACACAAAATGTTGTCCCAGTAGAAAGCGTCGTTTGTTGATTTATTCTGATTAGTTTCGTTGTGGGTTGCAAGTCAGTTTAATTTTTCTTAGTAATTCCCGAGTGTCGTAATTCAGTGTGTCCGTGGGTCATTGTTATTGATTCTAATAAACAAGATACAATGCTAGACGGTCGAATTAGTCCTATTTAAAAAGTCTTTAGTACTGAAACCAATCGTACGAATAATTCTAAAAAAATTCACAAACAGAAAGGGATATAGGGTACTATTTCTTTTCATCAAAAGATATGCCAAGGATTCACTTTATGTACAATTGGCAATTTTATGTTTCTGTTGCTAACCAAAATATACTAAAGCATAATAAACGGTTTTCTTGACATGTAAATGGATAATCCTGGTATACCTCCAAAACCTTCTACCGCAACACGGTGCGACACTTGACAGCGAAAAGACGATGTGAATTTCAAAAAACTATTTACCTACGAAGCGTATTATGTTTATGAGCCACAAAAAAAATGTTTTTAATCTGGACTAAGTTTTGCCAAAATCATCATCAACAACCCAGCTCGGATCTCCTCCTCTCCGGAAAGGGTTAAGGCCATTTTGATACTTCAATTTCAAATATGTTTAAAGTAGACATCTCATTTCTTAGTACACGTGTGTTTGTAATCAATCTTCTTTGAAATCAAATCTAATTCAAACATTGTATATGAAATTTGTCTATTATTTTTGCAGACAAAAGCAGCTGATTTCACTTAACACGTATTCAAAATCAAGATCAATCAGAAAAGATTACGTTTGATCAATTATGGATTAAGAAATAATACAACTGGATTTATAAGACACTTGATAAGTGAAAGCTATCAAGCCAGTTTTTGCTTGAATCAATAGTTCCCGAATTAAATATACTTGAAGTGATACAATTACAAGTGCAATTTTCAAAGGTTTAGATTCGGGTTTAGTTTAATACGTTGGTGTGGTGACGGCATAAGAATACAGACTATGATCACTCTTATTCGTTCTATGAATTTCTATGAATTTCTACTCAAGGCAACAATACCGTAAAGAGGAAAAACTTGACTAGAACTTTATTTTTATTCAACGCATGGTAAAGCCTTCGGGTCGTCCTCCATCTGGAGTTTGTAACGGGGTGGTGAGACGGCGTCAGACCAATAAAAACGAAATGTGGGAAAAGCTGAACAATTTCATTATGAACTGGTTCGATATACTGTTGTCTCACTAAAGATCCTAAAATGACCGTATTCGTGCTGAGGCTATTGCTTAGTAATAAAAATGTTACAAGCAATCTGCATAAACTAACGTGTGAGACTGGAGGCTTAATGATGCAGAAGCAGCTCAATAGAATGGTTTGGGTGGTATAAATTTTGATATTCGTTAATTTCGCCACTACCCACCACCTTGGCAGACTCCACCTAAAAAAAAATATATATATATATCCTTGGAGAAGGACATACTGCTACGGCTACTCTTTTCGCGGTAGCAAGAGCCACAAAAAAATAGTATCTATAAAATAGTAAAAATATAGGATTTCATAACTTAGATTGCACAGTTTAAACATTGCCGAGTATGTGTTCCTTACTGATTAATATAATGGAACTCATTACGCAATCGTGTTTGACAATTAGTTTTGATCAATTGCTAAAGTTATACAGTAGTATGTCTTATGAGACAATATGTGGACATGGGAATATGTGAAATTATGCCTTGAGATATTATCAACTGCTATAAATTGTGGGCTTATCGTTGTCGTATTCGTACAACCACATTCCACGTGACTATGAGCTCAGTATCACGAGTTGAGTATAAGCTTAAGGGAATCGTAATTTCGTTTTCTATTTGGTGCAGGTAAAGGTCCACTATGGTCTGCTATGCGGATGATACCTTAATATTGGCTAGAGGGTCACGCTTCCAGGAGGTGCTCCATATCGCCGAGTGGCTTGTGGCGTCGAAAAGATTCGTGAGCTGGGTTTAAGAGTGACGCCTCGGAAAACTGAGGCGATATGGTTCCATGGCCTGCTAGAGTGCCAGGAACCACCCAGCTCATGCCTCCGGATTGATGACACTGAAGTCCAGGTGGGCCGGTACATGAAGTACCTAGGCCTCACCCTGGACAGTCGGTGGAGCTTCGACGAGCATTTCGGGCAATTAGTCCCCCGAGTACGAGGGGTAGCAGGAGCGCTACATCACCTGCTGCCCAATCTCGGGGGACCACGGGAAGAAGTTCGCTGCCAGCACATGGGCGTCGTGCGATGAGTGTCACATCAAAACAGCTTGGAATTCTAACGCTCCATTAACAAAAATCTAAAAATATTTCAGAGTCAAAGAAACTAATATAATTTCTAAAGTAAATGCAAGTTTAAATTGTTATATTATACAGAACGTAGAACGTAGTTACGGTTTTTGAATAATATTGCGATCAGGTTGAAACTAAAATTTAAAAAAACTTATTCTTCAAAGGAAAACTTTTTTACATTCAAAATGTATTTAGAACTTTACAATCATTGTTTCAGTTACTTTATTTTTGAGAGAGTAATGCTTTGACTCAAATTGGAAATTAATAACAAGTTTTGCTTATTGTTTTGCTTTGTTTATCTATCTCTGTTTGGTTTTCCCTTCATCTGTATTGAATTACTCGGATCATGTTCTTATTTGTCAAACCAATTATATAACAGACATTTAGGGCCACAGCACACTAGCTACTTTTAGCATCGACGATCGGCGACTAGTCGCTTTTACAAGCTAAAAACGGCAACCGAACGCTCCACGCCGCACACTTAAAACGCCAAACGCTTAGATTAAGTCGCTCTTTAGAATCGCAACACAGTAGCTGAACGCTACTCTCCGCACACAGTCGGATGCCAGTAACATTGATTTGGCGTTGGATAATTATATACAACACTACATCCGACGCGATCCAGGCATCTGAGCCGTCGCTAAAACGCGCGTTTCCGATACTGCGTTCGAACGCAGAAAGTCGCGAATGATGCAACATAACGTGCGATTTTGATACCGCGATCGAATCTGTGGCCCTTTGGGATGGCAAAGCATAATTGATACACCCATAGTGACTGTAATTGTTTGCTCAAATTCAAAATACTTTAAATTGACTGCCTCAAGTGAACAGTGGCAGCGTACGCAACTGATTCCCGGGTCGGAGCAAATGTTTGTGTGGTACGCAAATATTTTGTTTTGGAGTTTGGGTGTTTTCTATGTATAATTGAATGTATTTGCAAGAGTATGTTTATGTATTTAAATCAGTTGTCTAGGACCAAGAATACAAGATCTGCTTAGTTTGGGACTAGATGGCGTTGTGTGTAAGAATATTATAAATTAAATTAATATTATTTATATGCTCGATTGTTACAGAATATTGACAGGCAAGCAGGCGACCATAAGCATATTTTAAATTTTTTTTCTTGTTAAGTCTTATTAGAAAACCAAGCGTCAGCACTTTAAGTTTTATATTTTATGATATAGACGAAGTCAGGTCCGGAGATTTTTCATTTAGCAGCAATTTAATGAAAAGTACTCTTGAGAACTAAGATTGCTCTCGAGAGCTCTATCTTGTTAAGAAGCTTTACATTATACTATATTTCTTTCAAACACGGTAATGTAACAAAAATATAAATAAAATTGATGTGTCTGTTTGTAACATCAATTTAACAGTGTTTTGCTAAATGCATATGAAAGTAATAGTTAAGTACATCAAAAAAGTAAGTTTAATTTTTTTTGTCTGTCTGTTTATTACGATTAATGTCTGGAACAACTGGACCGATTTTGACGGACTTCCACTGGCAGTTGGCTGATTACATAAGAGTAACGGCCCGTTTACGGCACGCCACGAGTCGCCGCTCATATCATGAGAGGCGACTCGTGGCGTGCCTCGTACATTTTTATACTTTTGATATTACCGCTCGGCGTTTCGCTCTTAGCTACCGCTCACAGCGGTAAGGTCGTAATCGGGCCGTTACGTAGGAATTTTTGGACTAGCTGATCTCCGCTTTGTTACAAAAACCGACGGTAAGACCCTGGAACTCAGCAAGTAACGAATATAAATATATATTGTGTAAGTTTTTAACAACGTGATAGGTTAGTGTGATTGTTTAAGTAGATGACAAATTAGAATACAGAGTGTTACCACCATTCAAACTGTGGTTATCGTAAGAAAGCAAACGTGATAGGAAGACACAACGTCACACGAACACAACGTGATAGCCTTAGAAAAACTCCACCACCAACCCAACCAACCACCAACCCACTTTTACAGACAACGTTATTGCTACGTAGTCTTACCGTTTTATGTTTTTTAGACGCCCCAAAAGACTCCAGTTATGCTTCATGACTGTTATCATACGACAACAACCGGGACCAACAACTTAACGCGATATCCAAATCAATCACAGACAAGCTTATGTTATATTGCCACTAACGGTCACCCATCCAGGTATTGATCGCGACGTCGTTGCTTCGGGTCATTATAACGAAATCTGTACAAACATAAACATGAACATAGACTAATAAAAATATTGCCCTTTTTGGCTTTTCCATAGTCACGTAAAAATAAAATTTAAGTCTTTTATTGAAATGAAATGTTATTGTCTTCAATTGTAAATATTTTGATAGCATTGTCCAACTAATAAAAAGCGGCCAAGTGCGAGTCGGACTCGCCCATGAAGGGTTCCGTATCAGCAAGTAACACCATATAAAAGTTCTTGTAGTTCGTTGTAACTTTCATTGATGTTTTTATACTAGTGTATTGATTGGATGAAAGGTAAATTGCGTGTTACGATTTATGACGTATTAAAAAAAACTACTCACTAGATCTCGTTCAAACCAATTTTCGTTGGTAGTTTCCATGGTAATGTAGAACATATATTTTTTGAGTTTTATCACTCTCTTATTTTAGAAGTTAGAGGGGGGGGGAGACACATTTTTCAACTTTGGAAGTGTCTCTCGCGCAAACTATTCAGTTTAGAAAAAAATGATATTCGTAACCTCAACATCATTTTTGAACACCTATCCATCTTTAAAGGTTTGATGAAAAAAAAATTTTTGAGTTTCAGTTCCAAGTATGGACCCCCAAAATGTATTGTTTTTTTTTCTATTTTTATGTAAAAATCTTAATGCGGTTCACAGAATACATCGACTGACCAAATTTCAACAGTATAGCTCTTATAGTTTCGGAAATAATTGGCTGTGACATACGGACGGACAGACAGACTTGACGAATCTATAAGGATTCCGTTTTTTGCCTTTTGGCTACGGAACCCTAAAAAGTTGTATAAAATAATATTCAAACGATTGTATACTTTGTTTACTTACATGCTTAAATAAATATACTTTTAACTTAATGAAATGCTTTGTAGCATTGTACAGAGACTTCTACTTGAGTGACTTTACTTTGACTGTATTTTCTGTTTCTCATTTCAGCTTGTTGGATGTTTCGAATATTATACTCGTATTTGCCGGTGTAAATAAAATGTCTAGGTCAGATATGAAATATATGGGATGTATGTGAGTGACGACCTGCATAAGATGGCTGGCAGGAGCTGGATGCGAGAAGCCGAAAATCGATCACAGTGGTGTGCGATGGGAGAGGCCTATGTCCAGCAGTGGACTGCGATAGGCTGATGATGATGATGATGTGAGTACTTCCATTTTTGACATAGCATTTTAATAACCAGTGTAGTACACTTGTTCTACTATATCATTTTACAATATTGCTCTGAATGTTACATACCTAATACTTTTGTTACACAACAGCATTATTTTGTTTGAACAGACAGACAGACTGACACACAGATAGACAGACAAAATTTTTAAAAATTGGTTTTTGATGTAAGTATATTTTGACATGTTAAAAAACAATTTGTTTTACATTACAAACGGACACTTCAATATTATTCATTTATATAGATTTATGTATCGCATTTTCCTAAGGATAATTTTCTTTATATTACTCACACAAAGTCAAACAAAAACAAAGTGTATATTATATTCATCAATGTTATTTCTGTTGTTGCTGAAATTTAGAAGTATACTTAGCTTAATATTTTGGTATAACCAGAGAACTATTTGATCTTGAACTACCAGCGTACCTCTTGATTGTTGTACCCCGACATTATGAGACACTACTAGATATCTAAGGTTCTTGACCTTTTGCATTAAATTTTACATCATCATCAATCATCATCAACAGCCTTTAACACTCCACTGCTGGACATAGGCCTTTCCTTTGAAAGGAGGTTTTGGCATACTATACCACGCTGGCCAGAGACGGGTTGGTAAAGGGTTTGTTTCAAGTTTTCCTTCTCTTGGCAGTGATGTTAGCTGCTTATTTTGTTCCTTATGTCGCCTCTTACGACACCCATGGAATGAATAGGGGTGGTGACACTTTGTATTCTTACTCCGTCACCACACGGCATTGATTCTTAGAGAATTTTATGTAGATTGATAATTCATCTACTGATTCCCTGAAGAAGAGGATTTTGAAGAATTTCTTTCACTCATTAATACTTATTCAGAACAGAATATTTTAAACTAACGATCAAAATTATTGTTCTTATATTGACGTGGATGTATGCGGTAAATAGTGGCCTACGTTCTTCACTAAGAATCAATTCGGCTTAGCCGTGAAATCTTTACAGACAGGTAGACAGGCGAAATTACTTTTGAATTTTCCAAAATTAGTTTGAATTCCACATAAATCATTCCAGTTATCTACCTACATTTAGATTCAGTATTATATTTTAAATCAATGTTTAGTTGGAAGTAATCTCGGTACCTGTACTTTCAAATCTTTGAAGCCTATTTCAAAATCCTAAATAATTTATTCAAACTGTACCTGAATGAGAAATTTCCTAATTCTAGAAATTCAGCGAACTTCGTACGGCCCAACTTTAAAATTCCAGAACATGATCGCAGCGCCACCTACCGGGTCCAATTGCAAATCTAAACCATTCCCAGATCCCCTTGAACACACACAAAAAAAATCATCAAAATCGGTCCAGTCGTTTGAGAGAAGTTTAGTGACATACACACTCACAGAATAAATAAATAAATAAATATTTTTGGACATCTGACACACAACATCATTGTTGGTAACACAACATCTAAGTTTAATTATGTTGGCTGCATTGTATATCCTTTGAAACTGCCAACGACAATATAGCAATGTACAATTCACTTGCGTTCTATCCGATCTACAATAAACAAGTATAATTTCTACTCGTGGTTTCTTTTAAGGTAGATGACCAGCAAAATACCTAATTACAGTCCGCTTCAAAACATGGTCCTATCTCACCGCTAGTATCGCGAGTGTTTCCGTGACAGTTCTAATTTTCGACGTGTCGACAGTGTTTTGTTTCGACCAATTTTTAAGAAGCAGCCATTTTGAACGACATTTCGGCGAAGAACTTGTCTCGATAAAAAGGAATTTCAGTTTGGATTGGGTCAAAGAGGAAGAGGATAAAAACCGAGATTTGCAGTAAACTACGCAATCACGTGTTCAATAATTTTATCCACCTTGCGCAAGACAACTTTTTCGTAAAACGAAAGACAAAAGGAATTTGCAGTGGAGCAATCAACGCATTCCGCACGTATATTTTATCTCAGCTTATTGTTTTTTCAGCTTTTCAGGTAAAAATATATCATTTCCATAACCGATTGCAAGTATTTCCAAAGCAAGGTTTTGTTAATTTATTTATTCGCCGGGCGGATGACGCATGTAGCATAGCACCGTGATTGGACGAGCATCGCACTATAGCCAACATAACGCACGCAAATTTCCTGTACGCTGCGCTGGCGCGGCTCCGACCACGGACGCCATCTTGCCACACTGCCGAGTGCCGACGACAAATTGAAGCGAAAGTTTGTAAACTGTGTTCTGCATAATATTGTTGCACTTAATATTAAGTGTGTGTATAATTTTAGCGTAATATAAGTTTAAATCTTGTAAAAATGACACTAGAAGAAAAGGAAGGCGACGCCATGCAGTCGCTTATAAGGAAACGTGGCGCTTTAAAAGGTTCGCTAACTAAATTTGCTTCTTCATTCAGTGATCCAACAGTGTATTTAGCTTATACAAAACAAACATTAGTATTAAAACAGGAACGCTTAAAATCCACCTTCGATAAATATGAAAATTATAATTTAGACATTTGTGGTTTAGACGCTAGTAAATCCGACATAGACTTTGATTCTACAGAAAATACATACATAAATACGCGTTCACTAATCATACAATTAATCGAAAAATTAGATAAACAAGAAATTGAATGTGGAAATAAGCCCTCCTGTCAAAATATACAAACTAAGTTACCTCATTTAACCATACCTAATTTTGATGGTAAATATTCAGATTTCAAAGCCTTTATTGGACTATTTGATAGCTTAATACATAATAGTACCAGACTTGATAATGTACAAAGATTATTTTATTTAAGGAGTTATTTACAGGGAGAACCCTTAGATTTAATTAAAAATTTAACTATTACTAGTGAAAATTACATGGAAGCTAGGTCTATTCTACATGATAGATATGACAATGAATATAAAATCACAAATGAGTTAATCAGTTCACTATTAGATATAAATCCCATAACAAGGTCAACGGCACATAATATTAGAAACTTTTTGTCAATTGTTAAACAACAACTAGCTGCTCTTAGAAACTTAAATATGCCTGTTGATCAGTGGGATGCAATTCTGATATGCATACTCACAAGGAAGCTGGACACCTATTGCAATAGGGAATTTCAATTAATTAGGGAAAAGGAAACAAAAGTAGCACATTTGTTGGATTTTCTAGATAGGCGAGCCCAAGCATTGGAGAATGTGGAGAAACCAGTGGCGGATCGTCCAAGGGTAGCTCATATATTGATAAAAGGTAGGAAGGAAAAACCTCAAGCTTCAACATGCACTTCATCTCAACCTGCCTGCTTAATATGTAAGTCTGCTCACAAGCTTTTTTTATGTGCACAATTTAAATCAAAAAATGCATCAGAACGGCTTCAATTTACAGAAGAGCATGGATTGTGTAAGGTGTGCCTCAACAAACATAATAATAAATGTAGGTTTCACTTTAAGTGTGACATTTGCAAGCAAGGTCACAACACACTACTTCATGTTGACAAGGCACAATCACCAGTTATTTTAGCTTCTCAAGCAAGCAATCAGGTATTATTACCTACGGCTAGAATAAAGCTTATTGCTAAGAATGGGACTGAGGTGCATGTGAAGGCATTACTTGACAGTGGTTCTCAAGCGTCTTTCATTACAACTGAACTTGCACGCCTACTTGACTTACAGCCTAAATCAATTAACACACCTTTTACTGGCATAGGTAATAGTAAAGCTAAGCTATCAAAATGTGTTAACATAGACATCCACTCTTTAATCCAGGATTATAAAATAAATGTAAATTGCTATCTTTTGGATTCTATCACTACTGAACTGCCTCAGATTAAATTCAGTGGGGAGGGTCTGCTGCTTCCCGCAAACATAACACTAGCTGATAACACTTTTAATGAACCTAGTACAATACATATTCTATTAGGAGCTGACATCTTCTTCCAGGTGCTACTACCGACTGAGCCAAATGGGTTCCAGTCAAACTCCGGGAAAGATGTAAGAGAAAATGTTAAGTCTACAGTACCTGTGTTAAATACTGTCTTCGGTCATATTGTTGCTGGCACCGTACCTACCCACACTGCTCATTCACACATACCGGTAACACTTTTTTGTAAATCTGAAGATTACCTTCATACATTGAATGAAAATTTTAAAACCTTTTTTGAAGCAGAAAAGGTCCCTGAGTATTTTCCAGAAAAACTTAGTGAACATGATACTTGTGAAAAACTTTTCTGTGAAACTGTCAAATTAGATACAAAAAGTAAGAAATTTCAAGTAGCCTTGCCCTTAAAGCTGCCATTAGATTCTATCAGAGAGACCCTTGGAGACTCATTGTATTTAGCTTCAAAGAGATTTCACAACTTAGAAGTTAGATTCAAAAAAGATCCTCTTTTGTATAGTCTTTATAAGGAATTTATTCATGAATATATTGAAAAAGGTCATGGAACTATAATAGACATAAATCAATATGACCTCAAAAAAGATCCTGTGTTCTTTTTGCCCCATCATCCTGTCTTAAAACTTGATAGAAAAACCACTAAATGTAGAGTTGTCTTTGATGGATCTATGAAGACTACAAATAAAATTTCACTAAATGATTTATTGCTTAATGGCCCTGTTACTCAAAAGGAACTTATAGACATTTTGTTGTTGTTTAGAGTAGATGAATATATTTTTGTAACTGATATCAGAAGTATGTTCAGATGTGTAGAATTAGATCCAAAGTATAGGCCCTTGCAAAACATTCTATGGCGGGACAGCCCAGAACAAGGTTTGCAATATGTTCAGTTAAATACAGTTACTTATGGCATGAAGTCTTCTTCTTACTTAGCCACAAGGTGTTTAAAGGAACTAGTAAGCCTGTATGGAGAAAAATTCCCTCTGGCTGCTTTTATCATGAATAACTGTACATATATAGATGACGCCATTTGTTCCCAAGGTTCTCCAGAGCTTTTGATAAAGGCAAAGGAGCAACTCTGTAGTCTTTTAGAATTAGGGGGTTTTCAGTTACATAAATGGGTTTCTAATCTGCCTGAATTATTACATGACATTCCTAAATCAAGACAACATTTTGATGACATTGATTTACAGAAAAATAACTTATCCTTTAAAACTTTAGGTATCAATTTTAATTTTAAAACCGATTCATTTATAATTTCAAGTCCCAAACCAATCGAAGACTTTCCAGTTACGAAGCGCGGCATTTTAAGCTATATCAGTAAATTCTATGATCCGCTAGGTTTGGTAGGTCCAGTCATAGTATGCGCTAAGGTAATTATGCAGCAGCTATGGCTAGCTAAGATTGATTGGGACAGTACCCCCAATGATAAGATTTCGCACTCATGGCGAGAGTTTTATAATAGTTTACTTAACATGAGACCAATAAATGTGCCACGATACACAAATTTACACAACACAAATTTGATACAGATCATAGGTTATGCAGATGCATCAAAAAATACTGCCTATGGTTGCTGTGTTTATTTAAGAGTTGTCAATGAAACTGGTAGTATAAAAGTTTCTTTACTCTGCTCAAAAAGTCGCATAAATCCAATTAAACAAGACATGACTGTTCCACGCCTGGAGCTCAATGCTGCAGTATTGTTGGCTAAATTAGTCACTCGAGTCCATGATACATTATCACTAAAACTGAAAATCGATGAAGTTATTTTGCACTCCGATTCTCAAATTGTTTTAGCTTGGATCAAAACGCCATTGATAAAGCTCAGTGCATATGTAGCAAATAGAGTAAAAATACTTTTAGAGCTATCTCATAAATTCACATGGGCTTACATAGGTACTAGCGAGAACCCTGCCGACTGTCTTAGCAGAGGTGTCTTACCTCATGAGTTAGAGCAACATCCATTATGGTGGAAGGGTCCAAAGTTGTTGCATACATGTAAGTATGAGCCGGAGCTAAATTTAGCTATTCCAAGCCGCTTACCTGAAACCAAAGAGGCCTCCACATCCTTCAATGCTATGGTTTGTTCTCTTTCTACTGAATGAGCAGTGTGGGTAGGTACGGTGCCAGCAACAATATGACCGAAGACAGTATTTAACACAGGTACTGTAGACTTAACATTTTCTCTTACATCTTTCCCGGAGTTTGACTGGAACCCATTTGGCTCAGTCGGTAGTAGCACCTGGAAGAAGATGTCAGCTCCTAATAGAATATGTATTGTACTAGGTTCATTAAAAGTGTTATCAGCTAGTGTTATGTTTGCGGGAAGCAGCAGACCCTCCCCACTGAATTTAATCTGAGGCAGTTTAGTAGTGATAGAATCCAAAAGATAGCAGTTTACATTTATTTTATAATCTTGGATTAAAGAGTGGATGTCTATGTTAACACATTTTGATAGCTTAGCTTTACTATTACCTATGCCAGTAAAAGGTGTGTTAATTGATTTAGGCTGTAAGTCAAGTAGGCGTGCAAGTTCAGTTGTAATGAAAGACGCTTGAGAACCACTGTCAAGTAATGCCTTCACATGCACCTCAACTGCTATCTTTTGGATTCTATCACTACTAAACTGCCTCAGATTAAATTCAGTGGGGAGGGTCTGCTGCTTCCCGCAAACATAACACTAGCTGATAACACTTTTAATGAACCTAGTACAATACATATTCTATTAGGAGCTGACATCTTCTTCCAGGTGCTACTACCGACTGAGCCAAATGGGTTCCAGTCAAACTCCGGGAAAGATGTAAGAGAAAATGTTAAGTCTACAGTACCTGTGTTAAATACTGTCTTCGGTCATATTGTTGCTGGCACCGTACCTACCCACACTGCTCATTCACACATACCGGTAACACTTTTTTGTAAATCCCAAGATTACCTTCATACCTTGAATGAAAATTTTAAAACCTTTTTTGAAGCAGAAAAAGTCCTTGAGTATTTTCCAGAAAAACTTAGTGAACATGATACTTGTGAAAAACTTTTCTGTGAAACTGTCAAATTAGATACAAAAAGTAAGAAATTTCAAGTAGCCTTGCCCTTAAAGCTGCCATTAGATTCTATCAGAGAGACCCTTGGAGACTCATTGTATTTAGCTTCAAAAAGATTTCACAACTTAGAAGTTAGATTCAAAAAAGATCCTCTTTTGCATAGTCTTTATAAGGAATTTATTCATGAATATATTGAAAAAGGTCATGGAACTATAATAGACATAAATCAATATGACCTCAAAAGGGATCCTGTGTTCTTTTTGCCCCATCATCCTGTCTTAAAACTTGATAGAAAAACCACTAAATGCAGAGTTGTCTTTGATGGATCTATGAAGACTACAAATAAGATTTCACTAAATGATTTATTGCTTAATGGCCCTGTTACTCAAAAGGAACTTATAGACATTTTGTTGTTGTTTAGAGTAGATGAATATATTTTTGTAACTGATATCAGAAGTATGTTCAGATGTGTGGAATTAGATCCAAAGTATAGGCCCTTGCAAAACATTCTATGGCGGGACAGCCCAGAACAAGGTTTGCAATATGTTCAGTTGAATACAGTCACTTATGGCATGAAGTCTTCTTCTTACTTAGCCACAAGGTGTTTAAAGGAACTAGTAAGCCTGTATGGAGAAAAATTCCCACTGGCTGCTTTTATTATAAATAACTCTACATATATAGATGACGCCATTTGTTCCCAAGGTTCTCCAGAGCTTTTGATAAAGGCAAAGGAGCAACTCTGTAGTCTTTTAGAATTAGGGGGTTTTCAGTTACATAAATGGGTTTCTAATCTGCCTGAATTATTACATGATATTCCTAAATCAAGACAACATTTTGATGACATTGATTTACAGAAAAATAACTTATCCTTTAAAACTTTAGGTATCAATTTTAATTTTAAAACCGATTCATTTATAATTTCAAGTCCCAAACCAATCGAAGACTTTCCAGTTACGAAGCGCGGCATTTTAAGCTATATCAGTAAATTCTATGATCCGCTAGGTTTGGTAGGTCCAGTCATAGTATGCGCTAAGGTAATTATGCAGCAGCTATGGCTAGCTAAGATTGATTGGGACAGTACCCCCAATGATAAGATTTCGCATTCATGGCGAGAGTTTTATAATAGTTTACTTAACATGAGACCAATAAATGTTCCACGATACACAAATTTACACAACACAAATTTGATACAGATCATAGGTTATGCAGATGCATCAAAAAATACTGCCTATGGTTGCTGTGTTTATTTACGAGTTGTCAATGAAACTGGTAGTATAAAAGTTTCTTTACTCTGCTCAAAAGGTCGCATAAATCCAATTAAACAAGACATGACTGTTCCACGCCTAGAGCTCAATGCTGCAGTATTGTTGGCTAAATTAGTCACTCGAGTCCATGATACATTATCACTAAAACTGAAAATCGATGAAGTTATTTTGCACTCCGATTCTCAAATTGTTTTAGCTTGGATCAAAACGCCATTGATAAAGCTCAGTGCATATGTAGCAAATAGAGTAAAAATACTTTTAGAGCTATCTCATAAATTCACATGGGCTTACATAGGTACTAGCGAGAACCCTGCCGACTGTCTTAGCAGAGGTGTCTTACCTCGTGAGTTAGAGCAACATCCATTATGGTGGAAGGGTCCAAAGTCGTTGCACACATGTAAGTATGAGCCGGAGCTAAATTTAGCTATTCCAAGCCGCTTACCTGAAACCAAAGAGGCCTCCACATCCTTCAATGCTATGGTTTGTTCTCTTTCTACTGATGAGCAGAATCTAACGTTAGAATTTCTAGATAATTATTCTAATATTAATAAGATGCAAAGGGTCTTAGCTTATGTACTACGCTTTGTTCAAAATGTAAGGTCAAAAAATAATAAAACTAAACTTTGTTATTTGACAAGTCAAGAATTAAGTAACTCATTGTTGTTAATTGTTAAACATGAGCAGCTAAAATATTTCAAAGATGAATTTAATGCCTTAAAATCTAAGAATTACATTGTTAAAGGTAATTTAAAGCCTTTGAGTCCATTTGTTGATGGCAATGGTCTTCTGCGAGTAGGAGGCAGGTTACATAATGCTTCTATTTCCTATTCACAGAAACATCCAATACTTTTACCTCGAGAGTCACGGATAACAGAGTTAATAATTGAAAATGAACATGTTAAAAATCTGCATGCTGGACCTAGACTAGTATTGTCATCAATTAACCAAAGGTTTTGGATTGTACAGGGATTGAGACAGGTAAAAAATGTTTTACATAAATGCATTACTTGCTTTAGATTAAAGGCAGAATCAGCCAAACAATTGATGGGCAGTTTACCTGCAGATAGAGTAAATATCTGTCGCCCTTTTCAAAAAATAGGCATGGACTTTGTAGGTCCTATTTCAGTTAAGGTAGCTAGAATCAGAAAGCCAATCATTACAAAGGGTTATGTTTGCCTCTTTGTGTGTTTTGTGACAAAGGCTATACACCTTGAGTTAGCCTCAGATCTAAAAACTGAAACCTTTCTTGCTTGTCTCAAAAGGTTTGTTTCTCGTAGAGGACTACCTACTGATATTTATTCAGATAACGCGTCAACATTTAAATGTGCTAAAACACAGCTTGATGAGCTGTATAAATTACAAAATTGTCAAATGCATCAGAAACAAGTATATGACTTTGCTGCACAAAAGGGTATTAACTTTCATTTTTTGCCTTGTTATTCTCCAACTTTTGCTGGACTCGCAGAAGCGGGAGTCAAGAGTATGAAATATCATTTAAAGAGAGTTATGCAAACTTCCTCACTTACATATGAAGAACTTAATACACTTTTGTGTCAAATAGAGGCTGTATTAAACAGCAGACCTCTCATGCCATTGTCTGCAGATGTAAATGATTTTTCATGTATCACCCCTGGACATTTTCTCATAGGATCACCTCTAAATTCATATCCTGAACAAGAAAATGCATCTATTTCTAGATTAAAGTCTTGGAACGTTTGTAACAATCTTAAACATTCATTTTGGAAACAATGGAGTAAACAATATCTTAATATATTACAATCTCGCCCTAAGTGGACCGATGTTCATCCTAACATTAAGATAGGCTCTCTTGTTATATTAAAGGATGATAATCTAGCCCCTTTGTATTGGCCTATGGCCAGAGTTACGCAAGTCTTTCCAGGGACTACTGATAAGAGGGTTAGAGTAGTAGAAGTCATGACCTCTAATGGTAAAACTCATAAACGGTCTATCACTAAGGTATGTTTACTGCCTATAAACAATGATAGTGTTTAAATGTCAACAGATGCTTGTTTTAGCGTTACTTAGACAATAAGGTGCATAGGTACTCAATTAAATTAAATAAATTGTTAAATTAAATTTATTTTTTATAATACATAGGTATTGTTATAATAATGTATAATACATAGGTACTACTTAACATTTGTTATTTTTGCTTGGTACTTGTTTCTTTCCTGGTGGCAAGACTGACTCTGTCATATATGTTATCTACTTATATTGTTTTGTAGATGTTTAAGTAAGCATAAATATTTTTTTTTTTAAAACTATAGTTTAGTTCATTCACTTGTAAAGTTTAAACTTTTAATTTAAGGTCGCAAGTGTAAGGGCAAAATGTTCTCTTGAACATAAATTAATATGTAACACATATCAAGTGTGTAGTATTTAAGAACTATTTATATACAAATTGTTACAAGTTTAGCCTTTCAATTTGAGTTTAGTCGCTGTGTAGCTGTAATAATATTTTTATATAATCCTTTTTAAACTGTCAAGCCATAAGTTTGTCTAAGCATTGTACTTGTCTGTTTTATGTACTTGTATATCTTTCTAGGGTTGTCAAAGCTTTATTATAGGATTATTATTAAACCATTTGTCGCCCTGGCCAATATGTTGGTAACACAACATCTAAGTTTAATTATGTTGGCTGCATTGTATATCCTTTGAAACTGCCAACGACAATATAGCAATGTACAATTCACTTGCGTTCTATCCGATCTACAATAAACAAGTATAATTTCTACTCGTGGTTTCTTTTAAGGTAGATGACCAGCAATATACCTAATTACAGTCCGCTACAAAACAATCATCTAGTCCCAAGCTAAGCAGAGCTTGTGTTATGGGTACTAGACAACTCGCTAGTCTGGCGTCCGGACGCTTCCCTGAGTGTTGGAAAAGCGGGAAGCTGGTTCTGCTCCAGAAGCCAGGTCGGTCTGCCGACTCGGTCGCGGCCTATAGGCCCATCGTGTTGCTGGACGAGGCGGGTAAGCTGTTCGAGAGGGTGCTCCACGCCCGCATCGTCCGGCACCTGCGCGAGGTGGGCCCCGATCTGTCGGACGCCCAATTTGGATTCCGGGAGGGGCGTTCGACGGTCGACGCAATTCTGCGTCTGAAGGCTGCGACCGAACAGGCGGTGGGCTGCGGCGACGTGCTGTTGGCGGTGTCGTTGGACATCGCCAACGCATTCAATAGTCTGCCATTCAGCTGCATCAGGGCCGCACTCCAGTACCACGGAGTGCCGCAGTACCTGAGGCGGCTAGTGGCAGACTACTACGGAGCGTACTGTCATGTACGAGGACCGAGAAGGAGTCTTGAGACGTCGGGTCATGTCGTGCGGTGTTCCACAGGGGTCTGTCCTTGGACCACTCCTGTGGAACATGGGATACGACTGGGTCCTGCGAGGGCGTCTCCCCCCCGGGGTCGGTGTAATTTGCTACGCCGACGACACTTTAGTGACAGCCCGGGGGGCGACCTTCGAAGAGGCGGCACGCCTGGCCACCACAGGGGTCTCCCTGGTGGTCGGGCGCATTGAGGCGCTGGGTTTGCGGGTGGCCCTAGAAAAGACGGAAGCCCTACTTTTCCATGGGCCCCGTCGTGGTCCACCCGCCGGCGCCTCCATCGAGGTCAACTTGGTCCTCGTACCGGTCCAGGCCCACTTAAAGTATCTGGGTCTGGTCCTAGACGGTAGGTGGCTCTTCGACGAGCACTTCCAACAGCTTGCTCCGAAGCTGATCGGCACTGCCTCCTTCCTTGGGCGTCTTTTGCCCAATCTGGGAGGAGCCAGTGTCGCCACGAGGCAGCTGTACACGGGGGTTGTCCGGTCTATGGCACTCTACGGTGCACCGGTGTGGGCGGCGGCTCTGACCGAGCAGAATAGGGCGCGCCTCAGGCGGCCGCAGAGAACTCTGGCGGTCAGAGCCATACGGGGTTACCGCACCGTATCGACGGAGGCGGCGTGCGCCCTGGCCGGAACACCCCCGTGGGATTTGGAGGCGGAAGTGCTCGCCGACGTTTATCGGCGAGTGGCTAACTACCGGGCGGAGAGTGGTGGAGTTGGACCTCCGCCCGAGGACGTGCGCGAGTGGCGCGAAGCCGCTCACCGAGCCACGATGGATCGCTGGTCGGTCCGGCTGGAGACTCCACGTGCTGGCTTCGCCACCGTAGAGGCGCTTCAGCCGGTCATCGGCGAATGGGCAGTGCGGCAGCACGGGACCCTTACCTTCCGACTGACGCAGGTTCTTTCCGGGCATGGTTGCTTCGGAAAGTACCTGCACTCGGTCGCCAGGAGGGAATTGAGTCCCGCCTGCCACCACTGCGACTGCAGTGAGGATTCAGCTCATCACACGCTGGCGGTCTCCCCCGCATGGGAGACGCAGCGCCGGGTCCTCACTGCAGTCATCGGAGGGGATCTCTCGCTGCCGGCCGTCGTTCGTTCCATGGTCGGCAGCGAGAACTCATTTACCGCGGTCGCAACCTTCTGCGAGGACGTAATCTTGCAGAAGGAGGCGGCGGAGAAGGCCCGGGAGGAAGACATCCAATCGGACCAGATTCGCCGCCGGCGACTCGGGCGGCGGAGGCGCGAACATCTGCGCCTCATGCCGCCTTGAGTGTGGCCGTGGGTGGACGGGACGGGTTTTCCCTCCACCCGCACTATGTGGCCAGCCGCGAGGGGGCGGCGTCGGAGTGTGCCGGACGCCGCCTAAGAGAGGGTCGTCAAATCGAGATGGTGCCCGCAACAGGAGCGGGCAGGCGCTGGAGAAGTTCAGAAGGAGATCCCACCCTGGACTTCTCCTACTCCTAAACGGAGAAGCGCGGAGAGGGCACACTGTGTGGTTTTTAGTCGGTTCAAGTCCGACACACCACCCCGCCGTAACCCCCGGTGGGGTGACGGTCCATGATGATTTTCCACACAATCCATCAGTTTTTAACAATCCAATTATGAAAGATAAATATATGAAATACTAACTTTTGTCCACGGTTCCGTAAATGTCGTTTATCGCGACGGTAAAGAGTAGCCTACATCCATCCTCACGTTTCTCAATGAAATAGCTTCGAAAGTTAGTAGGTTGAAGTGGCAATGGGCTGGCCCATGTCGCAGAACCAATAACCGCTGGAGTAAGCGAGTTCTGGAGTGGAGACCGCGTCTTCCTAAAAGTATTGTGGGGCGTCCTCTGGCCAGGTAGCGTGACGACTTACGTAAAAGGGCCGGCAGCGACTGGATGCAAAAAGCATTGGACCGGGCTCAATGGTATGTCTTGAAAGAGGCCTTTGTACAGCGGTGAACTGCAGTGGGCTGATGGTGATGATGAAATTTCATTGATTGAGGTCAGAGAGCAACCGATAGATAGACTCTTTGGAATAAATATATTAGTAAAACCATTGTGTACTGCCCTGTCCGTATATAAACCCATTTTTACGCTTCTCGTACACTATGTTAAGATCACTTCAGCGGCTTATCTGTTAAAGCGGAATAGACATACAGCTACTTTATCGTTAATACTATTATATATGCACATAAGTTTTGTATACGTTTTTTTGCAAAGACATCCATATTATACATAGAAAACACCCAAACTCCGAAATAAATATTTGTGAATCACACAAACATTTGGTCCGACCCGGGAATCGAATACGAGACCTCTAGCACAGCAGTCGCATACGCTACCACTGAGAAACCGAGGCAGTTTATTAAAGTTTAGATAAGATTTAGAAGTTAAACTAATTTTATGGCAAATTAAATCTTCAAACACAATTTAAACTACACTTGAAACTTACCATTAATAATGAGTCTTGTAATAATTATTTAAACACTAAATCAAGTTTGATGAGAAACTTTCTCATATTAATTACCTGAATATTTTACCCAGATTAAGATTAAATAAATGTACCCATTAAAGGACGTCTAAAGAAATAATTAATAAGCCACTTACGACCATTTCGTGTAGGTACAGAATATTCTGAGTGGTGAACATAACCCTTCAAAAGGATAATTAATTATTATTTTACCGAGCTGTTTTACTTGTATTCAGCAACCCTTATTATAATTTAAAATAAGACGCCACATTAGGTTCTGAAGAGCATTTGGGCGGTTTGGAAGCTTTTCTCGTCAAAGGTATAAAATTTGTGGTGTTTATGGCAATATTTCTTTCCAAACATGTAAAAAAAATTTAGAGCCTTAAATGGTCTACATATTATATTCCAATGTAATAAATCCTAGTCTCTCTGTCTGTTTGTTATGCTTTCACAGTAAAAACATCGACTTTTATTTTTGATAACGAGATAGTGTGATTCTCAAGAACTTATATACTTTCTCAAGGAAGCATATTGATTACTCTATACTACGATTATGACATGTGTAGTGTATGTGTCAGTGAGTTATTCATTCAATCGTTCACTGAGAATGAATGAGGTGTCATTGAGTTATTCATTCACTCGTTCACTATGAATGAATGAGAACGAAGCATTGTGTCATCTCGAGAGTACGTGCGAATAACACAGTTGAGTCGATTGTTAGAAACGATAGCGAGTGGACGCGTGCGACTGTGAGCCGACAATAAAGAGGGATATACTACAACATGCGGGCGGAGTCACACGCAATTATGACGTGTGTATCCTTTGTTGGTGATTCAAAATAAATAAATAAAATCTCCAAAACAGCTGGACTGATTTAGACGGGACTTTCACTGGTAGGTAATGATGACATAAGGATTAACTTAAGCTATTTATTTAGACTAGCTTCTCTCCACGGCATTGCAACTGCGGGTAACACCGCGGAACTCAGCTAGTAGTAAATAAAGTTAGTACATTTTACAACCTCGTATCAAACCATTTCATCTTCATTCAAGATTATAGACTCATTGGTTCGGAAATGCAGTATTGACATATTTGCGCTGTAGATAGCACGCTTCGGTGGGCAACGAAAATTAGATCGCTATACTTGCTATATGTGTGTCACATGCGGAGGTTTTAGAGTTCCTGCTTAAGCCCAATGTTCAATCAAGGCCTTTATATACACTTTTGTTTTCTTTCGTATGACCCGCTGTTTAAAAGAAATCTAATAAGTAACAGTCTCACGAGTGTCTCATGCTCGCTTTCAACAACTATTTATGAGCGGTCTCCTTACTAGGTGCTTTAAATTCAAATCAAGTCAAAATCAAGTCAAAGTTATAGCTTTTTTCTCATTAAAAATATTCATTACAACCAGAGATATGAGCTTTTAAACTGAAAAGTTTAATGTTCCACTTCCTACTAGTTTACATTTGAAAATTGAGAACGTAAAATACCGTCGCCTAAAATTACTACTAAACTTACTATATTAAACTCAATTTATAAACAAAAAATTAAATGTCAATTATTATCATCATCAACAGCCTTTAGAAGTCCACAGCTGGACATAGGCCTTTCTTTAGAATGAGGTTTTGGTACTTTTGGTCTACTATACCACACTGGCCAGACGGGTATACACATCCGGTGAGGCGATGTGGCGGGCGCCACGAGGGGGTTACACTTTTAAATTTTAACATGTAGGCTTTTGAGAAAGTTTAAAAGATTAGAGGAAGGAAAAACAGTTTTTTTAGTTAAATGTAAAAAGGGATGATTTATGTTTTTGGATTCCAAAACCAGTTAAAATTATTAAACGTCATAACGTCTGTACAGTATACATAACGTCAGTTGTAATAAATAATATAAATTCGTAGTTGCAACGAGCAACTTATTTTAGTCCTACTAGAGATTGAGACAATAAAATAAAGTACCAATATAAAGTAGAAAGTCGCCTAAATGTTTATGAAATTCATACGCAATAATCTTGTTTTTATGGCTTGTGTAGTAGTTAGCTTTTCATAATTCATATCTGGATAAATATAATTTATATTCGTCTCGCGAAGTTTTACCGCACACAGAAAATTGCATTAACCTGACATTTCTATTCAGTTTCTTTCTTCTTTGTATGTAACCTTTACTTTTTTACCATGCATACTAAAAAACATGCAGATATACATATATAATTCCAGTTTTTGCCCACAGCTCCACCCGCATATATGTCTTATAGTAACCTATGTCACTCACAAATTCATAAATAACGTGGTTCACTATTGGTAAATAATGATTAAAATCGGTTCAGTAGTTCCAAAGATTACAATATCATTATCCTTAGATTAAACTTTGCATGGCAATTAAACTTATTTATTTCAGAAATGTGCTTAAAAAACAAGTAAGTCTATTTCTTTCGGAAAATATCAGTGTAAATGAAACAGAAAGAATAACTGTTGATAAGAATCCAAACACTAATCGCTAAATATTTTATAAATGTTATTAACTATCAAGTTATTATTATTTTATAGATATTAAGATATTAATGACGCTTCAAAACTTATTTTAGAATTCCAAAATTCGGTTCTTGAATTCGTCCTCAAATTTTATATTTTTAATTCTATTCACGAAATTATTACATCTACGGTCCGTCTATTTCTAATATGCTACTAGCTACTCATCATTTCATCTACCGGGTTTAAACATATACGCCAAATAATTCTAATACAAGAAACTTTGTCTTAGTCTTGTCAGAAACTTGGGAATCTTATGGTTTAGAAAAACTTATTTTAGTTCATGGTTCGTCGACGCTTCTAATATATATGGAAAAAAACTTCTAGCAGTACAGAATGAGTCGAGAGAATGGATCGACTTAACCGGGGCTGTACTTACCTCATAAAGCGAATGCGAATAAAGCGAAAAATCTAATTCCTAAAATTGACAGCATTCGTGGTTATCATATTTCGTTAGTGAATGTCAGCAGTATCTTACTAAACCACCATAGTGTGGGTCACCATTCTACATTGTCTGCATTCACAATGATCACGGTGAACCCCACTCCTGGGTTATACTCATACTTTCCACCTGGCAGAGTTACTTAGGGGGCCTAAATATAAAAAAATAAACAATTATTTATTTATCACAATGTACTAAGTAATTATTCCAACTAATCCTTTGTTAGTGTTCTTTAATCACATTTAGTTATTTCTAACCAAAGAATACAACGAACTTCAGTGGATTAAAATTACATCCAGTATTTACGCTACAAGGTCGAAGATTTAATTTATTCAATTTGTTCCTTGTCCTAAAGCGGGAGTTATCTTTTTAAAAAAAATATTTCTGGATTAAGTTTTTTTTTAAGATAACTCTCGTATTGGGAATATAAATATTATTTCCCAGGAGACTTTACAAACATACATGAAACGGACACAAAGAACACTCAGACTTAAAACAACCATTTGTGAATCACACAAAATAATGGCCCAGTAGAAAGCGTCGTATGTTGATTTATTCTGATTAGTTTCGTTGCGGGTTGCAAGTCAGTTTAATTTTTCTTAGTAATTCCCGAGTGTCGTAATTCGGTGTGTCCGTGGGTCATTGTTATTGATTCTAGTAAAAAAGAGTTACAAGACTAGACTAGCTAGACGTCCGAATTAGTCCTATTAAAAAAGTCTTTAGTACTAAACCAATCGTACAAATAATTAAAAAAAAAAGCGGCCAAGTGCGAGTCGGACTCGCCCATGAAGGGTTCCGTATCAGCAGGTAACATCATATAAAATTTCTTGTAGTTAGTTGTAACTTTGATCGATGTTTTAATAATAGTGTTTTGATCAATGATATTATAAAAAATCGGCCAAGTGTGTGATAATTGTTATGTTTACGTATTAATGCGTTGATTTTGTATGACTTTTCCAAGTAAGCGCATTGTAAAAGTTAAGCCTCTATAACTCCTGAACTAACAAAGTCATCTAATTCGTTATAGTTCTTATTTAAAGTTCATTATATGGACCACTATCACAAATTTTTCGGCGGGCGGGACGGCCTGTTTTTACAAAAAGTTTGCCTTTAAAGTGGAATTTCTCGCAAACGGATACCTAAATCAAAAAATCGTCTTAACAAACCTGTAATGTTTTTAAAAGACCTATATAATGATATCCTACATGATGGGGTAGCCGTGAGAAAAAAAAACATCCCCACTTTACGTGTAGGGGAGATACCCTAAATAAAAATATATTTCATAATTTTATTGTAGCACTTTGTCGACGTAATTACAATACATATTCATGCAAAGTTTCATCTTTCTAGCACTTACTGTTTGGACGACAAGTCGAGGACGGACGGACGGACGGATGGACAGACGGACATGACATATCTATAAGGGTTCGAAGTCATAAACTTCGGAACCCTAAAAAGTTGTAGATCTTTTAATTACCTACAACTTTGCCATTTAACTCTTTTCCTTGTAGTTTTGCTGAAAATCGAGATAAACCGTTTTTTTACCCTTTGTTGTATATATTTAGCCATCCAATCTGACTCTACCCTGCCTGATGGAAAGCATGAGTAGAATCCAAGGGTCGGGGCTACCACACTTGCTGCGAATGCGGACAATAATGTATGGCGGCCCACACTATGGCGGCTTAGTGAGATGCTTTTTCACGCCCCGGATAAAGGACCCGAAAACCTCCCTCCCTACCCCTTCCCGACCTCAGATCGCCCGTAAATTATTTTTCCTTTCATTTTTATAATATTCTCCTCCTTTTCCAATAGGTTTCATCCTACTATAATTTTATTTGTTTTCAAAAATTATCTAATCTGGTCTACTGGTCTATATGTCATTTACAAACTATCATTATGGTTGCCATGCAAGTGTGATAATCCTAGCAACCTGTGAAGTTTTGACAGGAGGTAAACAGTGATACATTTTGACATCTTCGATTTATGTATTTTTCTAATCACCTAGCTTTGGTCTTTGTGTCTCGATTATTGCAGTAAAAAGTAGCCTATGTCCTTTCCCAAGTTCAGTTCTATCATCATACCGAATTTCATCAAAATCGATACAGTGGTTTAGGCGTGAAAGCGTAACAGACAGACAGACAGAGGTACTTTCGCATTTATAATATTAAGTAGGGATTAAAAAAAAAACTACTCACTAGATCTCGTTCAAACCAATTTTCGTTGGTAGTTTGCATGTTAATGTACAACATATATTTTTTTTAGTTTTATCACTCTCTTATTTTAGAAGTTAGAGGGGGGGGGACACACATTTTTCCACTTTGGAAGTGTCTCTCGCGCAAACTATTCAGTTTAGAAAAAAAAAAATGATATTAGAAACCTCAACATCATTTTTGAACACCTATCCATAGATACCCCACACGTATAGGTTTGATGAAAAAAAAATTTTTGAGTTTCAGTTCCAAGTATGGAGACCCCCAAAATGTATTGTTTTTTTCTTTTTTTATGTAAAAATCTTAATGCTGTTCACAGAATACATCGACTGATCAAATTTCAACAGTATAGCTCTTATAGTTTCGGAAATAATTGGCTGTGACATACGGACGGACAGACAGACAGACAGACTTGACGAATCTATAAGGGTTCCGTTTTTTGCCATTTGGCTACGGAACCCTAAAAATCACAAACACAGAAAGGGATATAGGGTACTATATCTTTTCATCGAAAGATATGCCAAGGATTCACTTTATGTACAATTGGCAATTTTATGTTTCTGTTGCTAACCAAAATATACCACAGCATAATAAACGGTTTTCTTGACATGTAAATGGATAATCCTGGTATACCTCCAAAACCTTCTACCGCAACATGGTGCGACACTTGACAGCGAAAAGACGATGTGAATTTCAAAAAACTATTTACCTACGAAGCGTATTATGTTTATGAGCCACAAAAAAAATGTTTTTAATCTGGACTAAGTTTTTCCAAAATCATCATCAACAACCCAGCTCGGATCTCCTCCTCTCCGGAAAGGGTTAAGGCCATTTTGATACTTCAATTTCAAATATGTTTAAAGTAGACATCTCATTTCTTAGTACACGTGTTTTTGCAATTAATCTTCTTTGAAATCAAATCTAATTCACACATTGTATATGAAATTTGTCTATTATTTTTGCAGACAAAAGCAGCTGATATCACATAACACGTATTCAAAATCAAGATCAATCAGAAAAGATTACGTTTGATCAATTACGGATTATGAAATAATACAACTGGATTTTTGAGACACTTGATAAATGAAAGCTATCAAGCCAGTTTTTGTTTGAATCAATAGTGTACGAATTAAATATAATTTGAATTGATATATTTACAAGACAAGTACAATTTTCAAGGGTTTAAATTCAGGTTTAGTTTAATACGTTGATGTCGTGACGGCATAAGAATACAGACTATCATCACTCTTATTCGTTCTATGAATTTCTACTCAAGGCAACAATACCGTAAAGAGGAAAAACTTGACTAGAACTTTATTTTTATTCAACGCAGGGTAAAACCTTCGGGTCGTCCTCCATCTGGAGTTTGTAACGGGGTGGTGAGTCAGCATCAGACTGATTAAAACGAAATGAGGAGAAACCCGTACCATTTTATCATGAACAGGTTCAACATACTGCCGTCTCACTTAAAATCCTAAAATGACAGCATTCGTGCTGAGGCTATTGCTTAGTAATAAAAAAGTTACAAGCAATCTGCATAAACTAGCGTGTGAGACTTGAGGCTTAATGGATGCAGAAGCATGGTGTGACGCAACAGAAGAATGGTGTGGGTAGCATACCTCTAAAACGCTGAAATGTTTTGAATAAATTTCGCTATTCGTTAATTTCGCCACCACCACCACCTTGGCAGACTCCACCTAAAAAAAAGAGGGAGATATATTGAACCTTGGAGAAGGACATAGGCTACTCTTTTCGCGGTAGCAAGAGCCACAAAAAATAGTATCTATAAAATAGTAAAAATATAGTACATATTTCATAACTTAGATTCCACAGTTTAAACATTGCCGAGTATGTGTTCCTTACTGATTAAGATAATGGAATACATTACGCAATCTTGTTTGACAATTAGTTTTGATCAATTGCTAAAGTTATACAGTAGTATGTCATATGAGACAATATGTGGACATGTGAATATGTGAAATTAAGCCTTGAGATATTATCAACTGCTATAAATTGTGGGCTTATCGTTGTCGTATTCGTACAACCACATTCCACGTGACTATGAGCTCAGTATCACGAGTTGAGTATAAGCTTAAGGGAATCGTAATTTCGTTTTCTATTTGGTGCAGGTAAAGGTCCACTATGGTCTGCTATGCGGATGATACCTTAATACTGGCTAGAGGGCCACACTTCCAGGAGGTGCTCCATATCGCCGAGTGGCTTGTGTCGTCGAAAAGATTCGTGAGCTGGGTTTAAGAGTGACGCCTCGGAAAACTGAGGCGATATGGTTCCATGGCCTGCGTAAGTGCCAGGAACCACCCAGCTCATGCCTCCGGATTGATGACACTGAAGTCCAGGTGGGCCGGTAATGTAGTACCTAGGCCTCACCCTGGACAGTCGGTGGAGCTTCGAAGAGCATTTCGGGCAATTAGTCCCCCGAGTACGAGGGGTAGCAGGAGCGCTACATCACCTGCTGCCCAATCTCGGGGGACCACGGGTAGAAGTTCGCTGCCAGCACATGGGCGTCGTGCGATCCATGGTCCTCTATGGGGCGCCCGTCTGAACAAAAACCTCGGACCTGAGCTAGTTTTTAATATACCTACAGAATGACCGAAAATTTGTTGTCCAATAAAAAAGAACACCGAACGCGGTCACTGTCGAGAGTCATTAGATGTAAATTAACGAAACACTAGAGCCTTAGTAGCCGTATGTGAAATAATACCTTAAGGTTAACTTAAGGCATGAGAGTGTCAGGTGAGTGTCACATCAAAACAGCTTGGAATTCTAACGCTCCATTAACAAAAATCTATAAATATTTCAGAGTCAAAGAAACTAAAATAATTTCTAAAGTAAGGGCAATGCAAGTTTAAATTGTTATATTATACAGAACGTAGAACGTAGTTACGGTTTTTGAATAATATTGCGATCAGGTTGAAACTAAAATTTAAAAAACTTATTCTTCAAAGGAAAACTTTTTTACATTCAAAATGTATTTAGAACTTTACAATCATTGTTTCAGTTACTTTATTTTTGAGAGAGTAATGCTTTGACTCAAATTGGAAATTAATAACAAGTTTTGCTTATTGTTTTGCTTTGTTTATCTATCTCTGTTTATAACAGACATTTAGGGCCACAGCACACTAGCTACTTTTAGCATCGACGATCGGCGACTAGTCGCTTTTACAAGCTAAAAACGGCAACCGAACGCTCCACGCCGCACACTTAAAACGCCAAACGCTTAGATTAAGTCGCTCTTTAGAATCGCAACACAGTAGCTGAACGCTACTCTCCGCACACATTCGGATGCCGGTAACATTGATTTGGCGTTGGATAATTATATACAACACTACATCCGACGCGATCCAGGCATCTGAGCAGTCGCTAAAACGCGCGTTTCCGATACTGCGTTCGAACGCAGAAAGTCGCGAATGATGCAACATAACGTGCGATTTTGATACCGCGATCGAATCTGTGGCCCTTTGGGATGGCAAAGCATAATTGATACACCCATAGTGACTTTAATTGTTTGCTCAAATTCAAAATACTTTAAATTGACTGCCTCAAGTGAACAGTGGCAGCGTACGCAACTGATTCCCGGGTCGGAGCAAATGTTTGTGTGGTACGCAAATATTTTGTTTTGGAGTTTGGGTGTTTTCTATGTATAATTGAGAGTATTTGCAATAGTATGTTTCCATATTTAAATTAGTTGTCTAGGACCAAGAATACATGATCTGCTTAGTTTGGGACTAGATGGCGTTGTGTGTAAGAATATTATAAATTAAATTAATATTATTTAAATGCTCGATTGTTACAGAATATTGACAGGCAAGCAGGCGACCATAAGCATATTTTCCATTTTTTTTTCTTGTTAAGTCTTGTTAGAAAACCAAGCGTCAGCACTTTAAGTTTTATATTTTATGATATAGACGAAGTCAGGTCCGGAGATTTTTCATTTAGCAGCAATTTGATGAAAAGTACTCTTGAGAACTAAGATTGCTCTCGAGAGCTCTATCTTGTTAAGAAGCTTTACATTATACTTTATTTCTTTCAAACACGGTAATGTAACAAAAATATAAATAAAATTGATGTGTCTGTTTGTAACATCAATTTAACAGTGTTTTGCTAAATGCATATGAAAGTAATAGTTAAGTACATCAAAAAAGTAAGTTTTTTTTTTTGTCTGTCTGTTTATTACGATTAATGTCTAGAACAACTAGACCGATTTTGACGGACTTCCACTGGCAGTTGGCTGATGACATAAGATTAACGGCCCGTTTACGACCTTACCGCTGTGAGCGGTAGCTAAGAGCGAAACGCCGAGTGGTAATACAGCGGTAATACAACAATATCATTATATTTATATTCATTACTTGCTAAAAAATTCCTACGTAACGGTCCGTTTACGACCTTACCGCTGTGAGCGGTAGCTAAGAGCGAAACTCATAACTAAGCTCATAGCTATGAGCGGCGACTCGTGGCGTGCCTCGTACATTTTTATACTTTTGATATTACCGCTCGGCGTTTCGCTCTTAGCTACCGCTCACAGCGGTAAGGTCGTAAACGGGCCGTTACGTAGGAATTTTTGGACTAGCTTATCTCCGCTTCGTTACAAATACCGACGGTAACACCGTGGGACTCAGCAAGTAACGAATATAAATATATATTGTGTAAGTTTTTAACAACGTGATAGTTAAGTGTGATTGTATAAGTAGATGACAAATTAGAATACAGAGTGTTACCACCAGTCAAACTGTGGTTATCGTAAGGAAGCAAACGTGATAGGAAGACACAACGTCACACGAACACAACGTGATAGCCTTAGAAAAAACCCATTTTTTTTTTTTTACGTGTGGAAATCCCCGCGGACCGTCACCCCGTCGGGGGTTACGGCGGGGTGGTGTGTCGGACTCGAACCGACTAAAACCACACGGTGTGACCCTCTCTGCGCCTTTGTATTGGAAGGAGTCCAGGGAGGGGATTTCCTTCTGGACTCCAACCGGCGCCTGCCCGCATTGTTGCGGGCACATACTCGTGTTTCGACTCTCTATTTGGGCAACGTCCGGTCACACGCGGACGCCGCCCCCTCGCGGTTGGCCACTACTGCGGACGGACGGGAAACCCGTCCCGCCCATCCGCGGCCACTCTCAGGGCGGCATGAGACGCAGGTATGCGGGTCCGATTGGATGGCATCCTCCCGGGCCTTCTCCGCCACCTCCTTCTGCAAGATTACGTCCTCGCAGAAGGTTGCGACCGCGGTAAAACAACTGTCGCTGCCGGCCATCGATCTTATGACGGCCGGCAGCGAGAGTTCACCTCCGATGACTGCAGTGAGGACCCGGCGCTGCGCCGCCCAAGCGGGGCAGACCGCCAGAGTGTGCTGGGCCGTGTCCTCACTGCAGTCGCAGTGGTGGCAGGCGGGACTCGGTTCCCTCCTAGCGACCGAGTGCAGGTACTTTCCGAAGCAACCGTGCCCGGAAAGTACCTGCGTCAGCCGGAAGGAAAGGGTCCCGTGCTGCCGCCCTGCCCACTCCGCGATGACCGGCTGACGAGCCTCCACGGCGGCTAAGCCAGCGCGTGGGGTCTCCAGCCGGAGCGACCATCTCTGCATGGTGGCTCGGCAAGCGGCTTCGCGCAACTCGCGCACGTCCTCGGGCGGAGGGCAAAATCCGCTCTCCGCCCGGAAGTCAGCCACTCGCCGATAAACTTCGGCGAGCACTTCCGCCTCCAAATCCCACGGGGGTGTTCCGGCCAAGGCACACGCCTCCTCTGTGGACACGGTGCGGTATCCGCGTATGGCTCTGACCGCCAGTATCCGCTGGGGGCGCCAGAGGCGCGCCCTGTTCTGGGCGGACAGAGCCGCCGCCCACACCGGTGCACCGTAAAGTGCCATCGACCGGACAACCCCCGTGTACAGCTGCCTAGTGGGGACACTGGCCCCGCCCAAATTGGGCAGAAGTCGCCCTAGGGCGGAGGCAGTGCCCACCAACTTAGGGCCAAGCTGTCGGAAGTGCTCGTCGAAGAGCCACCTACCGTCGAGGACCAGACCCAGGTACCTCATCTGGGCCCGGACCGGTACGAGGACCGAGTTGACCTCGATCAAGGCGCCGGCGGGCGTACCGCGACGGGGCCAATGAAATAATAGGGCCTCCGTCTTGTCCAGGGCCACCCGCAGACCCAGCGCCTCGATGCGCCCGACCACCCGGGAGACTCCCGTGGTGGCCAGGCGCGCCGCCTCCTCAAAGTTTGCCCCCCGGGCCGTGACTAGGGTGTCGTCTGCGTAACAGATTACACCCAGCCAGGGGGGGAGACGCCCTCGTAGGGCCCAGTCGTATCCCATGTTCCACAGGAGTGGTCCTAGGACAGACCCCTGTGGAACACCGCACGACATGGCCCTGCGTCTCAAGGCGCCACCTCGGTCCTCGCACTCGACGGTACGCTCCTCTAAATAGTCTGCCACCAGCCGCCTCAGGTACCCTGGCACTCCGTGGTACTGGAGTGCGGCCCTGATGCAGCCGAATGGCAGACTATTGAAGGCGTTGGCGATGTCCAATGACACCGCCAACACCACTCCGCCGCCTCTCACCGCCTCTTCGGTCACGGCCCTCAGGCGCAGGATCGCGTCGACCGTCGAACGCCCTTCTCGGAAGCCGAATTGGGCGTCCGACAGGTCGGGCCCCACCTCGCTGAGGTGCCGGACGATGCGGGCAGAGAGAACCCTCTCAAACAACTTGCCGGCCTCGTCCAGCAACACGATGGGCCTGTAGGCCGCGACCGAATCGGCAGGCCGGCCATGCTTCTGGATGAGCACCAGCTTCCCGCACTTCCAGCGCTCAGGGAAGCGTCCGGACGCCAAGCTAGCGTCCAACACTCCCCTGAGGTGGTCCGACATGTAGTCGAGGGCTCGGGCCATCACTCGGGCTGGAACCCCGTCCGGCCCGGGGGCGGTGTTCTTGGATCGGATCCGTAGAACAGCCGCCCCTACCTCCGATTCCCTGACAGGCGGAACGTCACCCACGCTGCCCCGACGACGACCACGACGGGCCATCGACGGGGGTGTGTGTTCCGCCCGCTGCGGGAATAGGCCCTCGACCACTTCCTGCAGGAAGCTGGGCTGGAGAGTCTCCGTAAGGGTTGGGCCCGGTGTGCGGGGCTTTTGGCGCACCGCACGGTAGGGCCGACCCCAGGGGTCACGCTCCAGACTCTCCAGCATCTCCACTCGACTCGCGTCTTTGGCGCGGCAAATGGCCAGCCTCAGAGTTTCCCGAGCTACTCGGTACTCCTCATGAAGCCGGTCCACCTCCTCACCGCCTCCGCGGTGACGTCGCCGACTCCGGGTGTGGGACCTCCGGGCACGTACGCAGGCCGCACGGAGGTCCACCAACTCCTGGGACCACCAGTAGACCTCCTTCCGAGGAGGCCGACGGCCACGAACGCGGGGCATGGCCGCATCGCAGATGAGCGTTAACGCATCGGCGAAGCGACCAGCCCCCACGTCGACCTCCTCGGTTGGGGCCTGCGGAGACAGCCAAGAGCAAACAATGGCCGCCTCCTTTAGTAGGTCCCTGTCCAGCTTGGCGACAGCCCACCGCGGAAAACGGGAGGGACGCCGCGCCGCGTGACCCCTACTGGCGTCCTGGGACCGGGAGAGCTCGAATCGGATATAAAGGTGATCCGAGAGCGTCTCGACCTCATCCAGGACACTCCAGTTCCTTACTCGTGCGGCGACTGCAGGGGTAGCGAACGAAAGGTCCACTATCGACCCCCCCTGCTGTCGCACGCACGTGTTGGTGGCGCCTCTGTTCAGCAAACAGAGGCCCACCGACGCCGCCCACTCCACGACGGCTTCGCCCCTGGCGTCCGTCGCCGGGGAACCCCACGCAATGGACTTTGCATTGAAGTCCCCCAGCACGAGGACGTGCCCAGACCCCAATCGCCGTATCGAGGTCTCCAGGTTGTTGAGGAAGACCTCGAAGTCGCTCAGACTCCGGTTGGGGGAGAAATATACACCATAAATGGTGATTCCCCCCCATTCGACGGCAACATATCCAGTACCCTTGTCTTTTAGCGACAAGGGCGGGGAATGAGCCGCCGTGGAGCTTACGACTGCCACGGAGCCGTCCCAGTCACCCATCCAGTTTGGACGGGGAGGGACAAAATAGGGCTCCGCGACTACGGCAACACCTATCGACCACTGTGCCATGGTTTGCAGGAAGAGATCCTGCGCCGCGGCACAGTGGTTGAGGTTCGTCTGGACCAGGAGGTTGGAGACTTGATCCATTACTGGATCGTCTCTACAACCCCCTCCATGGGCGACGACGTCGTCGCCTGATTGACGTCGGAGGCAGCCTGGGTCGCCGGGCTAGCCTCCGAAGTCTGCCGAGAGGCGCGGGGAGGCTTGCAGCCCCCCTGCCCCATCTGGTGGTTGGCGGGCTTATTGCCCGCCGCACACATCGGGCAGTGAGGGGCGGCAGAACACTTTGCCGCCTTGTGCCCGGGTCGACCGCAGCGGAAAGAAAAATCGCTGCAGTCGAAACAGCTCTCGCACTTGGTGCGAGTGTGTCCCGCGATAAGGCACTTGTAGCACCTCATCGGCCTCGCGGCCAGAACCGTAATTCTGGCATTCACGAAGCCGACAAGCATGCTTCCCGCGTCGGCCAACAACTTGGCCGACGCCACGGGACAGCTCACCCACACCGAGCCGAGGCCTCCCGGGCCCGGCCGGACGGTGCCGACTCGGATGGTGCCCGCGGTGCAGCCAGTCTTCTCCATGACTGCATCGCGGACATCCTCCGACGTGATGGAGTCGTCCAGACCCGATATGCGCAGTTCCGCGCATTTGGTGGGCCTGGCGACTTTGACACCGTCCTGGGCGGCAAACACCTACCGCAGCCTCTCGGCGAAGGTGTCGGCCTTCTTGGCGCCCTCAGCCCCCAGCCTTAGAAAAAACCCACCACCAACCCAACCAACCACCGTGGTATAGGCCAAACCCACTTTTACAGACAACGTTATTGCTACGTAGTCTTACCGTTTTATAGTTTTTAGACGCCCCGAAAGACTCCAGTTATGCTTCATGACTGTTATCATACGAAAACAACCGGGACCAACTACATAAGGGACTTCACACACTGGCCACGCGCCCACGCGCCTAGGCGCGTAGCAGCAGATCACGCGCGCGGCGACGGTGGAGCAGATCTGCCTGTTCGAGCTGATTTTACCGCGCCTACGCGCCTGTCGGGTTTGTACGCGGCCCGCGCCGAATTAAAGATTACTCTCCATTGGGTCGTCGTCGTCTGTATTCTTTGCATTTCATATCCCAAATTGCTAGGCATTGTTCAATTTCGAATATAAATGTGTTTTACCGTTACCATTGTGTGTAATCATTAGTTCGGCGCGGGCTGCGTACAAAGCCGACAGGCGCGTAGGCGCGGTAAAATCAGCTCGAACAGGCAGATCTGCTCCACCGTCGCCGCGCGCGTGATTGCTGCCACGCGCCTAGGCGCGTGGGCGCGTGGCCAGTGTGTGAAGTCCCTTACGCGATGTCCAAATCAGTCACAGACAAGCTTATGTTATATTGCCACTAACGGTCACCCATCCAGATATTGATCGCGCCGTCGTTGCTTATCTATGTCAAACGGGTCATTATAACGAAATCTGTACAAACATAAAAATGAACATAGACTAATAAAAATATTGCCCTTTTTGGCTTTTCCATAGTCACGTAAAAATAAAATTTAAGTCTTTTATTGAAATGAAATCTTATTGTCCTCAATTGTAAATATTTTGATAGCATTGTCCAACTAATAAAAAGTTGTATAAAATAATATTCAAACGATTGTATACTTTGTTTACTTACATGCTTAAATAAATATACTTTTAACTTAATGAAATGCTTTGTAGCATTGTACAGAGACTTCTACTTGAGCGACTTTCTCTGACTGTATTTTCTGTTTCTCATTTCACCTTGTTGGATGTTTCGAATATTTTACTCGTATTTGCCAGTGTAAATAAAATGTCTAGATCAGATGGGAAATATATAGGATGTATGTGTGTACATCCATTTTTGACATAGCATTTTAATATTACCAGTGTAGTACACTTATTCTACTATTTAATTTTACAGTATTGCTCTGAATGTTACATACCTAATACATTTGTTAAATAACAGCATTATTTTGTTTGAACAGACAGACAGACTGACACACAGATAGACAGACAAAAATTTTCAAAATTGGTTTTTGATGTAAGTATATTTTGACATGCATTTAGTTAAAAAACAATTTGTTTTACATTACAAACGGACACTCCAATATTATTCATTTATATAGATTTATGTATCGCATTTTCCTAAGGATAATTTTCTTTATACTCAGACAAAGTCAAACAAAAACAAAGTGTATATTAATTCATCAATGTTATTTCTGTTGTTGCTGAAATTTAGAAGTATACTTAGCTTAATATTTTGGTATAACCAGAGAACTATTTGATCTTGAACTACCAGCGTACCTCTTGATTGTTGTACCCCAACATTATGAGATACTACTAGATATCTAAGGTTCTTGACCTTTTGCATTAAATTTTACATCATCATCAATCATCATCAACAGCCTTTAACACTCCACTGCTGGACATAGGCTTCTCCTTTGAAAAGAGGTTTTGGCATACTATACCACGCTGGCCAGACACGGGTTGGTAAAGGGTTTGTTTCAAGTTTTCCTTCTCTTGGTAGTGATGTTAGCTGCTTATTTTATTCCTTTAGTCGCCTCTTACGACACCCATGGAATGAATAGGGGTGGTGACACTTTGTATTCTTACTCCGTCACCACACGGCATTGATTCTTAGAGAATTTTATGTAGCTTGTTAATTCATCTACTGATTCTCTGAAGAAGAGGATTTTGAAGAATTTCTTTCACTCATTAATACTTATTTAGAACAGAATATTTTTAACTAACGATCAAAATTATTGTTCTTATATTAACGTGGATGTATGCGGTAAAGAGTGGCCTACGTTCTTCTCTAAGAATCAATTCGGCTTAGCCGTGAAATTTTTACAGACAGGTAGACAGGCGAAATTACTTTTGAATTTTCCAATATTAGTTTGAATTCCACATAAATCATTCCAGTTATCTACCTAATATTATATTTAGATTCAGTATTATATTTTAAATCAATGTTTAGTTGGAATTAATCTCGGTACCAGTACTTTCAAATCTTTGAAGCCTATTTCAAAATCCTAAATAATTTATTCAAACTGTACCTGAATGAGAAATTTCCTAATTCTAGAAATGGGGCTTGATTCAATGTTATATATAATAATTATATATTTGTTTTTAACTATAGTAATTTTGTAAATTTTATAATTTAATAAAGTTTTTTAGCAACTCGGGTATTCCGAACCTCTGGGTTATATACCGCCTACAGTTGAAATTTTGGCAATTTTATAAATTTGGGATTATTTAATTTATAGTAGGTACCTTGTTTTGATAATTAGTTCCGATTTCAATTATTGGAAGAATGATTAAAAGTCTCGAAATATACCAATGTGGGTGTTTAAGAAGAAACAGTATTTACGAGGTAATGTAATATGAAGGCCTTTTTAATGTAAACCTGTAAAGTGATTCTACTCTACCTGATGGACAGCATGAGTAGAAGCTCATGCTTTCCGTCCTTGGCCACCGTGGACCACCAAGTGAATAGTGGGTGTCCTCTACCGTTCTTAGCACTTGGCAGCGCCAGAGCACGCTTCACTACATGGCTTTCAAGGCATCTCATGACATGACCGAACCATGGGTGCGACTTCACATCGGCATGACATTGGCAGACACAGGTCATCACTAGAAAAGTATGTTTCGGTGATCAGCAGTGTCAAGGAGCCAACACGCCTGAGTGCCAACTGTGATGGTCAGACTGTGGATACGACGCTCCACACGCTCGGAGAATGTCCAGCGTGGGGGTTGCCGAGGTGTTATTTCGTGGCGACTATCGAAATGGGGATTCTCTCGCTCGATACCATGGTTGCGGCCCTGACACGGAGCCAGAGCGCGCTTCCACCGTCCGGAACTTCACTGTCTCTTTCTGCGAGAGAGTTATGAGATGGTAGAGCGGCACCGAGAGGTTAGAACTCTTTCTCGGTGCCACTCCAGGCTCGGAAACCGGCCGGTCGACAATTTCGATAGCCCAACACTACCTTGCAAAACGTTTGTCGGATTACCGAGTGTCCGCTGTTATATATATATGTAGGATATATAAATAGGTTATGTCCTGTATATAGGAATAGTAGGGAGTAAAATATTATGTTGTACTTATTGAAGAAAAGAACGAAAACATGAATAAGTTTGTTAAGAAATTTCTAAGAACTCAAATAGAAGCTTTGTATTCAGGCGTAGTTCACAAGTTTCTTCAAATATTGTTTTGTTTTCAACAAAATGTTATTCATCTAAATTTCAAATTTCACAAAATGTCCGTCCATCATTCAGCGATCAACCCTTCAGAGGGTTTTAAATTCATACTATTATTTCTGATTGTTGTTTAAATTTTATTCCGAGAAAAACTTTCTTTGTGGATGAGCTCTTGGTAATATCATACAAGGGTATTTGGGTTAAATTTAAATTAGTAACAACCAGAACATTTAAAACATTTCGTTTGAAATGCAAAAGTTCAGTGAAAACTGGGTTGAAAGCGGCTTTAATTACAATGTTTCATACTAGTTTTCGCCCGCGGCTTCACCCGCATATATGTCGGTTATCGTGGTAAAAAGTTCACAAGTGCGAGATGCGAGTATATATATAAACAAATAAATAAAAATTAAGTGTCTGTTTCTAATTTCCAATTAACATTTTTTTAATAAATACACTTTAAAGTTTATGCATCACGTACAACAAAATCCATTTTTGTTTTTTTTGTCTATCTGTATGTTTATTCCGGGTAATCTCTGAAAGAGCTGGACTGTTTTTGAGGGAACATTCACTGTCAGATAGCTGATAATATAAGGAGTGACTAGCAATTTTTGATTGAGTGATTTTAGCAGAAATTGAATTTAGTTTAAGAGAATTGGAAATTACCGTTTCATTTCTATAGCAAATTAGTTTAGAAGCTAGCATTATTAAAACCGCTTATTAAAAAATTAAAGAACAATAAAACGTATCATCTAATTAAGTACGTACCTGCAATAAATTACGCGATGTTTTTACTGCAAGGGCATAATTAGAATGTAATGTAAAGCAGGCACCACACTTCGCTATTCGCTATTCGTTATGCGGGTTATTCGCGCGCATACGGCGAAGTGTGGAGAGTATATTCGCCAATATTCGCTTTATTCGTACGCATCGAATAGCGAATCGCATATACGTCGACTTGTCGGTTTTTTGACACACTTCAAAGGACACGAATAAGGCGAATACACGCATCGACTGCCCACACTTCGGACCGGTAGTGAAGTGCCCTGTACATAACTAACAACCATAGACTATAAAACAGTTTTTGAAATAGATAAATCAATTAAACGATTAAAATAACCTATCATATGATCAAAATAATTAGACTTCATTTAAGTATTGTTTCTGTCAATTTAATAAAATAAAAAGGAAATTAAAATAATATGTTTCATTCGTTCATTGACCATTAAAAATGAAAATGCCCTGTGCGTAACTAACAACCATAGATTATAAAACAGTTTTTGAAATAGAATAAATCGATTAAACGATTAAATTAGTTTATTATATGATCAAAATAAATAGACTTCATTTAAGTATTGTTTCTATAAATTTAATAAAATAAAAAGGAAATTAAAAGAATATGTTTCGTTCGTTCGTATGGTTTCGTTTTGTTCACCATAAAAATGACAATGACACATCTCTACAACACACATATTTGCCTTATTTGATATACCAGTACGAAGTGTGGTGGCGTGTTTGTTGTTTGCGCGCATAACAAATATTCGGGCGAATACGGCGTAGACACATAACGAATAGCGAATAACGAAGTGTGGTGCCTGCTTAAAATAAACACATTTATATGTTTCACGATTTCGTTGGCAAATATTGAGCTTGTTATTTTATAATCTAGGTTGTACGGAACCAGCAAAATCGTGCAATAATAACAGCACCAGATACACAAAATACAATGTTCATTTAAAAACTTAGTGTTGGAATTTAACTGTCGTCGAATAATATCAGTCGTCGTTGAATAGTATCATTTAGAACATTAAATAAATTGCTAGACAGCAGAGCACAATCCACAAGGCACAAAATTTTATTGCAAAAGTGCAATTTTGCATATAACTCAAGCATTGATGTATTAAAAAACCCTATATCAATGAACTCAAGTTACTGAAATAATACGAGATTGTCACTCGCCGTGGTTGATTATTCACTCGCCACTTTGAATTTGAAGTTTTTGAAATGTGAGCGATGTAAGGATTAATAAAATAAATGCAACCTACATATATTTATGAGTCTCACAATACCCAACACTGTTTATAAAAAAATATTTATCATTCGATGACTTCAAAAATGATTCCTTAACTTTACTTCAATCTTTCCTCGCTAAGCTTCCTAACAAGAATAAAGCGAGGTGCTTATGATACGACAGAACTTCGATTTTTAAAGTGAAGTAATTGCCATTAGACCTAATACTAGGTTTAGTTAAGTAGAAAGATCTTTTAAGACTTCAACTAACCGTAATGATTAACCAAGATGTTCGTAAGGCAACCAGCCGCCCTAAACAAGATGATATTCTACATGAGAACATGATCATCGCACCACTTTACAGAGCAGACTACTCTACTACTACGACTAGATTTACTCTTCTTCACTGCATATCCCTAAAATCTAATTTTAGTCTAATTCGTTACGATGACGTAATTATTCAATGGCATTTCCAAATTGCTAAATAAACAGAACTCCAAAAGTCCTTCAAAAAATACACTTAAATTATATCATTGTAGCTGTATAAAATATAGTTATCTCTTAACATAATTTATTTACGAGGCAATATTAAGGGAAGATGTCATTAATCTTGATCGGGCAGAGAAACGTTGAAAAATAACTTCTCTCTGCCTTTGTTTTTCCGCTACGAAGAAAAAAAAAACTTTTTAAAAACACCGTTTCCGGAAACAAACTCAGACAGGGACTGGCTGAACGCCATTTTAATTAATTAAACATTAATATAACGGATAGACATAGTGGTTCCAAATATTTGGGACAAAGTTAATTTAGTATTAAAAAAAACAAGAAAAATCCTGATTTATAATTGCTTTAACTTTACCGAATGTTTTTCATAATCTATTTTTTATAGACACAGTCTAACTCTCATAATCAAGACGAAAAAAACACTAAAATAAATAATGTCGTTTATAAATACGGAAATTTGTGAGAACGGATACTTGGAATTTTGAATGTCTGCTACTCTTTCACGCAACAACAATTTTTACGGATTTGGATGTAACTTTACAGTAATATAGCTTAATCATTTGGATGTTTTATTCTGATGATGTTATTACTGTTTATGATAATAAATTACTATATAGAATAAGCCATAAGCTACTGTTTACCGCGATACCAACCTTAATATTGATAGTGTGGCGACTTCCACATACAGCGCAAGCAAATAAAATACAACAGCGCCATCTACCGAAGAAACATTGAACTACGAAGAAAACACGTAACGATCTATACGGAGTTACTACTAATCCTGAATCGCGAAAGTGACATTCTAGCGCCGATTAGCATGTATACAACATCCCAACATCAACGTTGGACAGTGGCCCACCAGGCATGATCACCTCGCCTAGTCGGAGGATCCTCCCTTTGTGTTGGGTGAACACGTCATCCGTTCCAACACAATAGCATTCGAGTTGTCGTATTTCATCGGTGAGTGTGTGAGACCGGAGGCCCAAAGATGCACTTTCATCTTACTAGGCTGCTATAGTGGAGGTCACCATGCTGCATTCTCTGCATTCACAATGAAATTGGTGACCCCTGCTCCTGGATTCTAATCATGCTTTCCGTCAGGCAGAGAAGCGTCACTTTAGTAAGACAAAATAGTCGTACAATTATCATCATACATATACTCGTACAATCTCATAAATTCTTCATTTAACAGATGTGTTAAAAAAATGGTTTTTAATACATTTCCGAACTACTAATATTGTCCCAGTTTACATATACTACTCGCCCCGTTCTAACCAATTTTTAAGCTTCAAACCAAAATTTAAAGAAAGTCTCGATCTCTCCCGACTAGAAATATTTACATTTGAAAAACAATAGAAGTAGAGAAAGATTTTACTATTTTCTCTCATTTGCATTTAATTGCGAGTTTGCGAGATATTTGCCTAAACTTACAAATTTACAATTGCATTCGTTCTGTTTTACAAAGATCGCAATTAAGGGAGCAGCTATTAGCTAGTTTGTAATATTGCTTTGTAGTAATTCCCCACGACTTCAAGAGTTAGGATAACTATATTCTATTTAATATAAGAATAGGCAGTAGAGCTACGCTGATTTCAGCAGGCATGAGCCAGCTCGACCGGGGTAGTACTACCCTGAAGGGTTCTGTAGCAGCAAGTAACATCCTATAAAAGTTTTTGTAGTTCGTTGTAACTTTCATGAAAGAAATGTAAATTGCGGTTTATGAATTATGGCGTATTAAAAAAAAACTACTTACTAGATCTCGTTCAAACCAATTTTCGTTGGAAGTTTGCATGGTAATGTACATCATATATTTTTTTTAGTTTTATCATTCTCTTATTTTAGAAGTTACAGGGGGGGGGACACACATTTTACCACTTTGGTAGTGTCTCTCGCGGAAACTATTCAGTTTAGAAAAAAATGATATTAGAAAACTCAATATCATTTTTGAAGACCTATCCATAGATATCACACACGTATGGTTTTGATGAAAAAAATAATTAAAAAAACGTCCGTGAATTTAACCTGAGACTTTTTTGACCTGATTGATAGTCGCATACGTTTACGGCTACAACGAGGTTGACTGCCTCGTTGTAGCATATCATATCATATCTTATAATATCTTAAGTAATAGAATGAAATGAAGTCGCTTCTGCTGTATATTCGCTTAGTTGTGCTAAACTACTCACAAACTTTCGCGTTTATAATATTGGTAAGGAAGTAAGGATACTTACGTCTACGAAACGCATTACGTATTATAGTAGAAGAAATACGAGAATCGAGGGCGAAGTCGACCCGAGTCGTTAGTTTAAATTACATATGTCTTAAAATATTTATTTAAATCGCGTTGACTTCCTAAAAATTGAAATTCCTTAAAATAAATACCTTTTCTTAATAATGCATGTCATGCTAATAAATCAGGTTTGAAAAATATTTGCAAGGTCAGCATTAAAAATAACTGAACAAGGACGTCCATTGAAAAGATCATAAAAGGCACTACGGTTCGATTACACAAAAGTGTCATGAAATAAAAAGCCTGGGCTATGATTACTACTATGGCTAAGCTATTGAACTGAAGATCAGTCTATACATCTGTTGAAAGACTTGTGATTTTTTTCCGGAGAAACTAAACCAAAAGAGACCTAAGGGTAGGTAATGCTGAGTCCTGGTATTACCCGCGATTGATATTGTGCCCCCCGAGTAACGCCGCAGGGCAAGGCTTTTATAAAAAATAGTGTCCAATAGAGAATTGTCATGTTAACTTATTATTTCTTTTTTTTTCCTTTGTATCTATATTAGACCATTGTCTGCACTCAGCGTGGATGGTACATCACCTACCTAATTTCTGATAAGTAATTTATTAAAAATAGGATAAAAAATCACAGAACGAAGTTATATTTTCTGTCTGATTCTCTATCTGTCTGTCTGTCTGTCTATTCTAGTCTGAAGTCTAAGATATACGTAGGTAAATTTATTAGCAATTTGAAACATTCAACTTCAACCCAAAATTATGAAAAGTGCCACCAGCTAATCGCAAAATTCCAAATGTTCGTATAAAATTTTCATTACGGTTTATTTCTAAAGATTATCCTTATTCATCTCTAAATAAACTGCTCCCCAAAGTTCTTTGAGCTTACCAAATTAATTTATTGTGTAATGAACTTCTGTTGACTTTGTAAAATATTAGTATAAGCATAAATGTTGAAATTATTGACGTAGGTGTATAACACAAAGTTGTCATACATTAACAGAATATTTCGAGGAACGTTGATCAATCAGTTAAATAGTACTTTTTTTATTATCGACTCAATAAAAGGATATAATGGTAGGCTTTGTAGTTTGTATATTGAGTTATAACGTCATACTTGGCTATAACGCCTTTAACTTAGGCAAACAACACATAAAAGTAATTTGTGTTTTGAAGGCGTCATACCGGGGCGGGCACCCATATTACATACGATGTCACGCTGTCCTCTAAATACAAAAAGGAACCGACTTCAATGAAAAACTATTCCGAGTAGCGACAATTGTGCCTATGATATTTGAGGAGTTCCATTGATTTACTTGGGTTCCCATCATCAGATCCCGATATAGTGACGATGGGACCACCTGTAAGCTACGCCCATTCCAATGCAAAAATAATTTTTGAAATCGGTTCATAAACGATGAAATCATAGCAGAACATACATAAAAAAAAAAAAAGATTCCGACAAATTGAGAAACTCCTCCTTTTTTTTGAAGTCGGTTAATAAAAGTAATAAAAAATAGTATATATTCGGCCAAAAAAAAAACAAAAGCACAAACGATAAACATACCGACTGCCTAAATGTAGAATATTGGAGATAGTGTCAATTCTTTAGTAGATGGCTGTTTACAGAATGAGGTTAATTAAGTCCGATATCCGTATCGATAAGCAGCACCGTAATTGTGACTAAGTTGCGGGAGATGGACACTCGCGGCAGTAGTTGTTTATTATGACTGGTATGCTAATCGATAATTTACAGTAAAATAAACTTTATTTTGCACCCGTTAATACAGTGACCCATACTATGGCGGCCAATTGAGATGATTCTGTTTTATTGGGCCTGCGATCTCACCACCAATGAAATACGAATCAAGATTGCTGTTATTTTAGGTTGCATCTTCCGTGTGAGGGTCGAACCGCCGCGGTCGAGTCGGCCCAATGATGCTTCGACTTCAGCAGTGTTGCAGAGGATAGGTCGTGTCCTCATGTATTTACGAGTAAGGTATTAAGTGACTGCGCTCACGAACAGTCATGATAGTTTGAGTTTAAAGAGACAATATTAAGGCTCTCACTATGTTTACCCTTCATAATTTTTTCTGTTTCTTTTACACAGATTTTTTCAGTCTTGCTTATCATTCGCCATGGTGGAATATCAGCATAGATATCTCTTTAACCAAAGAACTTAAAAATATGAAATAACTCACTTATTAAATGAAATATTTAAATAAGTCTCAACCTGCGTGAATACATTGAGAGCGTCATTAAGGCGGCATCGCGGAAGTTGGGCGTACTGAATAGGGTGAGACGTTTCTTCGTGCCCGGGCATGTACCTATGTCTTCTTTACAAGTTCGTTCGTGCGTGGAGTACTGCTCTCATCTTTGCGATGGATCCGCCCAGTATTTGTTTAACGCTCTCGATCGGTTGCAGCGGCGAGCAATCCGCATTATCGACAGTAACGAAGTCACCGAGTCCCTTGAGCCCCTGCAGCTGCGAAGAAATGTCGCCTCCATGGCAGTCCTCTATCGCTTACATCATGGAGAGTGTTCTGAAGAGTTGTTCCAACTGGTCCCCCCTTCCCCTTTCCTATACAGGACAACACGTGCTGGCCTCGGAAGCCACCGCTTCAGAGTGGTTGACATACGCTCTCGAACTAAACGGTTCGGCTCTTCCTTTCTGTGCCGAGCAGTTAAAACCTGGAACTCTCTACCAGCGCATGTGCTTCCTCCCTTCTGTAACCCCGGGTCCTTCAAGCGGGGCGTGAAAAAGCATCTTACTAGGCCGCCATAGTGTGGGTCACCGTGCTGCACTGTACGTTATGGCAGTGAGGATGGTGGCCTTCACTTCTGGATTCTGTTCATGCTTTCCATCAGGCAGGGCAGAGTCATTTTGGCAGCTAATATAAAAAAAAAAATCGGACATCTGAGACAACGCCATCTAGTCCTATAACTGATACCTATACTTATACCTTTTTGTAAAAACAGTTATATTATACATGGAAAACACCCGAACTCCAAAAGAAATATTTGCGAGGTCACACAAACATTTGATACGACCCGGGAATCAAATCCGAGACCTCAAGCACAGCAATTGCATACGCTAACACTGCGCCATGCGCCATGCGTTTAATTCAGACACAGTGTAATTGACAAGCTGTATTTAAATGTCAGACAAACAAATCAAGAAAAATTCCATTTCAAAATTGATCTTGAATCTTGACTCTGATGGTAAACAAATTCATGGTATTTACAAAACCATTAAGAAACATTTAACAATCCCAAAAACTTAATCGACACAAAATTTATTTTATTTAATAACTTTATTCACAAAATATACAGTCGCGCACTTATCATGTTTACATATGTATTTTCTATCACTGATATTCCTGTCTCCACTGAAGTACAAAGATATCAGGCGTAATACCTAACCCTGAAGTTTCTTGTACAGAGAATTGTTCTTCAGTATGGTCTGTATAGTTTGTAAGATCTAGTAAAATTTTCATCATCAACCTTTCGTAGTCCACTGCTGGGCATAGGCCTATACAATTGCTCGCCACTTGTTCGATTCTCAGCCACTCGCATCCAGCTCCTGCCAGCTCCAAATCACCTGGCTCAATTTTCATCATCATCATCAACAACAGCCTTTAACAGTCCACAGCTGGACATAGGCCTCTCCTTAGAAAGTATGTATAATATAAAATCTCTTTCATAGTCGTACATAAATATGTATGTATAATATATCGTTCGAATTTCAGTTCTCCCTTAGGGTTGCGGAGGTCTGGTGCCTGTCGCTCCGTGGAAAAACTGATATTCAGGTAAAACAGGTTGAACTAGTAGCCAACCCCAAATAACACTGGGAATAAGGCTAGGAAGATGATGAATATAATTATGGTTCTGTTCACATTGAAAATAATCAGCTATTGTTCATAGTCACTGTTTTCTTTCTTTACAATAAAATAAAGAACAATTATAAACGTTTTTAATTTCGGTGATCTTTAATAAATTCTTAATGAGTATAAATTTGATTACATTAAATTTGATTATGGAACATATATTTTAAGTCGAATGGCCTAAACTTGTGGCCCAAAGATTATATAAAAAGTTTACTATATTAAATATTTTCTGTAGTCTAAAGGGAACGGAAATCAGTTATAAATAAAATAAATAAATAAATATTTTGAAAATCTGACATCTAGTCCCAAACTAAGCAAAGCTTGTACTATAGGTATTAGACAACTGATATAATACTTATATATTTTTTTGTAAATACATCATACATAGAAAACACCCAAACTCTGCAACAAATATTTGCAGATAAATAATTAATAAATATTTCGGACATCTTACACACAACATTATCTAGTCCCAAGCTAAGCAGACCTTGTATTTTGGGTACTAAACAACAGATATAAATACATAAACATACTTTCTTTCTTTCCCCTCCCATTTGGCAGGGAACTTGGCATACTTTTTTGTGAAACAAATATTTGTGGGCAGAAATATTTATTTCGACCCGGGAATCAAACCCGTGACCTCTTGATCAGCATCAAATTAGGCAGTCAAGTTAGTCATTAGTTTACCTCTGAGTAACATGTGAAACTGTACTAAGATCCTGTTTTGAGTAGACTTTAACTCAACATGAACTATACTCAAAATGTATTTATTACCACTAGTAATATATTGTTCATAATTCATGACAGGATAGGATGATATACAATTTTCTCTATATGTGAATCCTTATAAATCTTACAAACCATGCTTTAATCATCCAATACAGCCATAGCCATCTCCTTCGATATACTATCAGACATACTATTTCTCTTTTCCACTTCTTGTTCATCACTAGACCACCAGCTTTCATCATCATCCTGTATAAAACAAAGGAACAAGTCATCTTCATATGTTGGAAAGTAATATTCAGGCTGATCCCACTTTTCTTTAGTTAAAGTCCAATGATTCATTTCTTTGATATGCTTTTCTAAATTTTTTGAATCATCAAACCTAGTTTCACAAGCTAAACATTGTTTGAGATGTATTTGCCGACGAATGTAATTCACAATTTTGACTTTATGATAAAAATCCATTCCCTCCGTTGCTTTTAAGAATGAAAACTCATGTTGTACTTTCAAGTGTTCTAAGATCTTATCATATTCTGATTCAGTATGATCACACAAAAGACAAGTGATTAACGGACCATTTTCTTCAGTCCATTCTGACCATTCTGGATCACTATCTGCGTTGGAATCATTTTCAAATTCTACTGATTTCTTCTCATTATTATATTTCCTTTGTGGTTTATGGTTTTGCTTATTCTGTTGATCGCCTATATAGTTTACTAAAAAGTACTTATCGTATTCTTTATTTTCAGGGTTAATTCTTTTATGTCCTTTCTTACGCATATGTTCTTTGAGTATAGTGCGGTCTTTGAAGTTGCCTTCACAAAAAATGCACTGAAGTTTCTCTAGTTTGGCTGAAATCGTATCAACTAATTCATCAATGAATATTAAGTTATCTGGTTTGGCAATGTGAAAATTGTGTTTTTCGTACAAATGGTTGAGGTAATTCGTTCTAGTTGTAGTTGATATGTTGCGACAAAAGAGACATTCTCTTATATAATTTTTATCTTCTCTTTCAAACTGATGTCTTTGTAGTAACTTCTCCAATCTGGTTTGTTGTAGATTGGTACGCAACTCTTTGTCTTCAGGTAAAACATCACTTAACAGGTAATACTCTTCATTTTTTGATTTTGTGCCATCTGGTTTATTATCAAGCAACATTGTGGTGCAGAAATATGGCAGACTTTGATCTGTAATCAAAAAAGTGAAGTTATTAATAACTATTACAATAAATAGTTAGTAAATAAAACAAGCTATCTATATTATATTATTATATATAACAATGTTGCTGTCCTTCTCAATTTACAGAGAACTATGCGGGAAATATTATAGAAAGGTGTGTGCAAACACACGCAAAAACCCGAGACCTTTAGATAGGCTGTCACATAGACCAAAGATATTAAAACATCATGTGGTTACAATTACATGCACCAAAATCCACAAGAAAATGTAGCTATAGAATGTTAAACCATAGTCTTGGTCCCGGCTTTCTTTGTGCTATAGTTATACCTTCTCTAAAATACTACAATCAATTTTAAGTTTATTATAATTAATGATTTATCAGAAAAAATATTATCTAATTATAACATGGCAGATCTTGACCACTCTTTTGATAGATATTTTCTTTATAATTTTTTTTATATGAGCCTGCCAAAGTGAATACTCTGCCTGTTGGAAAATATAAACAGAATCCAAGAGTGGTGGTCACCATACTTATTTAAGGGAAAAGCTTGCTTCAAACTGTTTTTGATTGTGTGAGAATCAATTATATATTCAAGACATATTCTATGTAAGTTTTATGATAAGAAAGATAATTAAAATATAATATATTTAAGGTTGCCTGGAAAAGATTGTCTTAGGCAATAAGGCCACCCTTTGTACATAAAACATAAGTCATTTATGTAAATCTGTAACACAACACCAAGTTACAGATTTACAAAACAGGAAATAAATGAAGAGTTTCTATCTATCTAAATATGATTATGTTACCATGTTCCAAGTCACAAGGGATATATTACACTAAATAAAAATTAAACTACATAACGTAACTTTTAAACTTTTGCGTTCCAAGATAATTAATACTATTTTTACGAGAGGCATGTAATACCTTTGATAAGTGATTGCGTTAATTCCCGTAAAAATAAAATTAAAAATAAATATTTTGGACATCTTACACACAACCTCATCTAGTCTCAAATTTAGCAGAGCTTCTATTATGGGTACTAACCAACTGATAAAACTATGTACATAATCATATTTTTTCTGCAAACAAATACATATTATACATAAAAATTGCTATATCTCACTGCTAAAAAAATAGAATAAATATTACAGATTTACAAAACAGAAAATAAATGAAGAGTTTCTATCTTTCTAAATATGATTATGTTACCACGTTCCAAGTCACAAGGGATATATTAAACTAAATAAAAATAAATAAACTAACTTTTAAACTTTTGCGTTCCAAGATAATTAATACTATTTTTATGAGAGGCAAATCAGAGGTATGTAATACCTTTAATAAGTGATTGCGTTAATTCCCGTAAAAATAATATTAAAATTAAATATTTTGGACATCTTACACACAACCTCATCTAGTCTCAAATTTAGCAGAGCTTCTATTATGGGTACTAACCAACTGATAAAACTATGTACATAATCATATTTTTTTCTGTAAACAAATACATATTATACATAAAAATTGCTTTATCTCACTGCTGAAAAAATAGAATAAATAATGACAAGAAATAATTCAAAACTAAAAGCGAGAATAGCTATTTATAAGACAAAAGTGAGAATAACAGAGTATATCAGACATGTAATAAGACTCTTAAAAGGTCTAGAAATAACCAGATGAACTAAAATACATCCCATACAACTTTACTGTTAAACAAATATAATAACAGTAGCAGTAATTTTGTTTTGTAGTTATTTTTGAAGTAGTTTATGCACTTAATCAATTAAGTGCATAAACGCCAGCTCAGTATTTTAGGATTTTTTATTATCATTATCATCATCATCAGCCCATTGCAGTCCACTGCTGGTCATAGGCCACACGAATTACACACCACTTTGTTCGATCCAGTTCCTACCAACCGTCTTGCGAAAATCATCATCATTATTATTATATATACTACTACTATACATTATTATGAACCCTGGGATGTGTAAAAAACACACACTTACGTAAAAAACTAACCTTTAAATCGAAATCCCCAATACCGCAGATACTCCTTCAAATCTGCTATCTGATTGACATCTGCAATTACCAGGCGATGTACCATGAATAAATGTGTGAGCAACTTCTTCTCCTGTTCAGGCAGAGTAAAGACATCATCGCACAGGAGACAAGAACATTCTACCAGCTCCTCACTTTTGAAAATCGACGGATTTTCTTTCTTTTGGTGTAGTGTCAGGGGTCCAAAGAACTCTTTTTCTTTCAATGACATGTTGCAAATCATGTAATCTTAAAATAATCTTAACAATCTTATCTATCTAATCTAATATTAAATAAATACAATTGAAAATTAATTCTTGAAAACCTCAACAAAACAACGACATCTGATCCAGACTTTGACAATTCAAAATCGATCTGACATTTTTTTTTTTTTTGGAATTTAATTACCTGGTAACGAAGACCTTTAAGTCAAGTCTTATTTTATTTAAACAAACATAGCACTTTCACTTTGCTTCATTTTTAAATTGTTTTGATAGTACTTTTTATATATTTATATATAGGTTTGTAAGTGTTTTTGTCTTTTAATAACTGTTCTAGTGGCGGCGGGCGGGATGAAGATCGATCTGACAGAGGTGCCAGATGAAACTGGTGATGTGACAGCAATTAAGACTGTTTTACCTTAGAGTGTGTACCTATAGAAATAACCTAATAATAAAGCGCGGTAAAGCTATTGCATAGCATTTTTTATCAACTTAATCAATTATAATTATTTATTTATTTATTTTAAGCAGTTTTTTTTTCTTTGATATTAATTCAAGTTTCCAAAACAAGATACACTGTCTTTTTACCAACATACATTCTAACACTATTACTGCCAAATAATATAATCATCCTACTAATAACCAAAAGACAATGACCAAACGAGAAGACGGTAACATGAGCATATCTATGGAATAAAAATCGGTCAAGTGCATGTCAGGTCACGCACAGAAAGAGGGTTTCTCTGTCACCCATAATTGTACGTGGATTTAAAATCGTATCCAATAGATAATATAATTTTTGTTTACGCATTAATTTTGTATGACGTTTTCCAAGTGAGCGCATTTACAAGTTTGCCTCTTTAACTCCTGAACTAACAAAGTGATCTAATCCGTTATAGTTTTCCTTCAAAGTTCATTATATGGACCTCCATCACGAATTTTCACAGATTTTTTGAGCTCGCCGATTAGCTTTTAGAGGGGGGGGGGGGACGCCTTGTTTTTACAACAAAGTGCTCTTTAAAGTGGAATATCTCGCAAACGGATACATAAATCAAAAAATAGTCTTAGAAACCCTTTATTGTTTTTAAAAGACCTATCTAATGATACCCCACACAATGGGGTAGCCGCGAGAAAAAAAGAATCATCCCCGCTTTACGTGTGGAGGAGGTACCTACCCCAAATAGAAATATTTTACATGATTTTATTGTAACACTTTGTCGACGTAATTACAAAACACATTCATGCAAAGTTTCATCTTTCTAGCACTTTTTGGACGGTAAGTCGAGAACGGACGGACGGACGGACAGACGGACATGAAACACCCTAAAAACACTAAGATTCAAATAAACGGTTCTGGAGGTCGAGGACTCTATGTATTGTGCCTACGATATCCCTTCTATTTGATTACTATCGCAGAATACATAATAGTACTGATACAGAAGCCTCACTCCGAAAATTAAATTAAAGAAATCGGGGCCCTAGGCGTCAAAACATTAAGTTCAATTCAGATCGCACAGCGCCGAATCAACTACTCGTACAATTACATTTACCTACCGTTGCGTCTCTTTCTATCATGTAACTCTTACCTGTTCTGACAACGTCTATTTGACCGGCATGCTCGTCCCAGCAGGCAGGCGGCCGACTATACTTAAACTGCGGAGTGACACCCCCCTGTTACTATGACGCATGCCAGGCGCCCGTTATTTGTCCTTGTTGCACTGCAGTTACAATCATTACTCTCTATCCTTTTTTAACACGGGGTGTTAGATTTTATTTCTTTACGGAATTTCTTGGTTCAGTCGCCGCGCTCAAAGCCTGCGATAAAAGCTATGCAATAGCTTAAAACGATCGCTTGGAGAAACACCATAACCAATTACTTGTGCTATATGGAACTTAATAATCAATGGCCATGTGACGACTATGAGTCTATGAGATTAGAACTATAAACTCAATACACCAGCCTTAGATTTTATTACTACATTCAAATTTTTGGCACCTTTGCTTTTTCTAAAAACTGATTTTGCTGTAAGGAAATAAAACAAAACATTAGGTTTTAAAATTTATGTTTATTTAGCTTATAAACAATACCACTCTATTTACATACAATATAATAGGAACTTAGAGATTATGTAAATTAGTTACTTATTTCTAAATAGTAAGTTTATTGTGGCCCATATTCAGTGTAAAACAAATAAGTATTTATGTGGCATTGTAAGATCGAGCAATATTCAATTACTAATTAATCTAATAATTTTGATTGATTCTTAATTAAATAACAGATCCAGACTAGACTTACCCGACACACAACATACACATTGTTTTGTCATGATCGTGCAAATTTTTTTTTTTTATATTTAAGAGGTTTAGTTAATGCGTCTTTCAAGAGATGATAATTCAAGCTAAAAGTTTAAATTATTATGAAGAATCGGTAGCAGTAGTCAATAAATAATTAGGTCATATGTCTTAATACGACATATGACATAATTCGACATATGACATATGACATAAGTCGGACGACTGCTTCATTTCATAGATTTTATTTTAAATACTAGACTAAATTTATTTGTTTATTTTATTATCTGTATGCATTGAGATATATAGTATCTGTATACATCAAAACCTCAACATGAACATGATTTAAAAAATATATTGTCAAACGTATTCATTGCATTTTTGTTTTATATAATTGACTAGCTGACCCGGCGAACTTCGTACCGCCCTAAAAAATAGGGGTTGATCGTAGAAGGGTGAAAATTGAGGATTGATTACTTACTCAACCCAGTCGAAAGGTATCGACATCTGTTAGAATCATTTGGAGTTAACAGATAATTGTGACTGTCAAATAATAACAGACAATAATTAGCAATAAATTAAAATTGCGACTATAATTTGAGATTTAAACTATCCTATCTCTCAAGTTAGATCGAACTGCACATGGTGTGCGAATTTTATTATAATCGGTTAAGTGGTTTAGAAGTCCATTGAGGACAAACATTGTGACACGAGATTTATATATATTAAGACTAGCTGAATCCCGCGGTGTTACCCGCGATTATTAAAATTGCGACTATAATTTGAGATTTAAACTATCCTATCTCTCAAGTTAGATCGAACTGCACATGGTGTGCGAATTTTATTATAATCGGTTAAGTGGTTTAGAAGTCCATTGAGGACAAACATTGTGACACGAGATTTATATATATTAAGATTAAGATAAGATAAGATAAGATAAGATGAATTCCTTTTTAGTACGTATAAAATATGTGGTGTTTTATCTGTGGGAAGAATAAGCTCATTTTTTAGAAATAAATTACGTAGACAGAAAAACAGTTGCACAGCGTTTAGGCGCATAACTGTAAAATAGTTAAATGTGATACTGCTACTAAATTCTTAACAGGCGTTACATTATTATTTCTCAAACATATTCGAGTTGAATCGTACTTGCTCTTACTTACTTTATTTTAGTAATAAATTATGAAATGTAGTGAAAAATTCTCATCTTTATTTTACTTACAACAATTTAATATTATGATATTCTCATAATGAATTTTTTATATTGCCTGAGACATTAATAAATAGTATTTTAATATTTTGGACATGTAGAATACAACGCAATGTAGCTTCAAACTAAGCAGAGTTTATACTATGAAAGCTTAATTATCTGATACAATTCTTACTTTTTTTTAAATACTTAAATAATAAACATAGAAAACACCCAAACTCCGAAACAAATATCTGTAAATCATACAAACATATAGTCCGACTCAGGATTTGAACCCGAGACCATAAACAGACATACACTACCACTACCTATGTTATGTTTTTAATCTTCATTTCTTAAATAATTATTATATTCAAGTTCCATTTAATTTTACAAACAGTTTTTTTTATTTTACAGATTTCTTAGATAACTGTTTTTGATCAATGGTTCCAAAATATTTGTTTTTATTAAATTTCATCATCATCATAATCAGCAGACTATCGCAGTCCACTGCTGGACATATGCCTCTCCAATTGCACGCCACTTAGTTCGATCCTCGGCTACTCGCATCCAGCTCCTGCCAGCCGTCTTGCGCAAATCATCACTCCTCATTTATTAAATTTACCTTCTTTATATGGAATCATTGTTTTAATTGCCACAAATAAATCTAAATAAAATTATATAAATTATCATTTCTACAACGATTAATGGGACACAATTTAAATAAATGTGTTAGAAATATTTACATAGATTTACCTACTTAACTCTTTTATCTAAAAGTCTAATGTACAAGATAAATTTTATGACATGTTCTCGCATTTTATTCTAGTTGTAACGATACATACAACATACCTACTAATACTGTTACAAAAAGCAATTGAAGATAATAATAAATTTATTTTCAACCTACTTCAAAAATGAGGTTCTTTGAAATATTTTGTATTATTAGATGGAAATCTAATGGAAATAAAAAAAAAAATTGATATTTTCCAACTATGTATTGATTGTTAAAAAAATTTGGTCAACTAATACAGACTAAAAAGGCAAGTGTCAGCTCAATAGAGTTGCATTTTGCAACATGTCGCCTCTATATAGCCTATTAGTAGTACCTTTATTTCAGGATCGTTTTTTGTTTTTTCGGAAAACGGTCCGCATTTCATCTCATCCACATTACTTTTTAACTCTAAATACTTGACATTGGTAGAAATAGCTGATATTATTAGGCTGATTGTCATCACATCAAAAGAAAATCATTTAGGTACAGGGCAAGTAATCCTCTATCAACATAAATATCATGAATGTGCTTTCCAAAAGTGAATTTAATTTACACTACGACAAGATTCTTTTTATAAGTCCTATTGGTCTTTGATTTGAAAGCGTTTACTTATCCTCTTTACAACTGGCGTTAGTATCAACATATAACACATTGTATGGAACCGAATTTCCTTTATTGACCGCTACAATTTGAACAGCATACTTCCTTCCAGGTTTCAATCCAACTATTTTATGCACAATTACTAGCGCTCTGAAAAAAAAAGATAATGGTTGTATCTGACAGATATAAAAATTAATAGGGAACTGCTTTAGGCTAAGGTTTTATTTGTTAATTTTACGTTTAATAAGAGATTTTCAGAAAATATTTTATACTGTATAGTAGTAGAAATAGTCTTTGGAATAAAAGCTAGGAAAATTATAATGTGTAGCTCTGGTTAACCAGTCTTGACCAGTCTTTTTTGTAATCTAAATGAGTCGGAGACCAAGTTCACGCATCGAAATTCAGAAAGGCCTTATGTTTTAGGTCAACGTAGTTAGTTTGCACGTAACAAAAATGGGGAAAAGAAATAAAGTGATAATGTATATAAAGTAAGCTTACGATTGCGCAACATTGTCTATACATTGCCCTTTAGACGGTATTTTTTTTGCTAACCAACACGAATGACTGCCTCCGTTCACAATTTCTCGTGTCATGGTGCAGTATCTGTAAAGAGAAGATTGATCTTAATTTTTTCAGTCTCAATTTGTTATAATTATAGTACTTTATAGAAGATTAGGTGATGCCCGCGGCTTCAACCACAAATCAACTACAGAATAAAAAATCCAAGTACAAACTTTAATTATCCTTTCACCCCCTTAGAGATGGAAATTTCAAAAATCCACCATTAATGCTCGCCTACGAAAAATTTCAGCTTCCTGCGTCCAGTTGTTTCGGCTGCGCGTTGTCTGTCAGTCAGTAAGTAATGGAACTGTTTTATATGTTTGATAAGTATCTGAAACTTTATAAAGAACTAGGTAAAACTAGTTCTAAAACATTTATTCTCACTATAAACATACATGACGTGAACCACAAACGATGTATTTTTTTTAAATAAAAACAAGTGTTAAAGTGTGTCTTACCTGATTACGTCTGTGGCGTTATGAGTGGCTGGTAAGAATGCCACGTCTACAGATCTGCACGACCTTCTTGGTCTTAGCTCTCTCACGGTAGACCCATCATCAGACAGTTCTGGTGCGGGCACCCCCCATCTAGTTGTTGACGCTGTCAGCTAAAAAATTGTAATGTATATACATTTATTAAAACTGTAGGTTTTTTTAAAAACTAAATGCCGACAGTGTAAAAGTAATGAACAGAAAAGAAAGTATCACAATATATAGATATTGTGATACTTGTTTTATATAGATAAAACTGTACTGACTATTGCATTATTTTGTAAGTGTAAAAGTAAGTGTAAGTAGTAGTAAGTGTTTGTAAGTGTAAAAGTAATGAACTGAAAACAAAAAACAAGTATCACAATATATAGATATTGTGATACTTGTTTTATATAGATAAAACTGTACTGACTATTGCATTATTATGTAAGTGTAAAAGTAAGTGTAAGTAGTAGTCAGTGTTTGTAAGTGTAAAAGTAATGAACTGAATCAAATCATTACTTTTAAGCAGTCGGGTATTTTGTTTATATAATTGTTATTTTATTTTAAGCTTTTTAGTTTAATAAATATTTATTTCATTAAATTCGTTTGCATCACATATTCACTAGCTATGATCACAATGTACAGAAATAAGAGCTCGTGTTGTTTGTGCCCGTATGGAATTTGGCGGTGTTTCGCGCCCGTGCCTCGGGCGAACCGTCGTCCCGGATGTCATGAACATCTATATCGCCTAATCAGAACCCTTAAAAGTATCCTTACAACTTTCAGAACATTTGAATACAATTTGCCCTAAGGGTTGCGGAGGTCTGATGTAAGTTGCTCCGTGGAAAAACTGATGTTCGGCTAAAACCGGATGAACTAGTGACCGACCCCAAATGATCTTGACAGTAATATAGGGTAGGCAGATTATTCTGACCCTGATTACACTCCAGCGAATACTACTAAGCAGTCAATGGATGTTCACCTCAATAGCAACAGCATTATCTCTGTCCCGTCTGCTTGGCGTGACTTTGATAACGTATCGAACCCTAGCTTCTTCAGAGCTCGAATCGAACTGAATAGATCCTTCGTCACTCGTTTCTTGAACTGAAGAAATTGATATTGGGGCTGGCACGAAGAATTTAGCATGAGGTTCTGAAAAATAAAACTATCTTTTATTTCTTTTAATTATTGCTATATGCTTCTTAAATGGAAAACCTTCTAATATAATAATTTATCTGTACTATATCATCATCATCAAGAACGCATAAGGTCCCACTGCTGGGCGCGGGTCTCCTCACAGGAGAGGGTTAAGGCCATACGTCCCCACGCTGTTCGAGTACAGGTTGGGAACCGGCAAGACACGTTGTGGCTGCATAAATCTTGGCGTTGGATGTTTTCTTTAAGCCACCAATTAAGCTTCAGCTTCACTAATGTTTAAAGATGAGTGCTTAACGTGACCTCCGAATCACGGAAACGCTCATAATATATCATGCCAAAAACGGTCATCCATCTTGGTTCTGACTGCACCATCGTTGCCCTCGATGATTGTTTTCAGTCACCTAAGGCCACTTGGCTATGAATGCTTTTGTACTATCTACATTTTTATTTAGAAATATATAAATATACTAGTTGACCCAGCGAACTTCGTACCGCCCAACTTTAAAATTCCAGAACTTGATCGCAGCGCCACCTACCGAGTCCAATTGCGAATCTAAACCATTCCCAGATCCCCTTGAAGACACACAAAAAATTTCATCAAAATCGGTCCAGTCGTTTGAGGGAAGTTCAGTGACATACACACTCATACAAGAATTATATATATTAAGATGTGTTTATGTAACAGTAGTTGGGTTACAGTAGTAGGTACAGGTTCTGCCTATAAACGTGTCTAAAGGCATGCAAATTGTTTTCACTTTCTTCATTTTAAAGAATAGAACCTTGGCGACCGAGCTTAGCTGGGTTATCATAATTATTATACGCGATCTACTTTCTCAAGTAGCTGTAGTGTTGCTTTTTGGGAGTACTAAAAGAGTAGTATAGATGTCGCAAGCAATGCTAAGAGTAATAAAGAAAAACGCATGAAAACTCGAAAACTCTCGTTTTTCTAAGCATTAGATTAATCTAGATCGATATTTCACCCCCGAAAAGCTTCAAATACCAAATTTCTGTAATTGCTAATTTAAAGATTAACATAATTAAATGAGAGAGATGTCCTATAAAATTATTCTAATAACTTTTTGGAATTTATTACAGAATACAAGCTTAAATACATAAAATGTCTTTTAACATCATAAGAGTTTCTATTAATTCTAAGTATTTTTAGAAATCTTTTGCGCAATTTGTTAAAACATTCACCTTAGGTTTCAAAGCCTTTAAAGGCTTTAATATGTATATTTAGATGTATACATATAAATTGGCATTTCTCAAAACGATTTTGTTAAAACATTCATCGCAAAAGGAGGCCGTGTTTACTTAATAATTTTCTGAAAACTTGTGTAGGTGTAAGCTTAGAGTTCTTTAATCTTGTACCTACTGTAATTTGTTTGTATATTTTATTCGACTCACATAAGTAATATTCAAGTTTTATGTTATATTTATTCACGATATGCAAAAGCTGTTCTTACCTATATTTCTGACCATGTGAAGTCTTTTACCCCTAACCAGAACCTCAACATCGACAGCACCACCACACGATGATACAGTCAACCACAAACCTCCGCCAGATCCAACAGTTGCCTGCAACAGATAGAGAAACATTTAGAATACCATCAACATTTATGATGATATTTTATTCTGATACACCTAGCCGATTTTGGCCCCGGCGGCCAGTTTCACCGGAGACTAGCCTACTACTACTACTAAACTACGCAGGAGATAATAAAGTTGTCACTTGTCACTGTGTTCCCTCACTCTCACAATCCAATATGAAGGCTATCCGACACGACCGGGGAGAGCTTTACTTAGAACTAGATGTTTAAATTTGCCTTAAGTTGTCATTTGTTAGACTTTTTACAAGACTGCTGTCTGGCTTGTTTTGATGTGTAACATCATTCCTTTCTGATTTTGACTCGACTTTCGTTGCTAGATGGCTGATGACATGAAGAGTAAACTAAGGATTTTTTTATGACTCCCTTAGTTTTGTAAAAATAACCGTCGGTAACATCTAGTTGTAAAAATCTTCATTTCTTGAATGTAATTCATTGCGTAAGTTACTCAAAAAAGATATTCAATTGAATGGAAAATCCTCCGTTTTGAAGCCTATTAACACTAATTAGGTACCTTGAAATAAAAAACATTTCTTCCTCGGATGTCTACTTTGCTAGGCACATTTTCTCGAAGTCTCTTAGCGGTAGAAGTCCGTGGACGCACACTTCCTGAGGCTAATAATGATCCTGAACGACGATCATTTGCTACTCCGAATATGCTCACAAAATAAGTCTGAAAACATAAAGGAAATTAATGAGAAAGCCTAATTAAAAATGAACGGTACTTTACCACAGTCATCACACAGCCACAAAACTCAAGTATGCCTGAATATTACGAGTGTAAATATGTGTGACAGTAATCTGTTTCCTGACTTTTCTGTAGTATAATTTATATTATATCAAAACAAAACTGTGCAAAATTGTTGAGGATATCAATTTATTTAAAAAGTTGCAAATGTAAAAAGAGTTTTCAATTATTATAGTCACTTGAACATTACAAGGTTAAGTGGTATTTTTTTTGGAGATCGTTTTTTGTTTTATCGGACTACGGTCCCCATTTCATCTCATCCAAATTATTTTATCATTATATTCATTACGACGACGACTTTAAGACTTTTGAATAAAATTGAAGACGTTAAACTTGTCATTGGCAGAAATAGCTGATATTATTCGGCTGGTAGCCATCTAATCAAAGTATTTTCTTAAATTTATTAGCTTGATAGCTAAATAATATTAATACCCTTTCTTAACTTAAAATTAAAATAGTTTCTAATCTATAACAGGACTGCGTAAAAACCATTGATAAACTTTTGACTAAACTTTTGCTTATGTACATATATGTGTAAAACTTACTATGCTTGGATCCAAGTTTTCAATAAGATGGTGAGTCCTGCTGCCCACGCATGCGATGACAGGGTCTTCATCCGTCACTTTTGTACTTCGACCTGAAGGGAAAGTTAGAATTTGTTTGGTACATTATTAAATAGGTACTTTCATATGCACGTAAGCTTATACGATATTATTAACATAGTAATCGAGAATTTTATTCATAAGACCTATTCTATAGATCTATTCAAATATCTATAATTGTGTATGTTTGTTATTTAAATTAACAGCGTTTTACTAAAGGCTTACAAAACATAATTTTAACAAAAAGGAACAGACTTCTTAGAAAAACTATTTCGAGTAACCAAATCGCGACAATCGTGCCTATGATATTTGAAGAGTTCCCACGATTTCCTTGGGATCCCATCATCAGATGACGATATGCTGACAATGGGACCACCTGTAAGCTACGCCCATTCCAATACAAAAATAATTTTTGAAATCGGTTTATAAACGACGAAATTATCGCTGAACATACATAAAAAAAAAATCCGACGAATTGAGAACCTCCTCTTTTTTTGAAGTCGGTAAATAAAATAATCTGTAACTAACTCGGTAACGTTTGGACCGATTGTGGCAGATGGCATGGTAGACCGATGGCAGACCGGGACAGACTGCTTAACGTGACTTCTGCTCATGATATCATGCAACTAACGGTCAACCATCCAGATACAGATTGCGCCATCGTTGCTTACAGTTTACAACTTGGCTATGAATGCCTCTTCTTGGTAAAACTTTACAATGAAAATATATATAACTAGCTGAGCCCCGCGGTGTTACCCGCGTTTGTTGTTGTAACAGCGGGCAACGCCGAGGGGCGAAGCTAGTCTAAAAAAAGTAGCTTAAGTTACTTCTTATAATCATCAGCTATCTGTTAGTGAAGTTCCGTCGAAATCGATCTAGCCGTTCCAGAGATTACCCGGAACAAACAGTCAGACATACAAAAAAAAACATTTGGCATATGTATTACAAACAGACACTCCAGTTTTATTTATTTGTATGTATAGATGACATATTACAAACTTAGTTATAAACTCACCAAACTTTTTCCTTCTGATAACATTGTTCAACTTCCCTTCAAATATGTTATACGTGTCTTCATCAACAGTTATTTTATTGTCGACTTCTAAAGGAATATGCGGGAAGGTGTCGTTCACTTTTTCTTTCTGTCCGTCAGAATTCTGACTTAACCTGTTCGATTTATTTTCTAATCGCTTGAGTTTCAACTCGTGTTGAGCGGCGCATAGTGAAGTGTAATTCTTTCGGTGAGAAGCTACGACGCAGTATGTAGTTGCTTGAGGATCGATGGGGCTAAAACAAATGTATTAGAATTTAAAATCGGTGAACATTGTATTGTATTGTTCGTGTAGTGACTTATGAATACAAAGTGTAACCACGCTTATTCATCCCGTGGGTATTGTAAAAGGCGATTAATGGCATAGTACGCAGAACAACATCTCTGCAAAGAGAAGGAAAATTTGTAACAAATCCTTAACCAACCCGTCTGACCAGCGTGGTATAGTAGGCTAAAACTATATTTCTAAGGAGAGGCCTATGTCCATCAGTGGACTGTTAGAGACTGTTAACGATGATGGACATAGTATTAAAAGTGAAGATCTGAGAATGTTCACAAGTATTAAGCTATTCATAATCCGTCCGTGTGGTGACGTATTAAGAATACAAGTTTCACCACCCCTATTCATTCCATGGGTGTCGTAGAGGCGACTAAAGGAACAAAATACGCAGTTAACATCACTGCTAAGAGAAGGAAAACTTGAAACAAACCCTTTACCAACCCGTCTGGCCAGCGTGGTATAGTAGGCCAAAACCTCCTTTCAAAGGAGAGACCTATGTCCAGCAGTGGACTATTAAATGCCGTTGATGATGATAAAGCTATAACTAAGTAACCTTGCATTTTTCATAATTATGACCGCCTGACTCCAAACTTGGCAGAGCCTGCACTATCATAAACTTACTTACATATTTCTAAATAAATATAGAAATATAAATACACTATCTTAGCAATGGACAGTCTTTTAATTTCGATCTAATTTTTGTATATTCTGTTTATCGCGTTAAAGATCTCTTTCCTCAAGTATTACAGTATCACGGTGCCAAATTTTATTGAAATCGTTTCAGTAATTTAGCCGTGGTAGCTTAACAGATAGACATAACTCTCGAATTTACAATACGAGTATAGATATTTTGACATTTTTATAAAATATAAGCGATTATTTTATTGCCTGTAAGACCAAGTAACACTAAAATGTCTAGAGAAATACTTAGAAATAGGTATCTTTATAATTAGTAATGTAAAAAGTATACAAAGTAGCTTTTGACGCTAAATCTTGGTAAAAGTTGCTGAGAAAATTACCCCTTCACTTGACCTGAACAAGCTAAACATGTGTTATATCATTTCACTTAAATGAACAAGAATATTATTATTGTTAATGCGATTAGACCTACGGTTAAATACTAAAAAGTTCATAAAAACGTATTGAATATCAACGGTAATAGTCGATGGACTACAAGTCTTCAAAAGTAATGTTCTTGGTTAATGGATTTGAATATGATTCACACACTGCCGCCTGCGCCTGTGCGCGTCGCCAGTGTGTGAATCGCTATAGCTAGTGTCTACGGAAACCAGCCAACTATGCATATACAGGGTGTAAAAAGACTGATATCAAAAACTTGGAGGTTGCATTCAGATCATGATACTGAATATGTTTAGCGAAAAAAAACCGCAAAAAATATGTTAATTTATTTAAGTTCTTTTTTGTATTTTTCTGGTTACATACACATGGTACAACATAACAGGACCCTAACAAACTAATTATCTTGTTTAGAAAACCAAAAAAATAATAAAATCAATAAAACTGCAATGTATTTTACAGTAAAATCAGGTGGCATAGGTCATTGTACCTAGACAACAACCGTCCGCGCGCGGTTTAATGACCGCTTCGCTCGCCCTAGTAATTACCTACTAACTGATAGTACCTAGACAGCACAGCCTGCCGTAATTTTACTAACAGAACTTGTAAGAAACATTAGTTCTAAACAAAATGCAAGATATTGAAGTAGGTAGGTAGATACCTATTAAAAATGAATAAAATGTAAGGCCCTATCTTTATGAAGCGTGCACCTGCGTAAACAATTGTCTATGTAGATAAATTTGTATTAGGTAGGTACAAAACTTTATTTTCCTACGTTATTAAATTCTTAGGTAATGGTATTCATTTACTTGATCACGCTGGATAACTTTAAACTCGACGAGGCTCGACCAGAGTGATACCACGGCCTCACTGAAAACCGAAACACCCCCCCTCCCCTATTCCATAAAAAAAATACAAAATTTCAACTAGGCGCACATGTTCTTATTTTTAACCGAACGGAAAAATAATAATATTGTTTTCGTGCTGTTCGTATAAAATTTCTTATACAAAACGCAAAGTTTGACCAGGAAACCAGCCCTAGAACTTTGAAACTTCTATCATTTCATTAATACCTAAAGACAGTATTCGCGCGTATCGTGCGTCGCCGCCACATTGTCGGCAAACATCAAAGGGACACACACTCGCCTTTCGGCGGCGCGGCGGCAGTATATCAAAGAAGTAAGAACTTTAATTTGTCTAATATTATTGTTATGTATATCGTATTGGTTACTGCCGTTACTGGCTACGACGACTAGTCGGTCTTCAATGTTTGTACTGGCCGGACGAACTTTCGCGAAAGTAAATTTTTGTCGTAGTTTTTTAGTAGGTTATGCTCCTTTTACCTAATTTTAGTGTTATGTTATTCCTATTACTTTTATTATACTTTTATTAAGACAGTGATGTGATTATTTATAATGTTTAGTGCGAGGGAATACGGACATATGATTATGTTATCTTGTGAAGATCGCGAAAATCCATCACGGGCCTTGCGTATTTACCTTAGAAGGTAAATACGCAAGGTTCAGGTGAACCGTCTGAAGCTAGAGACATCACGGCTGACTTTCGACTTTTGATTTTCGAGTGGAAGAACAGATCTTGGCTCTTGTTGAGAGAAATCTTCGGGTAGGAACACGAACTGCGACGTAGTTAATTAGAGGTCATGGAACCCCAATATCGCATAAAACGGTGCATAAGATTTTACAAACAAAATCAGCTGTGCTATCACCATTAAGCCATTTCTGGTTCGACCGAGGCTAACGCCGAATTAGGTAAGTAGAATACAGTCATTAATTAGCTATTTTCGTTAATAGGCAACTTTATCGACGCCACGATGCGTAGGTAGTTAAATTAAATAGTTATAAAAGGCATTCACCTTCCTACTCAGTACGCAATACATTGCTGGCTACTGAAATGAATAAAAATCTTGCCACAATGTTTTTTCCGGCTACGATTTTTTTTAAGGACAACTGTTTGTTTTTCTTTAAAGGTTTTGGGGTGCTGAAGCTGCATCTTTCGTTTTCGATAGTTGTCTGGTTACACCCTGTATAGTGCATAAGTATATGCACTCTAATATCTCCTACGCTCATGGCTTTGATGGCCTAAGATGATTGGAAACAATCATCAAAGGTAAAAAACGACAGTGCGGTCGATACCTAGATGGGTGATCGTTTGTGACATGATATGATGGGCGTTCCGTGATTCGGAGGTCACGTTAAGCACTCGGTCCCGGTTGTTTTCACAAGATAACAAACGTGAAGCTTAATTGGCCTTCGGGCAGCTTAAAAACATCTAACGGCAAGATTACGTAGCCACGACCTGTCCACGCATTCATCCAGCGTGGGGACGTATGGCCGTAACCCTCTTTTGAGAAGAGACCAGAGCTCAGCAGTGGTACATAACATGTTGTTGTTGCTGCCAAAGGCGTATATAATCCGTGAAGCGCCCGTGTGCATACATTACTCTAGCGCCTTTTATAATAGTAAGCATGAAGGTTTATTAAAACTGCCTCGTTGGTCTAGTGGTTGGCGTATGCGACTGCTAATCAAGAGGTCTCGGGTTCAAATCCCGGGTCGGGCCAAAAAGTGTTTTTGGGATTTTCTTAGGAAATTCCTAATAGCAGCCCGGAGTTTGGAAGTTTGGCGATGATTCACGCCCGTGCCTCGGAGAGCACGTAAAGCCGTCGGTCCCGGTTGTCATGAACATCTATGGCAATCGTTATTGGGAAGTCAGTGCCCTCAAATATACTGACAACTAGTTCAATCTTCGAGTTTCAGTTCTCCCTTAGGGTTGCGGAGGTCCGATGCCAGTCGCTCCGTGGAAAAACTGAAATTCAGGTAAATCCGGTTGAACTAGTAGCCGACCCCAAATAAAACTTGGGACTGAAGGCTCGGAAGAAGATGAAGGTTTATTAAAAGAGTCATGGCCAGTGCCTGAACTAGCCTCAACTATAGGTAAAGACGCCCCTGGTTGTTGTAGTATCTTTTATAATTAAAACGAACTGAGCTGAGATAAATAGCACATAACCTCTATAGCCTCCTATTAATATTAAAATTAAATGACATAAATTTATGATGATAATCACAATCAATCTTTATTTCGTAAGAATTTGGTCTGAACAAGTCTTATATATCATAGAAGTTCACGTATAAGTTCAACATATGTGTTGATGTCAAGAATATATGTGAAATCATACGTGAAATATGTACTTTAATAAAGCTAATCAGATACAAACTATAGGCATTATGATTATATTAGGTTCCACCAGCATGTATGTTTGTATGTAAATAAGCCTTTTTTTTTTTTTTTTTTTTTTTGTTGACGGGGTGTAAAAATCCCTTCGGATCTCCGGCTCCGGGGACTGAAGAACCAGGAGTATGTGGTGAATCCACTAAAAAACACCCCGACGGCCGGTCTCAGGTGCCCTGCTCTGAGGAGGACCCGGACCATGTTATTTCAGGTCCTCCTCAGGATCGGCGCCGCGCCTATCCAGGCTCTATCCTAGAGGAAGCCACAGAGGCTTCCTCCTGCCTATTGGCCAATCATATATATTTTTTGGGGCCTGATCACATTTTGTGACCAGGCCACCATCCAACCTCCCGCCGCAGCTACTTAGTTTGCTGCCCGAGGTCCCCCTTCTCTGGCAGCTTGCAGCACCGTTGACTGTTCGTGTCGTCGCCGGCGTACTCTACGCTCGGGATCGGCCCTCTCCCGATCCCGTTCAGCGGTCTCTTTCTGGAGCATTACAGCTTCACAGAAAGAGACCACTGCGCCCCAGCCCTCCTCACCCGCCAGCATGGCAGCAATGATTGCTGGCGGGGACAGGTCTCGTCCGATTTGGCCGACTAGGACCTCGCGTTCAGATGCCCACGAGGGGCAGTCTTCCAGCGTATGCTGGGCGGAGTCCCTGTCGGCTGCGCAATGGTGGCATTGTGCCGTCTCCTCGCGTCCGATCCTATTCAGATACTCACCGAAGCAACCGTGCCCGGTGAGTATCTGGGTAAGTCGGTAGGTAATGCGACCTCCCTCCCTATGTAAATAAGCCTACTTCTATCTCTATTCGAAAATCATCCAAATCCGTTCAGTGATTTGGCCGGGAAAGCGTAAGCGAAATGCATTGCACATTAGACACTCGGATTTTATACAGGTAAACAAATAAATAAATATTTTGGACATCTTACACACAACGTCATATAGTCCCAAATTATGCAGAGCTTGTATTATGGGAACTAAACAATTGATATAAATACATAAACATACTTTTTTTGTAAATACATACATATTATACATAGAAAACATCCAGACTCCGAAACAAATATTTGTGGATCACACAAATATTTGGTCTGACCTGGGAATCGTACCCGAGACCTCCTGATCAGCAGTCGCATACGCTAAGCACTAGACCAACAAGGCAGACCAGATATTGTGATACTTGTTTTTCTCTTTTCAATTCATTCTTTTTAAGCAGTCGAGTTTTTTTGTTTCTATGTATAATAATTATTTTATACCCATAAGTAATATAGGACGAAACGCACGCGAAGGTCGCCGCAGGCATCAGTTAGTATATAATATAAATTCTCAACCAAGTACACACCGCAATTCCCTCAATATTATTAAAAAATAATTAAAATCGCTTTTATGAGCTTCATCTGTACGTTCCTTTGTTTATAACTGACTATTGTAACCGTATTTTTTAGATTTCTAAAGATATTTATTATGTCATCACTCATCACTTAGAGGAACAAAAAAGCTAACCATAAACCTTGTCAAGTAAGGATTGAAGAGCGCGTTAACACTTTTTCAGATCCTCTCACCAAAATCGGTAGAAAACGGGAGATTTTGCCTCCAGTTCTCTTATTCACTCAGTAAAAAACATTTTCCATGAGGCCATTTTATTACAGCGGTCGAACCAGGTTATTTGTATTGAAGTCTATAAACAGTATTTTAAGCAACTTGAAGAGCCCCTAGATACAGGGTTAAAACAAAATTTAAATCCATAAGTACTAATTCTATATATTCGACAGTAAAGCTGTCTGTCTGTCTGTCGCCCTTTGCATCGCACAGAGATAATTTGATTCTTGAGGACGAGGGCTACTCTTTACCACGATAACTGATGTAATACATAAGAATGTAACTTTCCCTTATTTAACATACTAGATAGATAGATAGAAAACTCTTTATTTATACACCTTATTACATTATTACTATAAAGTACATGAAATACCAAATATACATATAATGTACAAAGGGCGGCCTTATTGCCAAATGCAATCTCCTCCAGGCAAACTTTGGATAGATCAAAATGTTTTAGACGGTAGTTGACGGTACAATGAGTTTTGAAGGATTCTGATTAGCTAATGAATATAATAAGAGATACTTAAATCTGCATACATATAGATACATATACATACAAAATATATACATAAAATATCCGATACCTACGTATACATATCACAATATGTGCATACAAAACATACTTATATAACTATAAGTACTTAATTATAGCACATAAAAGGAAAAACATTCAAATCAGACCCTTATTCGTTGACTCAGTTATGGTCGTATACTACTTCAAGAAAAACCCTAACAGTGCCAATACAAAAGTAGTTCAGTTTTTCCTACCAACGATTGCTTCACTACCCATCTACTCCATTCCATCATGTGTAAAACAGATACTTCTAGGAAAATTAAATTGTGTAGTCATAGCACACCGACACGCTTGTACTGATTAGAGCTTCAGATTTTTTTCAATGAAAAACTGAGGTATGTCATTGTATTCCATAAGTTATAACTTATAAGTAATGATATCCAGGGTAAGGTCTCAATTAAAATATCTAAACCCTGTCTTCATGTGTAATCATCGCTATTAGTAACTGGTTGAACCACCAACTTTTATTTAATTTTAGCTCTTCGAGATATACATTTATTTTCTTCTCCGAGACTTTTTCGAAAATGTAAGTATGTCTTATAAGTTCTTTAGGACTTTTTAGGTGTAAATATTATCATATGCAAACACCATTTTGATCATGATGGCCTAGTGGTTTAAGCGTTCACCACGCCGCCTTCTACTGGTTCAAATTCCACGTGGGCAACACTTTGTATGATTCATAAATTGCAGTTCTGGGTCTGGGTGTACTCTGTGTTGGTTTTATGTTGTCTTTTGTAAATAAGAAAACGATAGAAAAGATAAAACAAAGCAAGATGTTATGAACCTGAACATGATATTTCAATTCCATCGAAGTCCTATCTAATTAAAAATTAGTTTTCAATACTTCGACAATATTTAGAATATTATGTACAGCAAAAAAATCATTTTTGTGGCCCACTTTACTGAAGTAACTAGATTTACACTTAGAAACTTTACACGTCGAGTGAGTAACTAACCTACCTCATTACAATTCATATGTTATCGAGTTAATATCAGTTGGTAGTAAATAAAACAACTATGTGGTCCCTAACTCAATTAAATGTTGGCAAATCTTGTACTATGTCTCATAGATTGCTTTTAGTAAGACGGTGATCAGAGTTTACAAAGTAGATGGTATTTCTTGTTAGCAACTTTAATGATATGCTTTTATGTCTTCGTTGATGGGCGAATCGTTTCTAATATTATAAACATGAAAGTTTGTGAGTATGTATGTATGTATACTCTTTCACGCAAAAACTACTGAACGGAATTGAATGCAAGTGCAATAAGTGCAGTAATCGAGATATACGCAGGTTGAGCCGAGGGCGAAAGCTAGTGTTGTTATAAAACAAACACTCGAATATTCAACCACAGCGATAATTTTGTCGTTTATGAATCGATTTCTAAAATTATTTCTGCATTGGATTATACATAGCTTACAGGTGGCACCGACTTCAAAAATATTTTTTAGTAACTAGCACAAATTATAATTTTGCTTTATTTAAATTAATAGATAATTAGGTATCGACAAGAATAATTAAAGACAATTTATTTTACACTTTTCTGTGTCCTAAGCAGTGAGTTTGCGTTTGATGTATTTTTTTGGAGTCAGTTATTTATTTTTTTAATAAGCTTTTCTTATAAATATTTTATTTTGATTTTTACTCCATCATCTACAATACTGACACTGTTTTAGTTCTATTACAAGTATCATGACAATGGTGATTTTTTTAAATTCTTAAAGTATTTTTTTAACTTCTTATCTTAACCCTAAAACATTACCGTCTGCAGTTAGTCACATCTGAAACAAGTCGTGCTTATAATTCGGAGGAGGGCAGTTAATAATCAATAAACAAGATCATAACTCACCGCACCAGTTGACACGTAGAAATATCTCAATAAAAACATGTCGTGGCTTGTTACAGTTAGAAATACCAGTGTATTTCAATGTTCATATACGTTCACTTACACATTTATCAAAGTCACTATTGGTGATACAATGCTTCTTTTGTTTAGGGCTGATGTACGGCATTAGATACAAAACTCGAGTTGGATTACAAATAATTATTCTACTATTGTTTCTAAGTTTAAAATGAGTGTCGAGAGTTTCTAATATTTCTTAGGGTAAAAGTCATTGGTTAGTTTCGAGCCCAGTGCTAATAGGATAACAATTTTAAGTATGGAAATGGTGTTCATCACACTATAATATGTACTAATATCTACAACCACACTTAGATACTTTTTCTTGTAAAAATATTATATTTACGAGAAAAAGTATCTAAGTGTGATTAACCGTGTTTTCGAACCCATTAGTATAATAATTCATAACCCGTCCATGACCTTCCTTAAGAACTAAAGAACTAACTAAGAAATCGGTACAGCAGTTGAGATATAAAAAGCTTCTTCGTATTTATAATATTAGTATTTAATATGTGTGTATATTTTAAGAAAATTATTCTCAACTAGCTTAATCGTGGTACCCTAGGTTTTAGCTGTATCACCTCGAGTAACACCGCAATGCGAAGCTAGACTAAAAAACTTAAGTAGCCTAAGTTACTCCTTGTATCATCAGCTATCTACCACTGAAAGTCCCATAAAAATCGATCCACCCGTTCCCTGGATTAGCTGGAAATAGACAAACAAGACAGAGTTAAAAATTCTAAAAATAATATTTTTACATATACTTGTATGTAACCTTACAAACTTTTATTACATTATGTTTAAGTTGAATGCTTTTAATTTGAAATAAAAATATATTTTCTTTATGTAAACATAGTACAGTAACTTAAAAAAATCTAAGATACATTGTGTTAATTAATTCTCTATTCTAGTTATTACCCAGGACTTAATGACTTAACTATAAAACAAGCAACAGTAACATTTCAAATTTAAAGTCTATTTTCGTTGGACACATTCAGCAACACACAACCTTTTAATCGAATGTGAAAACGTATGTCCTAGTTAGGAAGCAATCTTTTTTTACTGTCAGTTAACACTGATTGATTTGATTGGTAGGTACGTGAAAGTGCAATAAGAACACGAAGCTCGTCAGAAAACTTAATACCAATTAGAGGTACAACTAAGAGAGAAGCCCAATGAAAATTTTAGAAAGAAAGCTGATAATGCTTGCAATAAACAACGAAGATTATTTTATATATATTTTTAATGTGTATTTATATGCTAGAAACCTACAAAAAAAATATAAGAATAGTTAATAGCACTTTAGTGGGAGAAAACTTTAGAAAAATATAGAATTTGTGTAATTTTGAGTAAATTTATAATGGAATTATTGGTCGACGACATTAATGATCATAGAAATGTTGGATTTCATGCAAATTATGTCTAAACATTGAAAGTTCATTGATGCTTTTGGTATTTAGAGAGAGATTCACTAATTTAGACAATAAACCCCTTTTATTTCGTACGGAAATTCCTCCTGATACCACCAGCTGGTGGTTATTTCGGACTTGATCCGACCCAAAACCGTACACCATCTCGGGGTCTAGGAACCCTCGATAGGAAATCCCTGGAGCCCCAACGTACCTTGGGCCACCTACAGTTTGTAGATAGCCCCCTCATGAGTGAAAACCCCTATGTTCTCTTGCTGTCACCAAAAGGAGGCTCGTACGCTCCGTATCGCTCGCGACGTCACCCGGGCCTGGTTCTGCTAGGGTGACAAATGTTCTCACCTGTCACCCAGATCGCTTTTCGATCTCCGGCATTCTAGTTGCCTGCGGTAACTCTGCTTGAATGTTTGTAAACTTTGATAAATCTTGTAATTAATGTTGGTAAATATGCCAAATAAACTAATAAACACCAATTTATTTTACTATCAGTTGAATCACGCTTCATAAACTAAAGTGTATTTATTATTATAATTTTAGTTTTATCTTCAATCTCTAACAAATCTTATTAACACGGGATTGTAGGATATTGCGCAAAAATTTAATAGGCTTGAGCGTAAATACTTCTAACCTTTGTCCATATTTATAGTCCACGAGATTATCTCTTATGAAATGTAGATAGTTGATGAGATCCAAGAGGTCCTATATACAGGATATTATTTATTACCACTCGTATTAAGAAAGGAGTTTCCGGCAACGTGACATAAAGCAATATTTAATTTCACTACCATATTTAATTATAACTACATACACTTTTGTACATAGGCGGACTTAATGAATTAGGCATTTTTTACCAGCTAACATTTGGGGGGTGTGCAGGTTTAGTAAGGTAGGTGCATTGAGGTTACAGTTGTTGATTAACTAAGACTAAACTAATGTAATCTAAATACATTAATCCATACATATATTTACATTATATTTATAGTATTAACTTATTGTTTTACTTTTAATAGGTTTTGGCGTGAAAACTGTGGAAGAACTGCTGTCATGTCCCTCCAACGCAAAGGGAATTTGTCGGGAAGTTGTGTAAGTGCTATTCAAAATTCTGACTTTTCAATACATCGCATTGCAGTATGATTTTTGTTGCGCCACATGCGGAAGTCGTCATATAGACCATTATAAATCGTAGTGTAGAATCTCCAGCAATAAGAATATCTCATGCCCTTAAATACAAAGGTGGATGCAGGTTGCTTAACAATACACCAAGTGGAAATCTTAATGACGGAAACAAGCGAGACACCACTAATATTTTGACACCTAATAAATAGCTTGTCAGATAAGCAGATCAGTTCACAGTAGTTCTATTTGTGATTCAAGTAACCCCTAGTGTCCACAACACGTTAACTACTATCACGGCGTTTAACAGGTAATGCATTTTCATAGTCCGTTTTAAATATATTTATAAACATAACGGTATCTATAATAATGGGGTTGATCCATTGTATATCAATCAGTCAATTAGAAGAAAACCATTTATGGTTTATTTCAACCTAACCACAGTTAGAAACAGTTCCTGTTCCAACTTTTTATAGCAGCCATCTTTTTCTTTCATGACGTATAGGCTTTTATTTATCATTGCACACAACATTGTAAGTCAGTATTCAATAGTTTTTAATGTTAAGTTGGACACCATTGCTTGGTTCACATTCCAATGTATAATGTATACCGTTACAACTGTCAGTAACTTCTCATCACGGTTCTTAGAACTTTCTTATACCTATATTTAGTGGCAACTTTTAATGTGAGGAATGCCTTTATACCCCGTAATGGGCCATTAATTTGTTACGAAAGACGATTTTGACTAGTTTTTGACTCCCTTCCTTCCATAAATAAGAAAAAATAAGAATAGGAACTTGGAAATTAATATACATATACACACTTAATAAAACGCCTTAAACAATGTAACCAAAAATAAAAAAAAAACATGTTGGAAAAAAGTGTCCATGGAGTTTCTTGTCTGTCCTTCTAAATCGGATCTACGAATTGGAACAGACAATTAGCTTCACAACTGACTACTTGACGTTTCAAAAGTGCCGTTGTATTAGTTTATTTGAAATAAAAATGGTTTGATTTGATTTGAAAACTTCGTGCAAAAATAACGAAATATAATTAGTAAACATAACAATTATCTACTGGACATCATTTGTCATTATATGATTACGGAACTGTATTCTATGCGTGGCCTGACACGTACTTGCCCGTTACTTACGAATACGTACATATTAAACACAGAGAACATCCCAAACTCTGAAATGAATATTTGAACCCGAGGACTTAAGCACAGTAATCGTATACACTATAATTGTGCCACCAAGGCAGAAAAAAAAATAGAAGAACCACTTTAATTCTGACGATGTTTAATGGAACTGATAACTTAACTTCTATACCTAAATATAGAAGTGGCACAAAGTAAGCAATCCTTATACTATACTATGCACTATCTACTGTAATTGGTCTACTGTCATTGAGATATCTCATCCGAGGCATTAGTGTCTACGCTGGATTTTTGACATGCCTAGCGGATCGCAGACGCTGCAGGCGATGACACCGAGTGACATTTATTGCAACGTTACTCCAATAAAAACTTCGTTTAATTTCTTTTTAATTTGATTTGATTATACTCGTATTAAGATTACTGTAACGTATTTACCTTTAATAATATAAATATTTCGGACATCTTACACACAACATCATCTAGTTCCAAACTAAGCAGGGCTTGGATTATGGGTACTAGACAACTGATATAAATACATAAACATACTTTTTTTTTTGTAAATACATACATAGTATACATAGAAAACACCCAGACTCCGAAACAAATATTTGTGGGTCACACAAATATTTAGTCCAACCCGGGAATCGAACCCGAGACCTCTTGATCAGCAGCTGTATACGCTAACCACTAGACCAACAAGGCAGTCTATTAATTCACAACTAAAACTCGCCAAAAGAATAAACCTTCATTTCAATGAAAGTTTTGAAATAGAATAGAAAATTAAAAGCATAAAATCAATCATATAGAAAGAAAGAGACTACTACAGAGATAGGTTATTTAAAATGGCCATAAGTAGACATTCGTCTAGTCCGTAAACATTTTCAAAAACATAAACAGAATGATTTTTCTACTACATCTCACCCCCCCCTAGCCAAGTTGTAAGCGTTTTTCGTTTCTATTCTACTCTCTATTCTCTATTTTGTTTTGATCTCGTGACTGAGTGAAATTAGTCAATGAAAAAAGAGTATCACCACATAGTTTAAAACAAAGTCGCTTTCTCTGTCCCTATGTATGCTTATATCTTTAAAACTATGTAACGGATTTTAATGCCATTTTCTTTAATAGATAGAGTGATTCAAGAGGAAGATTTTATGTATAATACACGCATAATATTATAGTATAGAAACATTGATAATTTTATAGGTTTCTAATGTGATGTCGTAAATAAACCCATTTTTACGCTTACATTGCAAACGCTGGCTGTACCCTACATCTAAAAAGGTCTACAAAAACGTCCGCGATGGTGTATGTCTATCTCTAAGGGATACCCCACAATAACCATTTTTTTATTTTTACTTTTTACGAGAAATAATAGCTTATTTACGAAGCGATTTTAAGCAATACAGTATTAATCCTTTTCTAATTAAAAACCTAAAATACAGTGATGATTTATTATAATCTATACCTATGGAAGGGCCATATATACAGCATATGATTTGAATAAATATTTTCGAAGATATTACACATTTAAAATTAGCGTGACGTAGCGTTTGCGGCGGTACCGGCCTGGGCCCGTTAGTTGGCGCTGCTGTTGATTTGTCACTATCAGTTTAAACTAAACACAATACATTTATAAGAATTAATATTCTAAGGCGGTACGAAGTTCGCCGGGTCAGCTAGTAGAATTTAAAACGAAAAATATTTGCAACTTAGCTATGGGGGCACAATCTAAACTATATTTAACATATTCAAATAGTAGTGATAGTGTTAATAAGATTCAAACAGTACCTCGGTTCCCAGTTAGCTGCAAGCCTTCTTCGTGATCGCACTCGAAGTCTCATACGCACTTGTCTGGTTGCCTCTCCTCTAACACTCACTACTGCTGCCCCTCCTTGACTTGATGATAACTGGTAAACACAAAAATAAATTAGGAAACCATTTCATCATCAACATCCATTTTTAATACACGTTAGTTATCCCTAAGTAGAAGAAAACGGTAGCCAATAATTTGTCATACATAGAGATTGTGTTGTTAAAGATAGTAGATTTCAGAACGATAAGGTCAACTTGACCGGGGAGGTACTAACTTCATACAGAAGATCAACCTAAAATGCAGTAATGATACAAAATATGAAAGGCTGAACACTCCCCTAGGATACAAGTATTTCATCTAGTTTAAGAAGCAGAGTTCCATTTACGGGTGAAGAATAGTAAGTAACTGTGTATTGAAATTCTGTAATCTTTGTGTCAGTAAAAATATATTCACAAGATTCCACAGTTATTATAGAAATTGTATATATTTATGTTGTATATATATGTACCTATATAACTGCCTCGTTGGTCCAGTGGTTAGCGTATGCGACTGGTAATCAAGAGGTCTCGGGTTCCAATCCCGGGTCGGGCCAAGAAAGTGTTTTTGGGATTTTCTTAGGAAATTCCTAATAGCTGCCCGGAGTTTGGAAGTTTGGCGGGTCGGTCGGTCCCGGTTGTCATGAACATCTATGGCAATCGTTATTGGGAAGTCAGTGCCCTTAAATACACTGACAACTAGTTCAATCTTCGAATTTCAGTTCTCCCTTAGGGTTGCGGAGGTCCGATGCCAGTAGCTCCGTGGAAAAACTGAAATTCAGTTAAAACCGGTTGAACTAGTAGCCGACCCCAAATAAACTTGGGAATAATGGCTAGGAGGATGATATATGTACCTATATATTTAATTTCCCCCGTAGCTCCAAAACAACGAAACTACCCTTTGTTTATTTATACCTATCTCCGGTCGATCTGTTCCTCCAAAGGTTGCTTGGAAGAGATTGCTTTTAGCAATAGGGCCGCCCATTGTACATGTCTACTTGTAATATATAATAACAACAATGTAATTGGTGTACAATAAAGTATACTCTATTCTATTATTATTATAATGACAGCATTCGTGATGTCGTATTTCGTTGGTGAGTGCGAGACCCTAGGCCAAATGATGCATAAGCATCTCAGTAACCACGCTTGTGTGGGTTACCATGCTGATTTATCTGTACACACGATGAGAGTGGTGACCCCTACTGTTGGATTCTACTCATGCTTTACACTTAATTATGCTGTAATTAAATAGTAAGTTATACAGTACTTACCACTAAAACATACTTGTCATGTTGCGACACATCTACTGAGAATGTACTTAAATCTTCGCTGGTATTTTCTTTTCGCAACGTTAGATGTCCTGCAAGAGAGACAATCAAGCTTCATGTCATGCATTTATCATTTTTGCATCTTAATATTGTTAATTTCATCAAACCCAAAGAGATATTTCACTGATCGATAAAATTTTGTGGATTTTATTTTATTTTTTACAACTACTGTCTATCACCCGAATCAGTAAACACAAAAACAAGTATAAAGTTTCTCACCACTACTGCTGGTAGACTTTCCATGGTACAAAGCCCAGTGAAAGTCCCGCGAACAGGGACTGATGGAGAAAAATACCACAGATTGGGATATCAAGGTTGTATTTAATTCAAGGCTGAAACAAAACAAACAGTAATTTATCTTCAGTCTGTAAATAAATATTCAGACATATTATAATGATCGGAAAAATTATAACTACTCCTATTTCTGTTTTGTCATGCTTAAATACAAGTTAAATTGTTTCTTGTTTTTAGATTTTTTACATAGTTTTCTTGAACTTTAGATACTTTTCCCAGCAATGCACATTGCAAATATAAATACTTACATGAATTCACAAATATATACATTAAATAGTTTTCAATAATAAGTCCGTATTTTTACATGTCAACTTTTCTGTCAACTTATTGTTTAGACACTAAAAGAACGATAACGGAACTGATGACCTCAAAACATTCAGAATACTAGGCTTTAAACTCAAAAGAAGTGACCTTTAAATAATCGGAGAATAGAACCAAGATATATGGAGTTTCTTGCCGATTGTTCTCTATGGAAATGACTTTTGGAATCGCGCAATTTTAGTCAATAATGTAAAGTATCTGAAAAGGTCTACTTCAAATAAAAACATTTATTTAATCTCCAAATATTTGTTTTATAAAATAATCCAAAGTCAAAAAACTTATATGAAGAATTATCCTTGATTCAACAATGTACGTTTAAAAGTTTAGTCTACGTGTACAGGTTTTCGCAATTTCACCAAGGTCTAGAGATATAAAATAGTTATAAACTTACAATGTACAAAATTTATGTTTTATTACAAACTTAATTTCTTTTAAATATTCAATGTGGCCAGTCTATAAACGACTTGACAGATGTTTATCAGAGAACCCTACATAAAGTTGTGGTTATCATTTCTTAGTCGTACTTAAATACTAAATAACCATTAACGAGTGTCTTTCGGCCATGAATCGAACTTATATTCTTGATATCAAGTCAAATATATCATTATGGTGGAGGTGGAGAACTAGTAGTACAATTTAGATAAGCCCTTACCGAGTGGTGCTACTTAAAATTACTCAAAATTCAATGAAATAGCATTATTCAGTTAATGGAACTATTTTGTAAAGAATCATGGGTTTTTCTATTGGTGAATGCGACTACCGATCAAAAGTACTCGAGATCGATTCCTGGGCCGGTTTAGTTCAGATTTTATTTGTGTATTGAAGATAGGCGATGATTCACGTCCGTACCCACGTACGTAATAATCTAAAAAAAAGTTAAAGAAATATGTTTTGATGAAAACTTCTGTACTAGGAATATATATAATATGTTGTGTTGCGGACGACTGGGCCAAATCCAATACCGGATAACCATTCACAGTACACGGTAGTTAACCTCATCTCATCAAAATTTATATATTTTAATTTTTCTTATTTGATGTGATATTCAAAAGTCCTGATTGTAATATGAGTAGATATGCAGAGTGTCACGAAATTCAACGTCCAACGGCAAGTGGGGGGTAGGTGACTGTATGCTAACTATAAATAAAATACTAAAAAATCCATTTCAATATTTTTTAGATACGAGTATTTTGCTTAAAATGGTGAAAAATTCCTAACTTGACAACACAAAAAAATATTAAATAAAAGTGGGGCTTTCGGGACAGCCTGTATAATAAAATAAAAATATTTCAAATCGTACATCTGACACACAACGCTATTTAGTCCCAAACCAAGCAGAGCTTGTACTATAGATACTAAATAACTGAAATAAACAATTATATACTTATTTTTGCAAATAAATTCATTTTTGTAAATATATAATAGACCCTTTACCAACCCGTCTGGTCAGCGTGGTATAGTAGGCCAAAACCTCCTTTCGAAGGAGAGGCCTATGTATAGCAGTGGACTGTTAAAGGCTGTTGATGATGATAATGAAACCAATATTTGCAAATCATACAAACGAACCCGAGACTTCAAATACAGCAGTCGCATATGCTATCACTACGCCACCAATGTAATAAATAAATTTAAAAGGTCTTACAGGAAGTAAAGTAATAGTGACGACATTTTTAAGTTAGCTGTTTACACAGTCAGGAGTATGTTTACTATGTAGTAGAATATCAGCTTTACCTGATATTTTTTATCGTTTACGTTTATATCATGATTCATTCACTTTAATGTTACATCGTAAACTTATATAGACGGTAATATGTCGACAGTAGATAGAGATCTGAAGGTTTAAAATAAAAATAGCCTAAATTACTCCTTTTGTAATACCCGCTTCCCTAGCCAAGTTGCAAACGTTTCTGGTTTTCTATTCAATCAATCAATCAATCAATCAAACCATTTTTATTTCAAATAAACCATACAACGACACTTTTGTAGTAGTGTAGTTTAGTAGTCAGTCGTGAAGCTAATTGTCTGTTCCAATTCGTAGATCCTATGGAGAAGAACAGACAAGAAACTCCATTGACACTCTTTTCCAACATTTTTTTTACAATTTTAGGTTACATTCTTTTCTCTATTCTCTTGTTTCATAGTCTAATGTCACTCAGCAGTGTGATCGAAATAAAATATTAGATAATGAAACAAGAGAATAGATAAATAAAATGGAAAACAAAATGCATTTGAAACATGGCTAGGGAGGCAGATACGTTCCAGTCGTAGTCCCCTTAAAGGACAAACAGACAGACAGACAGAAATATAAAAAAAAAAACTTTAGATGTAAGTACATATATTAATACTTATTATTACTACTTGATACAAATCAAATACTGTGGTACCTGCACTTTCGCTTACTTAGTTTTAGAATTAATAATGTCATGCCGTTTCTCTTTTTATGTATGAATTAGTCCTAACACAACAAAAATATAAAAAAATTAAAAACCCCTGACTAATTGGATCGATTCCCATCAAACAAAGTTAAGAACACTCCCGATTAGTTCACCTTTCAAACAGAAAATACATAATCAAAATCGGTTCATCCGTTTGGGAGCTACGATGCCACAGACAGACATACACACAGACACGTCAAACTTATAATACCCCGTCGTTTGTGCGTCGGGGAAAAAAAGAAACCCTAAAGTTTACTCAATTTTTTAAAATTAAAATGTCTAACTCTTCAATCAGGTCTTACCTTCGACTTTCACCTGCACCTAGTCTGTATACTGTTTGGTTGTCAATCGGAAGCCATTCCACCGCTACCCGGGAGACAGGCCTAGTGACAAGAACTGTTGGAGATGCGAGTCCAACTCCAGCTGCATTCAAAACTATAAGGCTCGCTAGCCTTAGTGTGAAAATGTTTAATGTACTGCAACAAAGAGAAACATATATCAAATATATTCAAATTAATATTTTAAAGATGTAGTTTGGATATTTTGTACGAAATTAAGGCCCGCGACACCAAGCGTGAGAATTTGTGATTGAACACCCACATACATATTTTACATGCACACAGACGCATCGCGCACTGTCGCATACATACCGTAGCAAGCAATCACCGACTTTCGGTTTTTTGCTTATGTTAAATATCCATCAACTGTTCGCCTTTGTAGAACGTATTTTAATGTCTTACAACGCACGCAATGTATCTTGCCATAACGTAAAGCCCGTAGGATTCATTCAGTACAGAAAGTCATAATACTTTCTGTATACCAATCGAATGGTCAAAGATTATAAAATAATTTTACACAGTATAAAATAAATTTGCTCGCGTGCATTGTCTGTCAACTCAGATCGTTTTAAATACGCAAGGTATTTAAATACGGTTTTCATCATAATTAAGGTTACCTTTTAAAGAAGATTTATTAATGTTATTTTATTATTTTAAAGGAACACATAAATAAAGCCAATATTGACAAAAGTTTACGAGTTACATAAATTAGGAATAACCTACAGTAATACTTTTTTAATTATACTTTTTTAATATTTCTTTATTATTTTATTTGTGAATAATAATTTCAAAGTAATTTGGAACAATGTAATATTAATCCTTATCATAATAAATACTGTAGACATTTAAAACAATTTTATTCTACATGAAATATGTAGAATAAAATTGTTTATTACACAATATTATTTAAATAAATATTTTATAATACGTCAGAGCGTTCATCCAGGTCGCACCCGTAATTGGCCGTAATCTTACACTAGTGACTCTCAGTGTAAGATTTTATTATGTCAATAATGTGTGATTAACGATACATGGTCTTACAGGCATTTAAAAAACATTTAAAATTTGACAAATTATACCCTCCTTTAAAACCAATCTATCCATTGCTGCAAACATCATGAAAATTGGTGCAGTAGTTTTTAAGTTCCGTTATGTTTTGAGTTTAATAGACAGGTTGAAGAGGCAGAGGACTGTGTTTTTTTTTAATATATTTAATGCAAACGGCTTATTTACGCAATAATGTTACTAAAATAAATGTGAAAGTAACTCTGTCTGTCTGTTTGTCTGTTACCTTTTCACGCGTAAAACGCTGAACTGATTTTGATCAATTTCAGTATAGAGATATATGGGACCCCGAGAAAGGACATGGCTACTTTTTACCACGAAAATCGACACACTCGCGGGCGGAGCCATGGGCTAAAGCTAGTAAAACATAAATACGACTAGCGGTTTATACATACGTATAAAAGTGAAATACTAATCATGTAAGACCAAACCATTGAGTAGTATTACTTTCCATCATCAGCTGAACATCTTGAAAGACACGACTAAAGGTAACACACATATACGAAAGTAACTCTGTCTGTCTGTCTGTTACGCTTTCACGCCTAAACCACTGAACCGATTTTGATGAAATTTGGTACGAAGATAGAACTGAACTTGGGAAAGGACATAGGGTACTTTTTATCGCGAAAATAAAGGTAGAAGGGTTTGAAATAGGGGACGAAAGTTTGTGTCGAAGTTCCTTATTATCAAACATAAAATCAGGTAAGATTGTTTAATCTACCCTTACCATGTCGTGTGATATCAACGAATTCCACGCGGGCGAAGCCGCGGGCAGAAAGCTAGTTTATAATAAATAACAATAAATAAATATTTCAGACGAATGACACAGAATATCATCTACCAAATATTCGTGTGATCCGCAAATATTTATTTCGCAGTTTATAATACATAAACATACTTTTTTGTTATAAATACATACATATTATACATAGAAAACACCCAAACTCCGAAACAAATATTTGCAGATCATACAAAAATTTGGTCCGACCCGGGAATCGAACCCTAGACCTCTTGGTTAGCAGTTGCATACGCTGACCACAAGACCAACAAGGCAGTATGATATATAACAATAATAAATAAACAACTATTTCGAACATCTTACACACGACATCATCCAGTCCCAAACTAAGCAGAGCTTATATTATTGATTCGACAACTGATATAAATACATAAACATACTTTTTTTGTTGCTTACCTATAGAATACACCCAGACCCCGAAATAAATATTTGCGGATCACACAAATATTTGGTCCTACACGGGAATCGAACCTGAATCCTTACTCAAGCAAAGTAGTCGCATGCGCTACTACTGCCCTCATCATTACGAAATGATGGCTACCAGCTCAGATATTGCGTCTGGAATAGCATTACAAAATAAAAAAATATATAATAACTATTTATAACGTGCTTATAAAATTTTAGGGTTTCCCTATGAACTAACACTGAAAACAGCCAACACCTAAAAAAAAAAATTTTGTGGATCTCATAAACATTTGGTCCGACCCGTGAATCGAACCCGAGGCCTCAATCGCATATGCTACCACAGCGCCACCGAGGCAGTCATATAAAATGAATTTTAATAATCGGTCCACAATTGACAGAGTAATCAATGAATGTACAATAAAAAAAACACAAATAATACTCCTTTTTTGAAGTTGGTTAATAATAATTTAAAATATAAAGATTGGTGTGTCTATTCTCAGACCTACCAAATATTATCAAAAGTTACACACAGTCACGTCGTCGTATGTAAACAATCAAATCTCTGTGTGCGTGACAGTGCGTGTGGAGCTAAAAACGAGCGTGCGCTCGCCTTGAATATTCGGAGAACACTGAATTTTTGGATCGCGTGAACTCTGTTTTATTGCAAATTATTTCTCCATACTAAAATGTATGGAACTTTTGCCGCTAAAAATTAATGATGTTTAAGATTAAATTATGACTTTCTGGTGAGAATTAATAGAAACCTTAAATGCTTAATCTCTTTTTTGTACTTTTTTCTTGCAACTAATAAAATATTTATTTCAAATAAAGCAACTTAATACTAGATTGATTCCAAACAGAAAAGGTCGATTTCGGTGATTTTAGTCACTGTTGATGATTTTTTTCTCGAAAATAAATAATCGTATTAGTAACTTTACTCGGTTTCTCTATAGATTGATTTATTAAGAAACTGAGATATTTTTTTTACTGTCAAATAATGAATTAATTTGTTTCTCTTGTCATAACCGTAAGTGCTTTTTCGAGCAATTATGGAAACGATACCCTTAAATAAATACACAAAGGAATAGGTCATTGACCGGGAAATTACACAAATAGCGTAGAAAATTTAAAAGGAATTATTTCATTGCTATGCAATACTAAAAAAATGTAGAAATTAAAATATAAATTAAGTAAGTTCTTGAGTTATTTATTCTAGCTGAGTCCCATGGTGTCACCGGCAGTAATTGTTCTATCTTTACAAAAGCACCATCGGGTAACGCCACGGGATAAAGCTAGTCAAAAAAATGTAGCGTAAGTTACTTAAAGAAAAGAACTAAGAAAATACTATTTATGTATTGTTTAAAAAAAAAAGTATAATAAGTATACCTGTACTTTATTATTACTTAATGGCGTCATTCAAAACAAAAATTATTTATTCCTTCATTCAAATAAGTGACATAATTTCGGAGGCATGTCCATATTAACATAATTATATTTCACAGTTCATTCACCTTTTACATTGCCACACATTACAAAATCAACTCAAATCACTCATTATAATAAAAATTCAACACGGGAAACCGCTACAACCATACATTTGCGTCAAAGTGATAAATCAGTGCACAAAAAGATACAAAAAGTGATCTAATGTTTTTCAAACGTCGCTTGTTATTAATCGATTATTCAGCAATGAATCGATTATACTCTACGGATCAATAATCGAAATGGTGTAACAGAAGCCAGTTTAGCAATTATTTTGTAATTAGTGAGTAAATGTGAGATTATATTTTTAAGGGTATCAGAAAGAAATAGAAAAAAGAAAGATGAAAAGAATATCTATGCAAATAAATATGATGCCCACTACTTTTGGTAGACTATTGTCAGTTTGGCAGACTCATACCAAGAAAATACAAACACAATAGAGATAAGTATGATATTATCTGATATGATATTAGTTAAGAAGCTTAAGATTTTCGTAATTTTAGTTGATATCTTTATTGAATATCTTTTCGCCGAAATCGCATGTTTTTTTTTTATATGAAACTATTTAAACCAACCATAGTGACCTACTCCCCCTGATTGAAGGCATGAGTTATATCTAGGAGTAGGGGTCACTATCCTCAATGTGAATGAGATAATGCAACATGGTAACCACTCACTATGGCGGTCTAGTAAGATGCAACTGCATTATTGGGCCTCCGAACTCACACTCAAAAATGAAATATGAAAGCACAGATGCTGTTATTTTAAGGTTGGTCTTCTGTGTGCGGGTTGTATCTACCGCTCCGGTTGAGCCGGCCCATTCTACTCTTCTACCTTTACAACTACTAAATTGTGATTGCATCATGTAATTGATAAAATTTTAACCATTGACTATTGGACTTCACTCAGCTGAAAATTAGTTGAACGAAAACAGAATTGGAATTCTAACAAACAGCTAGTATTTATATACATTCTGTTACCATAGGAATGCCGGAATGGAGTGCTGTAAATCTTGTGCTTTCCAACATAAGACTGTGTTAACAATATGACATAAAAAACCTTTTTTTAAATACACGTGACAGAACAATTAGTAATAACAATAACTAACTTTCTTTACTACACAGTTCATCAATAAATATGTTTTAAGAATTTTCATACAGTAATAGATTGAAAAGCTAGGTCGTAAAAAGCGTCTTACTTTTTTATGTGTTTTAAAGTGACTCTATTCTGCTTGATGGAAAGCATGAGTACTATCTAAGAGCAGTTGTTACTTTGTGTACAGATTGGGAATGAAGACAATTGATGAGTCATCCTATTAAAATTAATACTGCTATTAAAAGTTATTACACTAATATCATAGTAACACTGAAAGTTTTAGCCACAGATCAATAAAAAGCATGCGAAAAAAATACTTATTTATATTTCAATATTTGATGGCCATACTCATAGATTTTTCATACGATTTCTATTATGCAGAGCAGTCACCTTGGCAGAGTTTAAAATAAAAGGAATGACAAAAACATTATTCTAAGTCAACTAAAACAGTATCAGTTTTAGCTTTGATATTTTTATAAAATATTGAACCCTTAGCAATTTCATAGATACAAATTTGATCTGTTTTAGTATATTTTTGGCTATAAGAATAAAGCAATTATAATACATTAGTTTGGTCTCGCTTCAATTTGTCTCTTTTCTAGCTTAAATAATAAATTTTATTAGGAAGCATAGTAAGTATATTTTTATAGTAAGTATATTTATATAGTAAGTAGTGCTAAAAACGTAATATTATGTAGTTACTAGTCATAACTAGTTAGTAGTATCGTAAAGCTTTATGGGAGTTATCTCATTAGCTGTTAAAAGAAAAGTGAAAAAGTATTACGTGCTCCGAAAACAGAAAAGTAAAAAAAAAAAAATAATACAATTGTTCGCTTTTTCTTCAGAAACGCCGCACATTATAAATGATTAATTGTAAATTGTTTGGGTAAAGCGAATGGTTTTGTGCTCAAGTAATTATCCGTAAAAGGTAAAATATACGAGAACTATAAAATAACTATAAAGATCGGCCACCTGGGAGGTTTTTGCTATGTTATAGCAGTACCGTTCGTTCCCACATTTGAGTTATATTGAGAAAACGTAACGAACTTAACTATATTACCTCATAATTGATTTCTATAATTATTCTTAATAGTCAGTTTAATGCTTTCTCATAGACTTGAAGTATTTGGTTACGTACTTATTAAATAACTAGTTAAGTCCCCTGGTTATTATTGCTTAACGTCACAAAGTGAAGTTAGTCTGAAAATAGCCCAAGTTACAACTTATTTCATCAGCTTTCTACTAGTAAAAGTCGTGTTAAAATCTGTTTAGCTGTTTAAGATATTCATCATCATCATCAACAGCCTTTAACAGTCCACTGCTGGAAATAGGCCTCTCCATTGAAAGGAGGTTTTGGCCTACTATACCACGCTGGCCAGACGGGTTGGTAAAGGGTTTGTATCAAGTTTTCCTTCTCTTGGCAGTGATGTTAGCTGCTTATTTTGTTCCTTTAGTCGCCTCTTACGACACCCATGGAATGAATAGGGTTGGTAACACTTTGTATTCTTAATCCGTCACCACACGGATATATTTTTTTCACGGAAAATTAAGAGATTAGCTGGAATAAACAGTAAGAAAAGTTAATATTTTTTATTTATTTATTAAAACTTCCTGCAAAACATATTGCAGCAGGTGGACTTAATGCCACAGGCATTATCTTCCAGACAAACCTTTGGGTGTTGCGAAGCTGTTTGTGGCAGGTGTATGTTGGGACAATTGATTATTGTATTGTAGTATTATTCTTGGAAAGCCCCCCCTTGTAGACGACCCCAAATAATCTTGGAAATAAAGGCTAGGAAGGTAATGGAAGATCCGATATAAGTACGGTATATTCTTTCTTATGCATTTAGTAAAAAAGCTGATATTTCGAAATCACAAACACACATTTCTATTTTACTTATTTGTATAGATGTACCTAACAAAACTTACAACTTGTTCGACAGTTAGACAATTACTTTTATTATTGACTGCCTGGTTGGTCTAGTGGTTAGCGTATGCGGCTGCTGATCAAAAGGTCTCGGGTTCGATTCCCGGGTCAGACCAAATGTTTGTGTGATCCACAAATATTTGTTTCGGAGTCTGGGTGTTTTTCTATGTATAATATGTATGTATTTACAAAAAAAAAAAAAAAGTTTATGTATTTATATCAGTTGTTTAGTACCCATAACACAAGTTCTGCTTACTTTGGGACTAGATGATGTTGTGTGTAAGATGTCCAAAATATTTATTTATTATTATTTATTATTTTTTAAATTTATTTATGTTTACAATAATAATTACATGAGATATACAATTATAGAAACTTAAAACACAGTTGTCTAGTACCCATAATACAATATCTGCTTAGCTTGGGACTAAATGATGTTGTGTGTCATATGTCCAAAATATTTATTTATTTATTCAGTTATTTTGAAGCTACTAGTAGATGGCGATGTATGTTAATTGTCCGAAAATATTTATCTATTCATTTATTAACACAGCTTCAAGGAAACCAGCGATTATACTAATTACACATGAAGGAAGTTCTTAAAGTTAAATACACGAGTTTAGGTTTCAGTAAGTAAACTTTACCAACACGACTTGAGTATAAGATTTACGGACTAGCTTATTTTACCATAAAATTAAAGTTGGATTCTCGACCTTATTCCTTTTATATAGAGACTACTAGTTTAGTGATAATAAACTTTTATATGATCATGAACTATAAATCGTAGGTACTAAAAACTGTCAATTAGAAATGAACCTGTCGTATTCATAAAATAAAGTGGTCCTTCATATTAGCAATAAGTTTTATTGTAAAGTAAATATCATTAATGGGTTGGATAGTTTAAGTAGCTTTAATATTTCAAGCAGATATTTTTTGTTTCAAAGACAACTCGCGCATTAGGTATATTAATGACTGCTTTGTTGGTCTAGTGGTTAGCGTATGCGGCTGCTGATCAAGATTTCTCGGGTTCGATTCCTGGGCCAGACCAAATATTTGTGTGATCCACAAATATTTGTTTCGGAGTCTGGGTGTTTTCTATGTATATTAAGTATGTATTTACAAAAAAAAAGTATGTTTATTTATATCAGTTGTCTAGTACCCATAATACAAACTCTGCTTAGCTTGGGACTAGATGATGTTGTGTGAAAGATGTCCGAAATATTTATTTTATTATTTTTCATCCTGTATCGTTTAATGTATGTTTGGAAAGTTCCCAACCATACATTAAACAATCATAAAGAACACCCAGACTTAGAACAACAGTTTGTGGATCACACAAATTGTTGTCCCATATGGGATTTGAACCTTTAATATTTGGCGCAGTAGAGAGCGGCGAGGCGACAGCTTAAAGAACTTTTTTTTTACGTGTGGAATCCCCTCGGGCCTTCACCCCGTCGGGGTTTTCTATGCAGCTTGGCGGTGTGTCGGAATCGAACCGACTAAAACTCCACGGTATGCCCCCTCTGAGCCTAAATGTTTCGGAAAAGTCCAGGGTACTAATTTCTACTTCTGGACTACAGCTTAAAAAACTAGGCCAACCGTGATTCAATTTTCCATTTTTATCAATGTCAACTTTTTCTTTTCCTAAAGGTTCCTATTATCTCGTAACGTAGTCAATGGTTTCGTGATGAAATATAGCCTATAGCGTTCTCCGATAAATGGGCTTTATAACACTAATATAATTTATAAAATTGGTCTGGCAGTTCATAGAATTAGCGCGCTCAAATAAGCAATCAAAATGTTCAGCTTCAGTTTCTCAGTCTAAGTAGCATTTCATTTATGTCACGTGACTATGCATTTACATTTTACATGTTTAAATGAATCATTCATGAAATTCACTTTTAAAAATATAATTTAAACAAAAGGAACAAGCACTGAAGAAGTACAAAGAGACATGCTCCATTAAGGAAGAACTGAGCACAGTAACAAACCTTGAGTTTATTTATACTTTTGAGACGTTTCTGAAACAGACTACATAAAGTAAAATATATCAAAACACAGACAGATGGAAATAACAAAACTGTGTTAGACAGACAGACGGGCAGACTGTTTGTATTTATAGACAGGGTAGCCTTTACTTTTGGTTTCGAAATCCAGATTATTCTTTGAGGTTAAGTAAGTAAATTTGAAATACTATTATATATAGAATTATTATTGCCGTACAGCTAGTGGAAAATTCAAAGTTTTAAATAAGTTTAAGATTACTGAAAATTCTTTTCTAAAAAATAAATTACGTTTTCGCAACTTTTTGATTACGGTTTTGAAGAAATTATTACAAAAGTAAGGCAATAGATTTCTGATTGATTTAGAAATGGCAAATGATTCAATAATATAATTTTCTTTTGTGCGTGGAAGTAGATCCCCAACGTCATGACTTATTCGACTAAATCTTGACCAGGGTTGGGTTTACAAGCATTTCGTCCCGGAATTTTTCCAGGGTGCTAACCTAACAAAGAAGATGGTGACCCTTACTTTTGAGTAAGGGTTGCATCTTCTTAATTAGGTTACAATGCAGTATGTGACCACCCCACCGGGGGTTACGGCGATGTGGTGTGTCGGACTCGAACCGACTAAAAACCACACGGTTTGCCCTCTCTGCGCTTCTCTTTTTAGGAGGAGGAGAAGTCATGGGTCAGATCTCCTTCTGGACTCCTCCCAGCGCCTGCCCGCTTCTGATGCGGGCACCGTATGCAGTATGTTGACCTAGTGTGAATGAAATTTTTTGAACCTCCGGTCTCGCTTTCATCAACGAAATGCGACAGCAAGGACCTTGTAATTTTAAGTAGATCTGAGGGTAGTATTACATGCTAAAACCAACAAGAGTAGAGCCCTTATGTTTATAAAGATTTCACCCCAAGTTTCGCCAATTCGATGTAATAATATTTTTTTATGATAAAATATTATTGTGCTTTTTTGAAATTTATGTATGACTAAAGAAAATACAAAGTTCAGTACATAACCGTGAGTCATATATTTATTTATTTTCTTCTTTCCTTCACATAACAATAGCAACCAATTGGTTCTATAACACAATTACACAACCGTATATGATTCGGTGGTTGGTGTTAGTAGATTATTCAAATCAATCAAACCTCGCTTCATCCTGGCTATCATCTGCCCCATTTTCAAATTTTGACAGAATTACTACCGTTAATCACCGTCAATCTTACTCATTCTCGTTTTGTGGCCATTGCTTGTCTGACTTATCATCATAAAATATTGTCAAGCGAAATTAGGGTGACTTTCTTGCAATATCTCCTAACTAGAACGTGTTAATGTTAAGTGAGTGCATGATATATTATTGTACCACAAATACGACTTCACAGTTTTATTGTTAGAATTGTCTTCCGAGTATTGCTAGTTTATGTTTGGTGATTCAACTAATCCACTAAACGCGGATCCTATCATTCTGTAGTACCTATATCCTTCTATATTGTCGGCTCACAGTGGCACGCGTCCACTCGCTATCGTTGCTAACAATCGACTGAATTGTGTCATCTCGAGAAGACACAATGATTGGTTCTCATTCATTCCTAATGAACGAGTTAATGAATAACTTAGCAACACCTCACTCATTCACAGTGGACGAGTGAATTAATAGCTCAATGACATCTCATTCATTCTCAGTGAACGAGTGAATGAATAACTCACTGACACATACACTACACATTCTAATCATAAAATATACATCTATTGAATTCATAACTTTAAAGATAGATAATATCATTATGTATCTACCTACTGTCGTTTAGAGTTTTTTTAAACATTTTTGTAATGACTTTTTCTTTTTTTCTTGTACCGAAATCTCATCGGATACCACCAACTTGTGGTTATGTCGGATATGAACCGATTAAAAACCGCGCGCCGTCTCGGGCACTGGAAGCCAGGAAACAAGTGGACCCCAAAAGAAAATCCCTGACTCCCCACGTACCTCGGGCCACCTACGACTTGTAGATAAGTGTTGTAACTCCCTAATGTGTGGGAACGTCGATGTTGCCTTGCTGTTCACATAAGGGGACCTGAAAGAACCGTACTTGGGCCTGCTTTTGCCAGGGTGACAGATGATCTCACCTGTCAACCTCAAGCATGCGCTAATGGAGAACGAAAATCATTTTCCGATTTCCGCCTTTTTAAATATTGCTTTTTTTGATGTACTTAAATACCGAATTACATTCATATACATTTAGTAAAAAGCTGTTCATTCAATATTACATACAGTTCATTCAATTTTATTTATTTGAATATATGACCCACATAGCAACAAAGAGCAAATATAAATACCAAGATGACATTCAAACAGTTGTTCCAATATATTCTTAAATTGTCACAAGAACTGACTGGATTGAATTATGCACATTGCATTTAGAAGAGTCGTCTCTGATCGGTCACTGATTTATCTCTGAAACGTTTAGTGACGAAAATAAATTCGAGTAAGCGTATATCAAACATGACGTGTCAAGTGTAATGCTGGTTCTACATGTGATAATTCCAAACTAAATTTACAATATAATAATACATGTTTCATTGCCACTATGATCCCGGGCCCTTTAAACGGGCCGAGAAAAAGCATCTTACTAAGCCGCCATAGTGTAGGCCGCCATACTTGATTGTCTGAATTCGCAGCAAGTAATTCTGTCCATGATTTCCATCAGGCAAGATAGAGTCGATTTGATTCACTAAATATATTAAAAAAATACTGCACGGTTGGCCTAGTGGTTTAAGTGGTCGCCACGTCGCTTTCTACTGCGACAAGTGTCGTGGGCTCAAACCCCACATGGTTACAACACTTTGTGTGATCCACATTTGTGTTTTTTTAAAAACAGTATAGCAGTTTCTCTGCTGCAGGAGAGTTATTAGTTTAATGTTTTATTTTCACAGTAAGTATAGAATGTATTTTTTTAATAGAAATAATTTAGCATAGTTTTTTGTTTGAGTTTACTTGACATTAAGTCTATCGTCACTGATTAATATAGTTATGAAATATTTAATGTCAAATAAACTCAAACAGGTCTAAATCCCACACTGAACTTCTCAGTGATCACAATCGCACACAGTTGCCGTAACTACCGAATAGATTGGATATAAGCTTACAGAAGACTCAAATTACCTAAACCATACAAGTTATGTTCAGACGATTTCTGTTAAAGTACACGAAGACAGCAAATGTATTAGGAACAACGAACGTGTGTTCTGGACCTAAATAACTTCATCATTTTTGCTAGAGTTCATTGAGGTGATTTTGAGTATAAATTAAACTGAAGTGACGTAAGCTTGTATGAATAATTTACAAAAATAGACATTAAATTATTTGTAACCACAGATAAATATAGGTAAATCCTAAGAATAGATTTATGTTCTTTTTCTTTTTAAAATCCCACATTAAGACTTTATATAATGTGTTGTGGGGGACAAACATACATGAAACGTACACAAAGAACACCCAGACCCTGAAAAACAATTTGTGAATGACACAATGTCGTTCCCGTAGTGGGAAAATTAAATAAGTCGGGTTTTGGAGAAATTGACTTTTCCTTATTTTCAAAAACCGTTCGTATCGTATTGCGTTCCAAAAATATAGCCATTTTTGTCGGACAGATGAAGTAATTCAGACTAACACTATTTTTTCAAGGAAAAATAATTAACTCAGTAAATAAATCAATTACTGTGGTCAATGATAAGTTAAATGTTTAATAATGTAAATAACATGAGTTATTGAACTTTCCCTCAACTTAAAATTTTTTTCACAAAACACTAAATCGCGTTTATCTCAGAACCACAAAATCAGAGTTATTTAATTTTCCCACTACGGGTACGATGTGTTGTCCCACGTAGGATTTAAACCCAATAATCTTGGCGAAGTAGACAGCGACGTGGCGACCGCCTAAAACACTGGGCCAAGCGTGCAGTCCAATATTGGAATATACAAATATATAGTTGAACATCAATGGCAATTGTTATTGGGAAAGTCAGTGCCCTCAAATATAGTGACAACTAGTTTAACTTTCGAATTTCAGTTCTCCCTTAGGGATGCCAGTTGCTCCATAGAAAAACTGATATTCAGTTAAAACCGGTTAAACTAGTAGCCGACCCCAAATAATTACTACTAATATTATAAATGTCTGTTACGCTTTCACGCTTAAACCACTGAACCGATTTTGATGAAATTTGGTATGAAGATAGAACTGAACTCGGGAAAGGACATTTTTACCGCGATAACCGACATAGACGCGGGCGGAGCCGCGGGCGAAAGCTAGTGTTGGGAATAAAGGCTAGGAAGAAAAAAAAAGTTGAGTAAATATAAAAGAACATTTATAAAGATACCCTGATTTATGCAGTTGCTTCGTACGCTGAGTGTTATGGCCTCAAAATGAACATGGAAAAATTTTTTACACATATAAATCTATCAAAGTGACTCTGCCACCATAGCCGCTATGGTATGCAGATATCCACACTATAGCGGCTTGTTGAAATACTTCAACATCATCAGTCTTCGGCCAATGTAACACGATATCACGAGTGCTGTCATTTTGGGCTAGTCCTTTCTAAGAGCGTAGTACCGCCCCAGTCAGGTTGGCACATCATGAACAGCCTTTAACAGTCCACTGCTGGACATAGGCCTCCCCTTAGAAAGAAGGTTTTGGCCTACTATACCACGCTGGCCAGACGGGTTGGTTTCAAGTTTTCCTTCTCTTGCATCGATGTTGTCTTGTGTAGTTTATCCCTTAGTCGCCTTTTACGACACGCGCTGGATGAATAGGAGTGGTGACACTCTGTATTCTTAATCCGTTACCACACGGACAGGTTGGCACATTCGTGCTAAAATCAGAACCTCCTTGCTGGTGCAGTTCCCTGTGTCATGGTTTATTACTTATACAGTAGTTGTCTTTTAACACATGATTAAGCGGATGTCATAATTTTTCTTCCTATATGAAAAAGTAGGTATATGTTATTTCTTGACATACTGCCTTGTTGGTCTAATGGTTAGCGTATGCGGGTTCGATTGCCACGTTGGACTAAATATTTGTGTGATCCACAAATATTCGTTTCGGAGTTTGGGTGTTTTCTATGTATAATATGTAAGTATTTACAAAAAAAGTGTGTTTATGTATTTATATCAGTTTTTTTGTACCCATAATACAAGCTCTGCTTAGTTTGGTACTAGATGACGTTGTGTGTAAGAAGTCCGAAGTATTTATTTATCCATTTTCATGCAGTTCACTTCTTTGTATCTTTGCTTGGACTTCCATACATAAAATTTTCTTCGCTATATGTATAAGAATACAATGTAAGACATCTATATCTATAGTAAATCGTGCAATGTTTTCGTTACGAATAGTACAATGACCTGATGTAAAATAATAATAAACACTAACTCACAACTGAAGGCACGTGGGCGACGCCACAGGTAAACCCTATCTAGAACACATTCCTCGGGAACAAACTAGTTATCTTGCCAGTTTAAATTCAGTGAAAACATAAAATTAATCAGTATGTGGAGTAGTATTAAATTTCTAAAAGCGGTGGTTATTCTCGTATCAAAAATAAAAATAAAGTTGAGTCAAAATTTGCGAAATAATTTAGAATTGAGAATAACTGTTTCGTGAGTTTATCTAGCTTTTAATTCAATTTAAAAATATCGTTGAAGATAGATTGGGGATTTGGTTTTAATTCGTATGTCATAAATACTCGATCGTAACCCCAGAAATGATGGTGTTCAATAAAAACAAGTCTTTTCATAGAAATGTATGTACTAATCCCAAGATGAAAATTGATTACACATGTCATGTTTAGGCAAAAGCATGCAACCTTAATCAAAATGTCCAAATACTTAATTTGCCTGCATAATCGAAGTAAAAAATTAGATAAGTTAGAAGTAGTCGATAAGATCTAAAGATAACAGAATTGACACCTTATGACGCAGATTATAAAGTTGATAACATTTTCAGGGGTCCGTGGTCATAACAAAAAAAAAAAACATTATTAGTTCCACCTTGTGTACTTATCTATCCGTCCTTCGATTTGCAGTTGATCTTAGAGACTGCTAGTTTTTTTTTGAAAATTTGACCAATGTTTTAACATTCTACTCACTAAACTTCTTTGAAAGTCTGACAATTCTTGATTCTAATACTTTCATGTTCTTAACAGGTAACGTATTTGTTTAGTCAACAGGTGACGACTTTACAATGCACAATGTCACCACCCCTTTTTTTTCTCACCGGATAACACCAGTTAATGGCTATGCCGGTCTCGAACCGACGAAAACCGAACGTCGTCTCTTGTTAGTCGAAGAACCAGGTGTCTGTCTACTCGAAAGGAAGTCCCTAGAACTAGTGCCCCCCCCCCCTCAATCATCCCGTTAGTGTTGTAAGGGAACTCACTTCGCAGGACACAAATATGAGTCAATATCAGTAGTGGACAATAGTAGACGAAAACCTGCTTCCTAAGGAGGTGCCTATGTCCAACAGTAGATTATTAAAGTGAGCTGATGATGATGATGATCGTCATTAAGATAAAACCTTGGTAGTTGTATTATTATATTACATATCATAAATAAATATCAATAATTAACTACAGAATCCCACACTGCGTTCAGACATACACTTGCTTGTATTTTAATTGAGATAAATTCAGGTTTATGGCGAGTATGAAATAACAAAGAAACGATAAAACAAACGTGTTAGTTCTACGATATGGTTGACATTCTTTTGCATATAATTAACGAGGATACGTTTCCTTTGGTGGTAACACTATTAATTGACAAGTTGTTAACTGTTGATTTCGCAGTAATAAAATTACGAGTTTGTAAACACTGTTGTTTTATGAGCCTGCAAAATAACTAAACTCTACCTGATGGGAAGCATAAGCAAAATCCAGGAGGAGCATAATCCGCCATCTTTAATTTGAGTGCACACAATGCACAGCATGGTGGCCCACATTATGGCGGTCTAGTGATAACAAAGCTTAAAATAAACAATCATATGAAGCTATGCATTCAGTTTAGTCAAACGCATGAATTTATAACTTTTTCGTAATTAATTCTTCTCAGGAAAGATTATCAATTGTGACAAATCGTTTGAATTCCTTTTGGATTACTATGCTAATGTCTCTTTTAGACATTCCTTGCATAAATAGCTCTCTCCTTTTACATGCCATCAGTACTTATACGTCTCTCTTTCTATCTCAAGATAAGAGTCAATCCCTTATCGATTGAGGCAGGCAGGCAGAATTTAGACGAATCATTTACAACCTCTTCATATGTTAGCTAGCTACAAGAATATTTTGTTTGCTTCAGAAGCTGATGATAAATCATATATGTTTACAGTATAGTACATACATATTTTAAAAGTGGTTTTATATTCCAATAATAATATTTCAAATTATAGAAAAAGAACTCTATTTTCTCTCCGAATATATTATGGCACAAGTGAATTATATGAGATTGACATTTAAAACAAAATTTAAAACATAGATTTGAGTTGAAAATCATTTTGTAAAATATAATGGCCATTGTTGTAAGTTTGTTGTCGTGTTATTTGAGCTAAACGGGACCGAACGTGCTACTTGTAGAAATACTTTGATAATAAATAATGCAAAATATTGTTTCACTGCGTTCTGTAATGATGTTTGTATTGTATATTCCCAATGTTGATGGTTTACTCAATGTGTTTGTGATGGAGTAAGTGTAAACTTGGGAGTCAGTAAATATATTGTTATGAAATAAATCTTGGTAAATTCAACGTTTCTTATACGTTTGACAACCCTGGGCTGTAACTTTTAATATGAGGTAGTTCCCCTTATACTTTAAATTGTTTTCACAGCTTGCTTATTAGAATAAAATTTTGTTTCTTTTTGTTATACCACCGGACCGTTTAAAATTGGCAAAAGGAATAGTAATGTAGTAATTTTTTATTATTTGTTTCAAATTTGTTTTTATGTAGGTATTTATTATCATCACTAAATGCCGTTTTTTTCGACCCCTTTTACTAGTACACTAGGCACCCTATGCTTTTTATCTCATGGTTGCCTGTATTAGATTGCCTCCGAGCGACAAGGCCGCCACTTGCACTTATATAGTTTTAAGTTAGAATTTTAATTAATTTGGTGTACAATAAAGAAATACAGTATTATGATTATTAAAATATATTTACTGATTTCAATTTTGTAAATTAAGTAGCTGGAGAATAAATTATGATATTATTTAGAAGAAATATGATAGGGCCGACCTTTCTTACACTTTAAAGTATAGGTAAATTGGAATAGGTTAATTTTCTCTTTCATAAGAGTAAAAGTATATATTTCGATTTCAACGTAATTCACAGAAAACCATGAATTATCAGTCACAAATAGAATAAAATTACTCTAACAGACACTAAACGCGGGGGACTTTACAAACATACATGAAACGGACACAAAGAACACCCAGACTCAGAACAACAAATTGTAAATCACACAAAGTGTTATCCTATGTGGGATTTGAATCCACGACACTTGGCGCAGTAGGAAGCGGCGTGGCGACCGCTTAAGCCACTAGGCCAACCGTGCAGTCAATATTAATCTTAATCTACTTCTATTATTTCATTTATCCTACTACGTTCTTTAAGGCGATACTGATAAAGATATAGTTTATTAGAGTAAAACACTAGTACTAAGCTGTAATCAATACTTATCCCTCTCACAGCTTAATAGCACAACACGGTGTAAATATGACAGGACACAAATTGACAATGAGGGTTTGTGGGGCTTCCCCGTCATTGAGTTACGAAGGGTTAAAGATATTGATTTGTTACGCACGTAGATTTATGGGGTAAATACACTTTATTTCTTAACGAAAGCGGAATTGATAACATGTATGTATTGGAGACAAATCCTTGTGCACAATCTTCACTTAGTAAGCAATGATTTTAATATTATAAGCGCATGATGGTTGGTATAGAAGTTTTATTCATAGTATCACATACATACACACGCACACACATACATACACGCACACACACTTCCCTCTCAGTGAATTACACATGCAGATGCTTAATATACATATTAACTTAGTACAGTATATTTCAATACCATCTCTTGTGTTTTTTTTCTCATTTCTTTTAATATAATTTGAATAATTTGTATTTAATATTATTTATGTAACTCTGACGACCTCAGATCGGAGGAGGCGTAAGTGGCTGCGACACAGTTTTTTAACTAATGCAGCATTTTATCATAATAATATATTGTTACTGTCTTGTTCTTGTAGTTTAAATAAAGATTTTATTTATTTTTTATTTATACCCGCCCACGGCGAAGAAAGGGTTACTTACAGTTTTAGCAGTCTATGTGTGTTTGCATGTTCCATTGTAGTGCCTATACTACTGTACCGATTTATTTTAAGTGAGATGTGCATAGATTGTAATATTTGCAGGGGTCTTTTACTTTTTTTACCGGTACTTTTTCTTGTTTTATGGCATAATGGAGCAATCAAGCAGAAAGGCTACCAGACAATTATAACCACTGTCACCGAGAGGCCTCTGAGTCACGGTTTTCCGGATGACGCTTATGCTGTCATTTTAGATCGGTCTTCTAATGGGTCGAGCCGGCCCATTCGTGGTGACATCAGCGCGTCTCTACTACTTTGTATAACTTCGAGACGTGATAAGACTCGAGCTGGCTCATAAACGACCACGGCTATCTCACGGCCAAAGGTTAATGAGTATAAAACGTAACAAACGCGCAATCTTTTCTCTTTCTCTCTTGTTAGTTGGTCCCTCATAGCTGAGGATCACGTTCACCATCAGGGTCATTGGAACTGATGATGTTTTTCCACCAATTTCGTTTCTCAGGACATGGTAGAAATAAAATTAACACTTGTATAAATAGAGCAAATAAATCTTCATGTGGTGACGGATTATTTTACAGATACAAGCTCAGTACAAGATCTGCTTAGTTTGGGACTAGATGATGTTGTGTCGGATGTCCAAAATATTTATTAAATTAATAAATATTTATTAGATTTACGAGTGTCACCACTTCTATTTATCCTATAGGTGACGTAAGAGGCGTACGGGAGTAAATTATGCAGGACAATACAACCGCAAAGAGAAGGAAAACTTGTAACAAATTGTAAACCAACCCGTCTAGCCAGCGTGTTCAGAACTTTCTATCTAAGGAGCGGTGTATGTCCAGTAGTGGACTGTTAAAGGCTGTTGATGATGATGATGATGACGAAATGATATTTGCCGATCGTTTATTTCGATTCAAATATGAACGGCGATCCTTGTCCATTCACTGAATGCGGTCCTTAGTCACTCGTAGTTCTATTTTTAAACGAAAAGCCACGCGTCAAAGCGTTTAATTTATGGTCTTAATTTAAATTATGTTAAACAAAATCGCTAACTACTGTTCTCTTCGAGATAATTAGTTAAAAGTTCAATCTTTAAGCTTCATGTACTGTACACTATAGACATGTACGTTTTTTTTTGTTATGCCAAGATATCTAATGAAATAACTTTTAAAAACAAGAAAAATTTTGATTTCTTTTTTTCTTACTTTATCAATTTAGAGTACCAGAGTTCTTTTAGTTGTATAGCTCAACAAGTGTCTAGTATGTATTGGCAAAGAAGAGAGAGATAGTGCACATACTTAATGTACAATCTGATTTGGTTCCTACCTTAACTTGACACACTAGTTTAGAAAAATATAAATAAATAAATAAATATTTCAGACATCTTACATACAACATCATCTAGTCCCAAACTAAGCAGACCTTGTATTATGGGTACTAAACAACAAATATAAATACATAAACATACTTTTTTTTTTGTAAATACATACATATTATACATAGATAACACCCAGACTCCGAAACAAATATTTGTGGATCACACAAATATTTAGTCTGACCCGGGAATCGAACCCATATCATTATATATTATCCTAGTTAATGTTTCTACCTCTGAATTAGGAAGACGAAGAGAAGAGTTTTGAGCTCTGGTAACCTCACTATATCAGTGAAAAGAAAAGAAAGTGTATAGGAGTCGAAAGAGCACACAGGAACCGAAGAATTACCCTTTCACGGTGACCCAATAGGCTGATTCTTTATAAAGGGTAACATTTCTATTAATTTTACTGCACTTTTTCCTAATTACTGTTGTAATGAGGTGATGTTAAATAATATTAAGTAATTTAAGTCAAATTACTGTTAAGTCTCGGCAAACGTAGTGTAGGACGCCCACAGGCCAGGTGGATGATTTGCGCAAGATGGCTGGCAGGAGCTGGATGCGAGAAGCCTAAAATCGATCAAAGTGGTGTGCAATGGGAGAGGCCTATGTCCTATGTCCAGCAGTGGACTGAGATAGGCTGATGATGATGATGGTGATGATACTGTTAAGTAAGTATATACCTAGTGTAAGTACGATACCTGGGATCGATTCTAAGATATCACGATATTAACTGCGATACATTCCCGTGTACTACTGCCATAAAGCACTTTTAGTACGTTTACCATGATCTGACGAACTAAAACTGGCCATAGGGTATAGTAGTATAACCTGATAAAGTGTTCATCTATATAAGTTTTTAGTTTTAAAATGGGAAGAATAAGGTACAGAAGTTTTTTTGCCTATTCTTCTCTATAGGAAGGAAAATGTCCTGGAATAGTGCTACTTGAACTAAAAGCTTTTTGATTTAGGTTTTCAATAGTTTGTTGTTTGCCTGTCTAGAGGGACAAACGTAAGTAAGTATAGGTCAATTTAATTTTTTTTGTAAAATTTCTTAAATAATTAATATGGAGTGATTTTATTGTATATAAAAGCGAATTAGAGAACAAAAATCAGTAAACAGTCTTAAAAAAAAATGTCTGTGTAAAAGTAAAGTTTAAGTTGCTACCGGTCTTTTACTGTTTACCTAAGTAATTAAACCAATATCAACCAAATAGTATAATGTCCTCGGCAAAGAATGAAATGTATGGTCAATCGTTTTCATAAAATAAGACTCGAGCAGAAATCGTGTAGGTATTACGTGCAACTTAGCCTCTAAGCATTGATGAGGCATATAGATTCTATGATAAGGTATTTTAAAATACTCTATGGGTGCTTAGTAATATTTCTGTTATACCTACATATAAAAGAAAAGCTTTACAAACGGCAATTGATGATCTAGTTTAGGATCAAGAAGTTAGATGTAAGTACGATAAAAGTAAAGAAGTAGATACAGAGCCAATGATTAATATCATTGTACAGAGCACTGTAATTTGTAAAGATTTTGCCGCTTAACTGCTTAAAATTATTATAGCACCGCGTTCAAGATCCGTATCCGTGATGGTAAATGTATTGGTATTTTTTTTTTTTAATATATTTAAAATACATACATGTATATACATACTTAAGACAATCGATTGGAAAGTAGCTCTGAATATATAGCCAAACTGAAAAAATAACCAAGCGAAATGAAAGGATACCCCTAAACCCGAAAACTGAAATACACGCGTGCGTAGCCTCTAACAAAAAGCAGTTTTACATAACTTCCCAGTTAAAGAACAATTGACCGTGCTCGTTACTAAATTTTTTAGTAGGCGGTAATTGAAACCACGGTACACACAGAGTCACTACTTCTCGATACAAACAGCGTTGTTCCTACTGAAGCGAGGAATAGTAGAACATATGATACGCAAAAAATTCAAGCGTCACAAAATCTTAGAAGACATTGTAACGGATGGTGGCTCCTTAGTCGTGCAGGGGAAAACCAGTAATATAATGGCGTCACTGGCGAGTACGCTGGTCTTGTAACCTACCTGTATCAACCTGTCAGTACTCGTTACCTAGTATCGCGTTCGAGTTGAACTTACATGACCTGAGAACTCCAACAGGATGGCACTACTTTATATTTGTCTACCGTAATACTGATTACGTATCTACTTTTATTGTGTAATCTGTTGGGATTGTTATCAATTAGTTTGATACGCGCAGCTTTGCTTGTGTTAAATTAAAATTTGATTATCAAAAGCATCGCTAGGAATACTCAATAAATGCAAATTAAATATATTATCTAATCTATTTTGATCTAATCTAGTTTGATACTTCAGAACTTTGAATTGGGTGAACCGATTTTGTTAATCTTTTGTATTTGAAAGCTGGTGTCCCATGTAATACCATCGCTGCAGTCATTCTGACTACAGCAATATGCTGAGATAGGCGCCTTTTCTGGCATAGCACAGGGCATTATATTGCTTTTGTTCCATATCTGTTTCAAACCGTGTATTGCTTTGCCCAGTATATGTCAGAATAAAAGTGTTTTCTTTATTTCTTTCTACGTAGATAAGGAAATCTGGATTTGATGATAGGATCCTGGAGAAATCGAGGGAAATCCTCAAATATCATAGGCCTACCTGTAAACTAAACTATGTTGGAAAAGAGTGTCTATGGAGTTTCTTGTCTGTTCTTCTGACTGACTGACTACTTGACGTTCCAAAAGTGCCGTTATATTTGTGTATTTGAAATAAAAATGGTTTGATTTGATTTGTACCAGTAATAGTTTTTCGTTTAAGTTGGTTTTTTTGGTTGTGGTGGTGACTCCACTATGTCTAACAGAAGGCTTGATTAAAATCCAAGAGTTGTGGTCACCATACTCAATGTGAATACATATAATGAGAAATGCTTTCATGGTTATTGCGATGCTTCTGTATTGGGTCTCTGGTACCGAACTCACTAACGAAACATGACGAATGTTATCATCGGTATTTTAGGTTGGTCTTTTGTGATTCTTTTCGAACAAAAGTTGTGTTAACTGATAAGTTCTGTTATTTTTCTGTGTTTTTATAGGAATCGTAACCCTACACATACTAGTTTTACCCGCGGCTACGCTCATGTGTATATCAGTGACTAAAATTAGTCTGTCTTCCCAAAGTCTAATCTATCTTTATATCGTATCAAAATTTCCAATCGGTTAAGCCGTTAAAGCTTAACAGACAGACGGGCATAGATACTTTTGCATTTATAATATTATACTAGCTTTTGCCCGCGTCTGCGCCGCTACTGAAGCCGGGTAAAGAAGCCTATGTCCTTTCTTGAGAACTATGAAGTATATCTATCATTCTTAAGGGAGGTCGTCAATGCATAACATACAGGCAGACAAAAATTTAGTATTAATAAAATTTGTATGGAACTATGGAATTATGGATGTGATATTCCAGCTTAGAAAGTTATCAGTTGTCTGCTAAACCATTGTATCACCCTAGTCGAGCCGGTCTATATATGCCGGAAATTGATTGACGACTGCCTCGTTTGTCTAGTGGTTAGCGTATGCGACTGCTGATCAGGAGGTCTTGGGTTCGATTCCCGGGTCGGACCAATTGTTTGTGTGATCTGCAAATATTCATTTCGGAGTTTGGTTGTTTTCTGTATAATATGTATGTATTTACAAAAAAATGTAAGTTTACGTATTTAATTGAGTTGTCTAGTTACCCATAATACAAGTTCTGCTTAGTTTGGGGACTAGACGGCGTTGTGTGTAAATTGCCAAAAAAAATTTATTTATTCTTCCAGAAAGATGTGAAAATGTTACAAACAAACGTGTAATATTAGTAACGATTTTCATATTATATCAACAACTTACACAGTACAGTTAATTATTTTGCTCCTCATAGTTATAAACACACTAGCTTTGCCCACGGCTCTACCTGTGTATATTGGTAAAGAGACCCTATGTTCTTAATCAAGTATCAAGGTATTTTCATGACGAATTTGCAGCGGTTTTGCCGTAAAAGGTAATGGAGTTACAACCGAATTTATAATATTAGTTTGAATGAGATGAGAATTACAATGTATCCCAGCAACATTGCTGCAAGTTATACATTGCATATTGATCTTAATCTACAAACGAATATTGCATGAAACCTAGCATTATGCAAGGATGCGAGGTATTCACCTGACGTAGCCCCATCTGATTTTCACCTATTCCGTTCGATAGCATGTGCCACGAAAGTACTGAGCAGCTAAGACCAGCAGCACTTTCATTCTTATGAAGAAGCTAAAAAATGAATCAATTCTTGGATAGCTTCAATAGACATGTCGTTTTTCCGACGTGAAACTCATATACTGCCAGAAATTTTGGAGAAAGTGGTCGCTAGTGATGAGCAACACTTTAAATGAAATGTTTTTGTTCTTCATAATTTAAATGAAGCGTTTATTTTGTAAAAGAATCTTCGAGAACTTATTCAAGGTCCTCTACAATATTAGTATAAATAAGATCAGAATTACAATATATCCCAGCAACATTGCTGCAAGTCCTAGATTGCATATTGATCTTTATCTACAAACGAATATTGCATAAAATTAGCATTATTCAAGGATGGGAGTAGTTTTGTTACTAGGAAGAGTATAGCGCGGTATTAACTTACCGATTTTTTTTTTTAAAACACTGGTATTAATGAAGGGGTATTATCCTCGCTATAGAGATTGCTAGTTGTTACTTAGAAGACCAACCTTATAATGACAGCATTCTTGCTGTCGTATTTCTTTGGTGAGTGTGAGACCGGAGGCCCAATTATTTGACCAGGCCGCCATGGTATGTGTCACCATGCTGCATTGCCTAGAAAAGAGACACAGACGAAACGACGAAACCGTGTGGTGACGGATTAAGAATACAAAGTGTCACCCCTCCTATTCATCCCGTCGTAAAAGGCGACTAAGGGATAAACTACGCAAGACAACATCGATGCCAAGAGAAGGAAAACTTGGAACCAACCCTATACCAACCCGTCTGGCCAGCGTGGTATAGTAGACCAAAACCTCTTTTCTCAGGAGAGGCCTATGTCCAGCAGTGGACTGTTAAAGGTTGTTGATGATGATGATGACATACGAAACTGCCTGTGTCAGCTGGATTACTTATAAAAGTAATCCCAAATAATTTCAATGAGTATAGATAATATAACATAATCTAGTTGGGGAAGAACAAATTCTTAAATCAAATCCCAAATAACTTCAATGAGTATAGATAGTATAACATAATATAGTTGGGGAAGAACAAATTCTTAAATCAAATCCCAAATAACTTCAATGAGTATACTTATTATAACAGAATCTAGTTGGGGAAGAACAAATTCTTATCTAGACGAAAAGTAGGCTCTTTTTGGAAGGACCTGCCCTTCAGCCAAGTTGCAATCGTTTGTCACGTGATCAAAATAAAATATTGGCAATTATATTAGAAATAGAAAACGAATAAGCTTTTGCAATTAAGATGGGGAGGCTGATATGGTTTTAGTGTTGAATTTGCTATCAAGGATCATTTTCCATCTGCTCATTTCCTTGGCAAAAGTCGCGTTTTTTAGTTGATCGCATTTATTTATTGTGAACTGTTCCACTTCTGAAGATGACGATAAACTTAAAATAATTTATTCGATTATTGTATTTCTAAATGTTGCAATTGTATCGTATGTGTATGTTGCAATAATCGCCTTTAAAATGGTTTCTTTAAAAAAAATTTTGAACACTATTTATTACTTTTTTTTTAAATTATGAAACAAATGCGTAGATAACAACATTTCATTAAAATGTTATTCAAAAACTATGTTCTGACATGATCTGAAACTGTTTTACTTTTATGTAATATATGTAATGTTGATCTCATATAAAAGTGATTTCAAATTATAGAGACTTTTCACTAACAAAAATATTTCGTCAAAAATAATAATTAAATTCGATTGAAAGTGGACACAAAAACATTTAAACATGAATATAACTTTAATAATTAACAATAAAAAATAATAAATAAAAAAATACTCACCCCATCCCGTATGTTTGAGAACGTAACTCAACTATCAGAGACGATATCTAACACAACAACTTCCCGCAACATTCAGTGGGAAATAGTTCACAAAATAAAAACATTCGACGTTTATAAAGACATATTTGTAATTCAATGCGATCGTGAAAAATAGGAACGATTTGAAAACCAAAACTCAAAAACATGTATATGAATTATGCACTTCGCTTAACAAGTGGAAGGCTGCATTTTTATTTTGTACAATATTTCATTTCATAGATAACACTAAGATTCCTACATAGTTTTATAATATCACATAATTGTATCATTCATTCATTATATTTTAAAATTCAAATTCTGTTGTAAATCATTCTTTCAAAAAAACAGAAACAAAAAACTGCCACTTATCACTAGGAAACAAAAGAAGAACGGTGTCATTTAATTCGTGTAAAGGCGCGGTCACACTGGTGGAATCCGAATCCGGAATATATCAGGTTGCGATCGGTATCTAGCAAGCTTTCGGTCGAAGTGCGTGTCGCACGCGCCGGAGGGCGACTGCTCGGATCATGCGTGTGCAAGCTAGCGATGCAACGCTATCAAATAAACAAAAACTGCAGTTCAACACAAGCTTGGCGCGAGCTTCGAAGCGCTTATTTTATTGGCAATTTCATGAAAGCGGTATGTGTTGGATACGGCGAATTTGATTTGGATAATTATTTTGTTTGACAGAAATGTTTGTTTGGGTTGCTTTCATCAGTGATGTTTCTTTTAATCATTTAATATATTCGTGTTATGATGTTTTTTAAAAATCTTTTTAAACATCTCAATTGTTAGAATCTAGTAAAAGATTTAGAGTAATTTAGTGTTTCTTAGGATTATTTGTTTGCATCGCTCCATTTGCTCCATCAATTTACTTCGCTTACGGGCATAGAAATAATATATTTAACAATGTTTCAATAATAATGTTTTAAATAATCACAATTTAAATTATATTATTAATGTTTATAGATGAATTTGGTAATTAATTCACAAAGTACATAATATTTTTAGGTTAATAACATAAAATATAATTAATTTTGTTTCTAAGATAAAACCATGGTATTATTAATTACATCTTAAGTGACAAAAAAAGAGAAAAATATTCTACCATTCACGTTTAACAAAGTAAGGAAATTTTATAACATTAAAAAGAAATGGGCACTCAAGACTTTAGTACTTCTGAGTAGAGTTTTATTTTTATAGAGATGGTAGTTCTCACCCAATTAATTTTCCGGCTCCAATTTGATCAAAATCTGTAGTTACCTTTAAAGTAATTTATACTTTCTCAGGCGTGATGGCAGCAAAGACAAATCAAACTGAATTCAAAAAGGATCTATATCGTAACTATCCATGACTATTTCCATAAATTGAGCTGCATCAGGTACAACCCCATCTACTTAGTGGTATCAGTTTCTCCCATCATCATTTTTATATGCAATTAAATTAATAGTACAGAAGAAAAAAGAAAGAAAGAAAAATATTGCGCTCGCGCAGAATGCGGTGTGCGCGTTCGGTTTTAAATATAAACCGGCGCGGTGACAATGGACAGTCTGTCACTTGGTCTAAATCAAGGATACGAATACACGTGCTTGGATACGAATGTGACGTGAGATCATTTGCACTTATCATTCAAAATTCATTTATTATAGAAACTTTGTATCACATACGAAATAATATCGATGCTACAGTATCCACACTATCTGTGTTTGTGAGACTTGTTTCCTACTCGATGCCTTTTGTGTTTTTTTGTACAGTGTTTACCTTTTTTATGAACAACAACAGTAACGAGTCGTTTATAACATATTTTTTATGAAAACTTTAAGTAAGTTTTTAGGCGATTGTATTAATTTGTATCATCTTCATAGCCTTTATTATTTTCAATATTATTTGAGGAATGTTATAAATTTGTGTCGTATTTTACATTTGTAGCTGTTAGTTTTCCATGACCTAAATAAATAAATATTTATTTAAGTAATTAACGTCATGATATACTTGTAATCAAGTTCTAAATATTCTGTGTGTGCATTTATTCGATGTGTATGTATAGATAAGATTGTTATGGTATAATTTAGCATCTTGAATCCAATTCGATGATGAAACTAAGAAGTGGAGAGTTGAACTTTTCAGTAGCTGCAAGCAGACTCATCGAGTTTTGGCTCATAAGATTTGTTTATATTAGACAATTCTAAAAGTATGGTCATAATAATTATTGTGCTTCAGTATTGAAGCAGATACATTAATCATTTTTATTTTAAATGTAAATAGTCAATACATACACTTACTCACACATACACACATACTTACACACATGCACTAAGTATATCAAATAGACAAATAGTATAAACAATTTGATACAAATCCTAGGCATAAGACAATCGTATTATTTGATAGCCATAGCACAGGTTCTGCCTAGTGTGGCTGTCACAGTATTTTTTTTTTTGCATCATAATTATTCTTGATATAAACCATTCTTATTATTATTATATAGATATGTCAGATATTAAATTCACCATGACGAGCTTTATAAGTGATAATGTTTATTCTGTCAATTATATACTTATAGTAGTCTGACGACCGTGACAAAATCTTTCGTATTCCATCTTATAAAACTAGTTTAAGTAATCCCTAAATGAAAAGACTATGTAATAAAGAAAAAAAAGATAGCTTAAATCTAGTGAGCAGATGCCTTTAAGGTAATAGAGGAGAACGCGAGAATAACAATTATTAAGTCAACCATCATATTATGTTCTTTCAAGTTTATTTTCGAGGTAGACTTTGAGTCTCCTGGGATACAGTTTAAGTTTGGTTGGTAATGTTTGGTTTGGTAATGGAATGACTGCCATCAGATCTCTACTAAACAAGTACAAGGTGACGTCGGAATTCTGTAGAAGAACTGTTGTCGGTCTTTTTAGAATTTCCAGTAATGCTAAAAAAATACCTTTTTCAAAATTAGTTAGGGTGTGTATTCATAAGCCGTATTTATTTTATATTTCATAGTCACATTAGTCACACTAAGGACTTTCCCTTTTAATATTTTTATAATTGCCACCTTAAGGCAACTTCAAATCAGATCATGGTGATTAATAAAATTATATTATGTACTAAATTAGTGACATTATGTACGAGTATACAACCTATATATACTTACATATACAACTTAAATATAAGTATACTTACCTATAAGTAAGGTAGTTGAAAAAGACATAGGCACTTTAATCATTATAAGTATAATTTATCTGCCGACACATAAAATTACGTCTTATAAAGTCTTATCTGAAATTTATGAGGCTTGCAATAATGCTATTTTCCCATTTTTGAATTGATTTATATTACAGTAATAACACTAATTAAATTTCTATAAGATGTTAGTCTAAGCTGATAAGTAATGTTGTTACCTATTACGCAATGTGTAACTTAAATTAAGGATACTATAAATATCCAACAAATACCTAACCGACTTTTTTTTTTTTTTTTTTTTTTTTTTTTACGTGTGGAAATCCCCGCGGACCGTCACCCCGTCGGGGGTTACGGCGGGGTGGTGTGTCGGACTCGAACCGACTAAAACCACACGGTGTGACCCTCTCTGCGCCTTTGTATTGGAAGGAGTCCAGGGAGGGGATTTCCTTCTGGACTCCAACCAGCGCCTGCCTGCACTGTTGCGGGCACCACCTCAAGTGTGTATTCTCTAATTGGGCAACGTCCGGTCACACGCGGACGCCGCCCCCTCGCGGTTGGCCTCTACTGCGGACGGACGGGAAACCCGTCCCGCCCATCCGCGGCCACTCTCAGGGCGGCATGAGACGCAGATATGCGCGCCTCCGCCGCCCAGGGCGCCGGCGGCGGATCGGGTCCGAGTGGATATCGTCCTCCCGGGCCTTCTCCGCCATCTCCTTCTGCAAGATTACGTCCTCGCAGAAGGTTGCGACCGCGGTAAAACAACTGTCACTGCCGGCCATCGATCTTATGACGGCCGGCAGCGAGAGATCCCCTCCGATGACTGCAGTGAGGACCCGGCGCTGCGCCGCCCAAGCGGGGCAGACCGCCAGCGTGTGCTGGGCCGTGTCCTCACTGCAGTCGCAGTGGTGGCAGGCGGGACTCGGTTCCCTCCTAGCGACCGAGTGCAGATACTTTCCGAAGCAACCGTGCCCGGAAAGCACCTGCGTCAGCCGGAAGGAAAGGGTCCCGTGCTGCCGCCCTGCCCACTCCGAGATGACCGGCTGAAGAGCCTCCACGGCGGCGAAGCCAGCGCGTGGGGTCTCCAGCCGGAACGACCATCTCTGCATGGTGGCTCGGCGAGCGGCTTCGCGCCACTCGCGCACGTCCTCGGGCGGAGGGCGAAAGCCATTCTCCGCCCGGAAGTCAGCCACTCGCCGATAAACTTCGGCGAGCACTTCCGCCTCCAAATCCCACGGGGGTGTTCCGGCCAAGGCACACGCCGCCTCTGTGGACACCGTGCGGTATCCACGTATGGCTCTGACCGCCAGTATCCGCTGGGGGCGCCAGAGGCGCGCCCATACCTAACCGACCTAACTCAACTCTAATCTAACTCTAAATTTTGGTATCAAAATAGTTGAACTAATTAACTTAAATTTTCATGAAGTTGTGTAGCGACGCTACTTTAAAAAAGGTTTGCTTAACCTTATATTTATGTTTTAGTTATTATTTTAATTTTACTCTTTAACGATGTGTATAAATAATAAAATTTATTAAAGACGCGTGTTCACTTTATAATATTTATTTATGTGTATTATAGTTACGATTTTTCCAAACACATCATACAGATTTTTTAATATATACGTTTATTACATAATAATAGAAATTAAAAGTGAATAAAAAAAAATCTGTAAAACTAAATTTTAATTAAACGCGCTAACAGGAATGAAACCAAGCTTTCTTTGAAACTTTTATATAGCGGTCGCCTTTGCCCATAAAAAATGCAAAAAATTATGTAAATTTTATTTCTTTGGACCTCCGGTCTCGCACTTACCTATGAAACACGATACTTTATGTACATACTACTACTAGTAGTATTTTCTAATTACTTACACTCATTATCTAAAAAAAACAATATTTACTTTTAAACAGTAAGTACTTCTCTAAAAACATCAAGCATATATTCCATTTTTTTAATGTACACAATGAATTATTTCCCCGTATACATTTAAAGAAAACTCAAATAATTCCTTTGATCACACAAATCAGAACTTCAATATATGTTCGCATGTTGTCACATATCCTAATGAATTCCACATTCGCATTAATATATGCGATGGCAACGACTCGTTATAAATAAATGGTTTAGGAATTTCACTGCTTCGCTATTACAGATACGATAAAAAGATTAGTTTGATATACACTGGAGTTGCACGCACTCGGCTCTATTATAATTAAATGATTGCGATTGTTAAATCTATTTGTTCAAGGCGGCTCCTACATTTTAGTAAGAAAATTATTCATGAAATAATTTTTCGAACAAGTATGTGAACGTATGAAACACATGCTAATACTACGGCCTTATCGAAGACTGGTATTTTGCAATTTTTTTGTTGCTTGTATAGAACTGTCCATTATTAATTTCTGACTGACTCTAGAGGTGTCAAATTTGAAATTCTAGTTCTTAATAATACTTCTTAGCTTACACATAACATTTAGCATTAAAGCATCTCACTAGACCACCATAACGACGGTCGCTTTCCATCAGGCATTGGCAGGCGTTAAATTAAAAAAATATTGATTTTGCTGGTCGCGAAATTGATTCTCGTCTAAATTATATTATTAGACCAAATAATTTAATTTTAGTTATTTTACTAAAATTAAATTATTTGGTCTTCGAATCACCTCAATTTTTACGTCGATTTTTCAGAGGTTAACGGTGGCTAACTATGCCTCACATCATTACAAAGTCTAGCCAACGTGGTATAGTACGCCAGCATCCAGCATTGGACAATTAAAAGGGCGTTGAAGGATCATTTGCTCATTTGCCCCTAATAGCATGAACATAGATTTCACATAAGTCGTTATTGCAGAAGTTCAAAGAAAAAAAATCGCTAGCTCATAATTTAGAATACAATGTACAGTATTTATGCTTTAAAACACTCTCCATCACTGTTTATTGGATCTTAGGGTTCGCTCACACTGCATTGATTTTCATAAAGGATTTTTTCCAAACACACACGCAAATTGCATGAAACATTGCTGACAAGAGGAAAGTAGCAGGCGTCGTAGTAGGGTTAAATTGGACGGCGTATCTTGGGATAACAAGATGAATCTGTAGTTAATGAAGTGCTGCAAAAGATTTATTGATCAATTATTTTGTCGATTAAAATAACTTTTCTTGTGGCATTTCATATTTCGTAAAATAAAGTTCTCAGTCTTTCGTTACAAGGACACTGACAGTTGGGCTGCTCCACAAGTTTGAAGTTATCCAGCGTACGATGTTGGGTGGTTTTTAGTCTATAGAATTCGCAAATTCAACAGGAAACTAGGGTTCGCGAGAATCAGCACTCTAGAGTCATGGCGGAGTCATAGAGTCAGCATAGGCCGGTCATGTCTCCAGGCAGACTGCAGGTCGTGCTCGTCAGAGAGTGTTAGAGTGACCACTAGGGTTATTTAATACTTACATTAGGCAAACATAGCGTAGGGCATCCTGCAATGGACCTCGATAGACTGACCACTATAGGAAAATGGCTGGTAGTGGATGTATGCGGAATAGCCAAGACTGGGATTGTTTAGATCTTGGTGGAGATCTTCGCCCACAACTGCCCACAAGTGAATAACAATAAGCTTAAGTGAGTAAGAGTTTTGTAAAATTTATGGTCCGATAAATAAAAAGTAAGGTCAAAAATTGCCTTTAAGTTGGTTCAAACAAATATCACAATACAATTTCCTCAAAATCGTTTATTTTGACAATGTGAGTTATAACACAAACATTCGCTTTGGTGTCATTTCATTTATAATTTTAGCGCCATTAAGACGCAAACAAAAAAGCAAAGACGCCGCCCAAAACTCAAAATTCATTTACTCCATCTGCAGTCACAGCTTACGCCTTCACAGAAACGATCAATTTATTATTTTAAAGCATCCCTTTTCACGCATCCAATTTAAAATTTGACGTCTTAAACAGTCTTAAATTACACGTGAAATTATTTCATTAGCATTGAAGTACCCGTCTGCTAACCGTAATATAATCGGGACCAAGTTTTTGGTACCAAAAGTTGTAATCATCACGTCAGTGTGACCACGCCCTAAGCTCTTCGCGTTAATAGGCAGATCTCGATATCGACTCATTCTGCAAATCATTCAAATTTACGAATACCTTTACCTACATAAGTTTTTTACAGAAATCAACTCTAAGTGAAGGTGTTTAAGGACATAACGTTTTACTCAAGGATATATGAGATTTGTAAAAGTTTATAAGTTAGTATTTATGGCGCCGTTTGTGTTTTGTTTGTTTATGAATTATATTTAGACAAGGCACTAGCACTATAAGTACGTTGACTTTATGATAGACAAACAATCAATTCATTTTGTATAGAATCGCGTGATTAAACTAACTTAGATCAATCACAATCACACACACAAAGTAGCTAAATTGTTTCCAAAAGAATGATGACACGTAGTCCACCGTCTTGCCTCTTTTACCTACGTTTTAAGATAACTAGTTTAGAATCAGTTTTATTTTTAGATCGTCACATAAATAAATAAATAAGTAAATATTCTCTAATAGATCAGTGCTGGACATGGGACCTGTTTTTTTCATCATATTACCAAATGGCTAAAGTTACGGTTTTTAGGTAAGTAACGTTAAAAAAGCGATGTATTTTATATTTTACTCGAAGGGAGGGTGGACACCGGAAAGAATTATTCATTTTGTTTCTACAAAACAGTTTCTTGATATACCTAGATGCTTTCAATTGCCACAGTAAGGTGTGCATCATTCTTATAATTTTTATGTAATCCTTTTATATATACTGTGTATAATATTAAGGCACTTTACTGATAATTTTAGACGGTCTTTTATTACAAACTTTGTTAATTAGTTACATTCCACTACTACAAAATCCCTCTTAACTATGAAATCATAGAAAAATTATCAAATACTTCAAATGTCACAGTTGGGTAAAATAATTTGACGCAATTCACGCAATCAACGACTGACACGCTTAACTCGATCCTTTTAGATGCGCAAGCGCCGAAGCGCCGTTCAATTTCCAGCTTTGTAAGTCGCCGCCACTTATGAGCAAGCAATTTATACTGGGAACCTGAGCTTCGATAAAATGTTCTGCTTTTCTTTGACCGTAGGGCGGCATGGGAGGTCTCACTGTGTTTGACGGTAGTAATAGGGGATTGTAAAGGTGAAATAATGTGTGGTGCGATTTGGTTCTTTACTTCGCGTGTAAACCAGATACTTACTATTCTTTTTTAAGTGGCTGATTTTATGTTTCCAATACAATTGAATAGTTTTTAATTTAGGACTTGATTTCGACTGATAATAAATTGTAAATATCTTAGTTTTGTACGAATAGAAAAATAAAAGAATATGTGCTAATATCACAGCTCCACAGTGAGCACAGTGGACTTTGATAGGCTCATGGCACAGAGTAACACATTAGGGAGAAGCTATATGCAGGTTTTCCCCTCTATTAAAGTATAATCTATTAAAGTTCAATAAGATTACTATCTTATTAATCTTGGCTCTATATTATGACAGCAGAGGCCGGGAAAATGAAGCAAAAACATTCGACTAGGTTGCCATGGTAGTGTTCACCATGTTGCATTGCTTACCCTCACCATGCGGATGGTGCCCCTACTCCTAGATTCTACCCATGATTTCCATCAGGCAAAATAGAGTCACTTTAGTAGGCTTAAATATATATACTTACATAAAGACCAAATGGGCCAAAACCTTACACTATTATATCACAGATCATGTTATGCGAGTGTCAAATTGTGAATGTTTTATTTTAATTGCTATGTGTGAGTTCGAAGAGATATTAAAATAAAAAATAAAAATAATTTATTTACAAGTAAAGGCAAGTACATTTTGGCTATGTCCAGTGGCCCCACACTAGGCAAGCCTGTCCTGTGGTTGCCTGTTACGATTTACAAGTGATTCTTTTTGTAAGGGAGTGTAAAATATGCATGTGTGAAGATTGTCCTGTGCAAAAAATGATAGACTGTTTGATATCGGAAAAAGATGCTGTGACTACTCCTCTCGGTTCCGATGGCCAACGTTGTTCAGTGGCTGATGGTAATGAATATCATTGCAATTCATATTCACTGACAATGAGTCGTTGCCTATGTTATGTGGCAATTTATGCAGCAAATGTGTAAAATCTCTTATGTTAAATCTTAGGCCTTGAACTGTATGTAGACACATGTTTATGCAAATAAATATTATCTTATAATTTATTAATTTTTCACGGACTTTAAAAAAAGATATCTGTTGTCTTAGAAAATGCCGGCACCTTCTAGCTATAAAGTCCTACGTGTAAAAATAGTTGTAAAAGTTTCACTTGCAATATAAAGATTATTTATCAATCACGTATCTTATCTTATGTATGTATCGAATCGATCAAATTCTGGTCTTCTTTCCATTCCGAAATATTATGCTTTCACATGCATTTAGTAAAAAACTGATAATTTGAAATTATCAACAATATAAAATGATATATCTTATCTAAATTTTGTGTGCATATCGGATAGGTCTGACAATCGGCCAACATTCATTTTCATACTCCTACGACTCGAGCGTAGCCGCGGGCATCAGATAGTTTTTCTATATAAATTAAATATCAATCCTCTTTGTCTGACATTCTATTATTTATAATGCTAATCGTAATTTTAAAGGCTATGATTAAATCAACAATGAAAAAATTTAGAATGATGGACACCTGCTGGATTCTAGCGGTATTCAAAATGTGGATAACCGTATCAGTTTTTAACTTAAGCATTCGATCACTTTTTCATACGAAACATGGCAAACATATTTTTTTTGGAATTGAATACAAAATGCAACTCTTGTGAACAGGTTGATTTTATTCAGACGTTTTTCCTGCGTTCGGTTGACAACAATGTATTGTTATTTGAAATGTTAATTTTGCTTCATGTTTATATCAGTTTCGACTGTCCCTAAAACGGGCGGAGATTCATCAATGTTATGCTTCGCAAATGCAATGTGCTGTCCCCAAATTCTGCTGTGAATTATATTCCTTCTCAAATACGATTGATAATTCTTTGTAAATATTTTTTTGCAGATGTGTATGTGGTATTCCTATGGCTTCGATTCGATGAACTGAATGTAAATTGTACATTTTGTCGTACAGCGTCTACTGGACAAAGAAATGTTATTGGCAGGTGAATCCTGTATTTTATATTAGTTACAGATTTCGAAATCATTTTGAATTGTAGCGGCATTATGTTTACGATAGGTTGAATAATTCTGTGGTAAGATGCGTGTGCCACAGATATGTATACTGAGATTCTTTTGATAAAACATATTTTTATCATTGCTGTTTGTGTTCTGTTTTGAATGTCATTTTATATTTCAATAAATAGAAAAAACTGATATAAAACACAAATCAATTTAACTTATCTTTAAGAATCTAAAATCAGATTATTGGGAAAGGACTTCGAAATTGATATACAAGTATGTATGAACATTTTATTTCCGTTACCCGCATTAAAAACTTATTGATTTTCATAGAGCTGCTAATTACGTTTAAATCCTTATTTGAAAATATATAAAGACAATGAAACAAAAACATAGCACGCAATGTACGCCAACCTTAAACACTTAAAATGTTTTTTAAAAATAAATGGTGTCACGTTAGCCTGCAATCTGAATTTATAGCGTCCGCAATTTAATGCCTGTAAATGTATACAAATTTCGCATTTATAGATGCGATTGATGTCATAGATGAACATACATAAACGGTTGTGTAAACGAATACTATTTTTGTTAAATGTACCGTTAAAAGAGAAAGGTAATAAATATATCACGTTTAAAAATAACTGAAAAACGTAATCTTAGTCTAATTACTTCTGACAAGTTTTTTTTTTTCGGCTTGGTGTCTGAGGTTTCGTTCTTTCGTCATTCTGAATTGAATACAATCTAAAGGGTAAGTGTATTTGTAATAATCTAGATATCTCATAGATGATTCGAAATGACGTGATTTGAACATATCACACTATGATTGTTACGCCAAGATGAATAGCATTCTTAGTAGCCATCTTTGGAGCATCGTGTTATTTTGCTTTCATAAAGTCATTATTGTACTACGGTATATTTCGTTTTATTTTTCATAAAGTAACTGTCATATTCATTATCCTTTAATAGTCCACTGTCGAACAGAACCTCTCCTTAGAAATGTCTGCTATGTTAAGTTGGCTGGGTAGTTTCATGTAGTATTTGTATCAAGTGTTCCTTCTTTCTGCAGTGTTATTGTAGTGTATAGTATGCTCCGTTAGTTCTTACGATAGTGCAATAAAATAAATAAGGGTGGTAGCACTCCATAGTCTTATTGCGGCACGAAATTGATGAACATGAAAATACAGAATAAGTACATGCAGACCTTGCGACAAAAACAAATATAGCTTTTACCTAACGACGTTAATACACTAGTCTAGGCGGAGAGTTTGTTGCTTTGTTTGACCTAGAATAAACTGTGCAATTATATCCGATAAGTAAATGTTTGAGAGATTGCCTCACAAGAGTCAAATCTAGACAAGTCAAACTCTAACTTCTATCAGCAGTTGCATCTTAGAAGGAAGATCATAACACTCATTTTATCAAAAGAAAGAGAAAGACATTTGTGCTGACATTTACATGGTTATGATATAATATAAAATAAAAATAGTTATAGTATCCTGTGCAATGACAGAATTTTCTTTGTAGAGGCTCTTTGTTTAATATTAACAACTACATCGATATCTCAATGTCTCATTTGAACAGCATAGAAACTATGAAGTGGATTTAATCTACTTGTCAAATACTCGTATAATTTAAATTATAGATATTTAGATTTTTATATACATAAGATATTTATATCCACGTACTGTACGGTTTCTCTCACACTTCATTTTCTCACAACCATATTGACATAATCCTCGTCGAGAAAAATAGATAAGATAAGTACTTATTTAAACAGACTAGTGTGTGGTCATACCATTAAACAAATTGAGCAAAAGTATACACGGCTCCAGGAACGTAAGTAAAATGCAAGTCTTAATATATATGCTTTATGACAAGGCATTACTTTAAACGGATTTTCGTGAGTAATAGCACTTTAAACATAGACTATACTTGGTGATTAAGAAAATTGATACTTTCGACATCGTAATAATGTAACTAACTATCCACACTTTATTTCACTATACGACAACTGTTTGTGAAAGCTACCGTGCTCAAATAATACTCCCAAACAAACTTCACCCCTTAAGGGGCCCCCGGAGGCTGAATTGTCCATACAAACAGTATACCAAGATCATTTGCAGTATAAACATATTTCTACGATGATATGTTTATATTCGGACTTAGACTGTATTTATTTAGGTTGTAACGTCTTTATTTTTAAAAATAAACTAATCTAGAATAAAATATAATCAAATTAAATTTTACATATTTTACATTGCAAATGTCACGTTTTCATTTTGTTTTTTTCTATCTTATAAACAAAAATATTTCTAATATTGTTTCATCAACAACATATCTCATATTATTATGCTACTACTTACACAAAATAAATCGAAAAAATATTGAGTTTTCATTCATGATTTTTGATAGTACGAAACACATCCATATTTTCACAAATTTCAAGAAATTAATAGTGCTATCGCATCAAACAATATTTCAATGTGTGTGTGATTACACTGCAATGGACGGGACGCGGGGGGAGTGTTTGTTGTCATTTCTAGTGTCAGATAATTTTCTGTGTTGTGAAAGCGTCACATAATTATTGTTTTCTAAATTGGATTAGAATATTTGCGACACCACTGACCTACGCTGTGAACTTGGATTTAGATTTGCCTCTTGATTTGGTATTGATAACATTTGTTAGTTTTGGTTGTTTCCGAGCCGAGTGATCCGACATGGACTCTGAACGTTGGGATGCATCTCGCAGTAAGTACAAGTGAATAAAATAATTATTAACATATAATTTTATATAATAATAAATTGATCTGACTTCTTTGATACCTGCTGATAAAAGATACCTTCTTTGATAAAAGTCTATTGCATATACAAATAAATTGAAGTGACTCTTTGTAATATGAATATGAAATATTTATAAAAATGAACGTTTGTCTGTATGTCTTTTACGGAAATGTAAACTATGCATTTGATCATGTTATGATCTTCAGCAGTGTGGTGCATGAGCCCACAAGGGTTTTTGAGTTTTTTTTTAATTTCTTTATATCCCCGTGCAGAGCCGCGGCGGGCGACTAGTATAAAATAAACAGTTTTTACTAAATGCATATGAAAGTATATACGGTAGGTACTTACAAAAAAATAAAACTTTAAAGTCTCTTCAAAATCGGTCCAGCCGTTCCAGAATTAGGCCGGAACAAACAGTTAGACAGACAAAATTTTAAAATATTGTTTTTTGTTAGATGATGATGAATGTAAGTACCATATATATACTTTCACATGTATTTAGTTAAAAACTATTCATTTGATTACAAAGAGACTCTTTCATTTAATCATTTGTATAGACTAGCCTAGTCCCGCGATTATTATTATGAATCGCAAGTATCGCCGCAGCGCATAGCTACTCTGAAAAAAAGCGGCCAAGTGCGAGTCGGACTCGCCCATGAAGGGTTCCGTATCAGCAAGTAACATCATATAAAAGTTCTTGTAGTTCGTTGTTACTTTCATCGATGTTTTTATACTAGTGTATTGATGGAATGAAAGGTAAATTGCGGTTTACGATTTATGACGTATTAAAAAAAAACTACTCACTAGATCTCATTCAAACCAATTTTTGTTGGTAGTTTGCATCGTAATGTACAACATATATTTTTTTTAGTTTTATCACTCTCTTATTTTAGAAGTTAGGGGGGGACACACATTTTTCCACTTTGGAAGTGTCTCTCGCGCAAACTATTCAGTTTAGAAAAAAATGATATTAGAAACCTTAACATCATTTTTAAACACCTTTCCATAGATAAACACGTATAGGTTTGATGAAAAAAAAAATTTTGAGTTTCAGTTCCAAGTATGGGGACCCCCAAAATGTATTGTTTTTTTTCTATTTTTATGTAAAAATCTTAATGCGGTTCACAGAATACATCAACTGACCAAATTTCAACATTATAGCTCTTACGGCCCATTCACGACCTTTCCGCTGTGAGCGGCAGCTAAGAGCGAAACGCCGAGCGGTCATATCAAAAGTATAGAAATGTACGAGGCACGCCACGAGTCGCCGCTCATAGCGAAAAAGCTAGCGGTTTTTGCCGAGCGAATTGCTACAGCGGCGGGCGGTATGGAGAGCGGCGGGAACAAAGGCACAAGTTCGTATGTGCGACGCCACGAAACAGAGCGGCGTGGACAGCGGTGCAGGAGTGACGGACTCAGCGGCGTTAAATAAAATCAAAAAATTTTAGACGATTTTATGGCGGTAATGGATACCGAGGCTTTTATAACAGAAATTTTAAATAGACCGCCTATATGGATGTCAAAATATCCCCAACATAAATATAAAAAGGGTGTGGGAAGAAATTAAACAATGTTTTCCGGAATATAATGGTACTTACGTTTAATTTAAATTGAAAACACAAAAACATAGACCCTAGGTACCTACCAAACGAAGCTACTGATATGTTGACAAAACTACTGGTATGTTTACGTAATGTAGGTGGATAGTTGACAAGTTTTAAAAGTTAATTTTTTTCTCTGTCAGTACCTACTTAGCAAAACACTTGGAAACATCAGTTACTTCTTATAGGTAGGACCTTCGTATAGGTCACTAAATCCACCATCTAAATACCGATCTTTATTTAGTTCGAGCACTCATTCTATCATATTTAAAAAAAAAATGTTGTTTCTAAACAGACAGGGGATAATTTTTATAACGCCATGATTTTTAACACGTTTCGACTACCTAAATACGTCCACCGTCGCCGCTGCAACTAACCGCTACTGAGGGTACGTGGCGTGACAAACGCACCGCTCACCGACGCCGCTCCGCTTTTCGCTAAGACCAAAACTCGTGGCCAGGCCGTTATACGGAAATAATTGGCTGTGATATACGGACGGACAGACAGACAGACAGACAGACTTGACGAATCTATAAGGGTTCCGTTTTTTGCCATTTGGCTACGGAACCCTAAAAATGGACTAAGTTACACCTTAGGTTATATGAATGGGTCTGAACAAGTGAAGTTTTCATACGAACTTTTTTTATTTTGTTATCTATGTACACACACAAAACTAAAGAGTTTAAATTTACAACTGTGAGCACACACTTTTTATTTTCATTTATATTATAGCAAAAGATTAATAATAAAAAAACCTAAACGAAATATATTCAACAATTTTGTATTTATAATGTTTTGTTTTTCAGTATGTACATTGATTATAAAGTAAATAAGTAGCTCGTAGCTTTGACATTGACTTGATTACTAACTAGTGGAACCATTCTGATAGAACTTGTGTTGATAAGTGGTAAATTGATTTTATTATAACCTGCGTAAACATTATTCACAGAACCACGACGGTCAAATAAAAAACGGCTATGGCCATCAGTTCCCAAACGGAAACGGGTATTTAGAAAGATAAAAAATAAGCTTTGTTTAAGGTGAGTACCCCAATAGGTATGCGACACTAGATATCTGGGGTATAGGCTAGGATAATCAAAAGTAATTGTATCTTTAGCCAATAATTTTTAAATTAGCGTTGTAATAATATCATATATAATAATTATTTGTATTTTAGACCGAAATATTTACCAAGGATTTCAATTTGACGAACGAAAATTCGGACGTGTAATGTTTCGAACGAAAATTCTTCATCTTCCTAACCTTCATACCCAAGATTATTTGGGACCGGTTTCACCTGAATGTCAGTTTTTCTACGGAGTGACATGTTCATGATAACCGAGTCCGACGGTTCAACGTGCTCTCCAAAGCACGGGCATAAATCACCGCCGAACTTATAGATCGAAAATGAATGGAATAACATTTTTTTTGATTATAATTATACCACAATGACCTGATTATAAAATACATAAAAAATAAAATCAATTTTTGGATCTTTTTACTTGTTTGTGTACGTGAAAGCACCTGAGTCCGTGCACACGCTTGTGAATGTGTTATAGTGTGAGATCATATTTTTTATTTTGTTTTGCTCATTTTCGATTTTAGTCTCGTGTTTTTTTTCCTCTTCCAGGACTCCAAGTACTCCAATTGCTACAATTGTTGAAGAATGTAAATTCGACGAAATCTATTGGACATGACTTCAATTCCACTTGCCGTTGTATATGTCTACGGGGCCCTCTTCTATGCGTGGTCTGACACGCACTTGCCCATTTTTTTACTTTTATTTTTGCTAGCCCAATTATTATGTATATTTTTTTTATAATAATATAAGAAATAAAAATAACGTATTGGAATATTTGTCTTTTACTTACTAATACTTTCAGAATATTTTTTATTATTATTATTTATTTTCATATTTTGAAAAATTAGTATGTATTTAAAGGGTCGAAGGTAAAAGATAAACCGACATGACACAGAAGAAACTGTAACTTTTAAAACTGAGACCATTCTAAACGAATTGTCTAAGTCATAAGTCATAATAAAAAGATCCCAAATATGCATGTTTACCCGTCACTCGTTGGCCGGTCCGTTTAGCCCTCAAGACAACAGTTATGACAATAACGTAGGTACAAATACCTACCTATCTGCTAGGTTTTCTACTTCACCCACATCTCGAAATATCCTCATATATTGAGTTACGGGAGCGATATTTTTTTTAAAGAAAGGCATTACAAGTTTGTACGTTTACTAAATATTCCCCAAAGTAGTCGATAAAAGTAAAGCAAAAAATGAAAGCGAAATTTTGATTTGTGTTCAAAATGTCTGTGATTCGTGTCAGTCAAATAATGATAGCCGAACCTTCTACGAGAGAGTCCGAATTACTACGAATGAATGTCAATCCACATACACACATACAGCGGTGCACTCGTATCTACGTTGTATTTTGTCAAACAGAGACAGCAATATTTTACGAACAAATTTCAACTTGCAGTTTCGAGTGTCGTACGCCGGCCTCTTAAATGACTCGTCGTAATCATTTTATGATCGTACCATTGCAGGTTAAAACTTCATGTAGTCGTAGATTCTTTCTTTTTCTAGGACCCTACATGTACAATAGACTGCACAAAATTCTGACTTTTTAAAGTACAAATAGGCACCAATGTAAAACCATAATATCAGAATGGCTCTTGAACAAGTCAAAACAAAGTGAAAACAATATGCAAACAACTGACTTCTATTACTTTCAAACATAATTTAATTGTAAAGAATAAGTATATTTTCAAAAACAAATTTGTATCATCAAGAAGAATTGTTGCTGTGTAGTTTTCTAAGTAGACGCTCACCGCTTATGATTATCTAGAACTTAACCTACACTAATTAAACTGCACTAAAATCACACTATATGATTGTCAGTTTTAGTTGGAGTATAAATTAAACTTTTCTAATATATTGGCAGTGATTCTGCTGGTAACATACTTATCCACATTAAAAATTGTTTTTAGATTATATACCTTAAAAACAGTGATTTACAGTTCATTTTTCGATCTCAAATCTTACTTATTTTCATTTTGAACGTTCAAAACTAATAGTCGAGTGTAGAGTTTATCGTAAAATTTATATTGCACTAAAATTAGATGTCGTGTAAATACATGCCGATTTAACTAAACTCGACTTTTAATATAGAAATTCTTTTAATTTCTTGGATATATTCATAAAAATCATGTAAATTATCACGTTTTATGTTGTTAAAACCTGTAGATACAATTGTTTTGTAGGTGCAATTCTCGATAGATGTTTGATAAAGGATTTTTACTTAAAAACAAGCGTGTATCTCAGATAAAACTTCATTGAAGACATACGATATTGTAAAATGTACTGTAAGCCAATGATACTAAAGTATATAATTCAATAACAAATTTTAGTAAACTTTAATTTTGTGATGTTAACAACAGAATCATGGCCAGTACTTTATTTTCTCGAGAAATTGAGACACTGAAAAGGGCATTAAATGCTTTACGATTTAGATCCTCGTTTTCCAAATGATTCAGTACAATCAAAGAAATTTATAGAAAATACATTTAAGCTATACGATGTACGTGTAATTGGGCAAGTGTTACTGAAATATTTTATCTATTTGCAAGCGTTTGCAACTGCTGTGTTTATATATATATAGTGCTGGCAATATGACTCTGGTCAGCCTGATGGAAAGCATGATCAGAATCCAAGAATGCAAGACAAGAGTGGTGGCCGCCGTCCAATGTGGACACTGCAACACGGTGAGAAAAATAAAACAATAAGTTGGCAGAGAGTTACAAATTTTGACTGCATGCCACGCATGCATGGGAAGGAAGAGCCTAACCGCTAAGTTCTATTGCCGACTTACTTATCTGTAGAATTTCCAAAGTATCCAAACTATCTTGAGTTCCCGAGTTCGATACCCGGGTAGGAACAAATGTTTGTGAAATTCGTTTCAGAGTTTGATTGTTTTCTATGTATAATGTATTTATGTACGAAAACAATTTTGTATTTATATCAGTTGTCTGGGATCCATAGTTAAAGGTCTGTTTAGTTTGGATTAGATGGCGTTGTGTGTAAGATGTCTGAAATAATTATTTATTTATTAGTTTACTTTAACTTAAAACCTGAAGTTAAAATAAACAAGGTAATAAAGTTCCACTGAAATATTAATTTAACGAAAAAATAACTTTAAAATATTAGTAAACAGATTCCTAGATAATCGTAATAATATTATAAACGCGAAAGTTTGTCAGTATGTGTGTATGATTGTTTCTTCCTCTTTCACGCAAAAACTACTGAACGGATTTGGATGAAACTTTACAGTAATATAGCTTATATAGCAGAATAACACATAGGCTACTTTTTACTGCAATAATCTATTTACACGGACGAAAACTAGGTGATTATAAAAATACATAAATCGTAGATGTCAAAATGTATCACTGTTTATCTGCTGTCAAAACTTCACAGGTTGCTATGCATAAAAAACTTGCATAGCAACCATAATGATATACGGTAACACCGCGGGGCGCAGATAGTGTATTGATAATTCACAGCAGCAGGTGCAAAATTTAAGGATCTACCCACGAAGGATTATAGGCAAATCATGCTCAGAACAGGTTTTGTAGAAAACGTTCCGCATGTGGGGTTAACGGCAGGTTACAACGTCATTAAATAAACTCAGCATTAACATAATTACTGTAGACTACTACGTATTTGTCACAATTAATTACTGTCGTTTGCTTTGCTGAGAGTAACTTTACTAACGATCGTTGGTACCACAAAGGATTTGCTCAGGAAGTTTGCTGGTACAAACTTTTTTTACTAGTAATCTGTAACTGCTATGATTATCAATAAATAATTGGGCAAGTGCGTATTAGGCCACGCATGGAATAGGATTCCATAGTCACCCATAATGGTAGGTAGATTAAAATCGTGTCCAATAGACAATTATTGTTACATTAACTTATTATTTCTCTATTTTTGTACGAAGTTTTCCAAGTGAGTGCATTTTACAAGTTAGGGGCCTAACTTGTAAAATTTATAACTCCTAAAATAAAAAAGTCATCAAAACCGCTATAGTCTCCTTGAAAGTTTAATGTATGGGCTACTATCATGAATTTTTCAGATTTTTTGAGACAGATTTTAGAGGTGGCGAGACGCCCTGCGTTTAGGGAAAAAAGAAGCTACCTGAAATAAAAATATTTTTCATAATTGTATTGTAGCACTATGCCCACATAATTACAACACATATGCATGCAAAGTTTCATCTTTCTAACACTAACCGGTAATTCGAAGACCGACGGACATGGCGAATCTATAGGGGTTCCGAGTCATGAACTACGAAACCCTAATAAAAATGATGCATCAAATTACTAGACAAAGTACTATTACTTCGAAATGATCTAATATATAAATATTGTTTAAAAATAGAGATAAGTTTCATTTCATATTTTAAAGTTACATTAATCACGTACAGCATAACACATACTTTGACTTCTACTTCGCCAAGTGTCGTGGGTTCGAATCCTACGTGGGACAGCACTTTGTGTGATTAGCAAATTGTTGTTCTGAGTCTGGATGTTCTTTGTGTCCGTTTCATGTATGTTTGTAAAGTCCCCCGCGACACAGGATTTATATTCCTAATGCGGGAGTTGTCTTTAAAAAAAAAAAAACACATATGAACCCTAATTTATTCAAGTAGAGCATATTGGCGTACAACCTGAAGCAGATTTAACAGCCATTTTGCCGCCTCGCAAATAGGTCGTAAAATTTAATGACATTCCACCAAGATCTGGTCGCGAGAAACGCAATTTTTGCGATACCGGTGATCAACTCTTTACACGTTTAAGGCCGAAGTCCTTTAGCAAGAGATATAACATAAAATATATTTATTTGGTAATAAAATTATTATGAGTATCAATGAAGCAGTTCGTGGAAATAGTTTTATGTCCCATTTGTTTATATTTTTTATGTTTAGCATCTGATTCTGTCACTTTCCTATTAATATATGTTGTTATTAAATAAATTATAGATAATTTAAGACTTTGTACCATCTGAAGCTTGTAATAATAATTAAATAATAATAAATATTTCAGACATCTTACACATAACGCCATCTAGTCCCAAACGAAGCAGAACTTATATTATGGGTACTAGACAACTGGTATATATAATATGATATCACACTTCTGGAGAATAGGGAAGATTGAGTTACAAAAACAGGTTAAAAAAATTATTGACCACGTAAAATCTTTTAATAAAATTTATACAAATAGCCTTGTCTGCAATTATTAATATTGCGATCACAAATCTATTGGCTAAAATAACTACGGGGGAACAAACAAACAATGATAGCCGAAACTTCGCCGTAGTTGGGTCATCATCATCTTCCGAGCCTTTATTCCCAAGTTTATTTACGTGCTCTCCGAGCCACGGGCGTGAATCACCGCCAAACTTCCAAAGTCCGGGCTGCTTTTAGGAATTTCCTAAGAAAAACCCAAAAACTCTTTATGGCCCGACCCGGGATTTGAACCCGAGACCTCTTGATAAGCCGTCGCATACGCTAACCACTAGACCAACGAGGCAAAAAGTAAAAAAAAAAGTGTTGTACCTAAAAAAACATGGACAAAACGTTTTACGCCACGTATCTTTATAATAACTATACCGAATTTCATGAGACATGCACTTTTATGATATACCCATTACATCCATTTCATTACCCACTCGAGAATATTTATGAGCATTCGTTATTTTATTTCCATTTATATATCCCGTATAGCTGAAACCCTTTTCCATCAAACCATAGCCAAGAAGACTTCCGACTTATTTAACTATCGAACAAAAAACAAACACAAAATCATTTCATACGTTCGGAAGCTACGATACTAAAGACATATACACACATAGACTTATTTACATACGTTTAATTTATGTGATTATATATGTATTGTAAATCTAGGTATCACCAATTGAAAGGTAACTTAATACGTTAACTTGTTGATAGCAGTAACGGAGAAGGACCTTGTACTCCTTTGTACTCTGAATTAAGGCCAATTGATCAGTTGACCAATCATATAAAAGAATAAGTATAGTAGCATGAATCAATGAGAAAATGATACTTTTTTATTTTTTATTAATATTTCTCTTTATATTTGGACTCCACGGTTGGCATAGTGGTTTAAGCGGTTGCAACGTCTCCTTCTAATGAGCTGCGTTTTGTTGGTTTAAACCTCTTATAGAACAACACTTTGTCTAGAAATGGTCGAGTTCATTTATGTTTGTATAGTCCCCCATGATAACGATACATGGGAATTATGTTTTATGAATATTATGTTGTTTATAGCAGTGGTGCGCGGCTTCGCCCGCGTGTATGCCAGTTACCGCAGTAAATAATAGTTTAGGTTCATCCTCAAGTATGAAAGTATCACCATATCAAAGTTCATTGTAATAGGTGCAGCGAGTTAACCGTGACAGCGTAATAGATAGAAAGAGTTACTTTCAAATTCGTAATATTATTTTTGATAACCAATTTTAGTACACAAAAGCTTCAAGTGTGAAATAAAGATATAAAAAGACAACAGCTTTATTAGACTCGAATCACAAACGAAACCTTAAAAATATGTACACATATAACATAAAATGTAGTACGGAACCACAACACTATGTCAATATCAAGTCAAGTCAAGATAAATACATTCGCTATGATTTTACATCTAACATTAAGATAAAAGTGAGCTTTTAAAATAAAATAAAAAGCATTTTTAGCGAATTGGTTAGAAATTGCCTCATTTTAGAAAGAAAATAAGATTATTAAGAATAAAATTAACATCAGCTCTCCTGTCCAAGTTGCAAAACGTTTTTCGTTCTCCAATAACTCACGCCTCTATTTGATTGGCTAATATTTTGTTTTGATCACGTGATTGAGTGCATTTACCCAATCAAACAAGAGAATAGAGGCGTCAGCGATTGCAGAACGAAAAACGTTTGCAACTTGACTAGGGGGCTGTTATAAACTTGGATTCTATTCATGCATTCCATCACACAAAGTGGAATCACATTATGGCATACAATTAAAAAAACAAAAAAAATATTTCAACTAAAATAGGTTATGATGCAGAATGATTTGGCCTCCGGTCTCTCACTCGCTAAGAAAATACGACGAAAAGGAATGGGTAGGGTTAGAGGGTAGTACTGCCCCGGTCAAGCCAGCCCCTTCGTGTTAAAATCAGAACCTTATCAGTTGTTATAGCGTTTAATACAGACATGAGAAATTTCATGTCTGTTCTATATGAGATATCAGGCTATTACGGGGCTTGTAGAAAAGGGAGAATGACAAAAGCAATAAATACTTTTATAAGAATTGACAGACTCTATATCTATAGAAACCGTTATTACCGTAACCCATAACACAAGCTCTTCTTATTTTGGATGATGAGATGTCCAAATATTTACTTCTAAAGATCATTTTTCAAATATTAGAGCGTAGCACATGCGGCAATGGAACAGCGGCCGTACTAAATTATCGTCTAATTATTTTAAACGTTACACATAATAATAAGGCAAACGGTGTGTAGATTTTTTATGGTTACTCAAAGTTGAGTCATAAAATAATCGGGACTAAGTTCAATGTGTGTGTTTATATCAAAAGTTATATAATGTGTGTGATACAAAATCGCCTAAATGAATTTGCAATGATTTGTTTTTTTATTTGTTAATTTTGAATTATCATCATTATCATCATCAACAACAACACATAATGTCCCACAGCCGGTGTCATCTCAGCAGAAGGCCAGGTATGGCCATACGTATCCGCGTTGCCCAAGTGCGAGTTGGGAGCTGGCAAGACACGATGTGGCTACTTAGTCTTGCCGCTGCATACTTTTAAACTGCTCGAAGGCCTCCAACTAAGCTTCACGACTGCTATCTTATGATAACAACTGAACAGACTCATCAACAGAGCCATTATAACAAATCATAGTGATGATTTGCGCAAGACGGCTAGCAGGAGCTGGATGCGAGTAGCCGAGGATCGAACTAAGTGGCGTGCAATTGGAGAGGCCTTTGTCCAGCAGTGAACTGCGATAGGCTGATGATGATGATGATTATTGCCAATAATTTTTTTTTTTTTTTTTTTTTATAAAAGACAACTCCCGCATTAGGAATATGAATTCCTGTGTCGCGGGGGACTTTACAAACATACATGAAACGGACACAAAGAACACCCAGACTCAGAACAACAATTTGTGAATCACACAAAGTGTTATCCCACGTGGGATTCGAACCCACGACACTTGGCGCAGTAGAGAGCGGCGTGGCGACCGCTTAAACCACTAGGCCAACCGTGCAGTCGCAATTTATAAAATCAGTTTATTAGTTAGTCTCTACGGTGGAACGGAAAAACATAGATAATGTACATACATAGACTGCTAAAAAGTTCTCTGGAAATACTTGTTTTTTTTCTTCATTATTTTTAAAACCTCTAACTGAAATAAAAGTAAAATTATATTTTTACGTATTGATCATTTTGTACTCTGTTTAACAAGTTTAAAATTAGCATACTCGCGCTCTAAATTATACTTATGAACAATACAGATAGCCGTCCAGCAATTTTAATGCAAAATTAATCATGTTTTTATTAAGATGTTCCTATAATGTGTTCCATAACGTGTTATTATTATGATTTTAGCATAATTCGACAGTTTGAAGCTTATTATGCCTTTTTCTTTCCTTTTTTAATTTGAGAAAAGAGGGCCTCTTTAAACACCTTTAAAATTGATAATGGAGGTTCTTATGTTATATTTTAAATATTAAAAAGCAAATTTGCAAGCAAGCAAGTATGCAATGAATTATTAACAATTTTGATTAACTTTTTTATATCACTTTTTAACACGGGTAACAAAGGTGTGCATTTTGGTGAAGCCATAGATTCAGAACACGGAATGTCACCCCTGTTTCTTTTTTTTTTTTTTTTTATATTTAAGCCTTCCAAAGTGACTCTACTCTGCCTGATGGAAAGCATGAGTAGAATCCAGGAGTAGGGGTCACCATGCCCATTGTGAGGGTAGGCAATGTAGCATGGTGACCCTTATGGCATGGCAGCTTGGTTAGATTATTCTGCATCATTCTCCCGGCCTTCGAAGGGCGGGAGAATGATGCAGAATGATTGGGCCTCCGGTCTCACACTCACCAACGACTCACCTTTCTTTCTTTCTAAGTAGATACTAGATCTATGTTCAGTGGATACTGGTAATGTGATGATTATTAGAATTACGAGTATTAGGAATTCATTTTCGAAATAAAATGTTTTATTTTTTTTCCCTAATCGAATCTCCATGAGTATGGGAGATTAGTAATTCATGTCAAGTTACGTTGATAAGTTCCTCATTTAAAGTTTTTTGACAGATAGACGAATGATCAAAAATGCGTCGTTGTACTAGTGGTTAACGTATTCGACTGCTAATCAAGAGGTCACGGGTTCATTCCCTGGTCGGGCCAAAAGTGTTGTTGGCTTTTCCTTAGGAAATTCTTATTAACAACCCGGAGTATGGAAGTGATTTAAGCCCGTGCCTCTAAGAGCATGTTAAGCCGTCCATCCCGGTTGTCATGAAGAACTATAGCAATCGTTCCTTGGATGTCAGTGCCCTCAAATATTCTGATAACTAAATTAGTTTAACCTTCGAATTTCAGTTCTCCCTTAAGGTTGCGGAGGTCCGATGCCAGTCTCTCCGTGGAATAACTAATATACAGGTAAAACCGGTTGAACTAGTAGCCGACCCGACCCTTAATAATCACGGCAATGAAGGCTAGGAAGAAGAAGTCGAATGAGCAAAAATGCGTTCATTATATGATCCCTCCTTATTTGTCTGGGTTCCTCTTTTTCTTTTGAAGAACAGAATACCATGATCGAAAATTTATTATTAGGTCATTAGTCTGTCGTCGTATGAAAAACTGTCAGAAGGCCTCCACTAAGCCAGCTCTCATAATAGAAGGAATTTTTGTGTCAAAAATTTTCAATCACGTTCCACGGTCGTTTAACGTATAATTTATCAATAGAATTTTTTACTTTACTGACGAAATAACATTGTAGTTGAAACTGGATATTACTTTTGAAAAAGTGACAAATAGAAGTGTACTAAAAATCTTAATTATTTACATTGCGCCCAGTCACACCGAGTTTCACCACCCTTATTCAACTCGTGGATGTTCTAAGGGGCAACTAAGGTAACTAATTACGTAGAACATCATCATTGAAAAGAGAAGAAAAACCGTATGAAAACCCGGACGGGTTTACTATACCACGTCGACGTCCAAAACCTACTTTTAAGGGAGAGAAACAGTAGTGAACTTTTAAAGGCTATTGATGTCTCGAAGTAGCCGAGAGTGAAAATGTATTTACGAAATAAAACGAGTAAACCATCATTGCAAAAATAATTACATTTTATGAAGATATTTCTAAAATTTTATCGATAATGATATCGTAATTTTCACATAATTGGACTGTTCAACACTTATTTCACTTCTTTCGTTTTGGCAAATTGCTACAAGCGTTTATTATTTATAAGAGTAAGTAAATTTAATTTAGATACCTCTTACGTCACTTCAATCGATAACTTGAAAAAATCGGCCAAGTGCGTTTCAGGCCTCGCACAGTAAAGGGTTCCTCAGTCACCCATAATGGTACGTGGCTTTAAAATTGTATACAATAGTTAATTGTTATGTTTACGTATTAATGCGTTAATTTTGTATAACGTTTTCCAAGTGAGTACATTTTACAAGTTAAGCCTCTATAACTCCTGAAGTAACAAAGTCATCTAATCCGTTATAGTTTTTCTTTAAAGTTCATTATATGGACCGCCATCCCGAATTTTTTCAGATTTATGAGCCAGCCGTTTAGCTTTTAGAGGGGGGGGGACGCCCTGTTTTTACAAAAAAGTGCCCTTTAAAGTGGAATAAGAACTCAAACGGATACTTATATCAATAAATCGTCTTAGAAACCCTTTTTTGTTTTTAAAGGACCTATCTAATGGGCCCGGTAAACGATCAAATTTATTTGACAAATTTGTTGGTCAAACTTCACATTTACATCAAAAGAGCCCTGTAAAGGATCAAACTTCTTTGACAAATGCGTCAAACACAGCAGCACACTATTAAATAATTTGACAAACAAATTTGATCATTTACCGGGCCCATAATGATACCGCACATGATGGAGTAGCCGCGAGAAAAAAAATCATTCTATTGTACGAAGTTTATAAGTCAATGCAGTTTTGGTAGATTTATTGCAAATTAGTTAACAGAAAAGAAAATAGTTTTATATAATAAGAAATTACAATTTGCAAAGATAAGATTATCATGTAACATTTTTCATTAAATCGGCTGGGAAAGAACTCGAAAACAAGAAAAAATCTACGGCTATCAAAGTCTACCGCTGTTGTTTCCAGTAACAATAATTAGAGAGCTTCACAGGCAGAAAAATTCTAACGAAGAGACACATGTTAGTTGTAAAGCATCGGCCATACGATCAAACGTCCACTAATTCGATGTCCAGTATTCTACTGATGTTAATTTAGTTTTAATCCTCATTCATCAGCGGGTCTGTTGGTCGAGTGCTTAGTAAAGCTCACTGCTAAACCGAGGTAGTGGATTTGATTTGCACCCAGGGTATATAAATGCTTGATTAGCACGATCATTTTTGGACATAATTTATCTGTAAAATATAGTTTGAATTCGGACATTTTACACACTTACACACAACGCCATCTAGTCCCCAAACTAAGAAGAGCTTGTATGATGGGTAACTAGACAACTGATATAAATACATAAACATACTTTTTTTTGTAAATACATACATATTATACGTAGAAAACACCCAAACTCCGAAACAAATATTTGCGGATAACACAAAAATTTGATACGACCCGGGAATCGAACCCGAGACCTCTTTGATCAGCAGCCGCAACCACTAGACCAACGAGGCAGTCAGAATGCTATCATTTTAGGCTGATCTTCTGTGGGACAGCAGTAACGCCCCCATCGTGCCGTCTGTTCGTGCTATATAATCAGTGTAGCTCTGTACCTTGAATGTTTACCTATGTGAGTATTATTCTTAAATAAAAATCTAAATAAAAATAGGAACAAAATATATCCAATAAACGTGGAAAATGCTTGATCTTATCTAATATTGGTTATGCATCAATCTTAACGAGGCCCGATGCATTGCGAGTGACATTGTCCCAATTGTGGCAGCCTCAACCGTGACATTGTAATACATTCGTTACTGTGTAAAATATTCACATCGCGCATGCGCCTTGGATGGCACCTTGTTATGTAACTAACTATGCAGTTAAGTATTGTTTAAATGCAGATACTGCATTCAGCCATCAAATACTCTTTATCTATTTTATATAACTGATTGCAAGTTAGAATATAAAATGTCCTGTAGTTTTATTTTATTATAATTTTAACAAAAAAAGCGGCCAAATGCGAGTCGGAATCGACCATGAAGGGTTAGTAGCAAGTAACATCATATAAAAGTTCTTATAGTTCGTTGAAACTTTGATCAATGTTTTAATAATAGTGTATTGATTGAATGAAAGGTAAATTGCGGTTTACGATTTATGATGTATTAAAAAAAAAAAAACTACTTACTAGATCTCGTTCAAACCAATTTTCGGTGGAAGTTTGCATCGTAATGTAAATCCTAATTTTTTTTTAGTTTTATCATTCTCTTATTTTAGAAATTCAATGGGACACATTTTAGCAATTTGGAAGTGCCTCTAATTATCATTTTTTTTCTAATCTATACAATATAAAAAAAAATATAATAGAAACCTCAATATCATTTTTGAAGACTTATCCATAGATACCGTTTGGGTTTAATGAAAAATACATTTTTGAGTTTCAGTTCTAAGTATATTTTTATGTAAAAATCTTAATGCGGTTCACAGAATATATATACTTACCAAGTTTCAACAGCATAATTCTTGAAGTTTTGGAAAAAGTGGCTGTGACATACGGACGGACAGACAGACAGACATGTCGAATCTGTAAGGGTTCCGTTTTTTGCCATTTGGCTACGGAATCCTAATAACTGACTTCAGAGAAAAACTATTCCGTATACCCAAATTGCGACAGGTTTGCCGCTTATGATATTTGAGGAGTTCCCTTGATTTCTCCAGGATTCCTTTAAAGGGTGGAAAAAGAAACGAAATTATTAATTCATTTCTACCTTAAAATTACAACTGGTATCTAAAAAGTTCTCTACTAATTAGTTCTTTAATCATGCGGCACCCTAAAGTGTTCAGTAAGCTTACAAAACAATGCATTTGTCAGTCCAATTTTATATAGATATTGTGGTACTTATTTTTCTATTTTCAGATGATTAGTTTCAAGCAGCCGGTTTTTTTGTTTCTATAATTAAATTACTATAAAAAATTTAAACCTGTGTTAAAATCTAAAAGCGAAAGAGCACCTCGCTTCGAACTCTTGCTTTTGTGTGCAGCCTCTTTCTACTTAACAAAATGACTACTTGTTAAACGTATACTATTATGGGACTAATGGACATCCTTAGTTGTTACTTTTCAAAAAAATATTATGATTTTACTTTTATCTTTCAACCACCTTGATGGCGCTGTTTATGCTGTGCTTGAGGTCTCGACTTCAAATCCTAAGACGGACGAAAAGTGTATATGACTACATATATTTATCACAGATTCTGGGTATTTCTATGTACTTATGTATGTGTTTACAAAAAGCTTTGCTTAGCTTGAAACTAGTTGCCGTTGTATTAGATGTCCGCAAAAAATAAAAGGAAAGCCAGTGAAATTAAGTTTTTAATAGTCTGGTTTGAGATGCAGGTTTTTTGCCATAAATACAAGATAAACAATGAATTGAACAAGGTTAAAAAATATATCTTGAAAATAATAGGTATTAGTCGTTAGTTTACAAGTGACATGTTTTACTTTCTGTCAGCCTGTCAATCATACAGTCACGCTATAATATTTGTATATATTAAAAATAGATAAGTAACAAAAAGCTTTTCAATTATCTTAACCTTCAATATATCGTCTGCGTTATATAACAAGGTTTTCCAAATGTACAGCGTCGCTTTGTATTCAGCTATTCTATATATTTGTAATACTTTTAAATATATACTAGATTTTGAGAAGCCATGTCCTTCCTCAAGAATCAAAGCACCTCCATTCCAAATTTCATTGAATCATTTTTTGGAGAAATTATTAAAGTTTCAACACAGAATAATTTATAAATAAATATATTTTAATAAAAAAATTAAGGACGAATAACACCCAACAATATCTAGTCCCAAACTAAGCAGCGCTTGTGCTATGGGTACTAGACAACTGTTAAAAATACATATATTATACAACAAATACATACAACAACACAAAAACACAAATACATGAATTAAACATATGTATATATAAATACATATATACAGTAAATACATACATTACACCCGAACTCCGAAACAATTATTTGCAGATCATACAAATATTTGGTCCGACCCGGATATCGAACCCGAGACCTTTTGATCAGCAGCCACATACGCTGACCACTAAATCAAAAAGGCAGCCATTATACCCTCATGGCTTACAAAACAATAGAGTTAGCCATATAACATTTTTATAGACATTCTTATAAAAACAGGAACGTTAGTTATGATGGGCATGGCCCAGTCCTTAAGATAAGATGATGGCCCTAATATGACCGCTTACTATCCGAGCGATCATTTATTTAACTACCACTTTAGTGGTGTAATAACACACATTTTATTACATGTATTACAGCAGAAAATTGATATGCGAAAATCACACTTTTTTGTGTATTGAATGATGACGAACACGGTTAAAATTATCTAACTTGACGTTTAAACTAAAGTTTACGTGACACTTAACTATACTTTACTACTCTGTTCGTGTGGTGATGGATTAAGAATACAGAGTGTCACCATCCCTATTCATCCCGCAGGTGTTGTAAAAGGCGACTAAGGGATAAACTACGCAAGTTAACATCAATGCAAAGAGAAGGAAAACTTGAAACCAACCCGGTACCAACCTGTCTGGCCAGCGTGGTATAGTAGGCCAAAACCTCCTTTCTAAGGAGAGGCCTATGTCCAGCAGTGGACTGTTAAAAGCTGTTGATGATGATGAACTATACTTTAATTTCTCTACATCCTTACTAATACTATAAATGCGAAATACTGTATGTCTGTCACGTTTACATGCCAAAACTACTCAACTAGTTTGAATAAAATTTGGTACCCAGATAGGCTAGAGCCTAAGAAAGTACATAGGCTAGGTTTTCACCTACTAGCTATTGCTAGTAGTATGTAAAATTTTGTCGCATCTGCTGTCTTTTCGCGTTGATCTTTTAAACTACTCAGCGTAAATATATAAAGTAATTCAAGAGAAAGGCTTTTTTTTATAATACATGCATAGTAGTGGTTTCTGTTTCAGAACTTTTATCGTATTATCATATTGAAATCCGTAAAGACCTATAATTGGCTTGATGTTGCATATCAAACTGTTTGTTTTATTTATTGTGGATGTTAGTTTTCAAAAATAAATAAATAAATAAAAATTGCGAAGGAAATCTGAGAATTTCAAAGACTTCCGCGCGAAGCCAGACCTTGTATCTAGTTTCAAGTATATTTTACAATCCTTACTAATAACTTATGACCAACTATTGGAGGACATATGTAAGGTAACAGATGATGATACCCGCTTATCATTAAACAGTCTATTTACATTTGTTTCTTATCAATCAAAACGGCATTAAAATATTACTGTGTCAAATATTCAAGGTTCATTTAATTTCCTTGGTCGAGACATTAACATGATTTTATTGCGTTGTATTTTTGGTGAGTGCTTTCAAAATTTATGAGCCTGCAACTAAAAATGGACGAAAAGGTTATATTTTTACGTATTGTTTAGCAACCTCGTTCAAAGAGCATGTTCAATGTTTCGACTCAAATGGTTGTATCATTACTGCATATATATTATTTTAGTTTTTGTTTTGTTTAAAATTTGTGTTTATTTTATTAGCATTGCAAGGATAGGTGAGTGTAAAACTGTGCTGACTTTATAAATGAAAATTCATCTCTTTTACAGTAGATATGGATATACTGTACAATTAAATTTTGTAAGAGATGAATGCTTATATTAAGGTATGTTCATGGCGTATTTTGTAGGTAATTTTAGTTATTTTGGGAGATTTATCATTTAAACGAATTATCAGAAATGAGGTGACACAGTTTTTCCGGTTTCACAGTTTCTTGCTGTCAACTCTGACGTAAAAATATCTGTAGGCGTAATACTTTATTACAATACCTAATACAATTTAAAAAGCTTTAATAATTTATTTTTTATATTTTTATCATAATTTATATTTATTTTTAATTTCACCGGGACATGAACTGAAATTTTGTATTCATGCGTTAATTACTCTAATTTTATGAACAAGAGACTTATCCAGTCGACTGACAATAAATAATACAAGTCAACTTTGCATATTTTATTGACATAAGTAGCAAACCTATTTATCATTGAAAGCGCGACTTATATCAGTGCTTATGATGTTTGAATATTCCACAGTAGTATCGAAACTTACATCGGTTTTTATGAATGAAGTGTCAAAGATTCATATTAATGATCCGGGTGTTTTTTACGGTATACGGGACTTACTTGCGATAAATTTAAAAAGGTTACGATACCTTCTACTTTCCGACGTTTCGAACGTCTATCCGTCGAAATTCTACCCGTGACCACGAGCGGTATAACCGGTTCGAAACGTCGGAAAGTAGAAGGTATCGTTACCGTTTTTAATTTTATCGCGAATAAGTCCCGTATACAGTAAAAACATGAGTATGTGTAAAAGTCGCAAAAGCCGAAACAGTTAAGTCTATGTCATCCGGATCACCGGTTTTTACAAAAGACTCTTTAGTCGGGTCATATTTTTCTCTTGCAGCTCTTGTTCTTTCATATTCTCTACTCCGGAACTCGGCGGTTACTTCGATTTTATAAATGTTTTTTAACTTTTAGTAAAGTAATTTTAAAAAAATACTTAAGTCAGTGTGCTTATTATTTAAAAATCAATGACGAGATTATACGGCGTTTATTGGAAACGTGATTTCATTCTGCAGATTGGCTGTAATCGCTCGTAAGTATATTTATGAGTCGAATTACATAATTTTGTGATATACATACATGCGTAGATGCGGGAAAAAAAGCTATGCAAAGAGTAGCCTATATCATTCTTTAAGAGGCAAAGTCGGTGTGGCGGTTAAGCCGTGAAAGACAAACTGATAGAGTTATTTTCGGGGTTTTTTTTAAATTAGCATAGATTAAAACTGGAACAAACAAATTGAAACAAACCCTTTACCAACCCGTCTGGCCAGATTGGTATTGTAGGCCAAAACCTCCTTTCAAAGGAGAGGCCTATGCCCAGAAGTGGACTGTTAAAGGCTGTTGATGATGATGACAACTGGTAGTCTACCCCGAATAAACGGGAATAATAAAGGCTTGGAGGATGGATTATAAAATGTTAAAACTTTGATGACTAATTTGTTTGCTACTCGACTCGATCACAATATACTCGAATACGTTAAGCAGACGTTCGCCTCTATCAAAGCATATGCTCAATGGGCATACGCATTACAGTGTTATACACACACAGAATGTGTTTATGTGGGTACAAAATTTAGAATTTTTTATTTTATTTATTTAAATACTACGGAGAATTTACAGCTTTTACATTCAGAATACGAGCAGACAAGAATATAGACAGCCAATAACAAATCCTCACTTATAGAAACAGAATACAAATAAAGTGTACAATACAATACAAAGAGATACAATAATAGAGCACTCCACAGACACTGATACACAACCTAGACATATACATTGATCACAAACATCAGTCACTCGGACCGCTCATCATTGCCACCAAAGAATTTAAGGCTTAAACACCTTCTCACTCTCGACACACTATCATTAAAAATATCAATATTGAATTGTTCACACACAACATTAATGCTTCTACTTGCACAGATAATAAAGCTATTCCTTCTGTAGTTTTAGTGTTATGTGTCAGTTCATAGTAACAGGCGATTGTTTTTGTATGTGAATCTCAAAATATATATGTGTTAATATTTCCCCGCAATATATGACAAACGATTATGTATAGGAAAAATAAGCTCCTCCGGACCACGGACCTGTGATGCTCTCTATGTCTGGAATAGATCATATACTACTTTTCATGAAAATTAAATGTGACAAAACGTTAAAATTTTCGTAGGACAGTCTATTTGCGTAAGTGTATGTATTCGGGTAAAACAATTCTTGGGCAAAATTTAATGTTGATATTCGTGGCATATTAGACAGTTATATCTAATCAAATATTAAAAGAGATATTTAAAGTATCACCATCATCGTCAGCTTATTGCAGTCTAGTGCTGTACTTATGTCTCTCCCATTGTGAATAATCAAAATGAACTCTTATTATATGATATAAAATATTTGCTACCCTTGATTTTTTTATTTTGGCAATTACAATGTACAAAAACCCAGCTTTTGCACGTGATTTCAGTTTTATTTTATGTATATTTTGGTAAACGATTTGAGTATCTAAAATGATAGTTCTTAAATGAAAGACATTGCGTTGAGAAATGATTCGTTCCGTGTCCCTGACAACGTGTCCATGACAATATTATATAAATATGCTGACCACTGAAGTGGCTAAGACGTGAAATCCTAACGAGCACACAAACATGCATATCTTACGGAGGACATTTAGGAAGTTTTTATTAAGGAGAGCCATGCTGATATCAGCACGAACGGGCTAGCTTGACCGGGATTGTTATACGATCACATAGAAGACAATCTTAAAATGACAGCAATAGTGCTGTCATATTTCTTTGGTAAGTGCGTGGCTGGAGTCCATTGATGCAGGAGTTTTTTTTTATATTAGCTGACAAAATGACTCTGCCCTGCCTGATGGAAAGCATGAACAGAATCCAAAAGTGGAGGCCACCACCCTCACTGCCTCAACGTACAGTACAGCACGGTGACACACACTATGGCGGCCTAGTAAGATGCTTTTTCACGCCCCGCTTGAAGGACTCGGGGTTGTAGAAGGGAGGAAATACATGCGCTGGTAGAGAACTCCAGGTTTTAACTGCTTGGCATCGAAAGGAATTACTCTGCATTTATGAGGACGGTGATAACTACTCTTTGATGTTATCCATGCTTTCCATTTGACAAAGTAAAATTAATTTGGCAGACTTACAAATAGTGTATTTTATCATAATGAGTGGTCACATTAGCTCATTGAAGCTTGTAACTTTAAATTTTATAAAACGATTACGAGAACAATAAACGGCATTTTACAATTCATAGACATCAAAACAAAATAAAGAAGTTCCCACAGATAATATTTATAGCGCATTATCTATAAAAGCAATTACGAAAAAAACTATTGTCCTTCTACTAAAAATAGTCTGTCAAAGTCGGAACTGCGGTAGCGGAAAAGATTGGGTGTCGTATGTGGGCGTTGATAAGGTAAGGTCACATGAAGGTAAGTGTCTGTTGACAGTCTGGACACGCCCGTATGACATATGAACGGCGTATTTATGATGAGTGCGGTGCCGTAATGATATTAACGTTTTAGTAGTGTAGTAAAATAGGTTCCATGAAGTACTGTAGTGTATTATACTTATGTGAGTTGTCCAAAATGGAGTCTTTTATAATTTTATTTAATAATATGTAAAATGAGAGGGTTCAGTGACACACAAAACTATGGAGCATTTTCATTTTTTTTCAAAATCCAGTGTTTTTCTTAAAAAGAATGTGTCTATTACAACTTTTCAAACTGTATAAGTATCAATTAATTAATAAGGAGAAAAAAGGGCTTAAATATTTACGATAGATCAGATGTGGAGTAAGGAATGTCGGGACGAGAGCAGCTGGATTAAAAACCGCATTCTGAATTCCTCAGATTATCGTTCTTGGTGAATGATTCAGATAAAGGTGAAGCGGTATTCATACAGATATTACACGGAAAATGCACTTAGTCTTGAAATAAAGACAGTAATAGTTACGATTACGATGGTTAGTGCTAAGTACTTAACTACTGATTAAAGAGTTGTTTATGTTCTTTCTCAAGAAATAAAGCATCTCCATGCTGCATTCAATTGAAATCGATACTGCCATTTAGCCGTAAAAGCGTAACAGACAGACAAAGTTATTTACGTATTTATAATATTGGTATGGAAAAATTAAAATTTTTACATTTTACCCCTTTGGAGTGGTATAAACAAATAACGTTCTGGCTTACCATAGAATTTTTCCTTGCACCTATTTTTTTTTTATTTAACTTTCAGTTAGTCTGGACCACCAATTTTCATTCTAAGGTTCCTGATTCCAAATTGATTTACATAGATAACCCTCTTAGATTATCTCCAAATGAGTGAAGACATCACAAGCAAATCAATAAAGCAACTCATCTAACCCAGTTAAGATAAAATTGACATATTATATTGTTCCATTTAACGTGAACTTGACCAACTGTGTGAATGACTAATGCTCATCAGGCTTGTCAGTCATGTTAATAGTAGTAAGGTGACCATGCGTTCCGTATATTCTCAAGGACAATCCCGTCGAATTCTTTGTCACTGCAGACATTCGTGATGCATTTGTAACTGCCTCGTTAATCTAGTGGTTAGCGTATGTGACTTCTAATCAAGAGGTCTCGGGGTCAAATCCCGGGTCGGGCCAAAAAGTGTTTTTGGGTTTTTCTTAGGGAATTCCAAATAGCAACCCGGAGTTTGGAAGTTTGGCGGTGATTCACGCCCGTGCCTCGGAGAGCACGTAAAGCCGTCGGTCCCGGTTGTCATGAACATCTATGGCAATCGTTATTTGGAAATCAGTGCCCTCAAATATTCTTCAATAGTTCTCCCTTAGGGTTGCGGAGCTCCGATGCCAGTCGCTCCGTGGAAAAACTGTTATTCAGGTAAAACCGGTTGAACTAGTAGCCGACCCCATATAAACTTGGGAATAAAGGCTAGGAAGAAGAAGACATTCGTGATGACAAACAGAACCTATTATGTCAATAAATTTGGCTAAAAAGAATATTTTTGAATAACATATTACAAAACTAGCCGTGACTTGGGTCATTTGATTATATCTAAATTTTTTTAATTTAAAAAAATTTGAACTTCTGTAGCTCTGTGTACTCCCACTATGTATGTATTTATAACACAAAAGTCATAAGTAATGTGTTTTTAGTATTTAGTTGATGGATTAATCAATCAGTCAGGGATTCTAACATAATATGCAAAATATTTCCTTTAAAATTCGATAGAAGCCAGAACTTTCTTTTTGAATTTCATCTATAAAAGAATATTAAACTTTCAGTTATAGTAAATAAATGACATTTCCTCTATCGCCTTTACCATAGAGAGTGTTCTGAAGAGCTCTTCCAACTGATCCCTCCTTCTCCCTTCCTTCACAGGACAACACGTGCTGGACTCAGAAGTCACGGCTTTAGAGTAGAAGAAATACGCACCAGAACAAAACGGTTCGGCTCTTCTTTCCTATGCCGAGCAGTCAAAGACTGGAACTCACTACCAGCTCACGTGTTTCCTTCCCACTATGATCCCGGGTCCTTTAAGCGGGGCGTGAAAAAGTCACTAAGCCGCCATAGTGTGGGCCGCCATACATCATTGTCTGCATTCGCAGCAAGTGTGGTAGCCCCCACTCTTGGATTCTGCTCATGCTTTCCATCAGGTAGGGTAGAGTCACTTTTGATGGCCAAATATATATAAAAAAAATTTTTTTATTAAAATCACGTGATACTAAATCAATAGCATAACACATCTTTATCCACAGTAGTTTACTTGATATAACAATAACGTATGAGGAAACACTAGGATAAATTTAAAATGCCTGGTCACATATACAGAACAAGGTGTGCATTTAAATATATAGTAATACAATCAGCTCCATTAATTTCTTTGTTCTAAATCCGAATTCATTATAAATCTCATACTATTGTTGAGATGATAAGGTGTACTGCGTTTAAGGAAGTTTTTTTTAACATTGTTGAATTGTTACAAGTTAAATACCTGTAGTTTATATTTAGAGTTACGCTCGGGTTATATAGTACGTTACTAGATTGATTTGAGATGAAATTACGACTGCCTTGTTGGTCTAGTGGTTAGCGTATGCGACTGCTGATCAAGAGGTCTCGGGTTCAATTCCCAGGTCAGACTAAATATTTGTGTGATCCACAAATATTTGTTTCGGAGTCTGGGTGTTTTCTATGTATATTAAGTACGTATTTACAAAAAAAAAGTATGTTTATATATTTACATATATCAGTTGTTTAGTAGCTCTGCTTAGTTTGGGACTAGATGACGTTGTGTGTAAGATATCCGAAATATGTTTTTTTTTATTAATATTTGAAGTTATAAATAAATAAATACGTATTTCGGACACACAACGCCAACTAGTTTCAAACTAAGCAGACTTGTACTATAAACGCTATTTACACTTTTTTAGGGTTCCGAAGTTCATAACTCGGAACCCTTATAGATTCGTCATGTCCGTCTGTCCGTCCGTCCGTCCGTCCGTCCGTCCGTCCTCGACTTACCGTCCAAACGGTAAGTGCTAGAAAGATGAAAGTTTGCATGAATACGTGTTGTAATTACGTCGACAAAGTGCTACAATAAAATTATGAAATATAATTTTATTTGGGGTACCTCCCCTACACGTAAAGTGGGGATGATTTTTTTTTCTCGAGGCTACCCCATCGTGTGGGGTATCATTAGATAGGTCTTTTAAAAACAATAAAGGGTTTCCTAGACGATTTTTTGATTTAGGTATCCGTTTGCGAGATATTTCACTTTAAAGGGCACTTTTTTGTAAAAACAGGGCGTCCCCCCCCCTCTAAAAGCTAAACGGCTGGCTCAAAAATTTTGAAAAAAATCGTGATGGTGGTCCATTTAATGAACTTTGAAGGAAAACTATAACCGATTAGATGACTTTCTTAGTTCAGGAGTTATAAAGGCTTATATGGTAAAATGCGCTCACTTGGAAAACGTCATACAAAATTAACGTATTAATACGTAAACATAACAATTATCTATTGGATACGATTTTAAATCCACATACCATTATAGGTGACTGAGGAACCCTTTCCTGTGCGTGGCCTGACACGCACTTGGCCGATTTTTTATTGTAAATACATTCTTAATGTACATAGAAAACATCCAAACTTCGAAACAAATAAATGTAGGTCATACAAACTTTCGGTTTGACCCTAGATTTCAGAACAAACGGGCGGGTTCAACTGAGGCAGAACTACCCTCGCATTGAAGACTAACCTAATATGACCACATTCATTCTGTCGTATTTCATTTGTGAGTACGGGACCGGAGGCCTAACGATGCAGAAGCCCCAGAACAATAGGCCCCCGTCATCATGATGCGTTGTCTAGATTCACAACGAGTAAGCTGACCAATAATTTTGCATTTTTGAAATTATTCAGAAAAACTGTCAGTGTCTCAAATTTTTCTTAATATTTGTTTTTATATTAGAAAATATACATATTATACCAAAAATATTGTCACTGTATAACTAATGTACACATTGCATAGAAATATTTCGATAATACACACGCATTTATCGCTAACAGGTGGTTCCGCGACTCTAATCGTTTCTTATCCGAGGTTGCTGCGAACCTGACAATGAATTTGTTACAGCTAGTGAAGCGCCATAACTATCGATGTTTTAAAGAATGTGTAATGATAAAAATATTTCAGATGATACATGTTTGGAAAAAGTATAAATGTTTTGTTTATTTTTGGTTTACTCTAATATATAAAAACTAGTAACATTTTATTTGGTCTTTGGCAGTTTATTTGAAGGAAACTTTCAGGATGAACTTATGTAATTGATATTTTAATCGATTTCGTAGTCAAAAATAATACAAAAGAAGGAAATTATTTATTTGAAAACGATACTAAACAATGCTTTGGTATCCTTCACATAAATTATACACGAAGTTGAGAAATACAAATATTTAATCAAAAACAAAATACTTATAGATAAGGTGATAAATCAATTATAATCAAGGTTAAAATTGAAATAATCTGTGTTAAGTACTCAGCATTATATTAAATGAAATTCTTTATGAATGTAAACCAACTTACCTTGTATGAATATGAACACAAAAGTCTTACCCAAAATAAAGTTATCGATAATTTCCATCACATCACTAAAACAATATAGGGGTCAGGCCTTCGCACATTCAAAGAAGGGCTGATACAAATCATAGAGCATTTAAATATCCTTATGTTAATCGTACAGCATGTAGTAAGTGCACGCTCTTTGACACATGTCGACATATAAATTTTACACATATATGCACATGTAAATTATTTTATATATTTGAAGTTTATCCTAGACCTATATTTGAGAGATATATACGACAGTGTTATCTTGTGTGCTTCAGATTGTTGTAACATTTTGACGAAATGTGTCGTGTAATATTTGTGTTTTTAATTTCGTGCTTCGGCTATGGATTGTGTTATATGAATTGTGAGTATGATCAGAATTAAATAAAAAAATGAAAAATAAAATATTTTTATTTTATTTTTTTAATGGACATAAGCTTCTTGTTCGTAAGGAGGTTAATTAAATTTTTAAATTGCAAATTAAATAAAAATATACTCGCACATAATAAAAATATTTACGTGCAAATATTTTGTCCAAAGTAAATAAATATTAGATAAATACATCAGAGACAACATTTAGAGCAGAAACCATATTAAAATCATATTTCTACATAAATATTTATCGTAAAAAAATATTTAGTTGGGAAGGAAGAAGGGTTGATTGGAAGCAGGAAAAATAAATAAAAAAATTATAATCTTATAAGAAATTATTTTATTATTTCTATTGATCTAATTTGGTATGTCTTTTAGTGTATTTTTTTACAAAAATAAATTAAGCAAATAAATTTTTAAAAATATATTACAAATGAGGACGTTTACACTAAACTGCAAGTGTAAAAACTATAAATCTAAAATATAATTCTATTAGTATTATAAACACGAAAGTTTGTGAGTATGTATGTTTGTTGCTCTTTTACGCAAAAACTTATGACTTGGTTTTTGATGAAACATAACAATTGTAGAATAGATAATACTAATCAGAATAACACATATAGGCTTCTATTCACGGCGAAGCCGCGGGCAAAAGTTAGTAAATTATAAACAAAAGTACATTATAGTAATAGTCGAATAATAGCAAAATAATGTTTCGATGTTATTTACACTACTTATAAAATAAATAAAAAAAAAACTATTTTACGCCTAGGTATCAAAACAAAACTAAACACCGATTAAGGAAACAACTTAACTCAAAAGATAAAAAATAGAATCAAAAAAGTCCTTCCGCTTAATTAATATCAATATCAAACACGCATTTTTAACCTTGACTGACATAAAACCAAACAAACGTTTGTCCGTGACCGAACCTGACCCACAGACCCAGACTCTAAATATAGCCTCATAAATTATGTACCTACACCATTTTGGTATAATCGCCCATATAAGAAAATAACAATAAAATTGTGAACGAAACATATCGATATCCACATTCCATTTTTGTTTAAAATTTATTTTTTGGATAATTTAATTTTTGTGCAATTTATTGATTACAATTTTATATTTCGTAAGTGCACTTTACTTGTTGTAGTATTTGAGAGTTAACAGTGATTGTGTACTTTTCACAATGTGCTATTAACAAAGTTGCATTGTTTAAAATGGGGATAAGAGTTCTTACCGCCGGTTGTACATATTATTAAGTTAATGGTAAAGGTCTTTGGATACTTAAGGGAATATCCATGCTCAGTGTGAATACAGACATGTAGCATGGTGACTCACAATATGGGGGCCTAGTGTCTTCTGCATCATAGGACCTCCGGTCTCATACGAAATACTACAGCATGAATGTTCCGCCGTTCATATTGAAATCAGTTGGACTACTACCTTAAAATGAATGTGGGAAGATGTGATTCACTCGACCAAGTGAGTGAGTTAACTGGAACTTAATCGAAAGACGTAAAGTAGTAATTTGTCTTATTGCAAATAACAGACTATAGACTTCGCATAATCTTAAGTGCAGTTTCGATAGGATTTTGTTAGCATTGACTACATTTATCAACTGACAATAATTTATCAATTCAATAATCGAAAGAAACTCGTGATGATATCTAATAAACTAAGAATCAAAATTGTATATAACGAATACATATAACATGCATACTTATGCTATAAATTAGAAAGTAACTATGTCTGTCTGTCTGCCTTTGATTCTTGAGTAAGGAGCTATGAATGATACTAGAGTCGCGATAGCGTAGCTTTATTTTGATTCAGTACTACAGATAGGAAACGCATCTCTGAAAAAGCTAGAATATTGACTATGTGGCACTATCTGCTTAACTATTAGCTTATATTGGTACCTATTAGTAGCGCACGTGTTTCCATCTCACCTGACCTGTGTACTTAACGCGGGGTGTGATAAAGCGTCTCACTAAGCCGCCATGGTGTGGATCATCGTACTACATTGTCCGCGTTCCGTGTGACCCTTGGAGTCTAATTGTGCCATCGATCAGACAGAGTTGACTCATTTTGGTAGCTAAGACATAAACAACAAAAATAGAATTTTTACAATCAACTTAAACTTCCTTATTTCTCACGCAGCGGCTTATTTACAAACTAGTCAGAGTCTGTCCCTATATACCATGGTAACCATATTCCTAATAAACGTACTTAAAATTATTTCGACATAGAGCAAATGACTCGTCGTTACAGAACTAATATGTTTATCTTGATTGTAAAATGAAATCAAGGTCACAAATCAGTTAACTGGCAGTCTTTCAATGAAAATAATCAGTTATTAAATATTAATTTAATGGTCGATGTTTGTCGGGGTCGTAAGAGACAGTTGAGTGGAAAAGCACACTCGACAACAGCACTGCAAAAAGAAAGGAAAACTTGAAAAAACCTAAGCCTTAGGCATGGTAAATGTCTTCCTTCTAAAGAGAAGTTTATTTCCACCAGTCAACTCTTAAAGGATGTTGATGTGAGGTTGTGTGTCATAACAGCTTTTGTTCTATTTCAGTGGCAGACGTTGAATGTGGTTTAAACATAGCTCGCAGAGGTCGTATAGTTGGAGGGGTAGACAGTCTTCCCGCTGAGTTTCCATGGACGGCAAGTATTTGGAGACAAGGAGCTCACCAGTGTGGTGCTACAGTTCTCAGTGATAGATGGCTGTTGACAGCGGGACACTGTGTTTGCAGGTGCGTATAAAAGATTAAATCCCACACTAGAAAAGATACCTCTGATTAAATTTTTCTTTTATATTTTTGTAAAATAGTTCTTTTCATGATATTGTTTCATTAATTTATATCAGAGAGAATTAGAATGGAGAGAAAGATACATTTTCACCGATCAATACTACACACAAATCGCTAGGTACAGGTGTATTTAAGTTGTTAAATTTATTCAGAGCTCACTTAATACGACCCTTTTAAAGTTTATTCAGACTTCAAAAGCTTAAATGTACTAAATCAAAAACGCAAAGACCTTGAGCATCATCCATCTCATGTCTGCCATTCCGTTAAGAGGAAATTTAGCGACGATATATATTGCCTTTATATAACTATTGAATAATAAGCACAGAAAACCGCAAACTATCCTAGAAAACCATTATGCAGGCACGGAAAGTAATTTGAAGTATATTTTCAAGTGGGTGTAACAGCGGCAGTTGATAAAACTATATCTTTAACTTTGAGTGCGCGGTAAAAATATAGTTATATGTGTTATAATATATCACAGATGTAAAAAATACACTGAATCATCAATGTTTCGCTAAGTTTTGACTAAAACAATTTTTATTTTTTAGCGTATTTGACGAATTCTACCGATCTAAACAACTATCTGTGGTTGTTGGTTACACGGATATTTCAAACAAAAAGGAAAATGAACCGATTTCCAAAATTCTTCCTCATCCTGATTACAAGTAAGTAAATACTTAGAAGTAATAGCTACATTATTTTCTTCTTGTAACATTTTACCCATCTTTTGTATTGTTCCTAAACTTACCTTAGTTTTCATTAAATTATTAATCGCATTATAGTTAACTGCTTGTGATAGGCCTCCTCTGTGGAAGATTTGACTTATTATATCACTTTACCCAGGCCGTTTGGAATAGCGTTAGTTTAAATTTTTCAGTTTTCAGTTTCAGTTTGTTCCTTATTCGCCTCTTATGACATCCATGGGATTAGTGGTAATACTTAGTATCCTTAATTCGAGAACACACGGAAAATCAAATACATACACCAATAGTGACCAATACTTCATTCACATCATCTTTGAAGTATGAAAAAAATATATCCCAATTCCCAAAATCTCTGTGTTGGAATTTTTAGTATCTAACTTACGATTTTTATGACTCGTTGACAAATAATTAACATCAAATAAATTGTCTGGACTTCATCTTCAATAGCTTTTTAGTCAGCAATCTTTGTTTAGTGATATCTTTGCGTTATATCTTTCGTCAAATGCTTTTTGCAATGACACTTTATCTTTTGAATATTACAGTCATTATGTTAATCTTTTTATTCACTAAATGTCAGTCATTAAATTCATAGCATGGCTCTAAATACTAACCACAGTTGGTTCATCAGAAATTATTCAGGGATAGTGAAATATGACTGTGTCATTATTATAGTTTACTAAACAGAACTAGTTATATTTTGATTATTTTTGGAAACCAATGATACCATCCCATTAAGTGAAAATGATGAGAGGAAACAGAATACTGAACGGAATATTTAAACCCAACAGATGCAGTAAAAAATCAAATGATGTTGCTCTCCTAAAGACTGTGAGACAATTGAGATGGTCAACTGAATTGCAGCCAGCTTGCCTACCAAACTCACCAGCTCATGACTTCAGTGGGACGCTTGCAACTGTTGCCGGATGGGGTTTTACTGATGAAAATAGAGAGAAAGGTAAGGATGTGTGAAACAATTCTTTTTATACTAAAATTATAAATTCAAAAGTAACGTATCCTTGAATCTTTGATTCTCGAAGAAGGACATGCTATTTATTACGATATCTGTCATACACTTGGGCAAAGCCCCAGGCAAAACCTAGTATAACAATAAAAATAATTCCCTAACCTTTGATAAAATTTGTTAGAACCTCGTGATTTATTATAAATTTTGATTGTATTATATGTGTGTACGCCTGTATAATATGGTAATGAAAACATTATCGATATAACTATACACAATATAACACTTTAACATGTAACCGAAGTGTGACTGACAATATTTTGGCAATTGGAACAATATTACTGTGTGGTGTTAATGATTTGAGTCGTCACCTAATTGACAATAAATTTTTCCTCATACTCACGTCTTTATAGTTGAAATTAAGTTATTCACACCAACGGAAATTTATTTAATTAAATGTTTATTTGCTGTAAAAATAAAATTATCTAAATGTTGGCCCATAAAAACAAAAGGAATGTTTTTGTTTCTTCATCATCATCATCAACAGCCTTTAACAGTCCACTGCTGGACATAGGCCTCTTCTTTGAAAGGAGGTTTTGGTCTGCTTTACCACGCTGGCCAAACTGGTTGGTAAAGGGTTTGTTTCAAGTTTTCCTTCTCTTCGCAGTGATGTCAGCTGCTTATTTCGCCTCTTACGACACCCATGGAATGAATAGGGGTGGTGACACTTGTATTCTTAATCCGTCACCACACGGATTTTGTTTCTTACTTTTATTATTTTGATATATCTAGCAACACAGTTCAGCGAACCAAAGGTAGAGTAGTTATAGCATCTTATCCCTGTTCAAAACAATCGGTTATTTTTTGGAAAATCTTTACAGAAATATAACTAAGACTCATTAAAATAAAATCAATGGCTTGTCACTGCGAAGCTACGCATAACAAGTTAAACAAGACATTCATAATTTCGTCCGTACATAAACACATTCGATGTCAAAACAGTGTCATGCGTAGGCCTATTTGGGCTTACATTTCAACAGAAAAACATGAATGAATGCGTATACTACTGCCTATTGTATTGCTCTATGAGTAAGATATAATAATTTCAAATTAAACCACTATATGCTTTGCAAACAGTTTATGTGAAAAAAGCTATTGAAATTGGCATTACTTAAAAGCGTTATCAGAGGGAAAGGGTCTAAAAGGTATTTAATTATACATTAAGCAATTGGCTTCTGCTCTACCAACGATTAATCGAAAAAGGAGCATTGTATCAAATCATCATCTTCCAAGACCGTTTTCATACCAGGACAGGATCGGTTTTCTGATACACCATTGAACATTGTTTTTAAAATAACTATTCACACTAAAACCCTTTTATTTAATCATAATGTTCTCCAACAGGTTCAAGACCAAATGTGCTGCAAAAGACTGAAGTAACCGTAGTAACCAACGACGAATGCAATAGTTGGTATAGATCTCAAGGCAGCAAGATCAAATTGATTCCTAGTCAGATGTGCGCCGGCCATGAAGTGGGAGGACGTGATTCTTGCTGGGTAGGTATTTAAGTATCTAATGTAAAAAGGTAGTAATTTTATCTGAGAAGTCTTTTCTCTGTGTCTTAAAATCTTACAAAAGTAATTATTTGGAAACGTCATAATTATTTTGAAGATTGACGAAATTTTCAAACTTACTTTACAGGCTGACAGCGGTGGTCCCCTCATGATCAGAGAAGATAAACGCCATGTCATGGTCGTTGGTGTAGTTTCCACCGGTAGCGGCTGTGCCAGGCCTAGAATGCCAGGGGTCTACACTAGAATATCTAGATACACCGACTGGATCTCTAACAGCATTAACAGTGACAAGTCTAGAAGTGGTTTTGGAGGTCTCAACTGGTTTTCAAGTTTTGGTAACTTTTTTGGTTAATGATTTATATCTACTTATGGATTCGAATGGTTGCAATACTGATTACGGAGATGGTTGTGTTAGCTTGGGATTTAATAGTCTCATAGTGATAAAGTGAGACTTTAATAGAATCCGATTTAGAGATTCTAAATAGGTCATACAGGTATTTTGAATATAACAAAAGTTGATCCTAAATATTAAAGTAAATTAATAAAAAAATATTTTGTTTATTAAACTAATAGTTTGTTATTAGAAAATGTAATAACATTTTCTAATAACATGTTCACTGACAGTGTTACCAGTGACAAATCCAGAAGTGGTTTCGGTCGGAGGTGTCGACTGGTTTTCTTAAAATAATTTAGTACAATTTATGAAATTAAAAATATGGTTAGTTGCAACATTGATTACTGAAAATTGAATAGTCTCATAGTGATAAAATGAGACTTTAATAGAATACAATTAAGAGATCCTAAACTGTTATGTTATTAATAGATGGATAAATAGATATAGATAAAAATATAGTATTCTTCATACATTTTGGTTTATTGACCAAGATATTTAGACATAGTTTTTACTAGTATAGTTTTCATAGTCCTTTTTGTGGGTTTTTAATAAAAGTAGAGAAAAAGTAAATTAATACTATTGATAATTTAAATTATAACATAGTCGAATAAGAAAGTATCTTCTAAAGCAAATGTTTTATTTCCATAAGTAGCTAGCATAGCTCACCGTCAATGTAAATATGTTTATTATACCTACTCAATAGTAAATCAGTCAGAAAAATATTAACAGTACTACGAGTTCAATTAATTCAATGAATTAATAGTAGTATTGTTATTTATTTTTTTATTTGTACAATGTTATACCTCCTGAAATATGAATAGATCAGAAAATGTTAACGTCTTTTTAGATAGTATATAAGTAAATATAATAATAGTAGTATAATAGTAGTAGTAATTAATAGTAGTATAGTCTACTATTTAAGTAAGATCGCAAAGTGTAGCTAAACTTGTGCAAAAACCTATGTAACTAAGGAATAGTGTATTTTAAGGTGCTTAATATTACTAAATCAAAAACTTGTCTGTGATATTACCAAATAAGACAACTTTACTAATTATTAACTTGTTATATTTTTTGTTAACATTACAATTTTAAACATTTATTTTCTTTTCTTTGCAATACCTTTCGAAATCTTTCTTGCTATTCATTATGACATCTTGTAGCTTTTTACCTGAAACTTCTTCCATATCATCTTTCAACGAAGATAAAGCTTCATTTATAGCTAATTTAGCATCTGCTAAATATTCTTTTAAATCATCAATTTTCTTGGCAGAGCAATCATCATAAGGAGTTTTACATTTCATAACTAAAGCAGAATGTAACTCATGTTGCAAAATACTGTAGTACAAGCTAAGTCTAGCATTTCCAGGATCCAAAGCTTTAGTTATTGCAATAAGATCTCTGCACATTTTTATCTTTTTATTTAGAGTATCATGAGATGTGTACCCTGGCTGTCTGCCATACAATTGTACCAATGAATGTTTGATAGAATATAAATGATAATGATTAGGATGTAAAAACGTCGATAACCTACATAGTAAATTTTCAAGCATGGTCACAGATCCTCCCATCATTAAAACGTTCTCAACTTCTTCACCCATTTGTGAAATAACCATGTTTACCTGTGAATTACTGATTTTTACTGAACATTTGCTGCACACCCAATCCGTTTCATCATCTAACGGATTTTCGGGTAAGTGTATTCCATCACAAGGCTTAGTCCCATCACCTAAGCATTTCATGGCACTTAAGTATGTACCCAGTTCTGTTGGATCGCTACATCTTTGACATTTACATGAAAAGTATTTTGTGTCTTTTAAATGCTGTCTTCTAGCTTGAGTCCCCCATAACGCATGACTGTACATTGTAGATATGTGATGATCTTTTACTATTGGAATTACAGCTTTTATTGAAATTTTGTACAAATCTTTTCTATCTTTCGGTGAAAGGTTAAATGTATGTTTGGTATTCGGAGTGCAACTGTGTTCCATCTTATAAGTTTCACCGTATAATGCATTGAGTTCAGTTCCTTGAGCTAGTCGTATTTCCAAGGCGTTTGTATCAATAATACCACAAATTCTATGAAGTATTTCTGCGGTAATTTTGTAAGAATTCTTGAGTTTGTTATCCAGTTTGTTGACAAAATTGTTGATTAGATATTCCACAATGAATTCATTTGACTCACTGAAATAAAAAATAAAAGTACATTAGACAACATTTAATTTAAATACAAAGCAGATTTTACTTTACAGCGCACTAGAAAGTATTTAGTAAACTAGTTAGTTTAATATCTACCAAATTATCCCAATTAAAAAAATGTTAATCCTGTCTTTGGTATATATATGTCTTGTTCGGTATAAAAATATTGCAGATAGTAGCAACGGCCAGTCGAAATTCGGTTTAATTAAGTAAACTTTATAGACTATATAATTTATTCTGCTTTATTATATAGTATTACTATAGTTAAACTTACTCATAAGCTTCCGTGCCTGGGGTTCTACATTCCATATGCGACTGCATCTCGAGTAGAGTCTTCCAGGTTTCAGGATCAGTCTTTTGCAGAAGAACACATCTTAGGGGAAGCAGAGCATCGTGTCTGAAACAAAGAAAGGCCAAATCCTATTACTTCTCTATGCATTCATATCTATAGTTTATTCAACACCTGCGAGATATTTGACAATCGTATTTTCATAATTCACACAGTGCTCTAAAGTTTTTGAGAAGTGTAACAATAAATTTACACTTAAATGTATTTTTCTCAATATTATTTCGGGTGGGCTACCAGTTAATATGAATCCCTACTATATAATACTAGCTTTCGCCGGCGGCTACTCCCGCGTGGTTGTCGGTTATCGCGGTAAGAAGTAGCCTATGTCCTTTCCCAAGTTCAGTTCTATCTTCATACCAATTTCATCAAAATCGGTTCAGTGGTTTAGGCGTAAAAGCGTAACAGACAGACAGACAGAGGTACTTTCGCATTTATAATATTTAGTAGGGATTACAAATGCGAAAGTTACTCTGTCACGCCAAAACTACTAAACCGATTTATATGAAATTTGATATACAGATAGTCTAGAGTCTGAGAAAGGACATAGGCTACTTAATATTACGATTAAAAATAATTATTTGATTAGACATGAGATAGCCAAATTTGATTTAGTATTTACCCGACTACGGCAAAGTCAAAACCATACTATTATTCAGTCAAATTACCTGTAATAATCAGCCATGTCGTTTAGTACACAATCTGGTCTCACGCTGAGCACCTCACATTCTGCTCCATGATGTCTCGGATCCTTTAGTCCAGGACAGTTGCCCGAACAAACTGGCCAACCGCACCTATAAGAATAATCTACTTTGTATGCCCTTATTACATCACCAGTCTTAAGAAGTCCACTGCTGAACCTTTGCCTCTCCTTAGAAACGAGGTTATACCACTGTACCACTCTGATGTCTGGTCAAAGGGTTGGTATAAGGATGGCTCAATTTTTTTTTATTTGGAGATGGAGCCCTCGTAGTGCGGGCAGGTGCCGGGAGGGATCCAGAACGAGATATCACCCTGGACTCCTCCCAAAACACAGGCGCAAAGAGGTCACACCGTGGGGTCTTAGTCGGTTCGAGTCCGACACACTGCCCCACCACAAACCCCGGCAGGGTGACGGTCCGAGGGGATTTCCACACGTAAAAAAAAAAGGATGGCACAAGTTTTCTTTCTCTTTGCAGTGATGTTGTTATGTTTAGTTTTCTACTTTAGTCGCCTCGTACCTCGAATGAAATACATATTAGTTCGTCCCCGTAGTTGGAAAATTAAATAAGTCCGGCTTTGGCGAAATTGACTTTTCCCTATTTTCAAAGCAACTAAAACATGCCGCATATTTGAGCCTTACAGGCTCAAATAGGCAGCCGCATACTTTTCGTATCGTATTCCGTTCCAAAAATATAGCCATTTTTGTCGGACAGATGGAATAATAAATATCTTCAGACCAACACTATTTTTAAAGGAAAAATAAATAACTCAGTAAATAAATCAATAACTGTGGTCAATGATAAGTTAAATGTAATGTGAATAACATGAGATGTTGAATTTAGCCTCAACTTAAAATCTCTTTCACAAAACACTAAATCGCGTTTATCTCAGAACTACAAAATCAGAGTTATTTATTTTTCCAACTTCGGGGACGAGTTGTTCTAAAAATAAAATCTTACTTAGCACATCTCTCTCCAGCATCAGTCAGAATAGGTTTGTAACAGCCTACACAGGGCATAACTGACTCTGGATCCGGCATGGCTTTAGGTCCAAACACCAAAGGTCTCTCAGATAATACTAAATCTCCAGGATTCAGGTCGCGAGCCGCAACAAGGTATTTACCGAGATCTTCAGACGATTTCACCTTGAAGGAAAAACATACGATGAAAGTGATGAAAAATTAGAAAAGCAACCATAAACTGGGTACCGAATAACATCGCAGGGTAGAAACTCAGATTAAGTTAAAATTAAAGCTAGTGGCATTTTATTTTTACTAACGATTCAAATAGGTAATAGTAAGGGAGGTTCCCTTAAACATTTTTAAAACTGAACCTTAGGTCATATGCACAAAGAAATAATATGAAATTATAATAAATAAGTTTTATAAAAAAATAACAAGAAACCAGTAGGTAAGTACTTCACTACAACTAAAGAACATTTTTGTGCTTATCATTATCATTTGCAGAGATATTTTTAGTATTCTTGTGATACAAGTAGCGTCATCTAGTTTTATAAATTTTAACTAAATACAGAGGCATCTACTATTATATGCACGCCACAAATCAACAAAAATCACCGTAGTGACTAGATTACGTATAAATACGTCAAAGTGACCACAGATGGCGTGATAAGAAATTATTACGAAATTCAAAGAGGAACAAATTGTATTCAAGTAATTTGAAAAATGCTCAATGTGCCCGAAAGGGTTAATTTTAAATAATAAATGTTTCGGACATCTTACACAAAACACCATCTAGTCCCAGACTAAGCAGAGCTTGTACCATGGGTACTAGACAACTGTTATATATTCATGAACATTTTTTTTGTAAAAATATCATAATAAACATTTGCGGATCAAACAAACATTTGATCTGACCCGGGATCCAGCCCGACACCTCTTGATCAGCAGCCGTATACGCTGACCACTAGTCCAACAAGGCAGCCATTTAGTTAATTTTGTCGGTAATAGTAGACAAAAATATTTCATCTATATTTTCACTAGGTATTCAAAATAAAGTGAAATAACTTAAAAAAAAAAACTTGTATTTAAGAAAAGAATTACCTCGTATGCGAACTGTCTTACACCGTTTTCTTGATCGCCCATGATTCTGAAAAACAAAATTAATTGAAAATAGAATTACTTAACTAATATCAGTATTACGGCCCGTTTACGACCTTACCGCTGTGAGCGGTAGCTAAGAACGGCGACTCGTAGCGTGCCTCGTACATTTTTATACTTTTGATATTACCGCTCGGCGTTTCGCTCTTAGCTACCGCTCACAGCGGTAAGGTCGTAAACGGGCCGTTAGAGTTTTTAAAATATGTAAATTCTGGCTACAGTTCCCTGGCTATTCCGTATCGATATGATAACATATTCTATACAAGAACTTAGTGAATGCTGAGCAAGAAGGTCATGACTTCATGAGGTCCATTCTCACCCAAGGTTCTGTTTAGTTCTGTTATGAGCACAATTAGTTGTTCTGTTTAAATCTATTGGTAGTTTATCTATGATCCATAGGAATGTAAATTCAAAGGAAAGCCTGTCTGTATGTCTGTTATACAGGTACACAGGAGAAACTTTGATTCTGGCGGAATTACATTGGCGGGCGCAGCCGCAGGAAACAGTAGTACTTATGTATATATAATTAGAATGATTTAATTGTGTTAATTCGTAGTCTGGTTAGAGGCCATTTGTTAATTACGTTTGTTTTCTTTTATTACTTTTTAACTTTCTCCTAGCTGATTATGTTAAAATAATAATAGGCTGACCCCGTTCTGTTTCATAATAAAATTACTAGGTACCTACGTAAGAATCTAGAAGAACCCCAAGCAATCTGGAAGACATCACCATGAGCGATAAGACCGCCGATTGTTATACATACATACTTTTAACTCATTTTTTCTTTCTTTAATACTATTTTGTGTATACCATAAAGACAAATAAATAAAAAATTGGAAAAGGAGAAACCCGAAATCCATACAAACTTGGGCCTGGCGTTACAGTGCTAGAATTTGGTCATAAATTACAATATCTATGACGATTTCACGAGCCTAATTTTCAGGTCTCCCAGCAATGGCCAAATTGGTAAAATCAGACAATGTTTACATTTTAGGTTATGTTTATTGTTTGAGTTATTTTAATGAAAAATTGGCCAAGTGTGTGTCAGGCCACGCATAAAATAGGGTTATGTACTCACCCATAATTATATAATTAATAATAATAATAAATAATAAATATTTCGGATATTTTACACACAACGCCATCTAGTCCCCAAACTAGACAACTGATATAAATACATGAACATGCTTTTTTTTTGTAAATACATACATATTACATATTATACATTGTTGTATTTGCTTATTATTTCTTTATTTTTGTACGAAGTTTTCTAAGTCAGCTTATTTCACAAGTTAGGCCTATAAAACTTCTAAAATAAAAAAGTCATCAAAACCGCTATAGTTTTCTATAACATGAAAAACACGATTTGATACATTTGTGTCTTTCTATGGCATAGTCACATTAATATAAAAATGCAAAACTACCCTTTCATACTATATTTAATGCTGCCAGTTGTAGATATTTTGAATTGCCGCCATTGTAAGTAGTTGTGTCACGATTCGCTGGCCAGACTCTATTTACATTGATTAAAATACCTATTAAAACAATCATTTCAACTAAAACAAAGAAGTATTATTTATTTATAACAGTATCGATTTCCACTAAATCGATCCTATTTTAGGAATGCTACGTTTGTGGAGCTAGTTACGTATATTGAAATAAGTGTTGCAGAGGTTTACAAAGATTGTTTAAAACAATAGAATTCTACTTATTTTCTACACTTGGCCATTGCAAATGAAGCTAAGATTTTGATAGGTTAATCAAGCAAAATAGACGAATTTTTTGGTACATATCCCATTCGTGTAACGCTTAGGCCCAGAATCGGGTTTCTCCTTTACACTGATGTTGAATGAAATCATTTGGATATATCACTATTACTGCTTAAAGGAAGGAGTGGCCGCGAGTTTTTATTGCTATGTTCTTTTCTCCGGCTCTACCTATTGTTTGCGAACATGGCATAAATGTACATGTAGAATCTTGACCTGTCACAAGAGATGTATTGCATCTAGTGATGGGTCGAGGGCGAAAACAAATACGGGCGGAAAGGCATAAACTGGGCAGATTAGGCATAAATAAGTTTACGCCCGAATAAATGCCCGAGCACTGGGCAGAAAAAACGAATACCTTTGTTTTGTGAAAAACAAATGTTTTCTTAATCTATTCTTTCTTAATTTAAATGAAAGTCAGTATGTTGTAAATTAAAACTTATAATTAATTATTATTTATACATTTTTGTAATTAAAATCACAAATAATCACAGTTCGTTTCATTATTTTTGTCGAAAATTCGTAAAAAATTAACAAATACAATTCTTGTAAATATGTATAGTAATAATAACATTTTTAATTTTTTCATTCGATGTTATCTTTTATATTTTTAAATGTATTTTTTAAATTTATATATTTAAAAATGTAATGAATAAGTATTTTGATTTTAATAAAGAGAACAATAATAATAATAATAAGTGGCAGCTTGGCAGTGTAGAATAAAACGTATTGCTGAATCCAGGACACTCATCGCCAAATTAATTGCCTATGAATCTGGTAATACGCGACCGAAAGTCATGTTCGGCACAGGTCTTTCCTAAACCAAGTTTTTTTTCGGTATTAAGTCAAAATGAGGTGAAAAAATAGATATTTCAAATCAAATAAATGATATGTATTCAGGACATAGAAAGGTAAGTTTTCACAAATTTCTTGAAAAAATAATTTTATTTGTAAAAGATAAAAAGAAAAAACCAAAAACTTGTTTTTTACATAAAATTTGAGGTTATGTAAAAAAAGTGCAAATGCAAAAGTTGTAGATCTTTTTATTACCTACAACTTTGCCTTTAGGTTTTTTTTCATAGGATTTGTAGTTTTGCCGGAAATCGACATAAACCGTTTTTACCCTGAAAACCTCCCCCCTACCTCTTCCCGACCTCAGATCGCCCGTAAATTATTTTTCCTTCCATTTTTATAATATTCACCTCCTTTTCCAATGGGTTTCATCACTTTCATCCTACTACAATTTATGTTCACTTTTTATTATTTTATGACGCTTCTACCCTGGTCTTATAAGTCAGTTTTACATGTAATAGGTATATAATTATACTATCGACTATTGTTATCGAAACAAAAATACTGTGTTTATGTCACAGATTACTAATTATCATATAAAGAACTGATATAATACTCAGTTTGATTTTTTTTACACGGCCATGATCATAGATTTAAAGAAAAAACTAAAATAGTAACATATTTATATCCAGGAATATATCATATTTTTTTATTAATTACTCTTTGCTGTATACACATATATTTACACACAATTTAAATTAATAAAATGTAAATTGAAGTTTTTGCCCAGGTAAAGGGCATTTATTCGGCATTTACGGGCATTTATCGGGCGCTTATTCAATGTGCCCAATCCGCCCGGGCAGAAACCCATCTCTAATTGCATCCTAAGTGAATAAAGAATTTTGAATTTGAATTTGAATATTATTTACTGCCTTGTTGGTTTAGTAGTGAGCGTATGCGGCTGCTGATCAAGAGGTCCCGGGTTCGATTCCCGCGTCGGATCAAATGTTTGAGTAATTTGCAAATATTTGTTTCGGAGTTTGGGTGTTTTCTATGTATAATAAGTATGTATTTACAAAAAAAAATATGTTTATGTATTTATATCAGTTGTCTAGTACCCATAATACAAGCTTGCTTAGTGTGGGACTTGATGGCGTTGTGTGTATAATGTCGGAAATATTTATTTATTCTTAACTTTGTGATCTTACCTAAGAACTGTAGAGACTCCCTCCCACCCCCTTTTAAAAAAAGCCCCGCTGACTGCCCCCCTTAATCGTCTTATGTAATAAATGAATGGCTCCCTACCATAGTGCAGACTTTACTCTCTACTTCCTTAGGGCGATGTGTAGGTTATTTTTTCAAACTATAGAGATTACGTAATGTAATTCTGTGTCGGTATTTCATTTGTTAAAGATACGTATACGCGTATTTCTTAGACTATTAATCTTGTTACACTTATAGTTCTCTTCATATTAATCACATCATCATCATCAATAACCTTTAACAGTCCACTGCTGGACATAGGCCTCTCTTTGAAAGGAGGTTTTGGCCTACTATACTACCTTGGCCAGACGGGTTGGTAAAGGGTTTGTTTCAAGTTTTCCTTCTCTTGGCAGTGATGTTCGATGCTTATTCTGTTCCTTTAGTTGCATCTTACGACACCCATGGAATGAATAGGTGTGGTGACACTTTGTGTTCTTAATCCGTCACTACACGGACAATTATTAATCACAGATTAGGTACCAATTGCATAGAGCGCTCAATATTCGATGTCAAGGTATTCATTAAATACTTGTGTTACTAATAACATAATATCTATTGAATACTAAGTATTATTTCAAACATCAAAAAATACGTTATGTAATTCAGTATCAGTATTTCATTTACTGTAGATACGTATTTAATAGTCCATTAATCTCGTTACGTTTATAGATCTCTATAAATTAATAACAGATTAGGTACCAATTGCCAAGAGCGCTCAATATTCGATGTCAAGGTATTAATTAAATACTTGAGTTACTATTAACATAATATCTATTAAATACTAAGTATTATTTCAAACATTAGAATATACGTTATGTAATTCAGTATTTCATTTACTGTAGATACGTATTTAATAGTCCATTAATCTCGTTACGTTTATAGATCTCTATAAATTAATTACAGATTAGGTACCAATTGCCAAGAGCGGTCAATGATCGATGTCAAGGTAGACATTAAATACTTGTGTTGCTACTAACAGAATATCTAATGAATACTAAATATTTATCTGTAATTTTAAAGTACAAAAAAAACAAACAAAAAAAAAATTTAAGTCCTTGCTTTCGCCCGCTGCTCCGCCATATATAACACTTTGTGTGATTCACAATTTGTTGTTCTGAGTCAGGGTGTTCTTTGTGTCCGTTTCTTGTATGTTTGTAAAGTGCCCCGCGACACAGGAATTTATATTCCTAATGCGGGAGTTGTCTTTAAAAAAAAAAAAAAAAAGATGGACAGAGTTACTTTTGCATTTAATAATAATAATAATTCTTTATTTGCGATAGTTTTTCGACTTTAATATTCAATCAGTTAACTACTTGTTACATAAGCATGTAAGAAATACTGAATTGTAATATGTAAATAAATGTATTAAAAATTGTATAGGGTAAGTAATATAGGTTAGGTAATGTGGAAAATGAGTACAATACGTAACCAAAGATTATACGAGTACATAGAAGGACCGCAGAAATGTATATACCTACACTCTAAATTTTATAATACTGCTATACATATAAAGGGCGTATATTCTCCGGTAAATATTTATGGAAAAAAATATCTCTTATGGTAAAAAAGTCTTTACTAGTTCGATCCATAATAATATTATAAATGGTCAATAAAAGATGCAGACAGGGTCACGTATGTTAGCTAATTAATGTAGGTATTATAATTGACATAATTGTATTATTGTATTGTATCAGAATGCTCCTAATATTATATCTATAGGGTAGGCTTATTTAAAGCATAGGACGTCCTTTGTTCGGAGTGGTGGTGACTGTGATGAGCATGAAAGTCTGATCTAACATTGACTTTACTACATACATTGACATTTTAAATTAAGCTCAGTTTTCACTGACATAGTTTCTAATTTGCCACATAACATCATTTAAGATAAGGTATATATTGGCACTGTACCAAATACTGCACATCCATTTACTCGACATTAACACTATTTCGAACTTTATTTTAATATGCACAAGACTTATACTAATTAGTAACGTTTTTTTTTACGTGTTGAAACTCCAACAGGCCGTTACCCCTCCAGGGTTTGCGGGAGGGCGGTGTGTCGGAATCGGACCGACTAAACCCACACGGTGTGCCATTCTGCGCCTGAGATGGAAGAGGTCAAGGTACTGCTGTTTTTACGATATCTGGACCTCTCCCAGCAATATTATTAGTAACTAGCTAAGCCCTGCGGTTATACAGGTTGTTGTTTTAAAGTGTCATAGGCACAGCTAACGCCGTGGGATGAGAGTAGTCTAAAAAAAAATCCTAAATAAATAAATATTTCGGACATTTTACACACAACATCAATACTCCTTATATCTTCAATATACAAAGTATTGTTCCATTTGAGGTTTGAATCTTTACCACTGTGCGCGGTAGAAAACGGCTTGGAGATCGCAGATAGACAATCAACTGACCACACAATATGCTTTCAACTGGTCTATTAACTCCTTTCTTTCTTTGCTCTAGCTTCGTTGAAGCGATTTCGTAAAGAAGGATGGAAATATGCTACAAAAAGTCGAGGAACCTATTTAATTTCATCATTTCCGGGGCACGGCTCTAGCTCATCTAATGTTAGCCGTCATTCGTATGACGGCTAACATTATGTATATGAGACGTGGATATTGCATATCATTTGCGGATAACGTAAGACTGTCTGTATTTTAAACAGTCGTTACGCAAAATACTTTCAAGGTTACGATAATCAATATTTCGGGCATGTAACACAAAACGCCATCTAGCTACAAACTAAGTAGATATTGTTTTATAACAGGCAGATTGACTGATAGAATACATACATAATAAACATTGAAAACACACAATCTCCAAAACAAATATCTGTAACAAACATTTAATCTGAGACAGGATTTAAACCCGAGACCTCGAGCACAGCATTTGAGTACTACCATTGCGCTACAGAGGTATCTATGTTTGCATATATTACATAGAATAAGATAGATACCGATATATTTGAAGCTGAAAATTGTTAAGACAATTTAGAACACTATCACTAATGAAGAAGTTTTCAGAAAATAATTCAACTTCGAAAATATATTTTTAGTTTTAATTTCCAACTTTGAGACTCTTCAAAAAAATTATAATAATAATAATAAAATAATAATAAAAAAGTTTATTTCCTCTTTACAAAAAATGGTTCTTACAATAGGTATATTTAGGGTCCAATACATGCCATTCAAATACCACATTTTAAATATTCAAACAAGAGTTTTAGATCAAGCAAAACCTTTCAAGTAACTTTAATTGGAGGGTTTTCCTTGCTATTATACAGTTCATTTTCATACTATTCTTCTAAGAAGTGTGATATTAGTGTCGAATACATGCGACAATGAAACTCGTCACGTGTGTGACTAGTCGTATTTAATACCAAATAAAAAAAAAACAATTTCTTCGAAATACTATAACGTCCAATATTTTAACTATTATCAAAGCAAAATGCCTAGCTGTCTTTACATATATATTTTTTTGCAGAAATTAAAAAGACGAACATCATACCACATAATGTGATAATGGTATATATCCCAGTCTACCTTTCGCAAATGTCACTGGAATAGAATACGACTTTAAATATTTTATTTAATCATGACTTCGCCAACTAGAACCTATATCTTTGTGTATTTCATATGTCTAAACACGTATTACATTTGGCAATCAGCGCAGTTTACCACGAAACTCATGAAAGTAGGTTACGTTAATCTATTTCTGTAAAAGACAGCAAAAAAGTTGAATATCTAAGATCATTCTTTCGTTGCTACAACTAGATTAAGAGAATGATTTCAATTTTGGGGAGTTTATGTACAAGTTTTGCTAACTATCTATGTCTTAAATAAATATTAAATCATTCAGCTCTGTGATATAAATTACACTTTAGTAAGTTGACGTTAGACGTGCTCACGAGTGTGTTAGTCTCATTCCATATTGATAATATGTTTATATTGTGATTTATTGCAAAAAGTACTTTAGAATAAATACTTGCAAATTTTCATAACACCTAATGAAAGTAATCAGAAAACTGCTGAAATGATTTTAAAATCGAATGGGATTTGAAAAACAAAAGCGAACGGTGAGTCGATTACGAGGTCTTCTTCATTAACCATCGAAACTACAAATCGATTTTTTGTATAATATGGTTATGTGATGATTAGTCGCACTTTGAGAATTAACGTTTTGCTAAAGAAACATATTTTTTAACTGCATAGGTAAGCGTATCACGTAAAGACCTGTGCTCAGCGTTTCTCTGGAAGATCGTTTCTGGAATAGTTGATCTAGCAGAGAACTAAAGTCATCGACATAGCCTACTAGATTAGCAAGCTGAAGTGGCTGTGGGTTGGCCATATTAACCATAGAACTGATAACTGTTGGGGTCTCGGCAAACGTATTGTATAAGGACAGCAGTTGACAGTGATAGGCTCTAATTTCGTTTATAGTTAAATTTATCAGGCAAATTGCTCATATCATAATCTGGATATGCAATCTGTTTCTATTTCAGTCACATCACATTAAAGAGGGCTGCCTTTATTGGGTTTCGTGACGTCACTTTGGCATTTGATCGAGCATTCCTAGACGCGAATTTAATGCTTATAAATTTATACGAGCAACTAAATTTAAATTTCTAATTATGCACTAGACCCTTTTTAGTGTCCCATTTAATTCTCTAGTATAAAATCAAAACCACGGAAAATAACATAAAAATACGATCAGGAAGATCTGTAGAATATTTACACAAATAAACTTACGTTAATGTTTAAATATAACTTTAAGCTCCCAAAAGACACTTCAAAAAAGTCACAAAGGTCGAAATCACTTATAGGTCACAGGTGGGAATAGTTTTTTATATTCAAACGTCAGAGCGTCCGCGCGCACAGCTCTCTCACTCACTGTGAAGGACTGAGTTTAGCCGCAGGTTACGTAACATGCGGATATTATGAATGAACTAAAAAAAACATTGCTCTGGACGTATTGAAAGGAAAGTGATCTACAGAAATTTTGTTATTGGATTTATCAATGAGCATTATTATTAGCAATAGCGATGTCGATTTTGTAATAAATTGTTGCCTACTCTTATCATTCATCCATCCATATGACTGACTGAAATTGACTGCCCTGTTGGTCTAGTGGTTTGCGTGTGCGGCTGCTGATCAAGAGGTCTTAAGTTTGTGTGATCCACAAATATTTGTTTCGGAGCCTGGGTGTTTTTCTATGTATAATATGTATGCATTTACAAAAAAAAGTATGTTTATGTATTTATATAAGTTTGTTACACATACAAATTCTGTTAATTTGGGACTAGATGACGTTGTGTGTAAGATGTCCGAAATATTTATTATAATTTATATATATTTATTGTATAATAAATGTTCTTCTTTATGTGATTATACATTTTCTTCTCGTATTTTCAGGCTACAATTTATTGAGAGATGCACCATTCTAGTTTTTGATAAAAGATATTGATGTGTGTTTATTATTAGTTGTGTACATTTTTTGTAACCAATGACCACAATCGCAACCAGGATTATTTTGTTTTTTAAAATTAGTATTTTTTGTCTTTAATTTATTTTTTTCCCTTAGGGATGCAGAGGTCCGATGCCAGTCGCTCCGTGGAAAAACTGAAATTCAGGTAAAACCGGTTGAGCTAGTAGCCGACCCCAAAGGAGAAACCCGATTCTGGGCCTAAGCGTTACACGAATGGGATATGTACCAAAAAATTCGTCTATTTTGCTTGATTAACCTATCGAAATCTTAGCTTCATTTGCAATGGCCAAGTGTAGAAAATAAGAAGAATTCTATTGTTTTAAACAATCTTTGTAAACCTCTGCAACACTTATTTCAATATACGTAACTAGCTCCACAAACGTAGCATTCCTAAAATAGGATCAATTTAGTGGAAATCGATACTGTTATAAATAAATAATACTTCTTTGTTTTAGTATAAATGATTGTTTTAATAGGTATTTTAATCAATGTAAATAGAGTCTGGCCAGCGAATCGTGACACAACTACTTACAATGGCGGCAATTCAAAATACCTACAACTGGCAGCATTAAATATAGCATGAAAGGGTAGTTTTGCATTTTTATATTAATGTGACTATGCCATAGAAAAACACAAATGTATCAAATCGTGTTTTTCATGTTATAGAAAACTATAGCGGTTTTGATAACTTTTTTATTTTAGAAGTTATAAAGACCTAACTTGTGAAATAAGCTGACTTAGAAAACTTCGTACAAAAATAAAGAAATAATAAGCAAATACAACAATGTATAATATGTATGTATTTACAAAAAAAAGTATGTTTATGTATTTATATCAGTTGTCTAGTTTGGGGACTAGATGGCGTTGTGTGTAAAATGTCCGATATATTTATTATTTATTATTATTATTAATTATATATTGGGCACGATTTAATTATGGGTAAGTACATAACCCTATTATATGCGTGGCTTGACACACACTTGGCCAATTTTTCATTAAAATAACTCAAAAAATAAACAGAACCTAAAATGTAATCATTGTCTGATTTTACCGATTTGGCCATTGCTGGGAGACCTGAAAATTAGGCTCGTGAAATCGTCATAGATATTGTAATTTATGACCAAATTCTAGCGCTGTAACGCCAGGCCCAAGTTTGTATGGATTTCGGGTTTCTCCTTTCAGAATAAAGGCTAGGAAGATGGTGTCAACCGCTATTTTTAAATTAAAATAAATAAATAAACAAATTCCTGTCTTACATACTGCTATTCGAAATTGTTTACGATAAATGTATAAACAGAAAATGTTATCTGCTAAATCTATAAACACATGTAAAATATTTGTGTTGATAGGGTGAAAAGTACTCTCCGATCTCCTGCTCCTTGGAATATACCTTTACATATAAATACATTTATTTTTATTAGTTGATATTTAATGTAAGTATCTACAATAGTTGACTAAATCCTACTGGCCTTATCTACCTGTTTACCTTTATGGTGCAACCCACCAAAATAAGGAATTCAAAAATTATTTAAAAAATACGAATCCTTGTAATGAAGGAATAACGCCTTGGATAATGATAAAATAATTTATTCAATAAAAAAAATATTACAATTCATCCTTATGACATCCTATGGTCACTCCCAGGTACGTGACCCTGGTCGCTTTGTGATCCCTTTGCGTTTCCTCTTCCAATTTACCCAATATTCAAATAAAGTTTAAAAAGAGGCAGAATAATAAAATACTGTTGAAACAACGTTTCTTTCAAGAAATCCCCTTTAATCACCCAAAAGTAGTTTAATGCCGTCGTCCATTATCCACAGGCTTGCAATCCGCTACTGGAAAGAAAGGTCTAAGACCTTTCTGTAGAAGAAGGTTTTTTGGTAGTAGGTACAGTCAGCGTCATAATCATATTGGCGTTCAAAGTGGTCAAAATGATGTGAAAAACATTAATTCAATTTTATGTTGGCTCGCAAGGTGCTCAAATTGTTGTACGCATTCAAAGTGGTCAAAAGATCTTAGCAATCAGTTGTCATTAATATGTTGGCTAACAGTGTTCATATTGATGTTATCAAATAGGTTGTTCATTGGTTTCTAAGCATGCAAACTAGTCAAAAATATCTTAGCAATAAACAGAAACCAACGTTACGGCCCACAGATAGAGTATACTTTGCAGTTTCTTAGTACTGTTAAATGTTTGTCCTTTTTTGTCTTGAATACCTTTCTCATTCATTTCTTGCATGACGTAATTGACATGTCTTTTGTTTCGAATGTTATTAAAAAATATAGTCCAATATTCTATTAAATCATAGGTAATCTACAATATTATACTGAGAAAAGGAGTTTGGATGTAGGTATATAAATGAGATAAAACCAATTGAATTTTTTTTGATAAAAAGTGGAATTAATGATACGATTATTTATTTTCGAGTAAAAATTCTCATTTGATTCGTCTTCTTGACGAGTACTTTGACACTCTAATATGGTAACCAGGGTTTGAAGATGGAGCTGGAAGGTGGCCATAGGCACTTCAGCAAATGAGTCGATGTGGTTGCGTTTTTGGTTTTTTGTATAAGTTACATAATAATCAACTGTTCGGCTTTGTAGAACGTATTTTAATGTCCTAAAATGTACGCAATGTATCTTGTCATATCGTAAAGCTCGTAGGATTCATTCAAGCTACACGCCGGGTACAGAAAGTACCTATTATAATCGAACGGTCAAATATTATTAAATTTTTACGCAGTTCAATAAAAAGCATTGTCAGTCCGCTCTGATCAGTTAAATTACGCAAGGTATTTAAACGCGGTTTTCATCATAATTAAAGTTATCTTTTAGGGAAGATGTATTAATGTGATTATATTATTGTACTAGATGCGCCCCGCGGTGTTACTCGCGTATCATTATGGTTGCTATGCAAATGTGTTATGCCTAGCAACCTGTGAAGTTTTGACAGGAAATAAACAGTGATGCATTTTGACATCTACGATTTAATGTATTTTTATAATCACCTAGCTTTCGCCCGTTTATCTCGATTATTGCAGTAAAAAATAGCCTATGTGTTATACTGATATTAGGTATTTACCTATGAAATTGCCGTTTTGTATGCAATAAGTGAAAGTACTTATTTTATAAAACTTTTTTATTACTGTTATTCGAAGTAATCACCCATGCAATCGACGCATCTTTGCCTACGCATTGGCAGTTTATTGATGCCCTTTTTGTAAAAATCAGCTGGACGGGAGGCAACAAAATCTTCAAAGGCATTTTGTACTGCCTCTCGGGAATTGAATTTTTTACCCACTAAAAAGTTGTCTAAATTTAGGAAAAAAGTAATAGTCGGTAGGTGCAAGGTCTGGTGAGTATGGCGGATGAGGGAGAGCTTCCAACCCCAGCTCTTGCAGTTCTTCACAGTACACATCTGCATTAATGCTCATGCCGTTTTGTAAAAAGCTGTAGTGAATCACACCCGCACTTGACCACCAAACAGTGACCATCACCTTTTTAGGCGTCATTTTTGGTTTAGGGCATTGCTTTGGTGCTGAACCAGGGTCTAACCAACTTGCTGAGCGCTTTCAATTGTCGAACAGAATCCATTTTTCGTCGCACGTAACAATTTTTAGTTTTAGACAACTTTTTAGTGGGTAAAAAATTCAATTCCCGAGAGGCAGTACAAAATGCCTTTGAAGAGTTTGTTGCCTCTCGTCCAGCTGATTTTTACAAGAAGGGTATCAATAAACTGCCTATGCATTGGCAAAGATGCGTCGATTGCATGGGTGATTACTTCGAATAACAGAAATAAAAAAGTTTGATAAAATAAGTACTTTCACTTATTGCATACAAAACGGCAATTTCATGGGTAAAGACCTATTATATAAGCTATATTACTGTAAAGTTTCATCCAAATCCGTTTAGTAGTTTTTGCGTGAAAGAGCAACAAACATACACACATACATACATACATACTCACAAACTTTCACGTTTATAATATTAATAGGATTATTTTACTGGAACACATATAAAGTGAATGTTTCTTAAAAACATAATATTTTTTATATTATAGCCAATACTGACAAAATTTTACGAGTAACATAAACTACAAATAACCTACAGTAATGATTTAGAAATTTTTAATATAATTTTTTTAATAATTTATTTGTGGATTATACCAACACATATTTTGAATAGGTGACTCATTTCTGCATTCTAATTCCAACTATAAGCTTCTCAAGTAAATGGCTTATTAACTTGCCTTACAAATATTATGGTCATATATTCAGCTTCTGTGCTAGATTAAGCTAATGTTGGTTGTTTTTTAGACTTAAAAGACATGACACTACCACACATCTTAAATATGTATCCAGTACAAGACTTACGGTCCACACAATTCATATTATCATTACCCATTCAGCATTGACATAACCCATAAACCAAAAAACCAAAATGCTTGATTTTTTTCAAGTATTTTAAAATATGTTTTACATGTTTCCAATGTGTTTCATTATAATTATAATTAAACTGGCTCTAGTAACAAACAGCATACAATGTATCTGGGCGGGTTAACATACATAAATAAACTAAAGTTCCTATTAATTGCTGGTAAGGATACTGAGTACAATGAGTGTCTCCGTTCTCTAGCTTCAAATACTTCCATTGGTGTACTGACTGGGTTACAATTTTTCATGATAATCCTATCTAATAAATGATCTACAAATTGTTCCTGATCTACAAAAATCTCATTATTGTTTCATCTGACTCTCATTCCTAAGCATTGTCTAATATTTCCCAAGGCTTTTCATTTAAATTTAGATTTTAACTTAGTCTTAAGGTATTCAGTTTACAATTACAAAAAATAAATAAAATTGTCCACATACAAGGCTATATATCATCCTGACATTATCAATATGTTTAACAAATAAACAAGGTTCATTGATTGACTTCCTATACCCCAAGGTTTGTAAAGAATCATCCACACGCTTATACCATGCCCTAACTGATTCTTCCAATCCGTAGATGACCTTTTAGGGGTCCGAAGTTTATGACTCGGAACCCATAAAGATTCGTCACGTCCGTCTGTCCTCGACTTACCGTCCAAACGGTAAGTGCTAGAAAGATGAAACTTAGTATGAATATGTGTTGTAATTACGACAAAAAAGTGCTACAATAAAATTATGAAAAATGTTTTTACTTGGGGTCCCTCCCCTACACGTAAAGTGGAGATGATTCTTTTTCACGCGGCTACCCCATCGTGTGGGATATTATTAGATAGGTCTTTTGAAAACAATAATGAATTTTTAAGAGGATTTTTTGATTGAGGTGTCCGTTTGCGAGAAACTCCACTTTAAAGGGCACTTTTTTTGTAAAAACAGGGCGTCCCTGTAAAACCCCTGTAAAAGCTAAACGGCGCAAAAAATCTAGAAAAATTCGTGATGGTGGTCTATATAATGAACTTTAAAGGAAAACTGTAGCAGATTAGATGACTTTGTTAGTTCAGGAGTTATAGAGGCTTAAGTTGTAAAAGGCGCTTCCTTGGAAAACGTCATAAATTAACACATTAATACGTAAAAATAGCAGTTATCTATTGGATACGATTTTAAATCCACGTATCATTAACACCCTTAATGATACGTGGATTTAAAATCGAGGAACCCTTTTATGTGCGTGGGGGATTTTATTATTAAACATATTTATTTAATCAAAATATCTACCACTATTATATATACACTGCTGCCATCTAATGGGAAGGTCATTTATGTCTTTGCGATAGAACTCTAGTGATCTAGATTCTACAAACTGTGTGAAAGCATTTTGTTCTGCCTCCTGGGAAGAAAACTTTTTATCACGTAGAAAATTGTCCAAATTACGAAAAAAATGGTAGTCCGTTGAAGCAAGGTCTGGCGAATACGGAGGGTGACGTATGTTTTATTGCAATTCCTCTAGAGTTGAAATGGTTTCTGTCTGACACGCACTTGGCCGATTTTTTTAGTTTTAACACTTTCTGTTTATGACATTCCAAATTGTATAGTAAACTCATATATACACATCTTCAAATGCTCATTCAAAAAAGCTGTGGTTACATCAAGGTGAGTTATTTGTAGATTATATATAACACTGAATACAAGCAATAGTCTTATTGTAGTGACGGTCCACTGGTGAGAATGTTTCTGTATAGTCTGTGAGTCTGTGCCTGGTCTTTGTGTAAAACCCTTGGCGACTAACTGACCATAATATCGCACAGTATCACAACTGTCCACTTTTTTCTTGAACACCCACTTACACTACTTAACCTCTGTTGTTTGTTTTGGCTTGTCCACTACTTTCCAAGCTTCGTTTTCTTCAAATGATTTTCCGATTCCTCCTGTACAGCTTTACTCCATTCTCTTGATTCTAGGCTGGTCTACACATGGATTTGTACCGGTTTCAACACCCACATTACTATAACTAAACCTCTTTCTTCCTCTAACATCTTTAGCGGGCTTAGTACTCTGTATTTTTTTAACTCTCATACACTGCCAAGTGTTTCATCTGAAAGACTAATGTCTATGTTTGGTTCTTCCTATGTACTGTCCTCATTGTTACTTTTCTTAGTTGATTGTTCAGAGTCCGAATTATCAGAAGATGACTTATGTTCTATGCTAATCACTATAATCAGAAGATGAGTTATTGTTATCATTTATTACAGCTTGCATATTATCCCGTAACGATTCCCAAATCGCATTTACGTTAGGATATACGTAATAGGATAGGGTTTACGTTAGACTTTTTAAGGTGTACAATACTGTAGTACATTATTTTGATCTTTCTCGTAGGGTAAAGCCAGCGTTTACAATGTAAGCGTAAAAAATGGGCTTATTTACGACATCACATTAGAAACCTCTAAAATTATCAATGCTTCTCTACTACATTAAGCATGTATTGTACATATAAACCTTCCCCTTGAACTCTATCTATTAAAGAAAACGGCATTAAAATCCGTTCAAAGATCTAAGTATTCATAGGGACAGACAGAGAGCGGAAGCGACTTTGTTTTATACTATGTAGTGAAACTGCAAAGTATACTCTATGTGTGGGTGATAACGTTGGTTTCTCTTTATTGCTAAGATATTTTTGACTAGTTTGCATGCTTAGATACCAATGAACAACCTATTTGATAACATAAATTTGAACACTCTGTCAGCTAACATATTATTGACAACTGATTGCTAAGATCTTTTGACCACTCTGAATGCGTACAACAATTTGAGCACCTTGCGAGCCAACATAAAATTGAATTATTGTTTTTCACATCATTTTGACCACTTTGAACGCCAATATCATTGTGACGCTGACTGTACAACGCTTGTCAGACAGGTTGGTATAGAGTTTATCACACCCCAGAGATAACTTTAATACAATAATTGAATTTCTATTATTACAACTTGATCTAAAGCATGTTACAACATCATACACATTCTATTTCTCTAAGCCATGTAATAAAACTGTTAACATTAAACGAGAATAATTGACGACGGCTGTGCCCATTTGCTTAACAAAAGAGCATAGCATTTGCAAGTAACATTAGTACTTCATTTTCTTGGCACTGCTCCCGCTGATCTTTAATGTCTTGATAATTATCCATATCTATTTAGAACGAGTATTGTGTTTGCACCGAGCCTGTGCGGGTGTGCGCGACCTAATACGCGGTGCTGCAAAAAGCAGCAGTCCAGGACCAAAATGCCAACTTGTGACGTGTGCCAACAGCCCGCTAACCAAATCTGTGGTGGCTGCAAGCTTGTTTACTACTGCTCCAGGCCTCATCAGAAACTAGGATGGCGCGAAGGACACAAATTTAAATGTTGTGCCTTCAAAATCGAATATTCGGATACCTTAGGACGTCATATGGTCGCTACAAGAGATATTAAACCAGGTGAAATGATTCTAAAAGAAAAACCAGCCGTTATAGGTCCAAGGATTGCATGCACGACTGTCTGTTTATCATGTGGCAAATACTTGGATCCGAATGAGTATCAGTATAATTTTGATTATTATAAATGTTCTAAGTGTAACTGGCCAATGTGCGGGCCAGAATGTGAAAATTCCGAGATTCACAAGCCAGAGTGTAAGGCCATGACTGATAGGAAATATAAATGTGATATAAAATATATTGGTACCAATAAAGTACAAGCCGCTTACTGCGTAATATCTCCTTTGCGGGTTTTATTAATGCGCCATTCGAACCCCCTTCAATTTGAAAACATTATGAATCTTGAATCTCATTTGGAGGAACGAGTAAATACTCCTTTGTACATGGTTTTGAAAGCAAATTTAGTTACTTTTATAGTTCAGGTTCTTGAATTACCATTCGATGAAGAAACTATATTGAAGGTTGCATCTATATTTGATACAAACTCATTCGATGTGCGTTCACCAGATGGATCACAGAGATTACGAGCCATATATTTAACAGCTTCTATGATTGACCACAGTTGTAAACCCAACACGAAGCATGTTTATTTAGGTGATAATTTCCATTTAGCTCTGATAGCAACAGTTCCAATAACTAAAGGGGACCTAATTACGGCAACATATTGTCAATCTCTTTGGGGAACATTGGACAGGCGAAAGCATTTGATGACGAATAAATTTTTTGCATGTGAATGCGACAGGTGCAAAGATCCAACAGAACTTGGCACAAATCTTGGCAACATATATTGTTCTGTATGTAACAACCCATTCAGTCCAACAAGTCAATGGCGCGGTGCAATGCTACGTTCAACAGATCCTATGGATGAAAATGCACCTTGGAAGTGTGAGAAATGTGAGCATAGTATTTTAGCCAAACAAATGGTTTGGGGCAATAATGCTTTAAAACAAGATCTTTATAAGCTTGACAAGAGTAATCCAAAAGCCTTCGAGGAGTTCATTGACAAATATAGTCAAACATTACATCCTAGCAACCATTTAGTTGTGCAGGCAAAGTTGGCATTAGTGCAAACATATGGAAACAAGAAAGGATATGCTTTGAAAGGTACAGTTATGGCACACTTCTTGTAATGAAAATTAATTTTGATATCCGTTAGAAAATTGTAAAGAGTGTATCTTGAAAAATTTTCTGAATCATTTTACACTAGGACAAATGTTACATTGTTCGTATCAGAAATAATGTAAACCTTTAATTACCTTAAAATTTTGATATTATGAAGAACAATCAGGATTTTTGTTCGCGTTCAATTGAATTCTGCAAACATCATAATAATAATGATATTAGTATTATTTTTGTTTGCGTTCAATTTAATAATAAATATTTCGGACATCTTACACACGACGCCATCTAGTCCCAGATTAAGCAGAGCTTGTATTATGGGTACTAGACAACTGATATTAATACATAAACATACTTTTTTTTGTAATACATACATATAATACATAGAAAACACCCAGACTCCGAAACAAATATTTGCAGATTACACAAACATTTGGTACGACCCGGGAATCGAACCCGAGACCTCTTGATCAGCAGCCGCATTGGCTAACCACTAGACCAACAAGGCAATCAATTGAAACAAACATTGAATTGAAACAAAAACAAACAATTGACAAATCGAATTCTGCAAACATCATAAAAACAATAAGTATTAGTTTATGAAAAACTTAACTTTTAAACTGTTTGTTAAATCTATCTTTTGTTATATTTAAAAAAGAACCCTAACGATTTTACGAATTTAAATTTAAATTTTAAACTGGTTTTTAATGACCTGCATTGAAGTGGAAAATCTTATAATTTTATTAAGATTAGGGGTCTAGCTTAATAATATGTTGAATAATAAGATTATAAGTGTATGGGAAGACTTACGCGTGACATATAGAGATTTTGACAAGAAAGTACCTAAATAAATTTAAAATAGATTACGGACAGCGAACATTTCGTAAAAAAATTCAATCAAATGGAACATCTTAGCGTAAAGAACTGCTATAAAACTAACATATTTATGAGATAATAATAGTTATACGTGCGCTTAGAAATTATATAAAAACTTTTCTTCTAGAACTACCTGAGAATCTTCTAAGGAGAAAAATTTTCCTGTGTCACGACCTGTTAGAGATCGCTGATAAATTAGAACCAGGTATGTCAAAGTTCAGAGGAGAGATATTACTTGAACTTCAAGCGGCAATGACGATGCAAACAAAGAGAGAGTTTGAAGCAGGAAAAATCACAAAAGCTGAAGCACAGGTAACATTGTATTCTAGCTCTTAAAAATACATTTAATAAATCACATCCCTAATAGTAAAGTTATAAATGCGAAAGTATATCTGTCTGTTTGTTACGTTTTCACGCCTAAACCGCTGAACCGATTTTGATGATTTTGGTATTAAGATAGATGAGGCTACTTTTTACCGCGTTATTTGATATACACGCGGGTGGAGCCGCGGACCAAAGCTGAGATTTAGGTATGATCGACATTGTCTTTGTAAGAAACCAAAGAGATACGGACAGTTACCGAAACTCATAATTATGCCACATTACAACGTAGGTCTAATTTTGATAACTAGATATGCAATTTTTCCGTCCGTATTTTTTCTCACAACATTAATAATTTTCTGACTTGCACATAACAAGACATCGAAAGTCAAACTAGAGTCAAACGTGTGCAACATCATATTTATTTTATGACAGGTCGCTATCAGTGTTCTGTAAACAATGACTTTATTGCTAGACTTAATAGCATTGTGAACCTTATTAACTTTCGAATATGACCCAATTCAAGTCTGCATAACAAACAGTAGATATCCACTATCTCATTTTGTTTAGTATTCATGTTACAAAATAACCTTCAATTTTATTTTTAAAAGTTTTAAAGAGATTTGAAACCGATTAAACCGACTGTACACTCCTTACTTCCTAGTTAGTACCTTCCCCTAATGGTAAGGTTACTGTCTCCATCTAAGTGGCCTCTTTTTAGGGGACTTTGGTGAAAAAGATCGTGCAGTTCACAGATTGGAGTTATAAATCCAGCACTTGGTATATCACACAGACATCCATTTCGAAAACATGTTTTATAACTTCTTAATTGTACTTTTTCATCTAGCTAAAAACAGAAAGTAGCATGCAGAGCTGACGGCATTAGTGGAGAAGGACCTTCAGGAAAAAAATAAGACAATTGACATAGAGTTTGTTAACTCTTTTTAGACTTTCCCGACTTTTACACATAGTCATATTTTTACTGTAAACGAGACTTATTCGTGATAAAATTAAAAAGGTTACGATACCTTCTTAAACAGGGTAGACCGTTCGAAACGTCGGAAAATATAAGGTATCGTAACCTTTTTGATTTTATCGCGAATAAGTCCCGTTTATAGTAAAAAAAAACATTATTTTCATTGTTCAGCACATTCTTCGCAAATTTTAAATACTCTTCCCCATTGTATGAATGCACACGAATAGAAATTTAATCTATCTCTCAACAGTTAAGCATTTGCCATCTGTAATTACATTGTACGTTAATTGGCAATGTACCAATATTCTTGGTATCTCTGAGATATACAAATACATATATTTTATATACGATTGCTTTATGTATTAGTAAACTTCTACTGTAATAGCATCTGTGTTTATTCATTTTCATTGAATATATCAATATATCTTTGTTATTCTAATGTGTGTGTGTAAAAGTGCGTTTACGTTTTTACGTATTTCTTGTTGTCTGGTCTGGACTGCTATAAAAATGTATTTTAAGGAATAAAAGGACATACATATATTATACAATTTTCACACCATTCCTTAGAATTGAGGTTTTTACAACAAAACCAACATACACATATAGAATAGTAAGGCTAACGTTATATTCGAAGAAATTAGAACTGAACTTCATGTGTTGTTCTTACCACTCTTGAGCTGATTGGGAATGCCTAATGCATTAAGTCTGCCATTGTACTTTTGTTTTGCATAAAGTTATTAAATAAATTAATTAATGAAAAAAAACGAAGTACGGAATGTATCTTGATGCAAATAATGTATACCTTATCAGCTTTTGCCCGCGGCAGCATATCTCTTTCTCAAACGAAAAATCTAAGTATAAACCAATATTTATATAAAGCGGTTTAGCCGTGAAAGCCAAGAAGATGGACACACAGGTAGATAGACAGAGTTACGTACATATACATATACATGCAAATTTTGTTCAAATGTGCGTGACGTAGTAAAGTAATGTAAAATGTGTACTACATACATATATTATTTACTTATTCCTTAGGTCCTGTTTCATCTAATACAACCTTTATTAGTGTGTCTAAAACCACCCTAATAAGTTAAAAATATAATAAAAAAATCATTATTAGCACAGAATTTCAACTATAAACCTTAAGGTTTTTAAAATAATTTCATAATAATCCACCATTCACATACATTTTCTGAAGAGAATAAGAATTAAAACAAGATTTTATATAATAACTTTAATGTTGTTTTAGGATGAGCTGATGGAAAGTTTGGTAATGTTACAAGAAGCAGCGAATATACTGAGAGTGGAACCACACATGAAAGATAACTTAGAAGCAAAAATTCAGGAGCTGAAAAGTCTTCTGGACGCTACGGAATCAGATGGAAAATAAATAGAAATATGGTAATCTAAGGGACCCTAAATCAAAATATTAATATAAATACGACGAAACGCTGAATAATCAATGATATTGATTAAATATGAGATTATATGTGTTAGCCAAACATAAAAATATTAATTTTCCTCAAATTACAAACACTTTACGTCTTTGAAAAGATCTCAATACCACTTATATAATATCTCACCTTTCTCCATATATTTAAATGTAAAATTAACAACTCAGTCAAGTTTGCTATTCATTCATTATAAGTGTACTAAATTTCGCCCGCAGCTACGCCCGCGTGTATCTCGATTATTGCAGTATAAAGTAGCCTATGTGTTATTCTGATATATAAGCTATATTACTGTAAAGTTTCATCCAAATCTGTTTAGTAGTTCTTGCGTGAAAGAGCAACAAATTTACAAACATACTCACAAACTTGCGCGTTTATAATATTAGTAAGGATATTCGCACAGATCAATCTTTTATTAGTTTGTAAGGAATTAAATAGTTTTTTCAACATGTTGTTGGCGATTAAAGATCATACAAAATTATATTTTATCCATTTGCTTTCTTGCACTTTTATCCATTCAAATAAATAAAATTGAATCTCCTGTTTGTGATTTCAATTTATCAACCTTAAAAAGTTTTCACATCATTTTATTACAGTGATTTACTTCAACAATATTTACATACAAGCGTAAAAAATTCTTCCGCATCATCGCTTACTGGTAGCGTTTTGAAAAGACTGACTGCATTGTCACATTGAATGGCAATGCTACTTCTGTGTGATAGAAAATGTAAATTAAATTCTTTTCAAAATATGAAAGTACTTAATATGGCACAATCACATTAAATTCCGAAACGGTTTGCAAGTAATACCGCGAGATGTAATTAGTCTCACCATCATCAACAACCTTTAACAGTCCACTGCTGGACATAGGCCTCTCCTTTGAAAGGAGGTTTTGGCCTACTATACCACGCTGGCCAGACGGGTTTGTAAAGGGTTTGTTTCAAGTTTTCCTTCTCTTGGCAGTGATGTTAGCTGCTTATTTGTTCCTTTAGTCGCCTCTTACGACACCCATGTAATGAATAGGGGTAGTGACACTTTGTAGTGTTAACCCGACACCACGCGGACACGTCACCACGTGTATACACCACCAGCAGTATCATCAACAGCCTTTAGCAGTCCACTGCTGGACATAGGCCTCTCCTTGAAAAGGAGATATTGGCCTACTATACCACGCTGGCCAGACGGGTTGGTATAGGGTTGGTTTCAAGTTTTCCTTCTTTTTGCATTGATGTTGTCTTGCGTAGTTTATCCCTTAGTCGCCTTTTACGACACCCGCGGGATGAATAGGGATGGTGACACTATGTATTCTTAAACCGTCACCACACGGACCACACCAGCCACACCAGCAGTATACTCACTCATAATGCTACTCTGCTGGGCTCGGGTTTCCGCTCAGGAGTAGGCCATAGGTCTCTACGCGGGCCGAGCACTGGACTGGCAATACAAAGTTGTGGCTACGTAATCTTGTAGTTGAATGTTTTTAAGCCTTCAAATAAGCTTCATAACAGGTACCGACTGCTTAACGTGACCTTCGAGTCACGGAGATGCTCATGGTATCATTCGACTAACGGTCACCAATTGTTTTTAATAGAAGGTTTCTAAAGCGACTCTACTCTGAATGATGCAAAGCATGAGTAGAATCCAAGAGTATGGACCACCATCCTCATTGTTAGTGCATATAATGCAGCATAGTGACCCTCACCTTGGCGACATAGTGAGATGTTGATACATCGTTCGATGCGGAGTGATTGGGCCTCCAGTTCACACTCACCAACGAAAGACGACATCACGAACGCTGTCCTACTGTGCTGTCATTTTGCAATGGATTACTAGGGCAACTACTTACTTACTAGCTGCCCTAGTAGTCATTTGCACTTTTTTTTTTTTTTTTTTTTTTATATTTAAGCCTGCCAAAGTGACTCTACTCTGCCTGATGGAAAGCATGAGTAGAATCCAGATCCAGGAGTAGGGGTCACCATGCTTATTGTGAGGGTAGGCAATGCAGCATGGTGACCCCTACCATGGCAGCCTGGCTAGATTATTCTGCATCATTCTCCCGGCGTTCGAAGGGCGGGAGAATGATGCAGAATGATTGGGCCTCCGGTCTCACACTCACCAACGAAATACGACAGCAAGAATGCTGTCATTATTAGGATGGTCTTCTGTGTGAGGGTAGTACTGGCCGGGTCGAGCCGGCCCATTCGTGCTGAAATCAGCGTGGCTCTACTACCTAAAGAATAATTCTTCACTGCTGCTGCACACTGCACTTCAGATAAATTAGTTTTTTGAATTTGTTTGGTCTTTATTCCCTGAACTATAGGTAATCTTGACTTGAGCCAAGGACTTGACAGGCCTATGAGCGCCTCATTTATTTTGATAGTCATTAAAAAAAGACATGGTTTCGTATCTATTACAAGTTTATTACGTAGATATAATACACATGCTAGTTAATTAATATTTTTATGTTATTTTTAATTTCGATAACAATTGCTTTAGCAATAGAAAATTCTATCCTATATATGTGTGAAACTTGGCTTAATAAAGTAACTTATACTAAGTATTGCAAGAATTGAATATTTCAACCGAATTTTTTGTAATTTCGTTTTTACTGAAACCAAAATTAGCTTCGTGAAGTATATGAAAATCAACTTATGCAAAGTGAAGCTGTTATGTGAACCTTTCATTGAAATCACACGCGAGTTCCAAAAAGGTTTCCACTTAATTTTATTTGTTTGTATTGATTATACAGTACTAGCTTTTGCCCGTGGCTTAGTCCGCGGTGTATGACGGTTTTTGCATTAATTGCGAAAATAATCTTACTGATTTTCAATTCAGAAATGTTAATTGTTAACAGTTCCCAAAATGTTCAGTCTGATATTGGTTAAATTTATTATCTAGTTAAGCAAGAGTTACCTAAAATGCTAATGTTTATGACAATTATGGTTAAAATTTAGAAATGTTCAGCTTTCAAAGGAGTCACTTTAGTAGGCTTAGCGGTAACGTCATCAGCTTTGATTGTCAACTCTACAGAATCCATATTGATGTGCAAAATATTCTTGATAACACGTGAAAGTTTCCTGTTTTCACGTGGTGAGTTCTCTATGACGAAGATTTTATCTGTATTCTTGTCAAATACTTCTTTTTTTCGTCTTGTAAACTGAAAGAAACATAAATATTATGTTAGATAAAGGAGGAAACGAACAACTAAATAACTTTGAAGAAAGAACTAAATTCTTGCTGACAATATTATTTATATACATAAATATGGTTCTGGAGATTTCTTTTATTAGACTCCCTACATAATAGAAATCTATTCTTATTTTATCTTTTTTGTTGTTTATACATATTTTGTCAAAAATAAATTTATTGTCTCTAAATTACTTTTCTAAGCATTGTTCTGTTATTGATTTGCTCAACAGAGCGGATATTCGTTACAGACGTATTAACTTTAACAAGTTTTATCATCATCATCAGCCTATCATAATCCATTGCTGGATATTTGCATCTCTTTAATTTAACAAGTTTAGTTTTATAAAAATAGACCTGTGAGGTATTTAAAAAAAATTACTACAAAAATGTTAAATAATCTGTGAACTGACCACAGGACGTACGCAGCACCAACTTCCGAACCTAAAACAAGCAACTCCTCGAGTTCGATCCATTGCTTTCTTGAATCTCAAGTTAGTGAATCCATAAATTAGCGGATTTATAGCGCTGTTCAAATACATCATGTAATTTGCCGTAAACCACATTATGTTGAAGCTGCCATCTACCTGTAAAAGTGTATATTAGTGAAAAATAAGAACCGCTGCTTCAAGCTGTATATAAGTGATCCACAAGTGAGTTTTGACTTCCTCAAATAAATTTGCATCTATTTAAAGTTACTTATTTACATTGTTTTTTTCCCTATTCGTTTTAAAACGTGTATGTAATTTATAATTGGATCTAAGTTTTATTGTATTCAAAATTCTTAATCCAATCACTCAATAGTATTGGATCATACTATTATGTGTTGGTTTCAGAATTTTAGCCTGTTGGTCCCCACACTTTAGTTACATCCGCCTTCTTGCGGCTCTTGCCCTACTTAGGGGGGTCTTCAATAAATCCTACCAAAAGCTGTATACGGGAATCGTACGGTCGATAGTACTCTACGGGGCACCAGTATGGGAATACACTGACAGCACGAAATATCGTAATTTTGTAAAGGCCAACCTGCGATGGACATCAGAGTGATAAAACAGAGTACCGTACGATCTCTTTTGAAGCATTAACTTATTTTTTTGTAGGGTTATTCTGGGATCTGGATGCCAAACTCTTTGCGATATAGTACTGGTGGCAAAAAGTAATCTTCTACCAGGGCGAGCTACTAGTGCCTCGAGAAAAAGAGGTATCAGTTCTGCGTGTAGTGTCTCGCTTCCGTTTTTATTTTTGATCCGAATCGAGAGTGCATAGAGCGCTGTTGCTTCTTTCTACAAAGAAGTCATGTCTTCAAAGGAAGCGGCGCGGTGGAACGAGGAATTCGTCCGAACAGAAACAGCACAGTGTTCCGTGTGCGGTCTAAGAGAACGACGGCCGATAGGCGACGGTTGCAACGAGTGACGGGATCTGTCTTGGGTGAGACGGGTAAAAACCTGTCAGGGTTGACGGAATAATGTAATTGCGATTCTCTCTCACCCAGCTTACAAATAGTAAGCAAAGGAACATCAAAATGTGTTTTAGCTGATAAGAATCCTACAGACCTTTTTGTTTCGCCCCAATGAGTGAAGGACATCCAAGAGGATTTTTTTCCGGTTCACAAAAAAAGTATTTAAGACGCATATCAACTTTACTAGTTTTGTATATTTTTTAAATTAGTATTATACCTAATACTAATCACCCAACTAATTGGTTTCAAACTAAAATACCGATATTTTGATATACACTTACTGAATTGATTTCAGGATCCAAATTTTTTTTCCAGTAAATTAAAATTGTGTATGGCACTCGACATATAACAGCCGCTGCCAGAATAAACGCGGTGATCCTCATCGCTCGACTCCTGGCTTTGGCGATAGCACGACCTCCCCCACGAGAGGATAGCTCACGACTACTGCGTTCTAATTGCCACATTATTGCGCCATACTGTGTAATAGAAATAATTGATCAATTAAATCTTTTTAGAAAACCATCATTGGTGTTCATCTCACCTTATACCTCGAAAACATTTATAACATACAATTAAGCATCTTAAAACAATAGTACCTAGAAAAACTAAACTAGAATTTAAAGAAGACAAATGTGGCTTATTCAAGCATTGTCAAATATTAAACGTGTTCGACAAAGTGAGCGTATGTGTACTGGGTGAGGAATACCACAACCTTGCTAAATTAAAGAAAAATATAAGATTGGAGTCATTACGTCACTTGTCAAACTTACCTATAGAATACCTAAGCGTACTAACGTATATGGGACGCGGACGTGGGAACACATACTGCCCCGTATATATTGAACAACATACCTATCGAAATACCCGTTGCAAGATGAATAAAAAAAACTGTAAAACTGTTTTGATAAAGCATTTACTGTCTAGCTGATACTCAACTATATATATAATATTAAAATATAATAATACTAGTTGACCCAGCGAACTTCGTACCGCCCAACTTTAAAATTCCAGAACTTGATCGCAGCGCCACCTACCGGGTCCAATTGCGAATCTAAACCATTCCCAGATCCCCTTGAACACATACAAAAAATTTCATCAAAATCGGTCCAGTCGTTTGAGAGAAGTTCAGTGACATACACACTCACAGAAGAATTATATATATAAAGATTTATGTTTTACAGATATGCAAGTTATTTGTAACCGAGATGTGTCTGGTATACCACGGATAAACTCTTGATGGTTTGTGTGGTATATAATGGATAACTGTATGCATGTATGAATTTTATATTAGACAATAAATAAAAAAAAAATAGTCCATTTTATATGGGAAGTTAGCCCTGTGTAACCCTGGTAGCCTTTTTGTTCAGCTCACTTTACTGTTCTGTCCAGTGGTTTTTAGATTAATTAAATTTCACCAATAAGAATACTATCTAACTACAATTTTCAGTAGTTTAGTTTTGGTTTGTTTAAAACAAATTAAAAGGTTCACGTTTTATTATTAGGATTTTTGAAAAGTCACTTACAGTAACAACCATAGCAGCAAGTGGGACCCATACCAGCAGAGTCAATAAAAAGTGCCAATAAATACCTAACACTCGAACATCTTCTGCGCAAAATGTTTCTAAATAGTCCAACCATTGACGTTCCTGTAATATGTTTATAGAGCATAAATTATTCATTCAGATCTTTTCATAAAATATAGGTAGCAGTGCAAGCTGCACGCTTTAGCACGAATGGGCCGGCTCGACCATGGCAGTACGCACCCTCACACAGAAGATCAACCTAAAAATGACACCATTCGTGTTGTCGTATCTCGTTGGTGAGTGTGAGACCGAAGGCCCAATGATACAAAATCATCCTACTCTCCTGCCATACTGTGGGCCACCATGCTGCATTATCTGTACTCATAATAAAGATGGTGACCCCTACTCTTGAATTATACTTATGCTTTCCATAATGCAGAGTAGAGTCAGTTTGGTAAGGTTAAATATAATATATCCGGACACGGTTGCTTCGGTGAGTATTTGAAGAGAATCGGACGTGAATCTACGGCACAATGCCACCACACACCAACCCAGGAAGTGAGTCCAGTCACCCCGGGATGCACCTCAGTTGTGGGGTATGGCAGCGGAACACCAAAAGCTGCTGTTGCGATCCTGGTTTTCCTCCCGACTGTCGAGGTAAGCCGCCGCGGGGTTTAGTGAGTAGACCAGTTGCCCGGGAGTCCCACACACGTTCTTCGTTGTCCCCAAGAAGGGTATGGTGCGAAAAGCATTCCCAGTGTAAAAAAAAAACAAACTAAGTGGTATTAATATTTACAAAAAGCTGATTTTAGTTGAGGTTGACAACTGAAACGGCGGTCGAATACGATCAGAATCAAATTTAAAATATATAATTTGAACTCACCACATAAGTTCTCTTAACAATCCACGGTATCGATAGACACATTGATAAGAGCCACGACGCCATCACAAGTTTTGGAGCTACTTTCATAGTAATCCTGGCTTCTGTGGTTAATGCTGCTGCAGCCAAACGATCGTAGGATACCAACATGACGGCGCTCACACTTGCCAGTAGAAATGTAGCTACAAGGATAGAAACATAATCAAAACTAACATTTTCGTTAAACATAATGGATCTTGTTAAACTATCTAAAATATCTGGGTGTACTCATATCACATACACTGGAATATTACATGGCAATAAGAAATGAAACGCATATTTCGGATACTTTGTTTCCTAACGGGTGCATGTTATTAAAACAAGTAGAAAACGGTACCATTACTAGTAATAGAATTATGATTTCAACAAGTTATTGTTTTTGGAATTTAAACATTGAAAGCTATCATTTAACTTAATTTGCACTTAATGACAACATAAATATTTTCATTATTTTATTTTTATTAACAAAGACAACTCCCACATTAAAATAATATTCCTGACTATACAAACATACAAGAAACGGACACAAAGAACACCCAAACGAAGAAAAAAAATTTGTGGATCACACTAAATGTTTTCCCAAGTAGGATTATTCCCACAACACTTAGTCTATAAATTTAAGTATTATAAAGACCAATAATTGAATTCAACATACCTTGCATAAATCCTTCAAATCGACACCCAAAGTTTTGTAAGATGAACTTTTGGTAGAAATCTCTAATGAGCATGAACCAAGGTGACAAAACTAGCATCAACAAATCGGTGAAGGCCAAATTACCTATCAAATAGTTACTTGGGGATCGAAGCCATTTGTTCTTGAACAAGATTATCAGTATTATGGAGTTCAGAAATATTCCCATAACTGCTATGACGACCATAAGGGTGGATTTGATGGCCATTTCTTTTGTTGATCTTACATGCCATAGTGTATTCGGGAATTTATGTTCAGATGAATCAAACTGCAAAAAAATACATTTTTTTACTAAAAAAGATTTGTTTTAACAGAAAGCGCTGTTTATTTCCTATCTCATTATAATTCCGATCAATAATTCTCGGTCCGAGCTGTTATCTGCATGAAATTCAGAATAACAGCCCGGAGTATGGAAATCGACTATTTTTCACGCTGTGCTGCTGTCGGTCCCACTGGTTATAAATATCATAAATATCAGCAATCGGGATTTCAATGCCCTCAAATATGCTGACAACTTTTTTAACTTTCAAATTCAGTTCATCTTTAGAGTTGCTGAAGTCTAATGCCAGTCATTCCGTGGAACAAATAATAATTGGGTAAAACCGGTGAAACTAGTTGCCGACCACAAATTTCTTGGGAATAATAACATTTAGGAAGATGAGGTGCTTGTTTCCTTTGTATTAAATTTGTTTGAATAAACAGTATTGAACCAACTTAGTTTTAAGTTTGATTACCAACCGGGGAAAGCAACGAAACTGTAAAGCCATATTTCTGTGATCGAGCTGGTCTATGGTCCGAGCTCCCAATATATAAATGATTAGTTTGTGTAGTAAAAAACATTGAATAGGGTTACTCACATCATTAAAATCATTCAAAGTCCAGTTTCTAGCGAATTTCTCATGTGTTTCGTTGTAGTCTGTATGATCCATGTCCAAATCAATATTCACTTCATGACGTTAGCACGTAGTTTTTATGTATAAAAGCTTGCTGCTGTAATTCAAAATAATATTGATAATTTAAAGAACATTATAAAATAATTTCCAACATAATGTTTAATATTCAAGCGCTATTTTCTTTTTGTTCATAAAATTATAAATGGAAGAAACAAAATATTATACTGGACTATGCTTATATAAAAAGCTTAAATACAATATAATTAAAATCGGTATCAATAAAAATTATTTAGATTCAAATACAAAACATAGAAATAATAATATTTACACACAAACAACACAAACACGAAATAAAAATATCCTTAGACAAAGGAATGATATATCAATCGCAATATTAAATGAAGGCAGTATGCATCACACAATAGACAACAGAAAAACTCTCATAATGTTTCCCAAATTTTAAACCTGTAGTTATTAAAAGCACTAAAATTAAGAAAACTAAAGAATAAATAAATATATCTTGAACGAGAATTTTCTACCAATCAATCTACAGCAATCTCCAATATCCATGCACTGAATGACCGGGAGTCGATAAACACACTTCAGATAAGAGGTTTTAGGTAGTCCATTGGCATGAAAGCTTTTTTATCTAGAAGATGATTGATAGCACCCAAATGAGGCTTGCAGCAAGGCTGGGGAAATAATTTTGTTCATCGATTGAATTGTTATCAGGCTACCGGATAATAGCGTATGGTATTGTTGTAACAGTATGTGAATACAGAGAAATGCAAGGTACGATTATAAAAGGCAGGATTATTCACAGAGTTTTTTGGTTTGTTTCATTAAAAGCATTGCAATTCAGTCTGTGATACAAACCGTTTGTTTTTCTTGCATCTTTTTGAATTATTTACTCAACTATAAATTATTATATTGTCATTTTTTCTATTTTTATCATATTTAGAATTAAACAAAGATAATATTTTAGTATTCGAAATGATCAAGTTGGAGATTAGAAATTGGAGAATGTTGAAACTGCAACTTTCGTTTCCGGTTCCGTAGCCAAATGGCAAAAACCCTTATATATTCCTGTCTGTCTGTCCGTCCGTATGTCACAGCCACTTTTTTCCGAAACCATAAGAACTATACTTTTGATACTAGGTAAGTAGATGTAATCTGTGATCCGCATTAAGATTTTCACATAAACAAAGAAAAAAAAACAATAGATTTTGGAGGTCCCCATACTTGGAACTGAAACTCAAAAAAATTTTTTTCATCAGACATACGTGTGGGATATCTATGAATAGGTGTTCAAAAATGATGTTGAAGTTTCTAATATCATTTTTTTCTAAACTGAATAGTTTGCGCGAGAGACACTTCCAAAGTGGAAAAATGTGTGTAACTTCTAAATCAAGAGAGTGATAAAACTAAAAAAAATATGTTGTACATTACCATGTAAACTACCAACGAAAATTGGTTTGAACGAGATCTAGTAAGTAGTTTTTATTTAATACGTCATAAATCGTAAACCGCAATTTACCTTTCATTCAATCAACGAACTACAAGAACTTTTATATGACGTTACTTGCTGATACGGAACCCTTCATGGGCGAGTCCGACTCGCACTTGGTCGCTTTTTTTTAAATGGATTTGCGAAAGATGGAGAGTAATCTGAAAAGATCTGTACCTTACTGAGTTAAAATTCTAACACCCGAGCTTCTTCGAAAATTTGACTGCCTATGCGGCTGTCGAGGTCTTTGGTTCAATTCTCGGGTCGGACAAAATGTTAGTATGATCTGCATATATTTGTCTCGTAGTTTGGGTATTCTCTATGTATAATATGTATGCTTTACAAAAAAAGAAGAATGTATGTATTATATCACTTGTCTAGCATAGTACAATCTCTGCTTAGTTTGGGACTAGATGTCCTTATGTCAGATGTCCGAAATATTTAAATATTGGCTCAGATGTTATCTATCTATCTACATCATACTCGGTGATGGCGACTCCCTCCTGTTCAGCCTGGTTTCTCCCTAAGGCTAGCAAGGCCGAACTTAGTATTAAAAGTTCGGTTGCACCGCGTATAGTAGAGGTGGCCGTCAGAGTTGCAAGTATAGTGGTATGAGATCTTGGGTCTGGTTTTGCGAAATTGTCGCTTCGCGTCAAGTTCCTTCAAACGGGCGGTCTCGAACTCCTCGACACCCGTGCAGAACCGTCCTTCGCCATTCGGATCTGAGACTCGTACACCGCTCCAAGGCATATGTTGGTTTGGCACAGGCGAGGAGGTTACGCTTGAGAACGTACTTATACCGGAGGTATTGACCACCCTGTCTACGTTTTCCGCAAGTTAACTCTGAGTAAAATACTTGCTTTTGGTAACCTGTTATGCGTGATACGTGGCCGGTCCATCTCAACTGCTGCCTCACTATTAATGCTTCTACTGCCTTGTTGGTCTAGTGGTTGGCAAATGCGACTGCTGATCAAAAAGTCTCGGGCTCGATTCCCAGATCGGGCTAAATATTTGGGTAATCCACAAATATTTATTTCGGAGTCTGGGTGTTTTCTATATATGTATTTATTTACAAAAAAAAGTATACATTTATATCAGTTGATTAGTACCCTTATTACGAGCTCTGCTTAGTTTGACATCTAGTCCCAAAGCAGAGCTTGACGTTGTGTGTCACGTATGATGTCAGAAATATTTTATATACATTTAATTATTTATAACAATAAGAAGTTATTTTAAAACTTATTACCTACAGACTGTAAGACCTGATTAATACAAAGTCATAATGAAATATCGTTTTGTTTGTAAGTGGTACATTACTGTGACATCTATCGATAACTAGATGAACTTCTTTATTATTGTTCGTCTTAATGTTTCCTACCGTGCTCGCTTGCTCAAGTTCCTATTACTATAACTAGGTGGCGTTACACACTAAAAAAGATTATGAACGAAATGGGGTTAAATATGTGATTGATTAATGTAAATGCTGATAGATTAATTAACTTTAGATCTTATTAATATACACATCACAAATTATACAGGAACTTGATACAATTTTTTTATTACATAGTTAGTGGTTGGTGAGCATTTCAGTTCCTAAGAGCATCCAAAGCACACAGAAGACCATCCTTATAATGACTCTTGCTGTCGTATTTCGTTGGTGAGTGTGAGACCGGAGGCCCAATCATTCTGCACCATTCTTTGTTTTTTTTTTAATGTTTTATCCTACTGTGACTATCCAAAGTGACTCTACTCTGCATGATGGAAATCCAGGAGTAGGGGCCACCATGAGTGAGGGTAGGCAATGTAGCATGGTGACCCATACCATGGCAGCCTGGTAAATAATTGCTTATTTTTCCATTAATTTTCCCGGGCCTTCGATGGCCGGGAGAATGATGCAGAATGATTGGGCCTCCGGTCTCACACTCACCAACGAAATACGAGAGCAAGAATGCTATCATTATTAGGATGGTCTTCTGTGTGAGGGTAGTACTGCCCCGGTCGAGCCAGCCCATTCGTGCTGAAATCAGCGTGGCTCTACTACCTCCTTGAATGATGCAGAAACATGCCGACCAGGCCGCCGTAGTATGGGTCACGTTGTTGAATTATTAACTCTCACGATGCGGATGGTGACCCGTTCTCCGGGATTCTACTCATGATTTCGATCAGGCAGAGTAAAGTCACTTTGGTAGGCTTCAATACAAAAAAAAACTCAATGAAAAGCAACGAAAATATTAGTTAACAAATGTAGGTCTTCTGGTTCTGGTTAAGTGCCCAGCCATGACTTTCTTTTAATTTTATTCATAGTTCTATGTCTCGAAAGGTCTATTTTTACCCGACTATGGTAGAGCAAGGGTTGTGATTTTGACAGGCTATATATGTATTTATGGTCATTTGTTCCCGCATAGCTGCTCAATCACTAATTAGAACTGAACAAATAAGGGATTTTGAGAAGCGTTTTAATCGTTCGCTGGTTATAGGCTACATGAGTGTCACTGAATTAAATGTGGCGCCCTCTAGCGGCCATAAATAAAATACAAATTTAAGATAAACATGAAGGCGGAAGTTTAAGTATGTCGGTTTGTTAATTAGAATATACTTTGCAAATAATTGAATATTATAATGGCACCCAAACATTTTAAGTAAATTTTTTTTTGACTCCGCGGTTGGCCTAGTGGTTTAAGCGGTCGCCACGCTGCTTTCTATTTCGCCAAGTGTCGTGGGTTCAAATCCTACGTGAGACAACACTTTGTGTGATTCGCAAATTGTTGTTCTGAGTCTGGATGTTCTTTGTGTAAGTTTCATGTATGTTTGTAAAGTCCCCCGCGACACAGGATTTATATTCCTAATGCGGGAGTTGTCTTTAACCTTAAAAGAAAAAAAAAGAAGAAAAAAAAATAAAAATGTTAAAAACTATTTAACCCAACTACAAAAAAAAGCATGAAACAAATTATAAACAACATAATACACAATTACCAGTGTACAGAGATACACATATTCTATTGAACATTGCACAGATATACAGAAAAGCCGTAGTCACACGTTAAAAACTTACCATAACACTTTAACAACGCGTGACTATGGCTTTTCAAACAAGTAAAAAAACTGTTCGTTTGATATTACATGCAGACATTCAAATTTTATTTATTTGTATATATTTAGAAGACGCGAACTAACACCACTTATAACAAAGCATATTCACACGCAAGCTAGCCCTCTCATGACCGTATTATCCAGTAAGTGTATTTTAATACAGTCATAAAATATTCATTGTTTTAAAATTCACATGGTATTTTGAAAATGCGATTTTGATGTGTGGCATTGAGATCACCGAGATAGGTGTGAATGTCACTAATGTTCGTCTTATCTTTGTGGGGATAATTTTATACAAGAAATAGCTTAATGATAGAAACGTGTGTAAGATTGCTAAATAATATCTTTTGTATTTTGTCGTCTACATTACTTTTGCTTTCTGTGTCATTATCACCATGTCGTAGGTAACCTCCATTTTTTAAACAACTCTTAAAAACTTAAAACTTATTTAATCGCTATAAAATTTCTACACCACCCTATTAAACTGTTTGGTACAACTAAAGTCAATATAAAGTGCCCTGATGACTATGTCGGACTCGAACCGACTAAAACCACACGCCGTCTCGGATACTATGAGTCGAGGAACCAGGTATAGGAAAGGAAGGAGGTCTTGGAAGGAAGTCTCTGGAACCCCGACGTACTTCGGGCCATCTAGAGCATCAAGATGGCCCCGTTCTGTGTGGGAACCCTAATTTGCCCTATACAAAGTGCCCTGAATTTCTGAAAGTGAAATCTGATTCGTATTTTTAACTTTGGGCTTGATGAAAATTGCATACAGCGATACATTCCTTATTTATCGAAGTAGTAAAAGAGAAATATTCGTATAATCCTTGTAAGTAGTTACAACATAAGAAGCATTAGATGTCAAAATTTTAAGTTTGTAGCACTAATTAATGAAGATCTGCGATGTTGATCAGTCATGCAATCAGTGTAAATTACTTTCAAAGTTGAAAAAGCATAAATAACACTAGCAACACATAATTCTGTCACCCATACAGTAATTTATTACCCAAAATAAAAATAAAAACAATAAAATTTAATTTCAAAACTAGTAAAGTAATTTCAAACTTGCCACCCGCTAAGAGACATTGTTTTGTTCTCATTTCCCCACCATCCTATTTCAGTAATTACATCTGCCAATACTTACACGTCTACACCACAACAGTAAAGAAAACACAACGTTCCGTCTATAATTTGCGTCGCCATGTTAATGCGACCACAATTGTGATGCACACAGAAAGTTAACACGGCGGTAGTTAATGAGTTATAAAATCTCTGGAAACATGAACAGCAGACGACAACTACGTTACTGTGAGGCTTTGTATGAGAGTTAATAAATAACATTATTACATAGGTTTACTTATGGTTGTTTAGGCTAGTGTTACCTATGACTGATAATTTCAAATCGTATATCACTATACATTCTATATATTTGTTCTTTTCTGACTAAGTTTGTCCATCAGTTCTGGATTTTCTTTTCCGCCTCTTTTCAAACGAAACCGTTCTTTTACGATTCAGGATCGCTGTCCACTCTCTTATATTTCTCAGTCTGGATTTTCTTTGCCTTCCTACGTGGGATCAGGATAATATTATTTCCATTGAAATTAGACGAATAAGGTGTTACTGTGGATGATGGAAAATGTGATCCAGGTAACCGTCTTTCGGAATTTTCGCACATGTCGGCGGACTGCCTCATTTTTGACTCTGTGAGTCTAGCTGATTTGAAACTTCAAGGCTTTGGCTCGGCAATTATCAGTAAGTGGTATAACTTAGAGTTGCCTCGATGAGTTTAAGGTTCTTCATTTTCTGAAAATTTATTATACCATTTTTTTTGATCTTAAGAAGGTTAACCCACGAATGTGTCTAGAATGTTTAAGTTTTATGAATAATTACATAGGCTATCGCAAGATTTAACGCATTATGTATCAATTCAAACCTTGTCGTGATAAATAGCTAGATATTATTTTTACCTAAAATAAATTGACGAATAACGTCTTTTTTATAAAAGCTCAACTGTTTATTTAGAACATCATCATCATCAACAGCCTTTAACAGTCTTCTGCTGGACATAGGCCTCTCCTTGAAAAGGCGGTATTGGCCTACTAGACCACGCTGGCCAGACGGGATGGTATAGGGTTGGTTTCAAGTTTTCCTTGTCTTTGCATTGATGTTATCTTGCGTAGTTTATCCCTTAGTCGCCTTTGACGACACCCGCGTGGGATAAATAGAATTTAATTAAATGTGCTTATATAAAAATATTTAGACAATATAGGTAAAATAAATACAAATTTGATTCAAAATTGTTAAGCAGCATGCAGTGCATGACTTTAAAGTCATACGTTGTCGTCTTTAATGATCAAACCGAGTCGTCTGTACCTACTTTCATAACGTTTAAGCAAGCACAATCGTTTCTGAAGACAATATAATGGACTTATACGGTCATGCTCAGCCAAGCCATAATCCACTAACCTTTGGCTTGTTCGGTGTTCGATTGTTAACTCATGGTTTATTCTAAATACTTTTCTTTCGTCTTTTCACGTATTTTTTATTTTTTACAAATTAAATCAGATTCCACAATTTTATTTTTATGGTTGGTAGTTGAGGCTCTCTGATTTCAGCACGAATGGACGGGTACGACCGGGACAGTACTACCCGCACACAGAAGACCATCATAATAATGACAGCATTATTGCTGTCGTATTTCGTTGGTGAGTGTGAGACCGGAGATTCAATCATTCTGTGTCATTCTCCCGGCCAGTAGAATGATGTAGAATTATCTCCGCCATGGTATGGGTCACCATGCTGCATTGCCTACCCGTACAATGAGTGACACCTATTCCTGGATTTTACCCATACTTTCCATCAGGCAGAGTAAAGTCAATTTTGGTAGACTTAAATATATACAAACAGACAGACAAACAAAAATTACAAAAGGTTTTAATCGTATTATAGCCCCAGGGAATTCAGAATTACGTTTATTCAATCCCTGAATCAATGAGATTAGCAAACATCATAAAAAATAAATTAAATGGTATATAGAATTGAAATAAATTGTGAAATCGATGTTTGGGTTATTTATATTAATCAATAGTCTTTTTTAAGGATGTAAATCTTAAGATTAATTGAATATAAACTTGACAACGTACTATAAAAACAAGAACCAGGCCACCACCGCATAAGTATAAGTATTTACACTATATTTTCCAGCTATGATGATTATTTAGACAAGGATATTTTTCAGTAGCAGTTTATAGCAGTAAAAAGCTGTGCACTAGGTTTTTACTGATGCTGTTTCGAATTTTTCTTTATTGTATCTGAAGTTAGGTGGAATAATTATGCGTTTTACCATAATATGAATCGATGATAGTATTGTATGTTATAAAAATGGTTTTCCTACTTATATCAAAGTTTATAAAGTTGAATAAAAAACAAAAGATTCAGAATAAGTCTGTGAAATAAACCGCAACTGTCGACAACAATTTCGTACGAATGAGGTTGCCATACACATTTTAATCCTTTATACAATTTCCATTCAAAAATAGGCTTTATGCTGCTAAGATTAAGGCTTTTCAATTATAGTTAATTTATCATGTAATAGAAATCGTGAGGATATGTAGGTGCCTACCACTTGCGAGTGTTGAGACATAATCGTTGTTTTAGCTCATAATTATGGCATATGACGACATTTATTTAACTGTGTATTTTGAACTGGGTATTATTTTAATAAATTAAAAATATATTAGAATAAATTACATTTCAAGTATTTTTTGTAAACTGATTCTTAAGTGACAGTAAAATATTTTTTTTTGTATATCATCTACCTCTAAAATGGGACAGACAGAATACGTATCATACCCTGTGGATTATATTGGTTCCGCGGTTCCTATAATTGCTAGTAATTCAAACAGTGACAGTTGAATCTAAGCAAATCTTATAGCCTTTTTTCTTGAATTCCTCACAAAATTCCCGCTTTCCAAATATGCGTGGAGGATTTGAAACATACTTGAAACGGATATAAAGAAACAGTACCTCTGGGTCTGAGGATTAATTCCATCAGTACAGCAGTGGACGGCCTAAGTTTTATTTTTATTCTTTTAAACTGTATTATTTTACTGTTAAAACTGTAGTTTTGACTGCTCGGCACAGGAACGAAGAGTCGAACGAAAATCCGAATGAATACTCTTACATCCATAACAACCTCCATTACCTCTAAATCAATATAACGCAAACCCATACACCGCAGACGATGAATAAATCCGCAGACTGAATAAAATCTAATAAAGTCTTCAGATAAAAATTCACTGAGACATACGCTATGAGAAATTAAATGTAATGGTATGAAATGACGCGAGGAAGTCTGCGCTTAGATGTGACGATTTGATATTTTTTAAATTTAAAAATTGTGGATGCATCATGTACGAGTAAAGCCCATACTTTAATATCAGTAGATATCAAAAGCAAGAATATAGTACCAATATGATTATACCTTTGCGATCAATTTAGCTATCGAAACCTATCCAATTTAGATACAGTGGAATACACTGAGAGATTCAACACAGTTAGATTACAATACATCACTCGTGCGATATCCGTGATGAGATGATCCAAGAGGTTTCTACACGCATAAGAGAAAATAGAAAGGAAATATATATGACGACGAAGAAAATTTTGAAGTAAAACAATTTTATTTAATAACAAGGGCATACAGTATGTGTTTTATTTATATGTAAGCCTACCGAAGTGACTCAACTCTGCCTGATGGAAAGCATGAGATCTTTCTGCATCATTCTCCCGACCTCCAGAGTCTTTGAAAATGCAGAATGGTTGGGCCTCCGGTCTTACACTCACTCACGAAATACGACAGCACGCATTCTGTCATTTTAGATTGGTATTCTGTGTGTGTGAGGGTAGTACTACCCCAGTCGAACTGGCTCATTACTACCGAAATTACCGTGGCTCTACTACCTATAATATGATATGTCATGCTCTTACTAACATATGGTGTGGCGACGCGTTTTTATTCCATAATTCTGTAAACTTTCAGCCGATCACGCGATCTTACCTTTAATTTTGGGGGACAACACTACTCATGTCGTGTCGCACTCGTGTCGTCATATATAATATGAATCAGTTCTGCAGGGGAAAATCCCGCAGGATGTGTGATTTTGTGCTGTCTGTCTCATTAGATCCGTTCAGTCTGAGTATTGGGTATTCTACTTATCAGTGTCTGAATGAAATGTTTTTATTTATTTATTTATTTATTTATTATAGACACGCCAACAGTTTACATATACAGCATTGAAGAAAAAAAATATTACAATACAATATAGTTCTTATATGTAGACCAATAAAAGGCATGCACAAAGATCGCCAATGAAATTGTGTTTTAACAATATAGCACTGTATTCGTAACTATAAAGGGTAGAAAATCAGTGCCTCATTTTCAATTAAAAAAAAGAACGAAAATTAATGATTACAAAAAAGGATAGAAAAAAAATATGAGAAATTTTACGCAAACGATTTCAATATTTTACTTTTGAATTTATCTAATGAGTCGTGAAAAATATCCAACTGGTCAAGCTTACCATTCAGTCTGTTGTATTCATTACACGCGCGCACTAATGGTGAATTTATTCCTAGATTAGTTCTCACTGATGGTTGGTAGAAAGATCTAGTCATAGGGTAACGTGGCGGTTTCCGAGGAACTGCCAACAATAATCGATTAAGTATATCGGTGCTGTCGATGTTATTGTTGAAAACCTTATGTAGAAAGAGCACGTCATGCAGCATACGTCGATTCGATAATGAAGACATTTTAAAATGCCTTAGCCGCATGTCGTAACTACATCTATATGTAATATCTTTTGCGACAAATGCCAAGTGTCTTGTAAACGCGCGTTGTACACTTTCTATGCGCTGAGAGTGTACTGTGTAATGGGGACTCCAGACCACGCACCCAAATTCTAGATGACTGCGGACTAAGGCATTGTATAATGTTATTCGGGTTTGTACGTGCCTAAAGCTCCTCGTATTGCGCTTTAAGAAGCCCAGCATCTGGGACGCCTTGCCTACGATCGTGTCGATATGTAAAGTGAATCGAAGCTTACTGTCAATCACCACACCAAGGTCTTTCATTGCAGATACTGTTTGTAGTTCAGCGTCTCCAATTTTGTATTTTGAAACTACTGAATTTTTCTTTTTGGTGAACTTAAGGTGGTAGCATTTTTTAACGTTAAGCAACATGCTGTTAAGCCTGCACCACTCCTCTATCCTAGTCAAATCGTCCTGAATGAGATTACTATCATCTTGTGCTATGATAGGTCTATATAGTTTTAAATCATCAGCGAAAAGCAGACAGTTACAGTTATGTATAACTGATGTTATATCGTTTATGAATATCGAGAACAAGACAGGTCCTAGATGTGATCCCTGCGGCACCCCAGAGACAGCATAATAAGAATTTGAGATGTAGCCGCTGACAGACACCGTCTGAAGTCTTTTTGCTAAATAGGATTGAAACCAATGCAACAGGGAACCCGTTATGCCAAAGTGATTTAATTTTTTAATTAAGATTCGATGATTTACCTTATCGAAAGCACTGGCAAAATCAGTATATATTGCGTCAACTTCCATACCCTTATCGAGCTGGTCAGAGATATCAGATACAAAGGAACATAAATTGGTTACTATTGAGCGACCAGAACGAAAACCATGTTGACTAGGTGACAACATATCATTTACATGACTAGTTAGAATAGGACATATCAGGGATTCAAAAAGTTTCGAGAAAGCTGACAGTATGGCTATGGGGCGATAATTTTTAACATTATTCGGGTCACCCTTCTTAAACAGTGGCAGTATTCTTGCTTTTTTCCATTCGTCTGGAAAACATCCATCTATCAACGATCGGTTAAAAATCAAAGCAAGTGGTAGACTTAAGGCCTTACTACAACGTCTTATAAAAACTGGAGGTATACAATCAGGACCAGCCCCTTTAAATATATCAATTTTTTTTATTTTAGCTACTATTTCACGTTCGGTTAAGTTAATTTTAGCAATGCATTTTTCTTGAGTGCATGATTTGAGGTTAGAAACTTCGGAGTGCATGTTATTTTCGATGGTATATGCGGTAGAAAAATGGTGTGCGAACAGCTTAGCTATTTCCGGTCCAGTATCCGCGATATCGTCTTCTCTGTATAATTGAGATGGAATTGAGGTTTGGCCTTTATTTTTTTCTTTTATGAATCGCCAGAATGCTCGAGGATTTTTAACGATATTGCACTCGGTATTGCGCACGTACTCTGAGTAACAGCTATGGTATAATTTGTTGCAGTGATCTCGCAAATATTGAAAAGATATTAAGTCCAATGGATTCCTGTATTTCCGATATTTAAGCCTAAAGTTTTCTTTTTCTTTTAACCTTCTAATTAACGAATAACTAAACCAGGAGGGATATTTAGATTTTATAACTTTTTGCTTAGGAACATAGGTATTAATACAACCTCTTATAATGTCATAAAATATTGAAACCGCTGCATTGACGTCACTACATGCCTGAAACCTTTCGTACCAGTCAACGCGTTTTAACTCTGAAACTATAGCATCATAATTGGCCTTAAAGTAGTTATGTTGATTACTATTTATTGACTTCAAAAATCGAACATGAACAGAACATGGGATATGAACCAACAGACCAGGGTGTCTATTGTCCAAATTGCATAAAAGCGCAAGGGGCTCTTCTACGCTAACACAAGGTACATTAGTTATGACAAGGTCTAAGACTCTATTATCAACATTGTGGATACTGTTATATTGTTGAAGGTTATTAACAGACATAAAATCGACAAGTGAATAGCCCAGCGAACCTTTGTAATCACTAGGAATAGCATGGATGTATTCATTATTTTTAGACCATTTAATGAAAGACAAATTAAAATCACCCACAATCATCACTTCGTCAACCAAATTCGCTACGCTGCCCACGTTATCGAGAAAGTAATTTAGAGATTCCAAACGGACGGGAGGCGGCAGGTAAACATCGCAAATAGCAATTTTTTTTAAGCAATTGTTTATATTTAAGTGAATGGTAATCCATATACATTCACAATCGCATTCCCAACTAGTAATTCTAACAGATGGTATGTCGCGGGAAACAGCTACCAGTACACCTCCCCCGTCCCTTTTAGAACTCTCGACACAAGAACGGTCCCTACGATATACAATGTATCTCGAATCCGCGACTTCGCTGCTACCAATACTTGTGTTGAGCCACGTCTCAGTGAATATGATGACGTTATAACTAGATTTAAGAATATTTTCATAAACGCTCGTAGTTTTAGTGCGAATTCCCCGTACATTCTGATAGTATATTTCCAACCCGTTGAACTTGAAAACAATACACAACAACGCTGACCAAAAAGATAGTAAGTACACAATCAGTTTATTAGTTTTAGACTATCAACACCTCGGATAAATAATGCCTGTGACGATTCATCTTTACGTACGTAGATACGGCCATTTCGAACCCAAGTAAATTTATAGTGTAATTCTTTAGCTTTTCTTCGAGCGGCTGCATGTAAAGCTTTATTGCCGGGTGTTAAGTGCTCTGAGATGAATACAGGGACGCGTGGGCCGCCCAGTCCCAGAAGATGAGAGTTTAACTTATTGTTGGGATTCTTCCTGTTGAATTTTGTTACCGCTGCTAACACTGTGTCTCGCTGACGCGCGTTACGAAGCTTTACGATGACTGTGCGTGGTCTATCATTGTCCTTCGATAGTTTAGCTACCCGGGTTGCCTTACAGATGTCTTCTTCCGGAATAGGACAATCTATTGTTTTTGCGAGTTGTGTTATGACACTAATTAAGTTTTCGGTACGATGTTCCGGGAGACCATTTATTTCGAGGTTGCTTTCGCGCAGGTGTTGTTCGGATACAGCAAGTCTAGAAGAAAGATCATTCACCGCTGATTGGAGTGTCTCGTTGTCGGTCTGTAATTTTAATATTGTAGAGGACTTTTCCTCGATACTAGACTTCAGCTCTTCGAATTTAGCATTCATAAAAGACATAGACTCATGGTAGGATGTCAACTGCTGCTTAATGGTATGAAGCTCCTCAGTAACTTGTCGTTCAACTATGATCGTCACTTCCCTTTGAATTATTTCTCTAATATTATCCAGAGTGAGCAGTGGTTCATCACAAGTCGGTTGATGCCGTGCTCTAAAAGTGATATTTGAGCAAGTCGGAGACTCGCCTACCAATGCACCCGTCTCGGAGTTTTCGGAACTTGGCGAAATTGTAGGGATTTCATTTTGACGAACGGGTGTGTTCGTATTTCCCTTTTTCGGCAATTTACTAACACATTCGGGACATTTCCATGAACACTTTTGCTCTTTGTTCATACCATAGTTGAAGCGCTTCTCAGATATGTTAGCGCACTGTAAATCAAATTTCTTTGCACAGAGCGAGCACGCCAGAAAATCCTTAGACTTTAACATGATCTTACATCCCGCGCAATTATGAATAGGAGCCATAATGTTTACCTTTAGAATGTATCGTTCAAATTCCAACAAGTGGGTAAATCACAACTCGTAAGTGAATCTCAACTAGCGAGGTCACAGCATAAAAACGCTGCTTCGAGCGCTGTCGTGAGAAAAAGGTCGTAAGCGCCGTGATAAGGGCGGCGCTTACGCGTTCTCGTCGAACACTATTTTAAAACTACCGGTAATGCTATTTGTATGAGATTTTAACACTTAAGTTGTAATTATTGATGTGAATAATCAATAATAATCACTGTCACACATCACACAATGTTATATCACAGGAAAACAACTGTTCCAAGGTAAATATATGGTTAAATTGATACTTTAGATTATTTACTACAATTAACTGAATGAAGCACTCAAAAACACGTCTTAACACAACCGTACATAATTTTTGTAATGTGTTATAAGGCTTCGCTTAGTAGGTTTAATACTAGTCCGCGTTTATTATGGTTTGTGATTTATTACATTTTATTCTTTGAATTTTAAATTAGTACATGTAATTGAAAGAGAATAAGTAGGCAATGGTTCCACAACTGTTCCAAAACACCCAGTAGTTGCCAAATTAGATCGCATTTGAGGTAAGCCAATATTATAATGTTAACGTAAGTTAATTATACCACAAGAGTGTAAAATAAGAGTATAAAATAAAGAGTGGGACGTGAAATTTCGAGTATGCACTGGACTTTCCTACGAGTATATTTCAGCAACCAGAATTTCTTTTCTTTCGAGTAATGGAGACAAGCTTGTAAAATAAATCGAATGCTGTAGATACTTGAGAGTGTATTTAAATAGAATGTGTAACTTAGGGAATAAAATTTAAAGGGTTTCTTAGAAAGTGTATATGATTGTATAAACAGGTGACACTCAACAATAATTGAAACTGGCTGTTGTTGTAAAGTTACAACCCATCAACTTTCGGAAATAAAATTCGACAAAAAATCTAAATTTTAGCAAATAATGAAGCTAAATTGTAAACTTCTGTAAAATAAAATGAAATAAAAATAACTTTTTTATACTTAAATATATTACAGCAATATACAAACATTTTAATAATTTTCATACTTTTTAGAAAAAATCCACTAACATAGGATTCTAAAAGAGAAATCAAAAAATTAAAGTATTAACTAAAATTTAATTTCCAATTCATTAGCATTTTCTTCCACCGGAACCGCCAGGCGACGTGACCTTTCAACAGAGAGGTTCACCGACTGCACTCGAGATCCAAGACGGTATAATGTGTGCACCTCTTATCGTTTGGAGACATGCAGTCTGAGAATGGGAGCGACAGCAAAAAAAGGAGAATTTTCATATTTTAATCTTTTTCTTCTTCAAAATGTTCCGCTTTTTATAATAGAAACAATTAAATCAGATAATCAAGTTTTAAATTTCAATTTACTAAAACACTGAAAAAGTCTTATGATAGTGGTCTTACAACTTGTAACTTGTCTACTAAAGTAAAGAATCAAATTTAAAGAAAATTAATAAAACTCAAAAGCTGGTTGGTCGAAATATATCATAATCGCTTTCTTCCGGGGCTCCGCCCGCATGTGTGTCGGTTATCGCAGTAAAAAAGATTAATCATTGCAGCAGTTCTGGCGTGACAGCGTGACAGACGGATAGATAGATAGAGCTACTTTCACATTTATAATATTTGTATTGATTTTATTAGATATTTACACACTTTTAATATATACACCATTTAACTTAGAAATATTTGTTGGATGAGGACAGTTCATGTCAACAGCTGTTGTCATACAATAGTTAAACTTATGACTCAAGTCGTAAATAAGAATTCCACTTTTATTTACTTTTACTTAATTTAAAGTCAATTTCCGCACTAACACTATTCCGTATGCGACTGCCATGCTTGAGGTATCTGGTTGGATTCCCGGGCCAGACCGAATGTTTGCGTGAACTGCAAATATTTGTTTCGGAGTTCGGTGTTTTGTTTGTATAATATTATTTTGAAGTCGAACCTCCTCCTTTTTGAAGTCGGTTAAAAAAAACTTTAAATGTATTAATATCAATTGTCTAGTAGCCATAGTACAAGCTCTGCTTAGTTTGAGACTAGATGGCGTTGTATATTAGATGTCCGAAATATTTATTCCAATTTTAAACTTAAAATATATTTTGAAGAGTGCTGAAAACCTATCGAATTAACAAATTAGTAGAAATTGACTTTTTTGCTGACGCTACAAAAGCAAATATTCGTTCACATTATCGGTGCATCGGGTACATTTGAAATATTCATATGTTAACTAGAAAGCATTAATGTTCAATAGAACTTTTATCATACCATTTCACTTGGCCTTACGTGGCCAATTTGCAAAGTCATGATAACATTCATACGTAGGTAAATTTACAAGGCAATTTCATTTTGTTGGACTATATTGTTCGGTAATGGGAGAGATTTTGATATTAGAAATATATTTGGACTAGGGTAGAAGTTTATATTGTATTGATAGAAGGCTTGTAAGTGTGGGACGATACTCAGCGTCCATGTACTCGTAGATATCTGTATGTCTACAAAGTAGTGTTATAAAGGGAATACTAATCCTGACATTATAAAGAAATAAGAGTATTTCAGTTATTTCGGTTATTTATAAAAATATAGAAACAATACTAACAACTTGAATATTTAGATTAGATTGTGATTAAGGCGACTAACGGATAAACTACGCAAGACAACATCAATGCAAAGAGAAGGAAAACTTGAAACCAACTCTATACCAACCCGTGTGGCCAGCGTGGTATAGTAGGCCAAAACCTCCTTTCTAAGGAGAGGCCTATGTCCAGCAGTGGACTGTTAAAGGCTGTTGACGATTGATGATTGATGATGTGATTAAAATTTTTGAACGAATCAGCCAGCCACTTATAAATGCGAAAGTAACTCTGTCTGTCTGTCTGTCTGTTACGCTTTCACGCTTTTACGCTTTCGCCACTGAACCGATTTTGATGAAAATTGGTATGAAGATGGAACTGAACTTGGGAAAGGACATAGGATACTTTTTACCGCGATAACCGACATACACGCGGGTGGAGCTGCGGGCGAAAGCTAGTATATATATTTTTGAGTGTTTTTTTATATATTTAAACCTACCCAACTGACTCTACTCTGCCTTATGGAAAGCATGAGTGAATTTAAGAGTAATGATCACCATACTCATTGCGTTAGCAGACCCTCCGGTCGCACACTCAGCAACGAAACACTTTCAATTGAAGTTGGTCTTCTGACTGTGCTTGTATTAAGTGTACAACATACCTTGTTTTAAATCAATAAATTAATACACCTTAACTTAATATAGCTTTTCAAAGCGAGATCTTCCTTATTTGTCCTTCTAGTAAAATCAGTTTACGCAAGAAATTTGCAACATATTTAACCGAAAATCAGATTCAATTTCAAATGAATTCACCACACAAGCAACACATTGTATGGCGCCCTTACTTAATAAATAAATTAACAGAATCAGCTTAGTCATTCGTTCTTATTCATTAATTAAGATCACACGAGGCTTAAACCAATCTTGAGAACAATTGGCTTCATACTTGAGAGTATGGTGCCAATGTATCAGATTTAAATTGAGACAAATACAAAAAATTAGGAGACTGACTTTGCTGCACGACGTTACTCGCAATTTACAACAAAACCCGCTGATAACACTGTGGGATTGAGGTTGTCGCTAAATAATGTCTTACGGACCTTTAGATGTATTGAGTAATGAAACAAATGTGAAAGTTCCTATTTCGGTTTTGTGTGATATAAAAATCTTAAAGGCAATTTTAGATAAAAGTGTAAGTTATCGATTCAGTTTTGCGTTGTCTGTTTAGTTCAGAACTCTGACATTTATGACTGAAATGGAAGACTTTCTTTATTCTTAAAACCAAAAGGTGGTTTTAAGTTTGAGGAAAAAACACGGAAAAATGATGATGTAGGGTAAAAATGAAGTCTTAGAATTAACCACAAACTCGTTACATTGAAGTCAGGGATACTAACTCTTATAAAAAAAAGTTTAACGTTTGGCTAGCATAAACAAATTTGTATAGCCATAATTATGTGATACGCAAAGCGTTACATCATTCTTAGTACACATAAATTTTAATCCTAGTTTACCATAAATCATTGGTAAGCCCGACTGCTTAACACAAAAAAAAAGTAAATTCAGTGTTACTATTGCATTTGTTCATATTCATTTTATTTACATGCATATATCTTCTTAAATTTAATATTTTTAAATCAATAAAAATATTTTGACTTGTTCATAAACATCCCTAAAAAGCTGCTAATAAGGTATTTTTATTTCAATGTCTACAAGTTGAAACATATGGAAACATGCGGTAAAAGGTCCTAGTTTCTATTATTATTTGGTAAGAAAGCAATAGTTGTTGACTTATTTTATTTAGTTGTTGAATAGTTAATTAGGTCATTAAAAGAAGATGTGTCTCAAAATTACAAGTTAACACGGTCCCACTACATTTAAGACAACAAGACGTGTATTACTCTTACTCAAACTTTTGTATAGAATTTGTGGAAAGAAAGGAGACCCTCCCAGCCCCCTCTTGAGGGTGGTTGTTAATGATAACACACTCATACTCAATTTCTTTTGTTTTATACAGACACTGTTTCAAATCGTCTGAAGAATTACCTATTCTGTGTATGAATTGATGGTTGTTCTAAAGATTTTGAAATTACAATTTAAATTAGGAATGTTTTTATTTTTCTATTGGACACAATACTAAATATGGTCTGAAATTACAAAGGTTTATTAATTACTCAGCGGGTAACTAAGTGCCTGTGCTTGCAGTACTCACGAAATGATTTTGTATGGTGTTGAGACGTATTAAGCTTAACCTAAATCTTTTAAAAATCGTAGGCACTGTCAACAGACCTGAGCAAGGATAACAAATAAGATACGATATCATTTACAATAAGGTTCACTAATCGGTCTAATCACCTGTTTAGAAAGTAGGTACATTTACGGAACAACTCAATAGTTTTTCATACTTGTCTAGTGCTGTGCTTTAAAAAACCAGTATTAAACTTGTACCCCTAGCTCTTAATAACCGTAGCTATTCTCATCATTAACAGCATTTAATAGTGCACTGCTTGATATTAGACCTCTCCTTAGAATGGAGGTTTTGGCCTACTATACCACGAGAGCCAGAGTTTTCCTTCTCTTTGCAGTGATATAATCGTACGTAGTTTATCACTTAGTTGGCATAAACGATACCCACAGGATGAATAGGGGTGGTGACACTCTGTATTTTTAATCCGTCGCCATACGAGTAACCTATCCTCGCAGAACAGGCAATTTTAATTATGCGAACTGATTAACTCTACTGAACACGTATAAGATATGGACTTTTTCTATTGATTTGTTCCCTCGTCTCTTTCTAAGTCTTATAAAAAAGTTTAACAAAGTATTCAAGCTCAAGTTTTAATCTTTGATTACTTGAACGAAAATCTCTGGTAAAATATCTAGACTAAAAATATATTTGGAAAGTAACAGCAGTAAACAAAACCACCCCACCCTGCGAGACTCGGCAACAATGCTTAATAATGGTTTCGCGAATTTGGCAATACATTCATTAGGCCCTTTTGTTCTGATATATTTGAGGGTAGACAAAAATTATAACATACAGTGTATTGTGAGAGGCGACGCGGAATAAGTGCTGGATTTGCTTAGGGTTGGCACTTTGCTACTATAATATATAAAAACTTTTGAAAAGAATAATTGTATATATCTCCGTATAGTCTCATTCTGGAGAGGACAGCTTAAATTTGTAATATTTACGAGAAATACATGGATTTATGAAAATAATCGAGGTAGGGAGATGAGGATGATGAATCAATATTAAGTCAGAAAAACAACAAACGAAGTGCAGGGTATTATAATAATATTTAAAACAACGTATCTTTGTATATACCCAAGTATAGAAATAACTTAGATCTTATATTGTAGGGCGTAAGCTCTAATATTACTGTTATTTTAATACGTCTTTAGTGTTGCCATTATATTATTTTCAAACATTAGTTGTGAGTGTGGCGTTTTGTACACAGGTACATTACTTGTTTGTACCTTCGGACAGCCTCGTATATACCTTGTAAGCTATATATTACAGTATACTACTACTACAATATACTACAGTATATTAAAATAATGTATTTAAACTTATAATTTTACTATAATGAATCTTCATGTCAGCCATGTTTTACAATTTCAATCAATCGCCGTCCACTGTTGAACGAAGGTCTCTAACAAGGAAAGCCAGCCTGGTTCTACATATTGTTTTTTTTTAAGATTGCACAAATGAATATTAAGTTTTGACAGCCCTAGCATACGTAGAGAAAGATTTAAATGCGCCGAGGCGTCTCGCGGTAATGCTAAGAAAACACGGGCCTGTAGGGTGCTCTCAATTCATTCACAAACAGATAAACAAAATTGTTCTTACTTTGCAACTCACACATACATTTGGCGAGTACAGTTGAAGCTCAACACATTTTTGTTTGAAATTTTTTGCGAGTATTGTCAATTTTTATATACTAATTCAATGTTTTTTTTTATATTTAAGCCCACCAAAGTGTCTCTACTCTGCCTGATGGAAAGCATGAGTGGAATCCAGGAGTAGGGATCAACATCCTCATTGTGAGGTTAGGCAATGCAGCATGGTGATCCATACTCATGGTTTCTGCATCATTCTCCCGGCCTCCGGAGACCGGGAGAATGATGCAGAATGATTAGGCCTCCGTCCTCATACTCACCAACGAAATAGGACAGCAAGAATGGTTATCGGCAGAAATGCCTTTTCGTTAATAACTTAATCGTTAGTGAAGTGAATATTATTTTTAATAGTTATACTCTTACTTAACATTCTCAAGAAGAGAGTCTTGAGCAGTTACTGGCTGGGTTGAGTAGATAACCAAAGTTCTTAACGAGAACCAACCGAAGTGAATTACTACTTTGAAGTAAAGTGAACAGCGCCATCTAGTATCTGATAGAAGTTAACTGTAAACCTTGATTACAATTAAAAATAAACATTAGACGATTTATAACTAATAAACATTTTAAGTATCGTTTTACACAACATATTGTTTTTTAAAGAAAACTTTTTAAGGTCGCATTTAGGGAGTATGTTGAGCGTGTCTGAATTTCAAAGAGTTATAATAACTGATATTACCTACTCAGTGCTATAGCTATGAATGTAGAATGAGTGTCATTGGTTTCTTGTAATTCTAAACATTTTTGTAGCAATTCTCCTCCTATTTGTTGGAGTATTAACTTTATATATATTTATATAATATCATCTTCCTAGCCTTATTCCCAATATTATTTGGGGTCGGCTACTAGTTCAACCGGTTTTACCTGAATATCAGTTTTTCCACGGAGCAACTGGCATCGGACCTCCGCAACCCTGAGGGAGAACTAAAATTCGAAGGTTGAACTAGTTATCAGTAAATTTGAGGGCACTGACTTCCCAATAACGATTGCAATAGATGTTCATGACAACCTGGATCGACGGCTTTACGTGCTCTCCGAGGCCCCAACGTGAATCACATATACATGTTTTTTTTAATAAATCACATATACATTTTTTTTGTAATAACAGTAACATACATATTATACATAGAAAAAACACCCTGACTCCGAAACAAATATTTGGTCTGACCCGGGAATTGAACCCGAGACCTCTTGATCAGGCAGCCTATATTTAAGTCCGCCCAATAGACTCTACTCTGTCTGATGGAAAGCATGAGTAGATTCCAAGAAAAGGTCACCATCCTCATTGTTACCGCAGATAATACAGCACGGTGACCCACACTATAGTAAGGCGAAATAGTGAGACGCTTCCACAGCATTGGGCCTACGGTTTCACGTTCATCAATGAAATTATCAAAATCTCATCAAATCTCACAACTCGGGTTCGGGTTGCCTCTCAGGAGAGGTTTAAGGCCTAGTGCGGTTTGGGGACTGGCAAGCTACGTTGTTGCAGTCGCAATTTATTGATGTAAAGCAATAATAACCACGTCACCGAGGGTAAGCAACAACAGCGCGTTCAGTACCTAGATGGGTGACCATTTGTAGCATGAGCGTTTCTGTAATTCAGAGGTCACGTTAAGCAGTCGGTCCCCGTTGTTATCATAAGATAACAGTCGTGAAGCTAAGTTGGAGACCTTCGTAAAAGCATCCAACAGCAAGATTACGTCCCGATTAAGTCCCACTGCTGGGCTCGGGTCGCGTCTCAGGAGAGGGTTAAGGCCGAGTGCGGTTTGGGGACTGGCAAGCTACGTTGTGACTACGTAATCTTGCTGTTGTATGTTTTTAAGCCGGCTGAAGGTCTCCAACTTAGCTTCACGATTGTTATCTTATGATAACAACGGGGAGCGACTGCTTAACGTGACCTCCGAATCACATATCATGCCACATACGGTTACCCATCCAGGTACTGAACGCGCTGTTGTTGCTTACCCTCGGTGACTATAAGTGCTTCACATCAATAACATACTCTGGTTGTAGTCCATGTGATGAACTTTAAAGGAAAAGTATAACGGATAGCTTGGATAGCTTTGTTAGTTCAGAAGTTATAGAGGCCTAACTTGTGAAATACGAAATAATAAGTAAACAGTCTATTGGACATCACTTGGCATTGTATATGACTACGGAACCCTATTCTATGCGTGACCTGATAAGCACTTGTCAGATTTTTATATTTTTTGTTGGTGATATTTTAATTGGCATAATAAAATTATGCATCTTTTGTATTAGTAGTTTGTACTATTACAGTTACAGTTTTATGGCGAAAATAAACAAAACAAATTTTAACTATTATAAATAAGTTAGTTTTAATTTAAATAAAAAAATGTAATCATTTTATTGCATGAGGTTCTGCTACTCGATAATAGATGGCGCTACGATACTGTTTCTGTGTAAACTATGAATGTTGACAGAAAAAAATCTACTGTCATACTATTGAACATTCTATATTAATTATTCTTAGTGATTCTAGATTAACTTATTTAAAGTGTGAACTCAGATTATGTCAAACAATAAGTTACTTTTAATGATATTTTTATGTAAATAATACAAAGCATAGCCAGGATACATGTGATTCACATCAATTTATCTTTCTATAATCGCAAATGCTTCTCTTCTGTTCTCTTGTATTATTACCTTGCAATGGATTTCATTCCTATTTGTACAATGTAAACTTAGCTACAACTTCAGGAGTAACCTTTTTAGAATACCATATCTTAGAATATCATACGGATACTGCATTTGTATAGACATGTAGCTAAATACAAACCAGCGTCGCATTACTTGTTTGGCAAACTATAAGTACTTGGTACACTGTAGATTTTACGCTTAGTTTACTTTGTAGTCTCAGATTCAAGACACATGATTCAATGTAACATTTAAATCCCTCTTGCCACTTTCAAGTTACGTTGTAGGAAACTGTGTATTAGTTTTGGTTTTTAATTTCCAGCCTGATTGAAAGTTTGAGAGACAATATGCTGTCTAGTAAAATGCTTTTTCACGCCCCGCTTTTAGATAAGGTTATAAATGTTTAAGCCTACTAAAGTGCCTCTACTCTGCCTGATTTTAAGCACAAGTAGAATCCAAGAGTCAACACTATCCTCACTGTGAGTGCAGGCAATAAAGCATGGTGACCCATTCCATGGTGGCCTGATCATATTTCTGGTCTAAGATAGGCATAGACTTTAGGTATAGACCTAGAATGATTGGGTCTTTAGTCTCACACTCACCAACGAAATATGACAGCAAGAATGCTGTCATTAATAGGATGGTCTTCTGTGTGTGCTGAAATTAGCGTGGCTCTATGAATGAAAAGGAAACACATGATCTAGGTTCTCAGGTTTGGATATCTGAGACTGTGTCATAAATTCCACCTAACTCAGACGGCGTTTGTATAATAAAAAATTCACTATGAAATAATTATTGAAACAAGTAACATATTTTATGTTTAAATTTGAAGAACCTACCGGTCTGAGCTCCTAATTGTTATCAAATGCTAAGTATTTAAATTATTTTAAATCAGAACCATGCTAATTTTTTAATGGACTGTGGTGAACTGACAAGAAAACGAAATAAGACAGAAAGAATGACGTATTCGTTCTGTCATATTTCGTTGGTGAGTGAGATGAGAGGCATAATGATGCAGAAACATCTCACTAAGGTGCCATAGTGTAGTCACCATACTGCTTAACTCCACACTTGCTAATTTGTATTATATTTTTAATGTATGTACTTATATATTACATTTTAATACGAACATTAGGTTAAGTCACTCTTACTAACTTTGTAGTACTAACTTGAATTTGAATTAACCTGTGTGTGTGTGTGTTTTAGCGTATGCGGCTGCTGATCAAGAGGTCTCGGGTTCGATTCCCGGTCGGACTAAATATTTGTGTGATCCACAAATATTTGTTTCGGAGTCTGTGTATTTTCTATGTAGAATATGTATGTATTTACAAAAAAAAAGTATGTCTATTATATCAGTTGTTTAGTGCCCATAATACAAGCTCTGCTTAGTTTGGGACTAGATGATGTTGTGTGTAAGATGTCCGAAAATTTAAAAGAAAAAAGATAAGATAGAGTCACTTTCGCAGCATTATATTAAAAATACGTATTTTTCGACATATTATATGAGTCAGACTGTTTCGAGATTATTTATTTCCAGAAGAGTCTTAACTCAATAGACAACTTAATCATTAAACAACAAACCTCATTTGTACAAACAACATTTAAAAAAGGAACCCAAAATGAGATATGTCCAATTAACAAGTCAAGATCCACAGATTAAAAAGAACAATAGAAAGACAATACAAACTTGACGTCTTATTAAAGGTTGATATGCGATATTGTGATTACTCATTGAAGTTATCGGTTTCTGAACGTATCGCGATGATCAGGATGTTAAAACAGCGTATCATGTATTTAACTGATTGGGTTAGTCGTTCGGAAATAAATTGGTACTGTTTTATAATTGTAGCAGTTGTTTGTTTGTTTGCTGTCTCTTTAGGCTAGCGGTTAGTGTATACGGCTGACAATCGAGAGGTTTCGAGTCCGATTAAAGGGTCTCTCTGTTATGAAAACCTACAACAATCGTTATTAGAAAGTCCCCTCAAATACTGTACAGTATACAGTTCACCCTCAGCGTTGTGAAGGTCCGATGCCAATCGTTCTATGGAAAAACTGGTATTCAGGTAAAACCCGTTGTGGCTACTAGAGCCGATCCCAAATAATCGTAGGAATAATAAAGGCTAGGAAGACGAGACAATTGGATGAATTTAAGGAAAAGGAGTACTTACACTTAACACTTGATTGTCTTGGTTTTTTCTCGAAATTCTCCAAATTTATTTCTTCCTGTAGTTTAGAAAAAAATCACGATTAAACAACAGAGTGTAGGGCGACATGCGGCGCGATGGGCCGACGACTTGAAGAAAGTGGCTGGTGGCGGATGGATGTGGACTGCCTAAGACCGGGACGGTTGACTCTCCTTGGAGGAGCTCTGTTTTCCAATAACGATTGCCATAGATGTTCATGCCAACCAGGACCGACGGCTTAACGTGCTCTTCGAGGCACGGACCTGAAACACCTTTATTTTCCATACTCTGGGCTGCTATTAGGATTTTATTGGTGGAAAAACCCAAAAACAGCGTGAATCGGGATTCGAACCCACATACGCTAACCACAAGATCAACAAGACAGTTCTTTATAAATTAAAGTAAATTGTGATTACATCAAAAGTCCTAATTACCTCCGTCAAAAATTAACTTCAGCTAAAACAGTTAAAAAGTTAAGTCACTCATCTCAATACTAAACAAAAACTTACACGTGTAAAGACACGTTGCTAGTCAGCAAAAACTATCGATTCACAAACGAGTTCTCGATTTAAAATCGAATAATGGACAGGATGTGGCCGTCGCGGCGAACGCACATGCATCTTTTAAAACAAAATTAGTGACAAACTTCTATCTGATTCTTATTTCTAACGTTATAAGGTACAAATTGTATCGGATCTTGATAGACTAACGGTATATTTAATTTAGTAAGGTCGCGTGCGTGCAAATCGATTACCGAAAGGATTAACGATTACTGTGCATTGGAGATCACGGGGTCAATCTGAAGATACCACCTGCGTATGCGTAGGGAGGGTAGTGAAGTAGTATTATTAACGACTTAATTGCTGTTTGGCTGGTTTTATTATATTTAGGTAAATAGAGATATGTCATTTGTGTAATTAACTTGTAGTACACAGTTTAAATAAAAAGCAGAGAAAGAACATCACACAAAGAAATAGTAGAATAGAATTTCATTCTTAAAGAGAAGTGGCTATACGGCAAAATATAGTTAGAAAACTGTTACGTATCATCACATCATCATCATCATCAACAGCCTTTAACAGTCCACTGCTGGACATAGGCCTATCATTAGAAAAAATAAGCTTTGGATTATTTTAACATTAAAGAGATTTTTTTCATTTTCGATTACATAAACGTAAGTGTTTTCTCATGTGGGGTTTGAACCCACCAAACCCAACACTGCTTATTGCACTATGCCATGATCAATCATCAGCTGCTTTTAACAGACCACTGCTGGACATAGGTCAATTAGAAATGAGGTTTTGGCCTACTATACCACGCTGGCCAGACGGGTTGGTACGTGCAGTCAAATCAAGCCCTTATACAATAACTTATACAATACTGCAATTTATTTCTCTGCAGCTTATAAATATCCAACAAAATTCAGTTCTAACAATGCCTTGTTCTCATAAAATATACGATAGTATTTATTATGTTCCTATATAAGTAAATAGCACGGTGTGAGCGCTATCTTAGGACTAATCGCGAGCTTTAGCTCTCGTTCAAGCAAAACATTACCCAAACTGAATCGTTCCCACGGCGTTCCCACATCACTCTTCTTCAAGTAACGTAAAAATTATAATCAAAGCAAAATTTGTTCTAAAACTAGGGAGATAAAATTGAATTTCGTTTGACGGAGATGCTCATAAAATGTAAGTTAAACGTAACTGTGTTTATTTTAAAATTCTAATTTCGTTGTCTCCGTTTTGTAAAATTAAACTTTAAGATTACCAAAGTAAGGTAGATTTTTATTTGGGTGCAAAATAGCAGCTAAGTCGGTTTCAGCATAGCTAATATAAATGATACAGTATTCAAATATTTCGTGAATCATGCGCATCCGTGTGTATAATTACATTTTTAGATCAATTCTAATTCCAGGGGTTTGTAATACTGGATTTAGTAATTTAGGTTTTAGTTACTTTAAAGAGTTTAAAGCATTTATGTCATTTTTGGATGAACTGTATAATTATTATTTTTATTTTATTTTACAGCTTTAACAGTGTTAACTGTACTTGTCTGATTTATAAATAGGTGTATGAAATACACCTGATTCCTCGGCTTCTAGTACTCGAAACGGCGCGGCGTGCGGTTTTTTAGTCGGTTCGAGTCCGACATAATCACCAGTTGATGGCTGATGGTACCCGTGAGGATTTCAGCACGAGAAAGAAAAAGGTGTGTTTAAAACATATCATACGCAACGCAGTTGTTTTGTTACGAAGACGAAACTATCCATTATGAGACAATCTTATATCGTAGACCATTAAATGAACCAAGTACTATATAAATAAACATTCAACTGAGATAAATTTTGATATCGCGATTCAGAAATCAAAAGATATTTTACAGAAATGTTGATGATCTCTGATAATGGCAGTCAGTACCGGTCCTAGTGTATTGCAGTAGCTCATCGCCGTCACGCTCCTGATCTGTGACCTCTAAATGAGACATCTGCTTATTGCAGTACTGTCTCACATACAATGATCGCAATTCTGGTAAACTTAAATCTAGATTGAAGTTAGATTATTAGAAATTTGTTGGTTACCCACTGCGAGTACTGATGTCAGAAATTAAAGGTTATACCTACAAATTAAAAGTAAGTATAAAATTTGTAGTAAAACTTTATACATACAAGGTTACGCACAAGCGATGATCGAGGGGCTTATAAAGTTCTTAAGAGCGCTGCGCTGGTCCGAGGACCTGGTGAAAGTCACTGGAAGTATATGACGAGAGTACCACAAGACCGGTTGTTGTGGAGAAGTTTGGGGGAGACCTAGGCCCAGCAGTGGACGTATTCTGACTGAGACGATGATGAAATATACATTCATACAAAAACACAGCTCATCATCATCATAAATAGCCTTAACTTATCCACTCTCCTTATTTCTTCTTAGAAAAAAAGGTTTGCCCACGCTAGTCAGATAGATTGGTATAAATTTTGTTTAAGGGTTCTCTTTGCTTAGTTTGTCATGTAAAGTTTGATTCCTTAGTCAGCTCTTTTAACACCCACGGAATTGATAGGGGTGGAGTCACTCCATATTCCGAATTCCTCATCACATGGATTTCACATGCCTCGTTTCCTTGCAATTTGTGGAAAGGCACGGAAGTATAAGACAAGTCGTGGTTCCTTAAGCTATTTGATTGGATCCATGAGCCAGAGTTGATTGTCAGAGACCTATCTGACAGATATTTGACAATTAGCTGTCACGCGTCATACTTATTTATAACTGTCTTTAGACTCGCTCATTTCTCAACTTCAAACAGAAATTATTTATCAAGGAGGTACTATACAAGTTTATTAAACTTTCGCCTGCGTGTATGTTAATTATCGCAGTTAAAATAACCTATGTCTTTTCTCAGGCTCAAGACTATCTCTGTACCAAATTTCAATTGAAATCGGTTCAGTAGTTTCTCCGTGAAAGCCGGACAGACAGACAAAGCTACTTTCGTATTTATAATATTAGTAAGGAGTAGTTTACCTTAATTGAAAAACAGTTCGATTATTCTTGTCGATAAGGTCGTGAGTAGAACATATAAATTGATATATAACTATTACTTCATTTAATATTCCATGCCCACTCCTTATCGAAATATCAAAGAAACATATTACTTTAACCAGATAAATATACCAACATCTAACAATTTTAACTGGAACTGTTTCACCTGTTAACTTTCGAATAATTAATATAAGATATGAGCAGATTAAAGGGTCAGTTTATGTTGGTGTTTAGTTTTATTTATGTGTGTTACATTCTCTTATGCATATGAGTTTATCTTGTGTGTGTGTTAATTATTGTCATTGAGGGGGCGTGGTCAATGACTAGGTATGGGTTATCGGCCCTTTACGATTGAGTCGATTCTTGATATGTTGCAGGTGTATAGAGAATAATATAAATTTTCTTTTAAGTAATTATTACGTACTAGGTTTTCTTCTTCTGCTTTGCCTTCTCCATTTCTATTTGGAACCGGCCCTCTTCGTTTTAAGGCGGCAAGACATTCGGTCATGGGCTGTCTGTTCCACCACCTGCACTCGTTCCATGTTCTTGGTAACTGTTGTCCACTACTTTGGTCGTCCCTTACCTTTCTTCTTATCTGGAATGGCTAGGGCCTTACTAACGACGTGTTCTTCATCACGTCTCTTCACATGGCCATTTTTTCAGCAATAGGAACGTCTTTAAATGACTTTCTGATAATGATTTTATGTCCTTTATCGAGTCATGTCACCTCAGCAGCCTACCGCAACATCTTCATTTCATTATCTAACTTAATTATCATTTTAGTAAGTACTACCGTGTGTCTAATGTTTATTTGGCTTTAAAAGTAAGTGGGCTTAGAAAAAGATCATTGCTTACATTGCCCAGCAATTTTGCGAAACGTCCTATAGCTATTATTGTCAGTAACTGATACATGCAATGATTTATAACTGCCCCGGCCCCCACACGACGGCTGACCGATTTAGATAAAATATTCTGTATATAAAACCACGCTAAACCATCCTATTTCAAAATTGAATTATCAACCTTCATGCTCCAAGAATACAGTTCAGTTTTATTAATTTTGTTTAGAAAAATAACGTGGTATTTTATATGCAAAATGGTCTCCCTAAGAAATGCCGATACAACAAATAATATGTTGTGTTACTGATTTATATGAAGACTATCGGGGACAAATGCATTTTAATACTGTTTGCTTCAGAACCTGCCTACTTAGTATGGATCTAGTTTGATTTTATTGATGACTCTTTGGCAACTTATGCAATGTTTGCTTGGAATATTTCAATAATGTACCTCTGCTGTTTGACACATGCTTTGGTGCAAGGTCCGGCCTGATCGGAGTGAAGTGAGTGAGGATGACTAAAGTCCCCAAACACTGGAGGAACTAATTATGAACTGAACTCATTAAGATACAAAATAGAAACGACAATGCATGCAAGCATTCAAGTGACCTGTTTTGATATATTTCTTTAGACATTGAGTATTTGTTACAAAAAAGGTTAGTAATAAAAATTACAATAAATAACTTAGTAGTAGTAGAGCCACAATCAAATCAGCACGAATGGGCCGACTCGTCCGGGGCAGTACTATCCTCACACAGAAGACCATCCTAATAATAACACCATTCTTGCTGTCATATTTCGTTGGTGAGTGTGAGACCGGAGTATAATCATTCTGCATCATTCTCCCGGCCTCCGAAGTCCGGGAGAATGATACAGAATTATCTAACCAGGCCTTTTTGGTATGGTCACCATGCTACATTGCCTATCCGCACAATAAGTTTGGTGACCCCTACTCCTGGAATCCACTCATGCTTTCCATCAGGCAAAGTAGAGTCACTTTAAAAGGCTAAGATATATTAAAAAAAAAATGTGGAACAGTACAAGCAATTTAATTCAATATGTGTAGCAAGTACCAAGAAGTACCATCTATAAATATTTACTGTGAACATAATTAATTGACTAGATAACTATGTAACCTTTCTACACCTGCATTATAAGATTTCTACGCCACCCGAAGGTTGGCATAAAGAGAATGCCCTTTTTTCATTGACTGTGTGGAAATCCCTTCGGATACTACCAGCTGATGGTTACGTCGGACATAAACAGACCAAAAAACCCACGGTGTCGCGGTTACTAGAAGTCGGGGAACCAGCTGAACCCTAGAAAAGAAATCCCTAGAACCCCTATGTACTGCGGGCCCTTTACGTCTTGTATAGCCCTCTCATGTGTGAGAACTCTGATGTTCCCTGGAAGAGAATACCCTGAGCATTAAGTCCACTAATGTATAAATTCAGTGTATAAATATTATAAATTATAAAATGTAAATATTAATTAAAATTATATTTGTGTTGTACTGTGGCCTTTCAAATTCTAACAATTTAAAATTCAACTTGAAAGTTTTGACCTTTTAAAAAACTAGAGTTTTTTTTATCATATGTGAATTTTAATGCGTATTAACTAGCTAACATTGATAGCTTGACGGCCATCATTAACGTAAAAAACAAGTAACGAAAATTAATATACACTGTTTGCTTATAATTCACTGTATACTATTATGCCACGCTGATTTCAGCACGAATGGACCCGCTCGTCCGGGACAGTACAGCTCTCTCACAGGAGACCAACCTTAAATCAATAAATAAATATATGTCACACACAACGCCATCTAGTCCCAAACTAAACAGAGCTCGTAATATAGGTACTAGACAACTTATATAAATACTTAACCATACCTTTTTTTGTAAATACACACATATTATACATAGAAAACATAAACAAAACAAATATTTAGTCCGATCCGAGAATCGAACCCGAGACCTCAATCGCATACGCTCCCTCTGCGCCACCGAGGTAGTTTATTTCGACAGCTAAATGACAGAGCTTTCGTATTTCGTCGGTGGGTGCGAAGCCAGAGGCCCAATAATGGAGAAGCATCCCAATAGACCGCAATGATGTAAATCACCATAGGTATTACATTTGAAATAAATATTGGTTGCAACTACTTTTTATTCAAGTTATGATTACCACCAGGCAGAGCACAGTCCCTTAAGTAGCCACATATAAAATATCATCATCATCATCATCAATAGCCTATAATAGTCCATTGCTGGTCATAGACCTCTCCTTAGAAAGGAGGTTTTGGCCTACTATTCCACGCTGGCCAGACGGGTTGGTATAGGGTTGGTTTCAAGTTTTCCTTCTCTTTGCATCGATGTTGTCTTGCGTAGTTTATCCCTTAGTCGCCTTTTACGACACCCGTGGGATGAATAGGAGTGGCGACACTCTGAATTCTTAATCCGTCACCAGACGGACATATATATAAGCAACAAAGTCACCTTAGTTTAAAAAAAATATTTTCTAAGATTAAAGGGATTTATATTAAATTTTCTTATCACACTATCCATGTTCTTGTTGGTGACGTATTAAGAGTAAGAGATATCCAGAAGATAATAAAAATACCAACCCGTTACGCTAGTCAAGTATAGTAAGCCAAAACTACTATTTCGAGTCTCTCCTTCATCTGCTATTGCCATTGTTGGTCACAAGACTCTCTTATACCCAACAGTTAACTATAAAATACTATTGATGATGATTACACACCCCTCTGTCATCATCATCAGTAGTATTTTAAACTTTACTGTAAATATGATTTTAACAAAATTCCCATTACAGCAACAAGTAGGCGAGGTTTAAAAATGGTTTTTTTCTAGCTTCAAATAAAATAATTTCTATTAAAACTTTTATAGTAGACTGTTTTAGAATTATAATCTATTTTAATTAAGTATCAATTAAGTAAATGGGCAATTAAGGAGTGTGTGAGGTTGCTATCGTTCGCTTAATGCTTCGCTTTAATTAAGACTAGATAATACTTACCTAACGCTGCAAGGTGGAATGTTTTTCTTTTAAAAATTCTACGTATAAAATAGAAAGTACTAGATTGTTATAGCCTTGTGGCAGTAAGTAACTGCGAAGGCGGTTTAAGGATAGTATTAATTTTGGTAACTTTCTAGCATTTTAATTGACAATGCGCATTCCTTATTATATTTTCGAAAATATAATCAAGTTATATTTATTTTTCATCAATGTAGATCTTTTATTCGCGGTAGAACATCGAAGTATCTATTAAAAGTCATGTTTATTATTATTTTATATATTATTACATTGTTTAGCCAAATATCAGCACAACAGGAACTGTTGTGTTTGATCCATGCGTTGTCATCATCATCAACATAGGCCTCTTTGATTTCACGTCACTTATTTTGATCCTCGGCTTCTCGCATCAAGCTTCTACCAACCGTCTTGCGTAAATCATCACTCCACCTGGCCTGTGGACGTCCTACACTAAGTTTGCCGAGACGCGGTCTCCACTCAAGAACACGTTTACCCCAACGTTTATCTCTTGTTTGGCTTATATGGCCAACCCACTGCCACTTTAGCTTACTAATTATGTCGATGACCTTGGTTCTCTTGCGGTTCACCTTGTTTCTGATACGAACCCTTAAAGCATAGCCCTCTCCATAACAAGCTTAACGGCTTTGAACTTATGTATATTATATATTGTATAGTAATAATAGCCAATAAGAAAATAATTATTAATTTATTTATACTTTTTATATCATAGCCTAATTTTTAATATCTTTTGTGGCCTACAGTTTGAAATTCCACTCTAAATGATACTAGTACCTATCATAAGTCTCCCAAATCACAATGCCCAGCTGGCACAGATCTAATTCATACCCCTCGTAGCGTCGCCATTTCACTCAACAGGACTTTTCATATAAATATACATACAGTATGTCCGTATTCTGTTTTTAAGCCTCGCAGTGACGTGATATGTAAAAGGCGAGATACCTGCAGTGATTATTGTAGGTTTTTAGTAGATTTGGTAATTTTATTTACTACTAACTACATAACTACTTAGCAAAATATGCTACAGGAAAATCGAATCAATTCTCTTCAATAATACATCTAATATTTCTACAATGATATTAAAATACTAAACGCATTTAAGCAAGGGACAGATATAGACATATGGTCGCCGACCTCCGTGATGGAGATGGTACCTAAAGAAGAAGAAAGGCATTTAAAATTTCAAGCCATTGTTTTGTCTAACAACTCAACAACTCCTAAGCCTTACAATTTCGAAACCACAAAACTCACGCATCGAAAGCAAAACTAATTCCACTTCGAGAGATACATCGGAAACTCTGTAATCGCCCACTAATCGATACACGGGTAGGTGTCTAGCGAATTATCGAATCGAATAGAATATATTAATACGTGAGAGCCGAGTTAGTTTGGAGATGTCTGCCGTTCTAAATCAGTGCAACAATGCGGCTCTGGGCTGCTCTGATTCGCTTGTAGGTGAACGTTTGATTAGTGTGGATATGGTATTTTATTGTTATTCTATACTTTACTTTCAAGTAAATTAATGATGTAATTTTAATGAGTGAAAATTTGAGATTGTTATTTGAATTACGCCTCATTTATTTACGTGTTCACGGATATCTTCCACGAGGATATTGTATCACGGCTCAAAGTTCATTTGCCCAATAATAAAAAACAGGTGTATCATTTTAAACGGGACACGAATATTTTACTTGTAAGTACAAAACACTTTCGTCCAGATTTTATTTCACTAAATCTTTTAATGATCAGTCATTCTAGACACTAGAACGAATAATAATAATTTAAAAGAGTTTAGTGAATGATTTTACAGTAAATTTTTAGTAATAAAAGATTCTTCTCTCATGCATGTTAGTACAATTGAAATAAAGCTATCATACATTATCATCAGCCTACCGCTTGATTGAGCACGGCTTGACTCAGTCAAGCCATAATATCCTTGACTTTATCAATAGGCAGCAGTCGTAACAGAACACACATATTGTACGCTTAGTGTCATATCCACACAAATCTTTCTTATAACGGAGACGCGCGGACAGTAGACATCACAAAGTCCGTTTGGATCTGCTTATCTCTCACTGCGCATTTCCCGCTCAGACCGCGCCAAGTATGCGTCAGCGTACACTGCATTGTATCTCATCTTAATATCTGTTTATGTGTTATTGGTGTGAGGACGTTTCATATGATTTGTATTTGATTTGTTTGATTTAAATACCAATTGTATTATATTAAGCTAGATTTTAAGCGGATTGTTGTTGTGTGGCAAATACTAAAATGTATGTGTGAGGTGCTCATAGATAAGTTGTCCTAGTAATAGAAACAATCACCGATGGTAAGCAACGATGCTCAGTACCTGGATGGGTGACCGATAGTGGCATGATACCACGAGCGTCTCTGTGAATCGGAGGTCGCGTTATGCAGTCGGTCCCGGTTGTTATCATAGGATAACCACAGTGAGGCTTAGTTCGAGGCCTGCGGGCATCTAAAACATCCAAAAGGATCTTCCTTTTCGGCTACGTGGCCAAAACGTTGTCTTGCCAGTCACCACCCCGTACTTCCGTAGGGAAGCGTGGGGACGAATGACCTTAACCAAAGGTCCGAGCCCAGCAGTGGGACATTACGATGATAATAAAAAAAGTGTGATTTTTCCTAAATTTCGAGGCCAAAATAATTTTATAATGGTATGTAACGAACATTTATCAGAATTGAATGTGTTTGTTCCTACCCACAAAGGAGGTATGCAAGAATAGATGCACTCTATAAAGGAAATTCCGCTACGTCCAAACGATTTACACTTAACTGAGCACTTTCTGAATTAAAAATGAAAATATTGAGAGTATATTGAAACAAAGATAGTTAGAGAAGAGGATATTACTAATAGTGATTGTTAGCTAATAACTAGAACAGTTGAAGGTTGGATATTTGTCCTGAATTAGCTGTTGCCGAAAGGGCCTTCTCACACCGGACGTGACATTAACCTTTAATTAGTGGCTAATAATACGCGCCTTTATTAATTTTTGTTTATGATTTCTTTATTTCATAACAATAGTAATATTATTAATAATATTACTATTGTTATGAAATTGTGCCATTGCCGTAGTGGTGCAGTGGCAGAATATTTGACTGCTGTGAAGTCTTGGGTTCGATTTCCGGGTGAAGCAAGTGTTAGTATAAACTCGTTTTTTTACACGTGGTGAGTATTTAAGAAATATATATATATAAATATATAGGCATTATATTAATAAACATTATATTAATGAACTTTGAAAAAACCAAGGTCATGTTCAATGAACATGTTCTACCGGAACCGGTTGCATTACACGATACCGTTCTCGAGGTTGTTCAAAAATATGTCTACCTTGGGCAGACATTGCAGTTGGGTAGAAACAACCTCGAGGATGAGGTGAATAGAAGAATTCAGATGGGTTGGGCAGCGTTTGGAAAGCTACGTCGAGTCTTTTCGTCGTCGATCCCACAATGCCTACAAACGAAAGTTTTCAATCAGTGCGTCCTATGTCCTGTCATGACATACGGAGCCGAGACCTGGACACTTACGGTACGGTTGGTCCATAAGCTTAAAGTTGCTCAGCGTGCTATGGAAAGGGCTATGCTCGGCGTTTCTCTGAGAGATCGTATCAGAAATGAGGTGATCCGTCAGAGAACTAAGGTCATCGACATAGCCCACCGGATTAGCAAGCTGAAGTGGCAGTGGGCTGGCCATATTAGCCGCAGAACTGAGGGCCGTTGGGGCAGAAGAGTTCTGGAGTGGAGACCGCGTCTCGGTAAACGTAGTGTAGGACGCCCACAGGATACGTAGAGTGACGACCTGCGTAAGATGGCTGGCAGGAGCTGGATGCGAGAAGCTCAAAATCGATCACAGTGGTGTGCAATAGGAGAGGCCTATGTCCAGCAGTGGACTGCGATGGGCTGATGATGATGATGATTAATCAACCTAGTGTATACAATATAAGCTTTGTTAATGTTAATTTGAAACTAGATAGTGTTGTGTCTAATATAAAAAATATATCTTTTTATCAAAAATATAAATCCTTGGAATATTATATAAAGTATTGAATACGGTACTTAAAGATAAGAAAATAACGTTCACAATGGCTGCAAAGTAAATCATACTTATTTACTTTTATACGAACAACAAAGAACACACGTTTTAGTTAAAACACCACAATATTTATTTGACCTCTACCTAACAAATTTGAATCACGTTTAATGCCTATCCTGATGGGGATACCGATCCAATTCGCTCATCCCCGTCTTCCTGCGCACGCGCATTCAACTCAAGCGCTCGTGACTTTCACCGACATTTTATTACCATAATTTAAAACAAATATCTGATTGTGTGTACTGGGCATTAAAGTGTTAAACTTCAGGGATGTAAGCAGGGCTTAGAGAGAAATAATTTGACTATCAAAATTTCTAAACATTTCTGATTGCCTCTATAGCACAATAGTAGCGTTTGGACTGCTGTACTTCAGATCTTGAGTATTCCGGGTGGGATCAGATTTTTATATCATCTGGAAATATTTGTCAATGTGCAAAAGGAACTCACTAAGCCGCATCAGTGAGGGTCCTCATACTGCATTGTTTGTACTCATAACGATGATGGTGATCACTACTCTTGGATTACATGCTTTTCATCAGGCAGAACAGAGTCACGTTGGCAGGATTAGATATAAAAAACTAGCTTTCGTCCGCGGCTCCGCCCGCGTGTGTGTCGGTTATCGCGGTAAAAAGTTGCCTATGTCCTTTCCCAAGTTTAGTTTTATCTTCATACCAAATTTCATCAAAATTAGTTCAGTGGTTTAGGCGTGAAAGCGTAACAGACAGACAGACAGACAGACTTACTTTCGCATTTATAATATTAGAAGGGGTATAGTGTCGCTTGACATGTGAAATCTTTTTCTGTTCCAAATTTAGTTACATTCTCAAAGAACTTCTAAGACATAATAAAGGTCTTATTATCAATAATAAATAACACTGTTTTGCAAACCCTGGATGCACCAATAAACATTCCTGGCGCGAGTCACGGCGCTCCGTCATGGCACACATGGGGGCCGCGGGCCAGCGCACACCAACACATCGCAGCGTATGTGTATCTAAGTTTATAGTGCGGGAGGTGACCATACCCATTAGAGTTATTTTTTAGTGATGGTAATCTGAGTTTGTTTGGTAATCAATTTCCTACTACAAAAATTGTACATCAGGTTCAACGGTTTTCAAGATTGATATTACGAGTACTAGAGAAAGTTAAAGTGTCTAAATCTGCAGTTTCATTTAAATAGTGATACAATCGATTTATTCTTTACTACAATTTTATATTCATATTACATTAAATAAGAAAGAACTGTACTCAAAAAACATGAGTAAAAGATCACTCCCTAGTAGTTGTCTGATTGAAATATAGATTACTATGCCCACAAGAAAGATTTAAACTTTTTTTTAATAATAAAGTAACTTTAAAAATTAAAGTAGATTTTCGCTTCACATGAAGTTAGTCATTGCATCATCTATTTTGAAAATTTATTTTATGATTTGCAAATAAATGTTTATTTAATTTATGAAATTTTAATATAAAATCAACATTCTTCCTTAACTAAAAAACAAGGAAATAAAAAAAAACTAATAAAAATATTTACATAGAAGCGTCAAAAACTTCCTTCGCAATATCGCCTACTGGTAGCGTTACAAAAAGACTGGCAGCATTGCCACGCGCTCAATGGCAATGCTAATTGCTCGATTTTAAAAAAAAGCTGCCAAGTGCGAGTCGGACTCGCCCATGAAGGGTTCCGTAGCAGCAAGTAACATCATTTATAAGTTCTTATAATAGTGTATTGATTGGATGAAAGGTAAATTTCGATTTACGATTTATGACGTATTAAAAAAAACTACTGACTAGATCTCGTTCAAACCAATTTTCGGTGGTTTACATGAGAATGAACAACAAATATTTTTTTTAGTTTTATCACTCTCTTATTTCAGAAGTTCCAGGGGGGGGACACACATTTTTCCACTTTGGAAGTGTCTCTCGCGCAAACAATTCAGTTTACAAAAAAATGATATTAGAAACCTCAACATCATTTTTAAAGACCTATCCATAGAAATTTTTGAGTATCAGTTCCAAGTATAGGGACCCCCAAAACGTGTTGTTTTTTTTCTATTTTTATGTAAAAATATTATTGCGGTTCACAGAATACATTTACTGACCAAATTTCAACAGTATATCTCTAATAGTTTCGGAAAAAAGTGGCTGTGACATACGGGCGGACAGACAGATTTGACGAATCCATAAGGGTTCCGTTTTTTTGCCATTTGGCTACGGAACCCTAAACAGGCTGGCCTCCTAATCACAAGAACTGTCAATGAGTTGCTTAGCTATTTGTTGAAACAGCAGGATATAGCATAGGTACTACATGAAACACCATTTAAGCATTTACGTCGTTTGAAAAATTGAGCAATTTAAGCTATTTGACATTTATATTCCTTGTACAAGACTATTTCTTTGTTGTCTATTTTTTTTTTATAATAAAAGTTTTTCTACTACGGTATTATAAGTACCAGGCTCCCAGACTAGAAAGGTGGTAAGAACTGTCGTAGGCGATACAAGTGCTTCGTGCGGCATGCCTCGGGCGCGGATCTCAGACGCAATCTTTATAAGGTGGTAAAACATATATTTAATGCTAAACGTCCGACACGGGCGCCTGTGAGAAACAGTGCAAGTGTGATGAACATCTAACTGATATTAGAGGAACGTTTAAAAGTTTTCTATTAGAATAGTAATGGAAGGAAAATAGATAAACGGGGAGTGTTTTTTCTTTTATCATGTAGACTGTTTGATATTATTAAATTAGTTTTTTATAGATTGGTAGAGCCTCTTGATTAGCGGTCACATACGCTATTCACTGCCTCGTTGCTTTAGTGGATAGCGTATGTGACTGCTAATCAAAAGGTCTCGGGTTCAAATTCCAGGTCGGGCCAAAAAGTGTTTTTGGGTTTTTCTTAGGAAATTCCTAATAGCAGCCCGGAGTGAGTTTGGCGGTGATTCACGCCCGCGCCTCGGAGGGCACGTAAAGCCGTCGGTCCCGGTTGTCATGAAAATCTATGGCAATCGTTATTGGAAAGTCAGTGCCCTCAAATTTACTGACAACTAGTTCAAACTTCGAATTTCAGCTCTCCCTTACTGTTGCAGAGGTTCAATGCCAGTCGCTCATTAAAGTTAAAATTAATAGTAAAAACTGATATTCAGGTAAAACCGGTTGAACTAGTAGCCGACCCCAAATAATAATAATAAGAAGAAGTAGAGCCACGCTGATTGCCGCACGAATGGGTACCCTCATACAGAAGACCTCCGGAACATCCGGACCTTATCACACGCAATCTTCGGACTGTTATAAAGTATTTCTTAAATCAGAAAGACTGAATTACACTTTTGGCTCGACCGTTGAATCAAACTTGAGACCTCTTGATCAGCAGCATATGCTGCACCAACGTTGTCACTCACGTCTTTTAATTTAGTCCACTGTTAGACGAAGGCCTCTCCTTGGAAAGGAGGTTTTTGATTGTCTTAATCTTAAGTTACTTCATAAATACATAAAAGTATTTCATTTCATTATTTGAATAAGAAGTTTACGACTTTTTGAAAAAAAATATGAATTCCTGTCATGAATATAATTATAGTAACACATTAACATAAATATGCATCCACGAGTTTATTTCTATTGTTAAAATATAATAATAATTCAGAATAGTTCTATCATTTGCCTTGTATTTACTGTTTTACTTACAGCCATCCAATATTGGCACCTATCCAGTCCAGAGGAAAATTAAGGGCAAAACAATCGTTTATATCCCAAGGAAATAGGACAAGCAGTATAGTCCGAAACAATAAATCTACCGATCGCAGCCCATCCAGCCCAGATAATGTATTTCAGTTCGGACGTTACACTTACTTCGGCAATTTGCGGGAACCTTTGTGCCCTTAAGATATCTCCACAGACAATTGTACGGGGGTATTCTATTTGATATAACAAGAGCTGATAAAACTGTAGGGGTATTATTTTTGTGTGATAATTTCGAGTATATTTCGACAATACATTATAAGTCACATTACAAACCAGCAGCAGAATAGAATTAGTTGGACATTTTTAGATTGATTCTGAATCAAATGTTTGTTTAGATGGTTAAGTAAGTTGAGATTTAAACGAATCGTAAATATTATTATTATTATATATTTTTAAAATACCAGTAGAATGAGTTGAAAACCTCCTGAAATTCACGTTTACAATTAGATATTACTCACAGATACTTTATTAAAATAGTTACCAAAAAACGCAATAATCTTGCTGCAACTTAAGACTGAGAGAGTGAGAAGGTTGAGTATTTATTATTTAGAATACAAACTAATGTTAAAAATACTAAAGTAACTCAATCTGTCTGTCTGTTACGCTTTCACTATTAAATATCATAGGGATACTTAAATCCTTGAGAAGGACATTGACTACTCTTTACTGCGAGCACCAAGAAATACGCAGGCGGAGTCACATTTAGGAACCGCGCTTGTATAAAATAAAAATAAAATATTTTTAAATGTTAAAATTTAAAAACATAGAAACAGGTTTGAAGAGCAAAATATTAACACAAAATACATGTAAAGCTTTTTTAAGGTGCAATTATCACCTCTATATAAATCTCTAAACAAAGTTATCGCCGCCTACGTGATATATCCTCGTCTCTAGAAAGGGCTAAGGTCTGAGCCCATTTACAAATCACAAACACTGACCACCCCCTGCCACCCTTCACAATTATATACAACCCTCAGTTCACCTTGCGTAAACTTACGTTTGAAATATCTGTTGGATTTGTACGAGAAAGTGTTGGACAGTCAAGTTGTTTAATATTAATGTTTAAATGTGTGGGGAATTTGAGACATGGATAAGGTGTTTGAAACAACTTCTTAAGGAATAATTTAATATCACGTTCTTATGTTGAATTATACGTTATTGTTGCATACATAAATAGTAATGTACACAAAAATTTACATTCCCTTGCTGGTTCTTCTATACTGACTGCCTTTTTGATTTTCGGGTCGGACTAAATGGTTGTATGATCTGTACATATTTGTTTTGGAGTTTGGGTGTTTTTTTATGAATAATATGTTAATGTGTGTATTTATCAAAAAAAAAGTAATTTTATATATTCATATAATTTCTCTAGTACCCATATCACAAGTTGTGCTTAGTTTGGGACTAGATAACATTGTGTGTAAGATGTCCGAAAAGTTCTTTTTTTCTCCCTAACATTTTGGTACCAAGCAACTAGTGTCATTTCATTTCAAAAGTAATTCAAAAGGCTTACTTGAAACAAAGGTTATTTTATTTTGTTCCTGACTATTTACTGTAACGACTTATTGTAAATAGCCCTTTTTACTAATATTTCATACATGTGCATATTTATTAAATTAGTACGCGCCCTTTGTTCCTCACATTTTTTTGATAGTTTAATTACTGTGATGGTGTTCTCCTAGCCCTAGATTTCGAACGCTACGTCCAGTTTCAACGAAGACCAGCCCAGTACGCAGGGGATGGGATTTAGTGCACAAGTGTGGGCGCAAACACATATGCAATCTCTGTTACCTTATTCTTGTAAACCGATGGGACTGCTATCGAACACGGCCGGGTAGAGCGATGGCTTTCCCCGAGATACGTTGTTAAGACCACAAAAACTTCCAAACTAGAGACTATTATTAAGTATCGATATAAAAAGAAAAACTCGAAAACACCATTTGCCCCGACCCGGGATTCATTTTCATTTTCATTTTTAAAAAGCCATCATTAGGAATCCCGCATTAGGAATATAAATTCCTGTGTCGGGGGTCTTTACAAACATATATGAAACGGACACAAAGAACACCCAAACTCAGAACAACAAATTGTGAATCACACAAAGTGTTATCCTACTTGGGATTTGAACCCACGACACTTGACGCAGTAGGAAGCCACTAGGCCAACCGTGTAGTCTCCGTATTGTTTTCGTATTTGTATTCGAATCCGAAACCTCTTCATCGGCAGTCGCATACGCTCACCACAAAATCAAAAATAACCATCTGTCCAGTTGAATTGAAGTTATAATTTTTTTTGACTAGAATAGCAAAAAAAAAAAAACTTTCGTAAGATATGTGTCAGGAGTTAGGAGGAATTGCTAGGTTTCATAATTATTTTACTATGCAATATAATTTAATTTAATACTTGCAATTTACAGATTGTCTGATGAAACAATGGTTAAATATTGCATTGAAATTTATGAAAAAAAAAATAGTAGTAACATTTCATAAATACTTACTAATTAATGCATTAATTGTAATGTATTCTAACTACTGATGTTGATAAATGGAACAATAAATAAATCTAAAAAAAGTCGTAAAAAATTAAACTGTCGTGTTACAATAAATTTAGAACAAAAAATAATTGTATGTAAGCCATTTTAGTTACAAAACAAACGTTAAAATAAATTTATTAGATAAGTTTAGAAATAAGGTATTAAAAATGTGACAATAGCTAATAATTCTCACAAATTTATAAGGGTAACCAATCTAGTATGTTTAATTAGGATTAGTTAACATAACCTAGATATATTTTTTTATTGTACACATCATCATTAGCCTATCGCTAGTCCACTGCAGGCTATAGGCCTATATTGTACACATGATATATATTAATAAATAGATAACCTATAAGAAAATGACATATATAAAGGCGAGATTAACCCAAAACTAAGTTTTCTTCCAGCAAACCGTTATAGAAAGGTATATATATAGGTACTCAAAATTAATATAAGAATTCATTTATATTATGCATTAAAATGTATACATCGGATATGATATGATAGATGTACATATATCGGGTTCGATTCCTGGGTCGGACTAAATATTTGTGTGATCCACAAATACTTGTTTCGAAGTCTGGGTGTTTTCTATGTATAATGTCTATGTATTTACAAAAAAAAGTATGTTTATGTATCAGTTGTTTAGTACCCATAATACAAGCTCTGCTTAGTTTGGGCCCAGATGACGATGTGTGTAAATGTCCGAAATATTTATTTAATTTATTTATTTAATATACATACAATACAAAAAAACAATTATGTATTTATATCAATTGTCTAGTACCCTTAGTACAAGCTCTGCTTAGTTTGTGTGTCAGGTGTCCAAATATTTATTAAATTTATGTAACATAATTTTTGTAGAACACAATCTACGCTTAGCCATTACAGATTAACACATAATACACGAGGTATAAACCCAAAATTACTATTCAAACAGGCGAGGTAGGTCACCTTATCACAACCCACCCTTTCCTTGACCGAACGCATTTGAATAACTATCACAAGTTAATTCTTCAGATAAAGACGTCCGCCATGTTGGGTGCGGCCGTTTCCGCCGGATGTCCAACTTGGACGGATATTCAAACTCGACCGGAACTAGATGGTATTGCGACATACATTTCGAATTTCGAATAGCTATTGTTGAGGGCCGGTATTAGTTGGAATAACTCGTGATTTGAATGCAAGCATTTGCAGTGACTATTTATTGATATGCGTATGTTTGTACATATATTATGTCCATTCTAAGATTTGTACAGCTAAACATTTGGATAATGAAATCTATACAAAAAAATACATTTGAAGTATCTGAAATGTAAAGTACAGTAAGTTGAATAGTGGATTGTAAAAGCTTAAAAATAACAACTAAAGAAATAAAATCAGATTCGTATTTCTAACAAGTTGAGACACGCGGTGTTATTGTTTGAAATCGCGAGTATAGCTTAAGTTACTTCTTATGTCAACAGCTTTCTGCCACGAAAAATCCCGTCATTATCAGTTCAGCCATTTCGGGAATAAGCCGGAACAAACAGACAAAAAGACAGACAAAAATTGTTAAATACATTTAGTAGAAAATTTTTATGTCATATTACAGATACTTCACATGACTGCACGGTTGGCCTAGTGGTTTAAGCGGTCGCCACGCCGCTTCCTACTGCGCCAAGTGTCGTGGGTTCAAATCCCACGTAGGACAACACTTTGTGTGATTCACAATTTGTTGTTCTGAGTCTGGGTGTTCTTTGTGTCCGTTTCATGTATGTTTGTAAAGTCCCCCGCTACACAGGAATTCATATTCATACTGCGGGAGTGCCTTTTAAAATAATAATAATAATAATAATAATAATAAACTTCAATTTAAGTTATTTCGTTGCAAATTGCAATCATTGCAAATGAATTTTTATTTGTATTCTCCTTACCTACTACTAATTCACTACATTTACACACATAATTGTTAATATCATTTACATTTAATAAATAAATATTTTGGACATTTCACACACAATGTCATGAAGTTCTAAACTAAGCAGAGCTTGTACTAGACAACTGATATAGGTATATACAGATAAACTTTTTTCTAGTAAATACATACATATAACAGGCCTTAACATATTTTCAGATCATTTCAACAGCATCTCTGTGGCAATGCTTCTCGTGACTGTATACTCCAATACGAAAGCGGCATTGGCGTCCCCACGATCGACACCAAAGTAAATGATCGTGAGGTATTAAACTAGGTAAAGTGTCCATTGTATTCTTGTTTTTATGCTGCCTCTCGCGCTTTTCGTCCAAATACTGGTACCAACCCTCGTTGTGTACTTTGCAAACCTCCACAAAGGAGTCCCTCCACCCGCCTCGGTTGCTGGCGAGGTCTTCCCATTTCTTGGGGCTGATCCCAAAATACATATATACATATTTACATAGAAAACATCCCAACTCCGATACAATTATTTGCAAATCTTACAAACATTTGATCCAATAAATAGTAACATTTAAATACAAACAGTAGGTATAACTGTAAAAGAAAATCTAGAACTCTCATAATAGTTTCCATAAATAGTACAACTCGTTAGTTCATAAGACTACTTCAGTATGCGAGAATGCTCATTCCATGGAGATGAAATCGTTGCTTTAATGGAATTATGGTACGAAAACTCATTTCAAGTTAATATAAAATCACACTTGACTATCGAAGCCCGTTCGAGACCGGCACTGCCAATTAAGATATCCCACTAATTAAAAGCGCTCCTGACCGAGAGCACCTATAGAATAGAACGCACTTGCATTTGATGATACGTCTGCGGTTAATTTCGGACAGTTTCATTTTGTTGGATAATAATTTGCGTTTGAACTGATTTACAATATTTGATTAGGTATTATTTGCATCCGATTATAAGCAATAATATGTTTGGCAGTTTAAGTGTGTGTGTATTTTTAGGTTTAAGCTTAAGCTATTTCACTAATATAGGGCAGCGGTGTCCTTAAATTTTATTTATTTCATGTACAAAACAAGTTACAACTCTTAGAGTAAAGAAATATATCTTGGAACAGAATAGAATACACTTACAGTAAACCATATACACTTTTTACAGTTGTATATTTGCTATAGGTTATGTACAATGGGCGGTTTTAGTGCTAAAAGCGAACATTCATATTCATTTTAACACCACTATAGCTTTAATACACCTTAACTATCCTTGTTTTAAAGAAAATATACTGCAGCGACATCTACCGAAGGAATACTAAACCACGAGGAAAACGCAGAAGGAACTGTATGGAGTAGCTACAGGGGGGTGTCACTCCGCAGTTTAGGTATAGTCGGCCGGCTGCCTGCCGGGTCAGACACGCCGGTCGAACAGACATCGTCAGAACAGTTCAGAGTTATACGATAGAAAGAGACGCAATTGTAGGTAAATATAATCGTAGTGATTCGGCGCTGTGCGATCTGAATTGAACTTAATCTTTTGACACCGAGGGTATCTTTAACTTTAATTTACTTTTTGGAGTGAGTCTTCTGTGCTGGTACTATTATGTATTCTGTGGTAGCTACTAATCCTGAATCGCGACATAGAGATTTTCGCGCCAATTAGCATAAATACAACATCCCAACATCAGTTAAGATTTTTTTAAGCATTGTTAAACACATGTTAAGCAAGATCACTAATTACAGAAATTTACCTGAATTTTATGATCATCTATTAGGCAGTGGCCCATCAGGCATGATCATTCTCCCTTTGTGATGGAGGAACACGACACCCGTTCTTCCACAATGTACACAATATATAGGGAAAATATATGGAATATACATAAAATCTCGTTATGGAAGTTACGGATATTATAGACTGATTAACATTACAAGCAGTGATCTGTTGAAAAAAGAACAGGCAGAATTAAGGAATATCTTATGTCTAGTTTAGATCTAAATTCCTATTATTTGTTTAAACGGGAAATGCTTTTCGCACCATTCCCTTCGTGGAGTAAACGAAGGGCGTGTTCCTTGAGGAACCCGTCTCAAATTTTTTCAAATTCAAATTCAAAATTCTTTATTCACTTAGGATGCAATACATCTCTTGTGACAGGTCAAGATTCTACATGTACATTTATGCCATGTTCGCAAACAATAGGTAGAGCCGGAGAAAAGAACATGGCAATAAAAACTCGCGGCCACTCCTTTCAAATCGCCAATGTTTACATAGTTTTAATGTTTATAAACCTGATATGGTAAGGTGCTGCCACTAATATACTATACACCATGTTAGAGGACTGATGCAAATTATAGTGATTAAAAATTAGAACTTATGCTAATTTAAAAAAAAACAACAGCCTCAGTGGGTACAACATAGTAGGAGCGTCTACTTACAACAAAGGTAAAAACTATATGTGCTCAAATATTGGCCAAATTACTGGTAACGAAAGATTAAATATAAAATATTAATTATAAGATCAAAAGAAGGAGAAGAATGGCCTTTATTAGTCACGTAGAATCTTTACTTACAAAAGTAAAATCATGTTCTTAAACAATTTGATAACAACATTCACATGAGTAGAATAAAATGATAAGGAGCAAGTAGTCAAATCCATTTTTCTTTATCATTTAAAAATTCGTCAACTGTATAATAACCTTTACGTATAAGATAAGTCTCAATGTGTGAATACAAAAAAAATAAAGATTTATCGCTGTTAACATTCATGTCTATATATTTAAAAAGAAAAACTAGAAAAGCAAAATTTAAACACACATTAAATCAAAATCTTAAACAAATTTTTGTTTAGATATCAAAACAATATACCTAAAATAAAGTACCTTTTTATAACATTTCGTAGGTAATTAATTTTCAATTCTCCTCCCATACAAATCGTCCTAAGAAAACACCCTTCAATATCTAAATCTTGACCACCGTCCCTAACAAGGGGCTGATCAATTAAAACAATATTTGTGCTGGTCGACGATTTTAGGGAGTCGCTTCGGATAATATATCTGTTTCATAAGCTCAATACAGAAACAGCTTTGATATTCAAATTAATACGTAGGTACATATCAATGTTTTTAATTAATGTTTATTTCATTTTTCTCAAGTATACAGAACTCACTGCTAAACTATAGCCGGTTCCAAAAATAACGGGTCAGTCACATAAACCAATAACGGGTCAGTCACATAAACCCGAATATCTCCCGAACTACGTATGCCATCCTAATGAAACGAAGACTGTTCAATTGAGAATTTAATTATACAGATAAAAAATAAAATAAAACTTAGTTACACCCACAATATTAATCTTAAATTAAAAAAAAACTAAAGTAGTCATATTTTTCTTAAGATTACATTTTTTTTATGATTGTTTTTTTGCTGTTTTTCATCACTTTCTTCATTTAATACTTTGTATTGCCTCCACGTGATGAAGCCTCCAGTGATGAAAAACAGCAAAAAAACAATCATAAAAAAAATGTAATCTTAAGAAAAATATGACTACTTTAGTTTTTTTTTAATTTAAGATTAATATTGTGGGTGTAACTAAGTTTTATTTTATTTTTTATCTGTATAATTAAATTCTCAATTGAACAGTCTTCGTTTCATTAGGATGGCATACGTAGTTCGGGAGATATTCGGGTTTATGTGACTGACCCGTTATTTTTGGAACCGAGTGTATATATTGGCGTGCCGGCTGAAATTCAGACCTTACAGTACAGATTATTGATCAAGTGGCCCCTGATAATATGATATTACGGGGCATTATAAATTTATGATAACAAAATGAAATGTATTTTTTTCTTTATATAAAGACAACTTCTGCATTAGGAATAAAAGGCCTGTATCGCTGGGGACTTAATTAACAAACTCGAAACGGATAAATTCCATTTGAATCCACGACACTTGGCGCAGTAGAATGTGGCGCTTTAACCACTAGGACAATCTTGCAATCGACCAAATGTTTGTGAGTGCGGAGGCTAAGTGATGCAGAGTCATCTGACTAGACCGCCATAGTGTGGGTCACCATTGTGGTTTTTTATTGTCTGCAATCAGAATGAATATGATAGGTTATAGTACTCTTTAATTTTGCTCATGCTTTCCATCAGGTAGAGTAGAGTTACTTTAGCATGCTCATAAATTAAAAAAAAGAGGATTATATACAATATATTTTCTGATGAGATGTTGTGTGTGTATGTGATGATATGTGTGTTTAATCGTTTGTTACTTTTTAAATTTAATTACTTTAAAAACTCTTATGACTTTTACAAAACAGATGTAATTTGTCTATAAATATATGTACTGTAAAATGAGTAAAGACGCGGGCGATATACCTTCTTCAATTAATTACTTTTAAGGCCTCTGATAATATTTTATTATTCTAGTAAAAATATTAAACAAAGATACAATTTATTTTTTAGGTTTTGGAAATGAGAGGGATTACATCTTTACACTTACACAATTATGGTAGCTAGGCTTCACAATTCCTTGAAAATGATATATACGGTTTATTTTGTTCTTTCTTTGGAAGAAATTCATTATCATTTAATACAGTCTTCTTAAAACCAATAATTATGTATTATTCATATTTTTTTACTGTAAACTGAACTCGAAAAAGGTTACGATACGTTCTACTTTCCGACATTTCGAACGGGTTATACCGCTCGTGAACGCGAGCGAGATATCATAACCTTTTTAATTAATCGCGAATATGTCCCGTTTACAGTAAAAACACGAGTTTATGAAATCTAAAAATAATTATGCATTAATTCAAAAAGTGCGTTATTTCCAAATACCAGCTCATTACTTATGAGGTCAATAGCTTACTAACTAAATAAGCAGCACTTAAATTGTAAACTTCACTATAAAGTAGAATTTATAAAAATAAAAAGTATGAAAAAAAATTATTTTCAAATTCAGGCATAAACATTTTACAATGAGTTGTCCAATTAATCATAAAGCAAAAACATTACCTTATCTATAACTTGAGATATTCATACGTCAAGGTTTCTTACTGTCGGACAGGGGTCAAGATATGGTCGAATTAATATTCATATGACAGGCCCAGGTGGACGTCACTAGCTGAGAAGGGTGGCCTTAAGGACTGGTCAGTGTTTAGAGATCAATTTAGAGAGGGGTCGTTTGGAGATTAGTATTGTGCCTAACAGGTTATATATTTTAAGAGGTAATGCTCAAAATGCTCAATGACTGTACAAATATGTAAAGCTTTGAAGCTAGCAAATGTTAGTTAAGATTTTTTTAAACATTGTTACACACATGTTAAGCAAGATCACTAATTACAGAAATTTACCTAAGGTACTTAATTTTATGATCATCTTGATTGATGAATGATATTAATTACAAGGTGTAATATATTACTTGGCTTTTCGAGGTTTTGAGATCACTATTTTATGTTGGTTGTCTTCTAGAAGGTCACGGTAGTTTAAATATTTAAACTACTGCTCTTTCTTTCTATTTTAATAAGACTATCAAACCTAGAAGAAAAAGCGGGAAAATAGTTGTCGTTTCAATAATGGCAATGCTTGTGCGATCATTTACCATCTTTTTTACTTAAGCGATTGCAAAGAAATATTTTTTTTCTAAGATTCTGTAGTTTACGTCTCGGAATCTTTATTGTTTTATCATGTCTATCCTTCCGTTCCTCCTCGACTTACCTTCCAGAACGATTAGTGCCAGAATGAATAAACTTTGCATGGATATGTGTATTTATTACTTCGACAAAGTGCTGCAAACGTTATGTAGCAACAATGCCTAATGACTTTTCTGCTTTAATTATCTAGTCTAAGCCCGGGGTAGGTGCCCAAGACAGTCGGGGTGCGGGCTTCGACCCTCTTCTTATCTCTACCCACGCCCGAGGACTTGCCTGATGGATTAACTTCATTGTTCCACCGTTGCCGAGTGACGCGGAATTTATAATTATACTAGGCCCTGTTTTATTTAGATTTACTTTGATTTGCTTGTATTGTTTGTGAAGGAAAATTGTGACAATTTTTTTTATTGTGTCGAAAGGATTTTAAGTCAGAGGTCTAGAGTACATCAGTCTTGCTTTCTTATCATATTGTTCATTAGCCTATAGCAGTCCACTGCTGGACATAGGCCTATCCAATAATACTTTAACATCGTAATGAATATATGAGAACTGTAAATTGATCTTATGAGAGTAAAGATTCTATAAACCTATAATATCCTTATATAAGTATGGACTGAGTTTTTCTTACCTATCAGAAACTAAAATAAATTTTAGATTCCTGTGTGTAAAATCTAAATACTTAATCAGTACCAAACTGTCAATGGATGTAGTCTCTACTGCAGGAATTCTAGTAACTGGACTATAGTTAAAAATCTTTTCCTCTTTACGTATGTACGTATTTGATTTATAGTGAAATTAGGGCGGTTTATAACCGACTTCAAAAAAAGGAGGAGGTTCTCAATTCATCGAAATCTTTTTTTTTATTGTATGTTCAGCGATAATTTCGTCGTTTATGAACCGATTTCAAAAATTCTTTTTGCACTGGAATGGGCGTACTCGGAATAGTTTTTCTTTGAAGTCGATTTCTTTTCATTAAAATTATAGGTTGACAGGCTCAAGGATATTTATTATGTTTTTTCAGGAATACATTTAATACTGACTGACTGCCTTGATGGCGCAGTGCGAGCATATGCGACTGCTGTGTTCGGGTTCGATCCCCGGGTGTTTCGGAGTTAGGGTGTTTTGCTATGTACAATATGTATGTATTTACCAAAAAAGTGTGTTTATGTATTTACATCAATTGTGTAGTACCTATAATACGAGTACAAGCTCTGCTTAGGTTGGGCCTAGATGGCGTCGTGTGTAAGATGTCGATTTTAATATAAATAAATATTTCGACATCTTACACGTTTCTTCTGAATTCAAAATGAAATCAATAAAATAATGATCAGTATTATAGTCGTACACTCTTACCAATAAAAAAAAAATGTAGACATAATATTAAAAACTTATTACGATATCTTTGCATAGCATCAAGTTAAGCTAATTAATTCATAAAAAAACAAAGAATTACTCACAAACGCATTTAATTATTTCACGATTAGTAGTATACATTAATACTAATCCATGTTCAAGAAACTTGAACATAATAATATATATCATAGATAAAAATCATGATGAACTTGTAAAATACTATGAAACCGGTGCATAATAACATCACCTTTATGTAATTGCAATAGAGTTATTTATTCAACACAGTGAGGCCTTGTAGTATGAATTCAATTAAAATTCGTTACGCTCCGATTTTCTTAAAATATATGAGAGCCTTGAAAGATGATTATTTACAACGGTTTTATATAAAAGGGTTGAACAAAATATGAAGAAGCATACAACTCTTCAACGTTCGAAGAAACACATACAAAATGATCGCTAAAGTGAGTAAAAAATAAATTGATCTATTTATCTTAAATAAATAATTTAAGAAGTAGTTTAACAAGAGTTTTTGAAATACGGATTTCATGATTTAGAGGTTTCGTTATGCAGTCGGTTCCGATTTATATCATGAGATAACAGTCGTGAAGCTTATTTGGAGGCCTTCTTAAAGACATCAACACATCTTGCCAGTCCCCAACTCGCACTCGTCCAGCGTGGGGACGTATGGTCTTAACCCTCTCCTGAGAGAAGACCCGAGCCGAGCAGTGAAACCCTATGGGTTGTTGACAATTAATAAGAGTTAATACAAGCTACTTTCAGTAGATCTTTTCTCTACTCCTACTTCTAGCAGGGGGGTGTCACTCCGCAGTTTAGGTATAGTCGGCCGGCTGCCTGCCGGGTCAGACACGCCGGTCGAACAGACATCGTCAGAACAGATAAGAGTTACACGATAGAAAGAGACGCAATTGTAGGTAAATATAATCGTAGTGATTCGGCGCTGTGCGATCTGAATTGAACTTTATCTTTTGACACCGAGGGTATCTATAACTTTAATTTACTTTTCGGAGTGAGTCTTCTGTACTGGTACTATTATGTATTCTGTGCTTCTAGACTAGTACAAGAACTTAAAACCTAAAAAATTGTTATTTAAAGAAGAATAAGGTCTAAAATTTACACTTGGATAAATTTAATAACGTTAATTTTCTTCCAACAGATTTTAGCCTTTGCCGTCTGCCTCTTCGGCCTAGCCCATGCTGGAGCTCTGCACACTGGCGTAGCGAACTACGGTGGCTATGGCGCGGGATATGGTGTTGGGCATGGTGCCACTTCTTATGTCAATAGAGTAGACAACATTGGCTACGGCGGATACAACAGGGGATATGCTGGACACGGATACGCCCCCGCTACCTCATACGTCTCTAGAGTAGACAACATTGGCTACGGCGGATACGCCAATGGATACGCTGGACACGGATACGCCCCTGCTACCTCATACGTCTCTAGAGTAGACAACATTGGCTACGGCGGATACGCCAGGGGATATGCTGGATACGGACACGCCCCCGCTACCTCATACGTCTCTAGAGTAGACAACAACGGCCACAACAACCTCGGCTATGGCTACAACGGTCTCGGTGCCTACGGTGGTTACGGCTATGGCGCCTACAACAACGGTGGTTATGGTGGATACGGATACAACAATGGATGGTAATCTACCAACAATGTTGTCAATTAGTTGTGTGTAATAAATAAATAATTACGAAAATTTACAACAATTTGTTATTTATTTCGTGTTACTTTGATTTTATTGATTGATTTTATTGTAGATTTTCTCAGATACGCGTTGTTAAACACGATTGTCTTTGTACTGCGAGTAACGCAACAGGGCGAAGTTAGTCTAAATATGATGGCCTAAGATACCTACTCCTTACAAAATGACGTAAAATACTTAAACAATCAACTATCTGCCAATAAAAGTACCATCACAATGGGTTCAGTCGTGTTAGAGATTAGCCGGCACAAAGGGACAGCTACAAAATCTAAAAATAATTTTAGGTTATAAATACCGTAAATACTTATCAATCAATCAATCAATATTCTTTATTGTGAATCATAGGTATAAATAATGATGTTTACATAAGTGTCAACGATCCGCTATGTTCTGCCATTTAGGCCTACAATAATTTAAAATTTTATTCAATCATGCAATAAATAATAACATTTTAGAATCTAAGACAATATAGTATAACATTTGAAATAAAGAAAAATATACAATGCAATGCAAATTTAAAACTTAATTTACATGCAATTTACAAAATATGAAAAATAAGATAGGTACATATTCATGAACTTAAAAGCTGTAAAATTGATATAACAAAAAGACACTTTAATTTTATTCATTAATAAGGCAATGAATTAATAGTCAGTCTGATAGACCTGATACAAATAAAACGTTTAATATTGAGGTTAAAAGAAATTACAGCGAATATCTAAGCATAAGCAAAATACAGCAAAACATGTCCCCCTAGCCAAATTGCAAACGGCTTTCGTTTTGCGTTCGCTGAACTGCTTGCAGAGCGAAAAACATTTGCAACTTGGCTTGGCCCACTGGATAACTGGAACATTAAGGGTCCTACGAACTCCTTTTATTGAAATATGAGATCTACTTACCCAGTGTCTCATATATCCAGGTATAAATAACCATGGAGAACGCCAGAAGCTGATGCGTTCCTAGAGCTCCTCTTGACGGCCAAGGTAGGCCGCCGCGGGGTTTAATGGGTAGACCGAATTCGGAAGTCCCACACACGCTCTTCGGTTTCCCCACGGAGAGTACGGTGCGAAAAACATACCCCGCGTAAAAAAAGGGATAAATAACCGTTTGTCTCAAGAGATTGTCCACGGCGAACATTTATCGACCAAATTGGTGATGTTCCGGTCATGTGAAGAGCACCAGGAACCGACGATCAGCAATTGGTGAATGTGGACGAAGCCAAAGAGGCGTGTCAGAACCGTAGTAAGTAGACTCTATGTTTGTTTATGTGGTCTCATTAACAGTTATAGGGGTCAAAATAAAACCGTGGATACATCGCTCCATACGCTGGCTGAATGCCCGGCGTGGGCGGCGCAGAGGGGAGACCTCGTGACGGCCATCGAAGTTTGTATTCTCTCGCTCGGCAACATGATTGCGGCCATGGTGCGGAGCGAGAGCACGTGGAACTCAGCCGTCTCTTTCTGCGAGCAAGTTATGCTGGCGAAGGAGATGGCGGAGAAGGACCGGGAGAGGCTTACAACCCTCCCGGTTCGCCAGGCCCGGGAACGGGCCCGGTACCGCAGACGACTCAGGCGCCGGAGGTCGCATAACGATCTCCGTCCTCCATAAGCGCTAGCCTGGGGGTGACAGGTGAAGCAATCTGTCACCCTAGCAGAAGCAGGCCAGGGTGGATGCGCTATGCGCTCTTATTATGAAGAGGGTCATCTACTAGCCGTAGGTAGGCCTGAGGTAATTCGGGGTTCCAGGGATTTTCTTCCTAGGGTACACCTGGTTCCCCGGCCATTGGTACCTGAGACGGTGTGCGGTTTTGGTCGGTTTGAGTCCGACATAACCACCAACTGGTGGTATCCGAGGGGATTTCCGCACAGAAAAAAAAGGGGGTCAAAATAACAGGCTTTTTAGTTATTTTTTATTAATTTACTTCATACTCTCACCAACAATTGTATAGACTGTTTAACAGTTAGGATAAAAGTTCGATTATTAAATAAAGTAAAAAAATCTTGTAAACATTATCCGCACTATGTATGTGTAATCTAATATTTATTTGAAATCAAGTATTAACTTCAAATCGTTACGACTAGCGTAAATATGACCTATAATGATATACTAGAAGGGTCCGAGAAATGAAACTAAAACAGTAATCTGATCTAGCTTATACATCTTACCTAGCATCCATTTACAAAATACACCAATGTATCTTATTCTACTACGGGTACAAAACAGTATCGCGATTTAAGCAACAGGTACAACGCCATCTATCGATATAGCATAGAGACATATTTGAACTACATAAAATTGTTTCATAAACCTTTCGTGAAACTGCATAAAATAAGAGTTCAGGAAGCTACTTTCAGTAGTCTATATATTTATTCTGTTTCTACTTCTAGACTAGTACTTGTACAACTTAAAACTTTTCCCAATAGCTACTCTACGATAGCAATGATGCAATATGCAATACTGCGTTGTTAGATGACAGAAATGAATGATTCTATAAAGAGTAGATTTTGACACATTAAATTTGAGATAGAATCGATATTTACTTTAGCTCTTCATGTACTGAGAAAGATTTGAGCCTACGTTTAAGCAGCATAGCATAAATGGTAGCAACTAGTTGACCCCGCAGTGATAACCGCGATTATTTTTGTACCTTTAAAACAACCACAGGGAACGCCACATGATAAAGCTAGTCAACAGAAGTATCATAACTTACTTTATATTTTTAACTCTTTATCAATTAAAACCCTCAAAATAAATCGAACTGTTTTAGAAATGAGCTGGAACAGACAGACAGTCCATTTGTAGGGTTCCGTAGTTCATGACTCAGAACCCTTATTGATTAGCCATATCCGTCCGTCCTTCCGCCCTCGACATACCGCCCAAACTGTTGGTGCTAGAAAGATGAAACTTTGCATGAATATGTATTGTAATCACGTGGACAAAGTTCTGCAATAACATTATGAAAAACATTTTTATTTGCGATACCTCCCCTACATGTAAAGTGGGGATGATTCTTTTTTGCTCGCGTCAGTCTATCGTATGGGGTATCATTAGATAGGTCTCTTAAAAATATTGTGAGGTTTCTAAAACCATTTTTCGATTTAGGTATCTGTTTATGAGTTATTCAACTTGAAAACGCATTTTTTTGTTTTTTTTCAAAAAATTCAAAATTTTGAAAAATGTTAAACTCGTGATAACTTTTGAATGGTGTTTCGGATTCGAATATTTCAAATAGTTATATACAGGTAATGGTATGGACTTGTATTTAAAGAAATTTATTTATAGTGTCAACCTATCGCCGTCCACTGCTGGACGAAGGTCCAAATTTATTTGGATAATAAATAATATCAAGGTGTTGATACTTATCCTCAGTTTGTTCGAACGTAAATATTGAATATTTTACCATGAAAAAGTAGATAATGTGTCATAACTATAATAGTTAGACATACTAAGAGCTAGCTTGTGGATAGCATAGACAGGGTGGTCAATACCTCCGGTATATGGACGTCCTCAAGCGTAACCTCCTTGCTTGTGGCATACCAACAGATGCCTGGGAGCGGTGTGCGAGTCTCAGACCCAAATGGCGAAGGAGTCTGCACGGGTGTCGAGGAGTTCGAGACCGCCCGTGTGAAGGAACTTGACGCGAAGCGTCAACTGCGCAAAACCAGACCCAAGATCTCGTACCACTATACATGCTCTGACGGGCAGCTCTGCTGTGTGTGGTGCAACCGAACTTTTAAAACTAGGTTCGGCTTTGCTAGCCAATATTAGAGCCCATCATAGGGAAAACCCAGGCTGAACAACAGGGCGTCGCCATCACCGAATACGGTGTGGATATATAGATAGATAGATAGAGATAGATAGTTAGACATTCCGGACTTTTTTGTAGCTATTGATGTTCTAAAAGTTTAATGCGTAGTGCAAGTTATAGTTATAGACTGAGCCCAGCGGTGTTACTCGCAGTTGTTGTTATACCTTAGTAATACCACGGAGCAAAGCTATTCTAAAATAGTAGCCTAAGTTGCTCCTTGCATCATCATGTACCTTTTTTTTCAATAAATATCGGCCACCTGACACACAACATCATCTAGTCCCAAACTAAGTAGAGCTTGTACAATGTGTACCTACTATACAAATCTATGTATACTTTTTTGTGTATACATATATAAATAGAAAATACCCAAACTCCGAAAAATATTTACAGATCCTACAAATATTTCGTACGACCTGGAAGTCGAACGGTCTTAAGCACAACAGTCGGTAGCTACCAACCACTGCGGCACCGAGGCAGTCGTCTGCAATTGGAAGTCCTGTCTAAATCATTTTAGTCGTTACAGAGATTAGCTGGAACAAATAGACAGACAAACAGAAAGACAGAGAGAAATTTAATACATTGATTTTTTGATGTAAGTCAGGTATTTCGGACATCTTTTTTTGTTTACACACCATCTAGTCCCAAACTAAGCAGAGCTTGTATTATGGGTACTAAACAACTGATATAAATACATAAACATACTTTTTTAGGGTTCCGTAGCCAAATGGGAAAAAACGGAACCCTTATAGATTCGTCAAGTCTGTCTGTCTGTCTGTCTGTCCGTCCGTATGTCACAGCCAATTTCTTTCGAAACAATAAGAGCTATACTGTTGAAATTTGGTCAGTCGATGTATTCTGTGAACCGCATTAAGATTTTTACATAAAAATAGAAAAAAACAATACATTTTGGGGGTCCCCATACTTGGAACTGAAACTCAAAAATTTTTTTTTCATCAAACCTATACGTGTGGGGATATATGGATAGGTGTTCAAAAATGATGTTGAGGTTTCTAATATCATTTTTTTCTAAACTGAATAGTTTGCGCGAGAGACACTTCCAAAGTGGAAAAATTTGTGTTCCCCCCCCTGTAACTTCTAAAATAAGAGAGTGATAAAACAAAAAAATATATATGTTGTACATTACCATGCAAACTACCATTGAAAATTGGTTTGAACGAGATCTAGTAAGTAGTTTTTTTAATACGTCATAAATCGTAAAACGCAATTTACCTTTCATTCTGTCAATACACTAGTATAAAAACATCATTCAAAGTTACAACGAACTACAAGAACTTTTATATAATGTTACTTGCTGATACGGAACCCTTCATGGGGGAGTCCGACTCGCACTTTGCCGCTTTTTTTTGTAAATACGTATGTATTATTTTCTATATTTAATAATACGTATTATTATATATAGAAAATCACACAGAGACTCCGAAACCTAAGGGTCGTTGCTGCAAACGACTTGAGACAGGTGACACCCCTGTGTGGTCTAGGGGTATCATCTAAGGAGACTCGAGGAACGTCAACGTCCTGCCCCAGGGGTGACTGCAGTCACCCGGGATGTACTTCAGTGATGGGGTACAGCAGAGGGATTTCTCAGCTCATCCTGACTACCAAGGTAGGCCAACGCTAAGTGTAGTAAGTAAATCGGTTGCCACACATGCCCTTTACTTAAGTTATTAAAGGTAAGGGGTAAAAAGCATTGCCCGCGTAAAAAGAAATGGTCCCACTTAGAATAAAGAAAAACATATAGCTTTTTGAAGTATAAATCATCTCGCTAAAAATACATGAATGTTTGGGTCTATCGTATTAGTCCTATGGTGTTTGTTGTGTTGACACGTTTCCTTTCCAGTAGTCCTATAGGACAAGTGAGTCAAGTGATTAATTTTCGAATTATAATAATTTTTAATCACACTGTACATTCATAAATTCTGTTACAATCATTTTAAATAATTGTAACAGTATTTATGGCTAGACTTAAATATACATAAGTAGTAGAGTCACGCTGATTCCAGTATGAATGGACCGGCCAGAAACTTAAATATACCAAAAAAACAGATCAAGATAAAAATAGAAAATTGAGGTAAAAAGTTCGAAAAATTGGATTCTGGCCCAAAAAAGAAGATCTACAGAAAATAAGGAAAAAAAGGAAAATCAAAGACGAAAAGAAGATATCAGAAAAGTAGCATTCAGAAACTTGTTGTTAGACAGGAGGACAGGCATAGCTTAAATCATTGCAGAGAACACTTGGACAGGCTTAAGTTAGAAAGCGAGACAATCAATAAACCTTTATCACTAATATTTATTCAAATATAAAAATATAAATAGTAATAAATGGCAAAAAAAATTGGTAAAAGTCTATTAATATTATAATTTTATTCAATTTAAATGCGTCATGGTCTGTTATACTCTATTACGTTCAAAATGTACGAGAACCTTGCAAAAAAAACAAAAAATACTTCCCACAATTTTGATATAAATACGGTGAACGATACATGCATAAACACAGAACTCTTCAAGAACCGAAGAAATTCAAACAACATGTTCGCCAAAGTAAGTCTCATAAATTCCATATTTTTTACTTTAAATAAATATTTTTTACAAAATTTTAAAATCAATAACAATAAGGACTAAGGATTATCGTATTCGACTGAAAAAGTTTAATCCTTATTTCAAGTTTTATTGACCTTATCTATTTTGTTCCATCAGATTTTCGCCATCGCCGTCTGCCTCTTCGGCTTAGCTTCAGCTGGAGGTCTTTACGCCGGAGTCGCTAGCTATGCGCCTGCCACATCCTATGTCGCTAGAGTAGACAACAACTGGAATGGTGCCTGGAACGGTGCCTGGAACGGCGCCTTGAACGGTGGCTGGAACGGCTACAACGGTGCATGGAATGGTGCATGGAACCGTGGCTACAACGGTGCCTGGAACGGCTACAACGGTGCATGGAATGGTGCATGGAACGGTGCCTGGAACGGTGCCTGGAACGGTGTCCGTTCCTTGTAATCTAATGAATGTTGTTATGTCAATTCGAAATGGTATAAAATATAAACATGCTGCGATAACTTTTTTTTTTCATTATTTACAACTAATTATTTATTAATAATTATTATAAAACCTTCAAAACAGAGATTTATATTTTAACAAAGGCTTGAATAAGTATATAAAAAAAGTATAAGTAGAAACAAAATTGACGGCTTATTTATTCCTCTTAAAGTTTTTAAAAATGTCTATTCATGTGAAAATTACTAAGTGTTTTGCATTGAGGCGTGATTTTAATTCAAACAACATTGAAATTTAGCACCCACTGTATTGTGGAGTGTAAAAAAAATAATTACCTATTATCAAAATATTTGGTCTGCAAAAAGCAGTAGGTAACTGTTTAGTTACCTACACACAAACCTACAAACAAAACATAAACGGTTTCGTTTATGTTTTGTTACAATACATGTTAAAGCTTATTATTAATTTACTCAACATCTTATTATAATATACTTTACGTCAGTTTTCAAAAGCTAATTTAACGTTTTTAGTGAGCAGTTCTATTCAAGATTACATTGTCATAACAATATAATCAATAGAACTAAAACGAATTATTTACCAAAATAAACTTTTACATACTTAATTTAAAAATACCTTTCACGAAAACTAAAAAGAAAATGGACGTGCAGAGGACTAAATAAGAAAATCAAAGTTCTTCTCAAATTTTATATTACTACTAGTTGACCCAGCGAACTTCGTACCGCCCAACTTTAAAATTCCAGAACCTGATCGCAGCGCCACCTACCGGGTCCAATTGCGAATCTAAACCATTCCCAGATCCCCTTGAACACACACAAAAAATTTCATCAAAATCGGTCCAGTCGTTTGAGAGAAGTTCAGTGACATACACACTCACACGAGAATTATTTATATAAAGAAGATACAATTTAATTCATTACATAACCCGATTTACTCAGAAGGCACTTAAACATGCATGACAAATAAACTAAGAAGTATTTTTCACATGATCAATTATTCTCCAACTACCTCCTTACTTGTTTTCAAGTTTTAGAATCTAAAAAACTGATTTAATCAAGCTTAGAAGGAATGCAACACCATAGAAAAACAATTTTGTTTTATTTTTATATATATTTAAATGTATATATTTAAGCCTACCAAAGTGACTTTACTCTGCCTGGTGGAAAGCATGAGTAGAATCCCGGAGTAGGGTCACCATTAAAGTTGGAACGATATATCGGAAAACCGATAAATATCGATACATCGATGTTTATCGATATCTACGATACGCCGATATCAATATTGAAAAGCTGCAATATGTCGTTTTTAGGGTTCCGTAGCCAAATGGCAAAAAACGGAACACTTATAGATTCGTCATGTCTGTCTGTCTGTCTGTCCGTCCGTATGTCACAGCCACTTTTTTTCCGAAACCATAAAAGCTATACTTTTGAAACTTAGTAAGTATATGTAATCTGTGAAGCGCATTAAGATTTTCACATAAAAAGAGAAAAAAACTATACATTTCGGGGGTCCCCATACTTGGAACTGAAACTCAAAAAATTTTTTTTTTCATCAAACGCATACGTGTGGAGTTCTATAGATAGGTGTTCAAAAATGATGTTGAGGTTTCTAATATAATTTTTTCCTTAACTGAATAGTTTGCGCGAGAGACACTTCCAAAGTGGAAAAATGTCCCCCCCTTGTAACTTCTAAAATAAGAGAGTGATAAAACTAAAAAAAAATATGTTGTACATTACCATGCAAACTACCAACGAAAATTGGTTTGAACGAGATCTAGTAAGTAGTTTTTTTGTAATACGTCATAAATCATAAACCGCAATTTACCTTTCATTCAATCGATACACTATTCCAAAAACATCGATCAAAGTTACAACGAACTACAAGAACTTTTATATGATGTTACTTGCTGATACGGAACCCTTCATGGGCGAGTCCGACTCGCACTTGGCCGCTTTTATTTTTGGATATATTAAATAACAGATAAAGCTACTTTTCAATTTATCTACATAATAACCGGAAATAGATAAAAAAACTTATTCTGACTATCTTAACCGATATTCTTTATCCAAAAAAAAAACAAACTTCTTAAACCTAATATTAAGAAATAATCGAAGCTATAGATAGTGCCGTGCCATCCAAGAAGGCGCGCCCCACTAATAATTTATATGTTTAAACTTAAACTACGCACAAAATCTATATACGATTAGCAAGCGGAGTGGGACGCACCTTCGTGGATGGCGCGATCTATAAGATCTACTGCCACAAATCAGTAGACAAATAATGTAAAATGCTCAATATATGGCTTCTTTTTTTGCGGACGATGTATCTGGCTTTCGAGAAAAGCTGCTCTGCCGGAGCTGGTGAAGCTTATTTCGAATAGTTCCACAAACCTCAAAATGTATGAAATGCATGTGCGCGCACACTTGGCAATAGATATAAAACAATGTATCCACACATTTTGATGTCCGTGTCACTGCAACAACGCGCAAAGTGCAACAATGCATGGTGATTAATCGCCAAGTGTGCCTGAGTTTCAATTAATCCTGCTTTAAAGCAGCTAATAGTGCAGCCAAAAAATCAGAAAAAAAACACCAGTATCAATTTTTTGATTTATAATCACTATTACTCAGAACAGAAACAGACTGTCAAAGTTATTATTTTTAAGTTTGATAGCTGGAATTAAACATTGATCAATGAATTGACTAAATGATTAAAAAATATTCTATTTTATTATATTTAATTTCTTAATTAAGTATATTTAAGCCAAAATATCGATGTATCGACTTACTAGACCGATATGTCGTTACATAAATATGAACATAACTCGATAAAAATTAACATCGATTTATCAATATCGGTAAAAAACCTTGCATCCCTAGTCATCATCCTAATTATGAGGGTAGGTTATGCGGCATGGTGACCCATATCACCCAAACGGTTGGTTCTAGAAAGATTAAACTTTGCATATTCGTGCAAAGTTTAATCTTTCTAGAACCAACCGTGTTGTAATTACGTCAAACAAAGTGTTACAATAAAAGTACGAAAAGTGGGGATATTTTTTTTTCCACATCTATCCTATATAGGGTATCATTAGAGAGGTCTTTTATTATCATTTTTCGATTTACGTATCCGCTAGCGAGTTATTCAACTTTAAAGCGCATTTTTTTTGTAATAACAGAGCGCTCTCCCTCTGAAAAAAATCCTGATAGTAGTCCATGTATAAATAAACAAAAATATTTAAAGAAAATATTTCGGACATCTTACACACAACGTCATCTAGTTCCAAACTAAGCAGTGCTTATATTATAGTTACTAGACAACTGATACAAGTACATAAACATATTTTATTTTTGTAAATACATACTTAAATTCTTAGCAATAATAATTAAATTATTAGCCGCAGGACCGACAACCGTTGGGGTAAACGTGTTCTTGAGTGGAGACCGCGTCTCGGCAAACGTAGTGTAGGACGTCCACAGGCCAGGTGGAGTGATGATTTGCGCAAGACGGCTGGCAGGAGCTGGATGCGAGTAGCCGAGGATCGAACTAAGTGGCGTGCAATTGGAGAGGCCTATGTCCAGCAGTGGACTGCGATAGGCTGATGATGATGATGATGATGATGATACTTAAATTATTACACATAGAAAATACCCAAACTCCGAAAGTTAGAAAATTAAATAAATAAAAAGAAACCAGATTAAGATAAAAACAGAAAATTGAGTCAAAAAGTTTCAAATCTGGATTCTGGCCCAAAAAGGAATATTAGTCCAGTCAATGAAGGCTTAACTTTGTCATTTTAGTTGAACACCTGCAACCAACGCGAAAATTTCCGTAGGTCTTCGTAGATTAATGTACTAAAATTGCAGGATGCTGCATCACCGGCAAAGGATGCAAATACATTGCAAAAGGGTGCAAAAACAACTTTTTCGTCTATATCTGGCGATTGGCTGGAAAAATAAAAAAAAATCCTACCACAAAAATGTAGAAAATTTAATTTCCTACGAAAAAGTGCCAACATATTTTCGCGTATCTCTCTTAGTATTTGCACAAAATGCATTTAAAGGTATAAAATTGAAGAAAACTTAATATTAATCTTCTTTTTAGGGTTCCGAAGTTTATGACTCGGAACCCTTATATATTCGTCATGTCAGTCTGTCCGTCCGTCTGTCGGTCCGTCCGTCCGTCCGTGCGTCCGTCCATCCTCGACTTACCGTCCAAACGGTAAATACTGGTAAGACGAAAATTTGCATGAATATGTGTTGTAATTACGCCGACAAAGTGCTACAATAAAATTATGAAAAATATTTTTATTTGGGGTACCTCCCCTATACGTAAAGTGGGGATGTTTTTTTTTCTCGCGGCTACCCCATCGTGTGGAATATCATTAGATAGGTATTTTGAAAACAATGAAGGGTTTCTAAGACGATTTTTTGATTTAAGTATTCGTTCGCGGGATATTCCATTTTAAAGGGCATTTTTTTGAAAAACAGGGCGTCCCCCCTCCCCCTCTAAAAGCTAAACGGCTGGCTCAAAAAATCTGAAAAAAATCGTGAAGGTGATCCATATAATGAACTTTGAAGGAAAACTATAAAAAATAGATGCCTTTGTTAGTTCAGCAGTTATAGAGGCTTAACTGCTAAAATGCGCTCACTTGGAAAACGTCATACAAAATTATCGCATTGATACGTAAACATAACAATTAACTATTGGATACGATTTTTATCCTTAGGTAATTCAATGAAATCTTGCATAGATATACTTTTCGCTTCTCGAAAAAGAACATAGAACAATCTTCACAGCGATAACCGTCATGCACGCAGTTAGAGCCACGGGCAAAAGCTAATTGAAAACATTGATTTCTACGAAGCAGTCATATAAGTTCCTCATTTAACTACAATGTACTTACAATTATTTGACTTCATAGTTGGTCTAGTGGTTTAAACGGTCGCCACGCCGCTTCTACAACGCCAAGTGTTGTGAGTTCGAACCTCACATGGTACCACACTTTATGTGTACAACAAGTTGTTAATTGATTGTCTGGGTATTCTTTGAATCCATTTCATGCATGTTTGTAAAGTCCTCCGCTACACAAGATTGTTCCTGGTGTGGAAGTTGTTTTTAAAAAGTCCACTAAAACTTTAATACCCCAATTAGACCAGTGCCGATAATGTTTGAAAACAAAATAAATTATAGTAGGATGAAACCCATTGTAAAAGGAGGAGAATATTACAAAAAATAAAGGAAAAATAATTTACGGGCGATCTGAGGGGAAGGGGGAGAGGGGGGTTTTAAGGAAAAAAAAGGCTTATCTCGATTTCCGGCAAAACTACAAGTCCTATGGAAAAAGTTCAATGGCAAAGTTGTAGGTAATAAAAAGATCTACATCTTTTTCATTTACACATTTTTGTAATATTCTCCTCCTTTTACAATAGGTTTCATCCTACTATAATTTAGGTTCACTTTTTAGGGTTCCAAAGTTTATGAATTTGAACCCTTATAGATTCGTCATGTCTGTCTGTCCGTCCGTTCGTCCGTCCTCGACTTACCGTCCAAACGGCAAGTGCTAGAGAGGTGAAAATTTGCATGAATATGTATTGTAATTATGTCGACAAAATGCTACAATAAAATTATGAAAAATATTTTGATTTGGGGTACCTCCACGTAAAGTGGGGATGTTTTTTTTTCCTCGCGGCTAACCCATTATGTGGGGTATCATTATATAGGTCTTTTGAAAACAATAATGAGTTTCTAAGAGAAGTTTTTGATTTATATATATATATGTATAATATGTATGTATTTACAAAAAAAAGTATGTTTATGTATTAATATCAGTTGTCTAGTATTACAACCTCTGCTTAGTTTAGGACTAGATGGCGTTGTGTGTAAGATGTCCGAAATGTAGCGGAGTAAATGTCCCCTTGTAATGAAATTTAGGTAGATATATATTAATAATTTAGCTTTAATAAATTTAGCTCAGGTAAATAGAGAAGTAATATATACTGCAAATATACGTTTAAAACGCAAATTTGTGATAAATTTGATGGAATAAGAAAACTAAAATTTAATTACATGTAATAAAATTGAAATGAATATTTTTTGTCAAGAATATTAGTTGTAACAAAAAAAGGTATAAATAAATAAAAAAATGCCCGAAACATATCAATTAAATGCTAATGAAACATGTAGGATCGCTATAAAATAAAATAAAAGAAGATTAATAATAAGTTTTCTTCAATTTTGTACCTTTAAATGCATTTTGTGCAAAAACTATGAGAGATACGCGAAAATATGTCCCCACTTTTTCGTAGGAAATTAAATTTTCTACAGTTTTGTAGTAGGATTTTTTTTTCCAGCCAATCGCGAGACATAGATGAAAAAGTTGTTTTTGCACCCTTTTGCAATGTATTTGCACCCTTTGCCGGTAATGCAGCACCCTGCAATTATAGTATATTAATCTGCGAAGACTTATGGAAATTTTCGCATTGGTTGCAGGTGTTCAGCTAAAATGGCAAAGTTAAGCCTTCTTTGACTGGACTATATCTACAGAAAATAAGAAAAACGAAAGAAAATCAAAGTCGGAAAAAGATATTAGGAAGGTAGCAGGCAGGAACTTGTTGGTAGACAGGAGGACAGGCATGGCTTAAATCATTGCAGCAGAGAGCACTTAGACAGACATAAGTTAGAAAGCAAAACATCAATAAACGTATATCGCTTAAAATTTATTGTAATGTAAAAAAATAACTGGAAATAAATTAGTTTTTTTGTAAAAGCCTATTACTATAATAATTTTATCAAATTTAAATACGTCATGCTTTGTTATACTCTATTACGCACAAAATATACAAGAACCTTGCAAAAAAAAAAAAATTACTTACTTCCTACAGTTTTTGGTATAAATACGGTGAACGATACATGCGTAAATACAGAACTCTTCAAGAACCGAAGAAATTCAAACAACATGTTCGCCAAAGTTAGTCTTATAAATTACATATTTTTGACAGTATTTAAAGAACTTTTAGCAAAATTTTAATGTCAATTACAACAAAAATAAAGACTAAAAATTACCGTGCTTGACCTAAAAAGTTAAATCATTTATTTTATTTTAATTTTTTCTTTATTAAATTTATTTTTTCTTACATCAGATTTTCGCCATCGCCGTTTGCCTCTTCGGCATAGCTTCAGCTGGAGCTCTCTACGGCGGAGTCGCTAACCTTGGAGTCTATGGTGCTGGCTATGCACCCGCCACATCCTATGTCGCTAGAGTAGACAACAACTGGAATGGTGCCTGGAACGGCTACAACGGTGTATGGAACAATGGCTGGAATGGTGCCTGGAACGGCTACAACGGTGCATGGAATGGTGCATGGAACGGTGCCTGGAACGGTGTCCGTGCCTGGTAATCTGATAAATGTTATGTCAATTCGAAATGGTATAAAATATAAACAGCTGCGATAACTTATTATTTTTATTATTTGCAACAATTTATCCAACCTTCAAACAGAGATTTATATTTTAACAAAGGTTAAGCAATAGAAACAAAGTTGACGGCTTAATTATTCCTCTTAAAGTTTTTAAAATGTATATTGATGTAAAAACTTCTAGGTACGTAAGTGTTTTGCATTGTAACGTGATTTTAACTCAATTCTCATTGAAATTAAGTATCCACTAGATTGTGGAGTGTAGAAAAAATAATTCAACTATTATCAAAATATATAGGTAATTCTGTAAGAAATGTTGGGCTTTGTTTTGAGAAATGGTAGGATATTTCGAAACATTAAAACAAAAATAATTTTATACAACAGCTATGTCAGGAGTATTCTAGAGTATTGTAGTGTAGTCTGGAGACCTCATTGCGGCTGGAGCGTGTGCAGAAGCGATTCTTATGGCACTTAGCGTTTTCGCAGGGGATCGCTAGGAAGATTAAGTCATACCACGGTAGGATAAAACACTTTGAAATGAGTTCACTTAATAAGCGTAGATGTCTTAACGATGCAATGTTTGAGATAAAAATTCTAAGAAATAAACTAGACTTTTCAATTCTACTAGCTTTATTTAACTTTCGCGTCCCATCGAGAATACCACGTGGTTCTATCACTCCTCTCTACCCGCCACTAAGAAGAACGGTGTTAGGCGCAAATTCTCCAAAAGTGAGAATGTGCAAAGTCATAAATACTTATAGTGACTGTATAGACCTCAATTATGACTCACAATCCAAAACAAAAGAGATAATCTTTAATCTGCTGCAACAATAGAATAGGGAATAGTGGAATCACAGTGTTAAATTGTTTGTTTCATGTTGGTGACTTCTTTTTCTTTGTAATGTGGAAATCTATCATATTGAACTGCTCTTATGTGTACCTCTTTGTTTGTTGTTTTGTTTTTTTTTTTAATTGATATTTTTTTTTGTTTACTTTCTGGTATCTACCCAGTAATTTAGTTTAATTTTAATTTTAATCGCTATTGTAAGCACAAAGTACCTTTGTTTCTCTTCAGCACATTATTATTCGATATGTGGTCTTTACCTGTTTACATTTGAATCAATTTTAAGTACAATCATTTATTGTTCATGTAAAAGTGTAAACAGATGTTGGTAAACCAAATAAATAAATAAATCAGTTGGTCAATAAATCGTTTATGTTTTGTTAAAATAAGTGTTAAAGCTTATAAAATATAAACACACACAACACACACACACACACTTTGGAGAGTGCTCGAAAGCTCTTTTCGAACTGATCGAGCCATCTCCATTCCTTTATCGGACTACTAGGCGCAGGCAAAAGTTTCATCCATACGTTGCTGGCATACCCAAAAGACGAACTAAACGGTTTGACAGCTCGTTCTTGGTGAGAGTCGCCAGAGTTTGGAACGACCTGCCTGGGTCTATTTTTCCTGATGAGTTGAACTCTGGAACCTTTAAGAGTAGAGTGAACAGGTTTCTTTTGGATGAGCGTGTACCATCTTCGTCTTCATCTACACTTTCCATCAGGTGAGATGGAAGACAAACGCCTATACCATTACAACAAAAATACTGAACATTTTATTATTATTTATTTTACGACAGTTTCCACAGCATAATTTAACTTTTTTTTAGTTAGGAGTTCTATTTAAGATTACATTGCCATAACAGCATAATTAATATAACTAAAACAAATTATTTATCAAAATTAACTTTTACATATATACACATAGTAATAAGTACACGAACTTCTGAATTTAAAAATACTTTTTATGAAAACTTTAAGTAAAATCGGGCACGCCAACGACTTAATAAGAACACTAAAGTTCTTCTCAAATTTTGCAATACTATACTATACAACCTCCTTTCAAAGGAGAGGCCTATGTCCAGCAGTGGACTGTTAAAGGCTGTTGATGATGATAGTACAATCTAATACATTACTCAGAGGCACATAAACATGCATGGTAAATAAACTAAGAAGTATTTTGCAAATGGTTTCTACTAACTGTTGACTTAGTTTTCAAGTCTTAGAATCTATAAAACTGATTTAATCAAGTCCAGAAGGAATACAACACCATAGAAAAACAATTTTGTTTTTTTGTTCCTTCTTATTAACATGATGCCCGCATTAGGAATGTTTCCTGTATCGTGGAGCACTTTACAAACATGCATGAAACGGATACTAAGACCACTTAGGCTAAAAACAGTTTATGAATCATACAACGTGTTTTACAATGTGGGATTTGAACCAACAACACTCAGTGCAATAGAAGTGTCTCATTGATCATTTAAATCACTCTGCCAGGCATGCAGTTAGAAAAACAGTTAGACGAATTATTAAATAAAATGTCATAAGAATCAAATTTAATCCAATCTTAATGCAAATATATGAACAAGTTGTCATCTAATATAAAATTACAATTACATTTTTCATCTAGAAACTCAGTTATTGATGAATAGCATTTCAATAAAAGGAAGTCAAATAATTTCTTTTTAAATGTCCTGAGGTTAAGAGTTTTAAAGACATTTGGTAATTTATTATTAATACAAATGGACATACAATAAAGAATAGACAATACAATAAACATTATTGAAAAATAATTAAATTTGCTGTTAGGGTGCATAACTGCATAACTTGTAGGGATTTCTGCTTTTTCTTACTACTACATCGTACTTGAAATAAACCAATGTTTCTATGTACAAAGTTACAGACCTCGAATATATCATAAATATAAAATTCTTGTGTCACAATGTTCGTTTCCATACTCCTCCGAAACGGCTAGACCGATTTGTATGAAATTTTGTGTGCATATCGGGTAGGTCTGAGAATCGGCCAACATCTATTTTTCAAACCCCTAGGACGCGAGCGGAGCCGCGGGCATCAGCTAGTAATATTATAAAGACGAAAGTGGTAATATTTCGAAATACTGGGACACAGTTTCCTAATGGCCCAACCATTAGGAAACTTTGGTTATTGCTCAAATATTTTTTTTTTGGACTTTTATAGCATCCATAGAATTTCCCCATTTTATAATTCATATATAATTTAGTGCATAGTATGTCAATGTGTACCCAATTGCAATATTTGTCCCACGTTATCCCCAAAAATGTTGTACTTATAGCTTGTTATATAGCGTTATTTGCATATTTTACCTCTAATTGATGTCGTATAGAATTGTATTGTTGGACTTTGTTTTACCAATATTAACATTTAAGTTGTTTAACCATTCATAATAGCCATTTAATAAGGGTCCTCAAATACTGCCCTGAGGAACGCCACAGTTTTGGCGATAAGTGGATCTAAATTTGTTTTTTCTGATAGCATGTGTCTAGATCCTCCTCCTTGCGTCGTTATCCTTAACTCTGAAGGTCGTGACCCTCAGAATTGTGTTCTGCACGTACTTTTAATGTACTGCGAGTGGTAGTCCGCCATTTGTCTCGGTTTTGAGCAGCATGTATCGGTCTGTGTGTGTATGTCCACACATTGTTGGCGATTATATAAGTAAGTCTCCAGCCATTGCAACGCGTTTCTTCTAATAAATACCATAACAATGTAGTTTAAAGAGAAGTAATTGTATTGTATTAGTATTTACAGCTAGACTAAGTATATAGGTATAGTGCTTAAATATATATAGGTAGTAGAGCCACTTTGATTTCAGCATTAATGGGCCGGGTGTAAACTAAAACTAACAAAAAGAAGCCCGATCAAGATAAAAACAGTAAAATGAGTCAAAAAATTACAAAATCTGGATTCTGACCCAAAAAGGAATTTCTACAGAAAATAAAAAAAACGAAAGAAAATCAAAGACGAAAAAAGATACCTTTGGTTAGCAGGCAGGAACTTGTTGGTAGACAGGAGAACAGGCATGGCTTAAACAATTGCAGAGAGCACTTAGACAGGTTGAAGTTAGAAAAGGAAGACAATCAATGAACGTAAATCGCTCATATTTATTGTAATATAAAAAAGTAACTGGAAATAAATGGCACAAAAATGAGTTTATTTCTAAAAGACTATTATTATTATAATTTTTTAAAATTTAAATACGTCATGCTTGGTATACTCTATTACGGATAAAATATACAAGAACCTTGCAAAACAAAAACAATACTTCCTACAGTTTTTGGTATAAATACGGTGAACGATACATGCGTAAATACAGAACTCTTCAAGAACCGAAGAAATTCAAACAACATGTTCGCCAAAGTTAGTCTTATACATAACATATTTTTGACTGTATATAAATAATTTTTAGCAAAATTTTAATGTCAATTACAACAAAAATAAGGACTAAGAATTATCGTGCTTGACAAGAAGTTAAATCTTTATTTATCTTTCTTTTTTTCTTATATCAGATTTTCGCCATCGCCGTTTGCCTCTTCGGCCTAGCTTCAGCTGGAGCTCTCTACGGCGGAGTCGCTAACCTTGGAGTCTATGGTGCTGGCTATGCACCCGCCACATCCTATGTCGCTAGAGTAGACAACAACTGGAATGGTGCCTGGAACGGTGCCTGGAACGGCTACAACGGTGTATGGAACAATGGCTGGAATGGTGCCTGGAACGGCTACAACGGTGCATGGAATGGTGCATGGAACGGTGCCTGGAACGGTGTCCGTGCCTGGTAATCTGATAAATGTTATGTCAATTCGAAATGGTATGAAATATAAACAGCTGCAATAACTTATTATTTTTATTATTTGCAACAAATTGACGGCTTAATTATTCCTCTTAAAGTTTAAAAAAATGTATATTGATGTAAAAATTACTAGGTACGTAATTGTTTTGCATTGTGACGTGATTTTAATTCAAGCCATATTGAAATTAAGTATCCACTGTATTGTGGAGTGTAGAAAAAATAATTCACCTATTATCAAAATTTATAGGTAATTCTGTAAGAAATCAGTAGTTTAATAAACCGTTTATGTTTTGTTACAATAAGTGTTAAAGCTTATAATGAATTTACTGAACATTTAATTATTATTTATTTTACGACAGTTTCCACAGCATAATTTAACTTTTTTTAGTTAGCAGTTCTATTAAAGATTATATTGCCATGACAGCATAATTAAACTAATTCTTTACCAAAATAAACTTTTACATATACACATAGTAATATGTTCACCAACTTCTGAATTTAAGAACACTTTTCACGAAATCTTTAAGTAAAAATGGGCACGCCAACGACTTATTAAGAATATCTCAAATTTTGCAATACTATACAACCTCCTTTCAAAGGAGAGGCCTATGTCCAGCAGTGGATTGTTAAAGGCTGTTGATGATGATGATGGTTCAATCTAATACATTACTCAGAGGCACATAAACATGCATGGTAAATAAACTAAGAAGTATTTTCCAAATGGTGAACTACACTTCTACTACCTCTTGACTTGGTTTTCAAGTCTTAGAATACATAAAACTGATTTAATCAAGTCCAGAAGGAACACAACACCATAGAAGAACAATTTAGTTGTTTTGTTCGTTCCTAGTAACATAATGCCCGCATTTGGAACGTTTCCTGTATCGTGGAGATCTTTACAAACATGCATGAAACGGACACTAAGAACACTAAGAATAAAAACAGTTTATGGATCATACAACGTGTTTTACAATGTGGGATTTGAACCCACAACACTCAGTGCAATAGAAATGTCTCATTGATCACTTAAATCACTGTGCCAGGCCTGCAGTTAAAAAAAAAAGGTAATAAAAATAAATAATTTACAATTCAAAAGAGTCTAATATCAGTACTCAGAACAAATCATAAAGAGAAAAAAAAAAAAACTATATTTCAAACACTTGTAACACTTTCTCTTAAGAAAGGTTACTCCCCGGGTAGCTAATGTCAGAGAGCATGAATTAGATGGGCGCCTTGATCTTACAGAAGATTGACCTGGTGTGCCTTGCAGTGATTCAGGGAATTCAAAGAAAATCCACTCTCCAGTTTCACACAAATATATTCACATATGAGATACAAAATACAATTAGTAATACATCTAAAAATTTAGTAAGTATACAAAGTTATGTAGGTGGGTTGCTCAACAAAAAGATGATCTTTTTGATCCAGGTTATTTTAAGCTGGCCCCTTCCGTAGGTGGTAGTGAGAGTAGAACTTCACACCCAGTAGGCCGGATGCAAAGGTTCGTCAGCCCGATCTCGGAAGAACCGATGAACAAAAAAAATAAGTTATTAACCAGAGGTATGTCAATTAAATTGTAAAAAAAACCATACGTGATCCCGTGGCAAGTCAAGGATGAGCGTGGTACGTGCGGATGGTCTTCCCACAGGCCGTAGGCCTCTGCGAGCTAGTTCACCCACACAGAGTCCAAGAAGTCCTCTTTGGCAGGTGATATGCTACCGCGGAACTGGCGGCTCTCGAGACTTGTCACACTGTAGGCCCGGCAAGGAAACTGAAGTACAGATCCTTAGAAGGATATTTGAACAAATCCTTTGACAAAATCTTGGTCAAAACCTTGGACCCTAGAAAAGAAGTTAATCATCCTAAGCAAATAATCTCGCAAACAAATACACTGAAGAAATACAGTAAAAAGAATTCAAATTCTCACCACTTCAACAGCGGGGCAGATCAGCAGAGATTTCTTCACAACTATTTATTACGACGGGCAGGATCACAATATGTTCACAGCGAGACACAGAATAGTCCTTTGAGGAACCAATACTGGCTTTTATATTCTATTTCAAGGACTTTTCTGGAATAAAAATCCCACCCACTTACAAAATAAAATAACTTCATACGATTTCCAAAGACAAACTAGACCACAGATTAAATACGCACCATAGACCTAAAAATCTTTTTGGTCAAAACTTGTTTAACGAATGACATGAACGCCACCTCTCGCTTCGTTAGTGAAAACAAATCTAACATGCAGTTGGCAGACAGAGGAGAAAAAGTCACGGTTTGCCAAAGGTGGCGCTATAGGTACATAGAATCTGTTCTGAATACTTGGTTATCCACTCGTAGAATTAAGGTTAAAAAAAAAGATGTTACAGTACCCCCTCCCCCGTGAAATTTCCTGAGCAGGGTGCGAAGGAAATTAAAAGATTGCCTATGCAACAAAAGAACAAAAAAACTAAAAAGTTACAAAACAGTATGGCTTAGCTAGTAACACCTAATAAGACAGAGATTCTATTCCAAAGTCCCAACGAATCTAAATTTAATTGCTACCAAGAGCTAAAAAAAAAATTAAGTGACAACAAGTAATTACCAAAGCTACTACTAATACAAATTTCAACAAGAGTTCAAGCAGAATAATATCTAAGTTTTAAGTGTTCAAAAAAAGAGGCCTGACCTAAACATAAGGACAGGAGTTAGCGGTGAGGTATCAAATTAATGTAATCTACCAGCAGGCGAGATGTCTCGGGCGATGAGTGCGTGTAGTCTTTGGCGAACTTGTTACAGTCACGACCCGCTGTAACTAGGATATAAGACGGGTAGACTAAAGCCTTAGGCCAGTCATACCCCGGTACAAAGTGAAGAGAAGTGCAACATGCAGAGAAGGATGTGTGTAAGCCAAGTAGGGCATTACCCCACATAAAAGAAAGACTGCAACTTGCAGACACAGTTGTGTGCAGGACTAGCATGGTCCTGCCACATCAACCCACAAAGCTCCCAACCATCATCATCAACAGCTGTATCAGGTGACAAGGGACCTGACACAACAGCGTGTAGGCTTGTTTTAATTCGTCAAAGACACACACAGTCACCAACCACAAAACATCAAACCATTACTGGAGACACACCAATTGATACTCACCACTAGCAGAAATGTGAGAGGAAACAACAAAATACTAGTCACCAGACAATAGGCGTCTATGCTCAAGTTGACTAAGTACAAGTTCCCTAGTGTACAGCATAAAGACACAGACAGTTCAGTAAGTACATAGTAAACTCAATCAGTTAGGTACAGAGAGAAAAAAATTTTTTTTTTAGACAGAATAGGTGACCGCTGACCGCAGACACAGACAGACAGAGTTACTCATAACCGGTCACGGACACCTACCAGTGCGGGGTAATCGAAACCACCACCTATCAACAGAGATATCTCAGAAGACACCTAAGCACACATTGACAACCTAAGGTGACTAGATTCTAATAATAAGATGAAATTTCAAAAAAATAGATTCAAAAAGATCACCTGAATACCAAACTAATTACAGTTCATTCAAACCATACGTTCATAGAAACAGCTTCGTATCAGCACAAGCAGGGACAGAGAGGCGCTGGCACTAGAGCTGCCACGCCGGAGAAGACACAATGCAGTTCGCAGCTCACTCCTTAGACTGTCACTGCGCCAACAGGAAACTGAAAACCCCATAGCAGACAAATCGTTAATAAACTCATTCAAAGAAATCTATGCGTCTTGAAGTTAACAAAAAAATCTAAATCAAAAGTTCCAAGCTAGAGTTCAAAATTAAAAGTTAAATAGTAGACCAATCGTTAATAATTCATCCTTCTTCAGGTAATTATTACACCTAACCAACTGGGCCATGATGAAGAAAAAAAAATTGAAGTTCTAAGTTAACGTACCAAATTATAAGATTATAATATTGACTCAAAGTCAAGGTACAGAGTTAAAATTCAAAATTATAAGTTTATAGTTCTAAGTTCACAGTTAAAGTTTTCAATTCAAAGTTACATAGTTGACACCTCAATAATAAGTTCATACTATCATCAAATCTAAATCAAAAGAGTTCAGAGTTAATGTTCTCAGTTACAAGATTATAGTAATGATTCACAGTTAAAATACAAAGTCAAGATACTAAGCTATGATTCACAATTAAAATTTAAAGTCTAAGGTTATTTAGTGTCAAGAACACAACCTAAGCCTGCAAAAGAAAATCTAGGTTGATTACAACAATGTATATATTAATTTATGTGCAGATATTACAGTTCAAACAAACAAGTAACCAATATGTTGGAAGTGTTTATATTGGTAAATGAGTTTAAATGTAATTCACAAGTCTATGTTCTACAAAAACAATTCTATAAAACTAATTTATATTAGTTGGTTTAAAGTTCTTCAAAGAAGATTCAAAATGCTAATTTTCAAAAATAAAAAATAGTTGCAGGTATTTATTCCTGCTATATAATGCAGATTACAATAAAGTTTCTAAATTCCACAAAGAGATTCTAAATGCTAATGTTAAAGTTTAAAATTAATTGCAGGTACTTATTCCTGCTTCTTTATGCAGTTAACAACAAAGTTTCTTAGTTTTCTAGAAAATTCTTATTTATAAACAAAAGAAGGGTAAGTTTTATTCGAATTTAAGTTCTGAAATAAATTTAAATTATTTTACAAGATATTAGGCACACAATACACCCAATATAATCAAGTACTATCGTAATAAAAGGTTTCACTGATAGATACAAAGTTTTATAGTTAAAATTTCAATATATTAAGAATTTAAATTGTTCAACACAATATAAGGAATACAATATCCTTATTAAAACTAGGTAGTATTTTATTTGAATTGAGTGCTTGCTATATAGATAACAAGCTCACAGGACACTCACTTATTTTGTAAGTAGGTACTCTAAAAAAGTGATGAAAAAAAAGTTTTCATCAGATATTAACAATATCCATAGAAAAGATATAAGTCTAGATATAAGGAAACTATGTCCTTGTTCTAATTAAGTTTTAAAATAATGACCCAAGTGATAACTTGGTGTGCACTGCTAGCACAACTTATTTCTACAAGTAGGTACACCTAGAATGTGGTGAAAAAAAATTACCCTCACTTATGTGACTTTTCTTCAACACACTAGAAGGGACACAAAAGATATAATTGTGTGAAACTGAACAAGACAAAACAGACAAAACACAGAAACACAAAACACAAAGTACCAAATTAAAAAAAGCCAGACTTACCAAATAATTTGCAGTAATAAAATTTATGTTAATTTTGAATTTAGTGTTTGCATGCCGCATAAGAGGTGGTAAGATGCGCTGAAAAAATGCAAACAAATGTTAATTATATGCGTACTGCAAACGCAAAACCAATTAACGTCCTGGGACGTATCGGACGGATGGTCTCTTTGAAAACCCACTTGAACACCAGCAAAGCACACACTAAAGTCCGGGTAGGTCGCCAAACGTTGGTGCGCCACTTTGTAACACTTTCTCTTAAGAAAGGTTACTCCCCGGGTAGCTAATGTCAGAGAGCATGAATTAGATGGGCGCCTTGATCTTACAGAAGATTGACCTGGTGTGCCTTGCAGTGATTCAGGGAATTCAAAGAAAAACCACTCTCCAGTTTCACACAAATATATTCACATATGAGATACAAAATACAATTAGTAATACATCTAAAAATTTAGTAAGTATACAAAGTTATGTAGGTGGGTTGCTCAACAAAAAGATGATCTTTTTGATCCAGGTTATTTTAAGCTGGCCCCTTCCGTAGGTGGTAGTGAGAGTAGAACTTCACACCCAGTAGGCCGGATGCAAAGGTTCGTCAGCCCGATCTCGGAAGAACCGATGAACAAAAAAAATAAGTTATTAACCAGAGGTATGTCAATTAAATTGTAAAAAAAACCATACGTGATCCCGTGGCAAGTCAAGGATGAGCGTGGTACGTGCGGATGGTCTTCCCACAGGCCGTAGGCCTCTGCGAGCTAGTTCACCCACACAGAGTCCAAGAAGTCCTCTTTGGCAGGTGATATGCTACCGCGGAACTGGCGGCTCTCGAGACTTGTCACACTGTAGGCCCGGCAAGGAAACTGAAGTACAGATCCTTAGAAGGATATTTGAACAAATCCTTTGACAAAATCTTGGTCAAAACCTTGGACCCTAGAAAAGAAGTTAATCATCCTAAGCAAATAATCTCGCAAACAAATACACTGAAGAAATACAGTAAAAAGAATTCAAATTCTCACCACTTCAACAGCGGGGCAGATCAGCAGAGATTTCTTCACAACTATTTATTACGACGGGCAGGATCACAATATGTTCACAGCGAGACACAGAATAGTCCTTTGAGGAACCAATACTGGCTTTTATATTCTATTTCAAGGACTTTTCTGGAATAAAAATCCCACCCACTTACAAAATAAAATAACTTCATACGATTTCCAAAGACAAACTAGACCACAGATTAAATACGCACCATAGACCTAAAAATCTTTTTGGTCAAAACTTGTTTAACGAATGACATGAACGCCACCTCTCGCTTCGTTAGTGAAAACAAATCTAACATGCAGTTGGCAGACAGAGGAGAAAAAGTCACGGTTTGCCAAAGGTGGCGCTATAGGTACATAGAATCTGTTCTGAATACTTGGTTATCCACTCGTAGAATTAAGGTTAAAAAAAAAGATGTTACAGTACCCCCTCCCCCGTGAAATTTCCTGAGCAGGGTGCGAAGGAAATTAAAAGATTGCCTATGCAACAAAAGAACAAAAAAACTAAAAAGTTACAAAACAGTATGGCTTAGCTAGTAACACCTAATAAGACAGAGATTCTATTCCAAAGTCCCAACGAATCTAAATTTAATTGCTACCAAGAGCTAAAAAAAAAATTAAGTGACAACAAGTAATTACCAAAGCTACTACTAATACAAATTTCAACAAGAGTTCAAGCAGAATAATATCTAAGTTTTAAGTGTTCAAAAAAAGAGGCCTGACCTAAACATAAGGACAGGAGTTAGCGGTGAGGTATCAAATTAATGTAATCTACCAGCAGGCGAGATGTCTCGGGCGATGAGTGCGTGTAGTCTTTGGCGAACTTGTTACAGTCACGACCCGCTGTAACTAGGATATAAGACGGGTAGACTAAAGCCTTAGGCCAGTCATACCCCGGTACAAAGTGAAGAGAAGTGCAACATGCAGAGAAGGATGTGTGTAAGCCAAGTAGGGCATTACCCCACATAAAAGAAAGACTGCAACTTGCAGACACAGTTGTGTGCAGGACTAGCATGGTCCTGCCACATCAACCCACAAAGCTCCCAACCATCATCATCAACAGCTGTATCAGGTGACAAGGGACCTGACACAACAGCGTGTAGGCTTGTTTTAATTCGTCAAAGACACACACAGTCACCAACCACAAAACATCAAACCATTACTGGAGACACACCAATTGATACTCACCACTAGCAGAAATGTGAGAGGAAACAACAAAATACTAGTCACCAGACAATAGGCGTCTATGCTCAAGTTGACTAAGTACAAGTTCCCTAGTGTACAGCATAAAGACACAGACAGTTCAGTAAGTACATAGTAAACTCAATCAGTTAGGTACAGAGAGAAAAAAATTTTTTTTTTAGACAGAATAGGTGACCGCTGACCGCAGACACAGACAGACAGAGTTACTCATAACCGGTCACGGACACCTACCAGTGCGGGGTAATCGAAACCACCACCTATCAACAGAGATATCTCAGAAGACACCTAAGCACACATTGACAACCTAAGGTGACTAGATTCTAATAATAAGATGAAATTTCAAAAAAATAGATTCAAAAAGATCACCTGAATACCAAACTAATTACAGTTCATTCAAACCATACGTTCATAGAAACAGCTTCGTATCAGCACAAGCAGGGACAGAGAGGCGCTGGCACTAGAGCTGCCACGCCGGAGAAGACACAATGCAGTTCGCAGCTCACTCCTTAGACTGTCACTGCGCCAACAGGAAACTGAAAACCCCATAGCAGACAAATCGTTAATAAACTCATTCAAAGAAATCTATGCGTCTTGAAGTTAACAAAAAAATCTAAATCAAAAGTTCCAAGCTAGAGTTCAAAATTAAAAGTTAAATAGTAGACCAATCGTTAATAATTCATCCTTCTTCAGGTAATTATTACACCTAACCAACTGGGCCATGATGAAGAAAAAAAAATTGAAGTTCTAAGTTAACGTACCAAATTATAAGATTATAATATTGACTCAAAGTCAAGGTACAGAGTTAAAATTCAAAATTATAAGTTTATAGTTCTAAGTTCACAGTTAAAGTTTTCAATTCAAAGTTACATAGTTGACACCTCAATAATAAGTTCATACTATCATCAAATCTAAATCAAAAGAGTTCAGAGTTAATGTTCTCAGTTACAAGATTATAGTAATGATTCACAGTTAAAATACAAAGTCAAGATACTAAGCTATGATTCACAATTAAAATTTAAAGTCTAAGGTTATTTAGTGTCAAGAACACAACCTAAGCCTGCAAAAGAAAATCTAGGTTGATTACAACAATGTATATATTAATTTATGTGCAGATATTACAGTTCAAACAAACAAGTAACCAATATGTTGGAAGTGTTTATATTGGTAAATGAGTTTAAATGTAATTCACAAGTCTATGTTCTACAAAAACAATTCTATAAAACTAATTTATATTAGTTGGTTTAAAGTTCTTCAAAGAAGATTCAAAATGCTAATTTTCAAAAATAAAAAATAGTTGCAGGTATTTATTCCTGCTATATAATGCAGATTACAATAAAGTTTCTAAATTCCACAAAGAGATTCTAAATGCTAATGTTAAAGTTTAAAATTAATTGCAGGTACTTATTCCTGCTTCTTTATGCAGTTAACAACAAAGTTTCTTAGTTTTCTAGAAAATTCTTATTTATAAACAAAAGAAGGGTAAGTTTTATTCGAATTTAAGTTCTGAAATAAATTTAAATTATTTTACAAGATATTAGGCACACAATACACCCAATATAATCAAGTACTATCGTAATAAAAGGTTTCACTGATAGATACAAAGTTTTATAGTTAAAATTTCAATATATTAAGAATTTAAATTGTTCAACACAATATAAGGAATACAATATCCTTATTAAAACTAGGTAGTATTTTATTTGAATTGAGTGCTTGCTATATAGATAACAAGCTCACAGGACACTCACTTATTTTGTAAGTAGGTACTCTAAAAAAGTGATGAAAAAAAAGTTTTCATCAGATATTAACAATATCCATAGAAAAGATATAAGTCTAGATATAAGGAAACTATGTCCTTGTTCTAATTAAGTTTTAAAATAATGACCCAAGTGATAACTTGGTGTGCACTGCTAGCACAACTTATTTCTACAAGTAGGTACACCTAGAATGTGGTGAAAAAAAATTACCCTCACTTATGTGACTTTTCTTCAACACACTAGAAGGGACACAAAAGATATAATTGTGTGAAACTGAACAAGACAAAACAGACAAAACACAGAAACACAAAACACAAAGTACCAAATTAAAAAAAGCCAGACTTACCAAATAATTTGCAGTAATAAAATTTATGTTAATTTTGAATTTAGTGTTTGCATGCCGCATAAGAGGTGGTAAGATGCGCTGAAAAAATGCAAACAAATGTTAATTATATGCGTACTGCAAACGCAAAACCAATTAACGTCCTGGGACGTATCGGACGGATGGTCTCTTTGAAAACCCACTTGAACACCAGCAAAGCACACACTAAAGTCCGGGTAGGTCGCCAAACGTTGGTGCGCCACTTTGTAACACTTTCTCTTAAGAAAGGTTACTCCCCGGGTAGCTAATGTCAGAGAGCATGAATTAGATGGGCGCCTTGATCTTACAGAAGATTGACCTGGTGTGCCTTGCAGTGATTCAGGGAATTCAAAGAAAAACCACTCTCCAGTTTCACACAAATATATTCACATATGAGATACAAAATACAATTAGTAATACATCTAAAAATTTAGTAAGTATACAAAGTTATGTAGGTGGGTTGCTCAACAAAAAGATGATCTTTTTGATCCAGGTTATTTTAAGCTGGCCCCTTCCGTAGGTGGTAGTGAGAGTAGAACTTCACACCCAGTAGGCCGGATGCAAAGGTTCGTCAGCCCGATCTCGGAAGAACCGATGAACAAAAAAAATAAGTTATTAACCAGAGGTATGTCAATTAAATTGTAAAAAAAACCATACGTGATCCCGTGGCAAGTCAAGGATGAGCGTGGTACGTGCGGATGGTCTTCCCACAGGCCGTAGGCCTCTGCGAGCTAGTTCACCCACACAGAGTCCAAGAAGTCCTCTTTGGCAGGTGATATGCTACCGCGGAACTGGCGGCTCTCGAGACTTGTCACACTGTAGGCCCGGCAAGGAAACTGAAGTACAGATCCTTAGAAGGATATTTGAACAAATCCTTTGACAAAATCTTGGTCAAAACCTTGGACCCTAGAAAAGAAGTTAATCATCCTAAGCAAATAATCTCGCAAACAAATACACTGAAGAAATACAGTAAAAAGAATTCAAATTCTCACCACTTCAACAGCGGGGCAGATCAGCAGAGATTTCTTCACAACTATTTATTACGACGGGCAGGATCACAATATGTTCACAGCGAGACACAGAATAGTCCTTTGAGGAACCAATACTGGCTTTTATATTCTATTTCAAGGACTTTTCTGGAATAAAAATCCCACCCACTTACAAAATAAAATAACTTCATACGATTTCCAAAGACAAACTAGACCACAGATTAAATACGCACCATAGACCTAAAAATCTTTTTGGTCAAAACTTGTTTAACGAATGACATGAACGCCACCTCTCGCTTCGTTAGTGAAAACAAATCTAACATGCAGTTGGCAGACAGAGGAGAAAAAGTCACGGTTTGCCAAAGGTGGCGCTATAGGTACATAGAATCTGTTCTGAATACTTGGTTATCCACTCGTAGAATTAAGGTTAAAAAAAAAGATGTTACACACTTAAAATATTATTCTTTTATTATAAAACGGATTATATAATTAATTGTGAATCATAAACTACATTAAAGTATTTAACATCACCTCAAAGAAACCCAACAGCTTTGAATAGTCTACAGCTAGACTTAGGCCTCTCCTAGCATCCTTGTTTATCCTGCTAAAACATCCTTGGTTTTGGCAGGAGGAGCAAGAAGGCTTAGTCTCCTGTTACGACACCCACGGGATGAATGTGTGGTGATACTTCGTGGGTATTCTTAATCTTTCACTACAATGTGTCATCCGTAAAATTTGAAAAACTATGATATGTCCTGGCCTCACAAAAGATTCAATTGTACAGTGCAACCTTTACGGAAATCTGAAATCGAAAATATAGAAATGGTGTAAGAGGACATTTTTATAATAAACAACAACCACTTGATAAATCAAAGTTTTTTGAAAACCAATAGAATTTATATTTTGACTATCTGAATTCGACGAATATAGTAGAAAAGTTACATAAGTACTATTGGAGTATCTAACACAATCATAATAATCTCATCTAATTTACATATTAATTGTTGGAACGCAAAAATTCAACATCACAAGTGTACATAAAACAAACATACACACATATAGGCAAATAGTAGGTAAGCTAAGCAGAAGCGTTACGAAAAGTCACCATTTATAACAATTAAATAATTAAGATTTAACTGAAATCTACGGTAAATGAGAGAAGTCATACATAACTAGGAAAGGAATATTATTTACACGGTTGAATTGGAAAGTGTAAGCAAAGGCTCAGGGACAGCGAACAGTCAGAGAGAGTCTGCAAGAAGATCGAGTTCTCTAACCATATTATTCGGTGAGTTATTAGTAATTTTGATACACCTTGCATACTCAAATAAACAGACTGGCAATTACTACGCTACTAAATATATGTGGAGGAGCATACATTAATATGTATGACAGATTTGACTGCCTTGTTGGTCTAGTGGTTAGCGTATGCGGCTGCTGATCAAGAGATCTCAGGATCGATTCTCGGGTCGAATTAAATGTTTTATGATCCGCAAATATTTGTCTCGCAGTCACGGTGTTTTCTATGTATAATATGTATGTACTTACAAAAAATAATAACATGTTTATGTATTTATATCAGTTGTCTAGGACCCATAATAAAAGCCATGCTTATTTTGGAACTAGTTGGCATTGAGTGTAAGATGTCCGAAATGTTTATTATTATATTATATTATTTGTTATTATTTCATTACAAAAGAAGTTGAACTTGAATAAATTACATAGAATACTAGATAGTCTCTAAAATAAGTTGTATAAACACATATTTACCAACATTAAAATTAACTTACTAAAATGCACTATTGTGAGACGTGTAGTAGCATATAGAAATATTTTACTTAGTCATTAAGATAAATAATAATTTTACACCAGATTAGTTGCAAGAATATCTAAAAGCTACGAGGTAGAAGGCAATCTGGCAACAGAACAACAGGGGATGGAAAGTGTATGTTAGTTCCTGGTATATTATAAATAGATAAGAAAATAGTATATATATGCAATCAATTCTTACACATTCATATGTAAAATCATATATATTAATAAATATACATACACACATATTAATACAATATTTTGATTTATGAGTTAATTCGGCTACAGTCATTGACGTCTCCCTTTGGGGTACGGCAGGAAGGACACCAGAAGCCGCTGTTGCGTTCTTGGTGTTCCTCCCGAATGCCGGTTGCCCGGGAGTCCCACCTACGATTACCCTTCGAAGGGCATGATGCGAAAAACATACCCCGCGCAAAAAAAGGTAGTATTTCTATACCTTCTTTTGAAAACAGTGCTTGCGCACGTCTTATTTCGACCGATAGGCATTCCACAACCGAACTGCTTGGACAGAGAAGGAATGGTCGAGGAATTTGGTAGTATGGTCCTAACAATTTTAATCTCTTAATGAAACTTAATTACTTTCACACCATAACTAATAAACAGTTTTAAATGAAATTTTTGTGCATAAATAGTAATGAGCCTGAGAACGGACATAAGCTACTTTTTATAGCCTATATACACGCGGGTGGAGTGGAAAACAGAAAATTTGAATAGTTAGGGTACTTAATAATAAATACAAATATAAGTCATAATTTAACAGGAATGTGGACTAATATCTAATTAGCAGAGAAGAAAAACCAGACATGCTTGAAGAAAAGATGACGTAATTAGCAGGAACATGTTGGTCGACAGTAGCAATGCTCAAATCCTGCTGGAGAAAATTTGATGAGGCCGGACTGGTCTTAAGTCTCCATAAGAGTAAGCCAATTAGGTAACTACTTGCTACCACTAGTTTTCTGATTGCTTACTTCGATTAATAAAGGTCTTAAAATATTTTTTAGAGTGTTAAGTACTATTAAAATAAAGTACACATACTTAATATCATGAGCCCGAAAATAGCTCTGTCTCTCTGCCTATTTGGTTTTCATGGCTAAACGGTTTAAACGGTTTAGCGTAATAACCGACATACAGGCGGAATTATAATAGTTATTTATAAATTTACTAGTAAAAGGTTGCTAATATTATAATTTCTATTTGACACGCTCTGTTTACGTTACTACGTTCAAAATAGACGAGAACCTTGCAAAAAAAAAATTTATTCTCACGCTTTGGATATAAAAACGTACAGCGACGCATACATCAACATACAACTCTTCAACATTCGAAGAAATACAAGCAAAATGTTCGCTAAAGTAAGTTAAAATTAAATTTCATATCGTAAATTAAATTTTATCGTGTTCATACTAAATTCTACAACAATGTATATTTTTTTCTTCCATCAGATTTTCGCCATCGCCGTCTGCCTCTTCGGCTTAGCTTCAGCTGGAGGTCTTTACGCCGGAGTCGCTAGCTATGCACCTGCCACTTCTTATGTGGCTAGAGTAGACAACAACGGCGCCTGGAACGGTATCAATGGTGCCTGGAACGGTATCAATGGTGCCTGGAACGGCGCCTGGAACGGTAACAATGGTGCCTGGAACGGTAACAATGGTGCCTGGAACGGCGCATGGAACGGTAACAATGGTGCCTGGAACGGTATCAATGGTGCGTGGAACGGTATCAACGGTGCCTGGAACGGCGCCTGGAACGGTAACAATGGTATCTGGAACGGCCGTCTTGGTGCCTATGGTGGATACGGATACGGTGCTCTCAACAGGTTGTAATCCACGAATACAAAACTGTCAATATGAAGTTATGTGTACCTAATACATAAAAAATATTAAATTTAACATGTTTATTATTTACAATAAATTATGTCCAACTTTTAAAAGGAGATCTGAAGATTCATCATCGTCATCACCTATCACAGCATACTGCTGGACATAGGCCTTTCCCATTGAACACCACTCTGATCGATTTTAGGCTTCTCGCATCCAGCTGAAGATTAATCAAGATTAATTGCAAAATAATAAGGAGGAGAATATTTTTTCCCCTTAAGGTCTGAAAAAGTAAATAAAACATTTTGAAATTAGGTATAGTGGACCAAAAGCACCTTTCTCAGAAGAGGTATGTGCCTAGTAGTGGTCTGTAAAAAGATTTTGATATGAAGTCCTTTAGGGTAAATTAAAATAAAAAGGCGGACTTAATGCCAGGAGGCATTCTCTACCAGTCAACCTTAGGATAATGTAGTATTATGGTGCGGTAGGTGCGAAAACAGGAAAGAGAATTATTTAAAGTATCTGTAAAACAAATAAAATATTATACTTTATTCTAACGAATACATAGATATCACAAGTAATGTATACAAACTCACTACTAAACACAAAATTACAGTTCAACATTCAAGCAAATAAATATTAATAAGAATGCGATGCACAAAAAGATAATATTAAGTGAAATAACTAATTAAGAATAATATTTATTAGTTTATTCGATAACTTTTTCAAACTAATGAAGATGAATCTCAAGACCTTAATAAAATTATTTTGAGTTCTTTAAATCAACAATTAATTATATAAGGAAATGTTTTATCTGATGATACTTTCTCATATTACTGAATTTGTGGGATAAGAAAACATTAATGAAAATGTAAACGTAAACTGTACCACAAGAAAAACAAAGCTTTCCTCAAACATTGGAGAATTCAAGAATGTTTATTATATTACAGATCAAAGACTGCTCAAAAATTACTTCTACATCTATACTAAGTCATAAAGCTGAATAGTTTGTTTGTTTGGTTGAACATGCTAATCTCAGGAACTACTGGTACGATTTGAAAAATTATTTCAGTATTAGATAGCTCATGTATCGAGAAAGGCATATCATAGGATATATTATATTATCACGCAAAAACCAATAGGAGCAGAGCATCAATGAAGAAATTTTCAAAATCGAGGTTTTTTTCCTCTTGAGAGCTATTGTTGCTTGCACTATAAGATAATTCATGTACGTCAGAATTAATCCCTTTTAAAAGTTCTAAAAGAAAGCCCGCGACAGCATATGACTATCTTTTAAGGTTAACTCACTATAACCTCTACATGGGAAACCAGTTTATCAAATAATATCACGCTACGGGCAATAGAAGACTCAGATGGGGCTGTGAGGGTCAGTTAGTATAAATTCCTGTTTTAAATAAATCATTGTTCATGAAAATTTATATCAACTGTTTAATTATACCATTTAATATGCGCTGATGATATCATTTTAATAGTATCGACATCCAAAAACTGTAAAGTATAAATAACATGTACGACGAAATTTTCGTTGATGAGAAAAAGTAAACAGAAAAAAGTGATCTAGATAGATTAATATTTCTTGTTGACCTTTTAACAAAGGAAATAAAAAAAACATACTAAACAGAGAAGGAGAGGGTATAGGGTCTGATATGTAATAAAAACGTATATTTGGCAAGGATAAGAATAAAGATAATATACAAATAAATAAATGAATATTACAGACGTCTGATACGCAATATCATCTAGTGCCAAACTAAGCAGAGCTTGTACGATGGGTACAAGAAAACTACACATATATTCAAAAAAATTTTTTTTTTTAAATACTAATACAAAATATTACACATAGAAAACATCTTTAATCATCATCATCAGCCTATTGCAGTCCACTGCTGAACATAGACCTCTCCAATTGCACACCACTCAGATTGATCCTCGGCTACTCGCATCCATCTCCTGCCAGCCGTCTTGCACAAATCATCTCTCCACCTTGCCTGTAGACGTCCTACACTAAGTTTGCCGAGACGCCGTCTCCACTCAAAAATACATTTACCCCAACGGTTGTCGGTTCTGCGGCTAATATGGCCAGCCCCTTGCCACTTCAGCTCCAAATCCGAAACAAATATTTGCAGATTATACAAACATTTGGTCCGACCCGGTAATCAAACCCAAAACCCCTTGATCAGCATCCGCTAACGCTAAACATTAGAACAACAATGCAGTTGAAAGAAAAAATATACCTACAAAGTCTAAAGCAGACCAAGTTCAGTGGAATGTAGGAATGTTAGACATACAGTTAGGAATAATGAAGTCAAATATTACTCAAGGCATTGAAACTGAATAAAACTAATAAAATGCAAAACGAATAGATCTAACAGAAACCTCACAGAAACGAACCAATAATACCCAATTATAAACCATACAATCATACCAAATAATGACTGGCATTAAGTCAGTCTTTATGCATTAAGTTTAAATAAATAATGAAAACATAAAATTTATACGAATAAATAAAATTGGGGTATCAGTATGTAATATCAAATAAAAGTTTTATACTAAATGCACATCACAGCATTATTATATATGCTACCATCATCTTCCTAGCCTTATTCCCAATTTTATTTGGGGTCGGCTACTAATTCAACCGGTTTTACCTGAATTTCAGTTTTTCCACGGAGCGACTGGCATCGGACCTCCGCAACCCTAAGGGAGAACTGAAATTCGAAGATTGAACTAGTTGTCAATATATTTCAGGGCACTGACTTCCCAATAACGATTGCCATAGATGTTCATGACAACCGGGACCGACGGCTTTACGTGCTCTCCGAGGCACGGGCGTGAATCACCGTCAAACTTCCAAACTCCGGGCAGCTATTAGGAATTTCCTAAGAAAATCCCAAAAACACTTTTTGGCCCGACCCGGGATTTGAACCCGAGACCTCTTGATTAGCAGTCGCATACGTTAACCACTAGACCAACGAGGCAGTTTTTTATTATATATGCTACCAATATAAAAAAATCAATATTTAAAATTTTTGTTTGTCTATCTTTCTGTCTGTCTCTTTATTCCGGCTAATCACTGGAACGACTGAACTGATTTCACGGGACTTTCACTGGCAGAAAGACTGATGACACAAGAAGCAACTTAACCCTTCGGGTGCCTGGTACCTAAAAATCACTTCGCATGCCTGGTGGGTCTGTGAGACCCGTAAACAAAATGCTTGGTTTTTACCTACTTAACGAGTCAGAAAGCTAAATACAGGGTTTTTATTAATTTTCACTGACATTTAAATTATATGATTGGAAAAATAAAAACTAAAGTTGTTTTACAAAATGTTTATAACTTAATTTAAAATTCTCATATTTTACGTAACAAAAATTCACAATTATCCAATTATCTAACCAGGCCGCCATGGTAGTATGGGTTTCAATGTTACTTTGCCTACCCTCACAATGAGCATGGTGGCCCTTACACCTCTTTTCTACTCATGCTTTCCATCAGTCAGAGTAGAGTCACTTTGGTAGGCTAAATTATAAAAAGAAAAAAAAAATCGACGCGTGAGACAAATTACTCAATGGCTGAGACATCTCAACATCACTGTCATCACTTTCACTATTATTGGGTTCAGCATGGACTTCTGCTACTTCCTCAGCACTATCTTACTCATGTGGTACATCCAAGTAGACTGATTCATCTCCACTATCATCAAAAACCACATCTTCGTATTTCAAAATTCGTTACTAACCATTTAAAACTGATAAAATATTATTTTCGTAAACAATTTACCATACAAAACATAATAAACAAGAAAAAACAAAAGTAAGTACTTACGGAATAGAAGTTACGCTGCGTGCCTGGTCGGGTCATTGAGACCCGAGCGCACTTAAAACACCTCATATCTGAATGTGTGTGCGTCGGGGATTACGGGAGAGGAGACAAAATGGCTGCTCGTTCATATCACGAAGCTACTGAGAAGCGCAGCGCGTTAGGTTAAAAAAATAAAAAAATATCGTCGAAATTTTAAAGTGATGGGTCTGTCAGACCCACCAGGCACCCGAAGGGTTAAACTATTTTTTTAGACTAGCTTCACTCAGCGGCGTTGCTCGCTATTTACAACAATAGCTGCGGGTAAGACCGCGGGACTGGAAAATTAGGTCATATGTTTATATGTTTTTCTCACCGTTTCAACTTTCTCTGAACTAACACCAATCTTTTAAGATCAAAATTAGAGAAATTGGATCACCCATTCTCGACAAACCAAGATGCCTGTGGTTCCACTCGCGTCCTAGATGTATCAAAAATAGTTTACGTCATACTCTCTCACCTACTAAATTTTATAAGTTTCAGTCAAGGTGTTTCTGAGGAGTGTGGCCACTAATATTCTGACATGAGGATTTAATACATTATATAGATATAACAGAAGAACATGTAGAGGAAGTTAAAGATCATATTTTATACACTAGTTTTGAGATTGCTTGTTTTCATTAAAATCGCATAAATTATTTTCTGAAGTAGGAAATAGTGACAATAGAAAGTATCCATATTTAATACTAAATATTCGACAACAGGACGACTTTTTCTGTCTGTTACCCTTTCAAAAACTGCACCGATTACGACTCAATGGCATGCAGATACTTTGATTTTCGTGAATCGACATAGGTTTTTCTTCCACCCCAATAACCAAACTAGTAATTTATAAATTTGCTAGTAAAAAGTTATTAATTTTATAATTTCTATTTGACACGCTCTGTTTACTACGTTCAAAAAGACGACAACCTTGTAAAAATATATTTCCCACGCCTTTTATATAAAAACGTAGAGCAACGCATACATAAACATACAACTCTTCAACGTTCGAAGAAACACAAGCAAAATGTTCGCTAAAGTAAGTGAAAATGAATTTTTATATAATTTATTAAATAATAATCATCTTTACACGAAATTGTAAATTTTTTTTTTCTGCCATCAGATTTTTGCCATCGCCGTCTGCCTTTTCGGCCTCGCTTCAGCCGGAGCCTATGCACCAGCCACCTCCTATGTTGCTAGACTAGACAACAACGGTGCCTGGAACGGAGCTTGGAATGGTGCCTGGAACGGTGCTTTGAACGGTGCATGGAACGGTGCCTGGAACGGTAACAATGGTGTCTGGAACGGTATCAATGGTGCCTGGAACGGTGCCTGGAACGGTAACAATGGTGTCTGGAACGGTAACAATGGTGCCTGGAACGGTGCCTGGAATGGTCTTGGTGCCTATGGAGTATACGGATATGGCGGTCTCAACAGATTGTAATCCACAAATATAAAACTGTCAATATGAAGTTATGTGTACCTAATACATAAAAATTACCCAAATTTTATATGTTTATTATTTACAACAACTTACATATAACTTATCGTACCCAACAACCCTTATGGGTTGTTGATGAGGGACTTTATCGTGCACTGATGTACAAAATGATTGTATCGTGCCACTGCTAGGCTCGGGTCTCCTCTCAGGAGAGTTTTAAAAAGTAAATACAAAATTCTAAAGTTAGGTACAGTAGACCAAAAGTTCCTTTCTAAGGAAAGGTCTGTTCAGCAAGGGCTTTATTGAAATTGAAGTGCAATCATCATCATCATCAACAGCCTTCAACAGTCCTCTGCTGGACATAGGCCTCTTCTAAGTGAAGTGATATTGCCTGAAGTGCAATAACCAAGCAAAAATAAGTATTATTGAGAATGCGCTGTACAAAGAGATAATATTATGTGTTTTTTTTATATATAAATATTTCTGACGTTTGATACACAACATCGTCTAGTCCTAAACTAAGCAGTGATTTGTACTACGTGTACAAGACAACTATATTAATTTAAATACATATCTAATTTTTTGTAAATACATACATATTATACATAGATAATATAATTACCGTGTGGTGACGGATTAAGAATACAGAGTATCACCACCCCTAATCATCCCGCGGCTGTCGTAAAAGGCGACTAAGGGACAAACTACGCAAGACAACATCAATGCAAAGAGAAGGAAAACTTGAAATCAACCCTTTACCAACCCGTCTGGCCAGCGTGGTATAGTAGGCCAAAACCTCCTTTCTAAGGAGAGGCCTATGTCCAGCAGTGGACTGTTAAAGGCTGTTGATGATGATGATGATGATGATACATAGAAAACAGATCATACAAACATTTCGATCTAATCGAACCCGAGAGAGAACTCCTGATCAACGACTGTTGCATACGCTAATCACTAGAGTAGACCAACCAACAAGGCAGTCAGTCAAGTTACTAATAAATCTTAAGGTAAAAAAAAACATTTTGAGTTTTTCAAATCCTTACTCAATATTATAAATGCGAAAGTAACTCTGTCTGTCTTGCTTTCACGGCAAAACTACTGAATCGATTTAAATGAAATTTGGTAAACAAATAGTCTAGAGCTCAGATAGTCCTGAGAAGTCTCAGAAAGAATATATACTGTTATTTAAGAAAATAGCGCAATAACCGACATAAATGCGGGCGGAACCTCGGGCAAAAGCTGGTCGACAATAAATTAAAAAAATATATGTTTTACTTGATGAAACTTTTTCATATTACTGAACTTGTGCTTATGACCGCCCCGTTGCGAGAAAAAAACGTTTTGATACCAAATTTAAAAAATCAACTTAGTAGCATTCAATGTTTTTAAAAGACCTTATTAATGATATCCCAAAGGATGAGGTAGACACGAGAAAAGAAATCATCCCTACTTTACGTGTAGTGACGGATTAAGAATACAAAGTGTCACCACCCCTATTCATTCCATGGGTGTCGTAAGAGGCGACTAAAGGAACAAAATAAGCAGATAACATCACTGCCAAGAGAAGGAAAACTTGAAACAAACCCTTTGCCAACCCGTCTAGCCAGCGTGGTGTAGTAGGCCAAAACCTCCTTTCAAAGGAGAGGCCTATGTCCAGCAGTGGACTGTTAAAGGCTGTTGATGATGATGATTACGTGTAGGGGAGGTACTCTCAATAAATATATTTTTTGAGATTTTATTTAAACTGTTTCGACAGTAAATTAAGGACAGACGGACGGATGGACATGACAAAAATTTAAGATTTCCGAGTTATGAACTGCGAAACCCAAAAAAAGTATTACGAATGAAAAAACTAAATAAACAAATTAAACCTAGAGGTAAACAATTAAAGAAGAAGATAAAATTTATCCATGATAGGAAAGTTAAGAAAGTTAATCAAACAAAAAGTATTAGAGGCAAAATTTATTTTTTTTATGAAAACTCACTACAGTTAAAACGTGGGTTATTATATCTTTGGTTATAAACGATAAAATTCCCGATTTTTATTCATCTTTCAAACTTCTTGCCTAAGTTATCATAGCATTTCAATACATATATATTTGGTACTTGAAGATGTATAGGTAGCAGTTACGTGTTCAACTATCTTCGAACTTAATTAAGAGCTATTATTATTTGTATCACTATTTTAATAAGTAGCAAAAGTTCTAGGGTTAAACTTAAACTTGTAATTTAAAAGCTCGAGTTGATGACTATGATATGAATGTTATTGCAGTATTGTTGAACCCTTTAAAATGTAGCGATGACTTTATTCTAATATATCAAAGTTAGTACAGCATCCCTAACATATACACACTCATATTAGGTAAGTAAAAGCGTACCAAATAACAGTAAATGTATACCAAAAACAAATTTGAAATTTTGACCTCACTTGATTAAACAGAAAGCTATTAAGGATTAGAAACTTGAGAGTATACTGCAAGAGAAGCAAGGAGAGGTAAAAGCATAGCTAGGATAACGATGTGGGTTGATTGATCGACGCGACTATTGGTTTAGCGCCTATTAATCCTGTCTGTTCAATCAGAAGTCGTGAGTTTGGATCCATGTGCTACAAATATTGTGATATATTAATTATTTAGGTGTAAAAACAGTGATGAATATAATAGCTAAATAGAAGATGGTCTGTAAATTTAATAATAAAAATGTTATTTTTTGTGCAGACCTCATCTTCTACTATATAAAAATAAGTCGGATTTTCCTTCCTGACGCTATAACTCCAGAACGCACGAACTGATTTCCACGGTTTTGCATTCGTTGGAAAGGTCTCGGGCTCCGTGAGGTTTATAGCAAAGAAAATTCAGGAAAATTTCAACAGAAAAGCGGGAAAATCTTTTTTTAGAAAATAGGGGATGACTTTTTTATGGGAATCTTTTAAAGGCTGGACGACGTCTGCCAGGACAGCTAGTATTAACATAATTAAAATATTACTTAATAAAACAGAAAAGACATGGTTCTAAACTATATCCCTAAAACCCATATTTAGCAACTGAAACAATAAAAAATATCTTACATAGCCTAATATAGATCAGACTAAGAGGAATGTAAGAATGTTGGACATAGAGTTATTGAGAATTGAAATTACTCTAAGCATTACAGCTGATTGAAATAGATTAAATATAGAATTTAACCCAAAACTATAAAAGATATTAAAATACAGAATAAAATAACAATATTGAAGATGTTTAGGGAATTTAATAAGAAGCCATGCACACACATAAGTCAAAAAATATAAACATATATCTGATGTTATTCAGGACATTCTTTGCGCGGTGACTATCATGCACGCGGGCGGAGCTAGTAATGAAAAAAATAGCTAGTAAAAGTTTGGTAGTTTTATAATTTCTATTGGTCACGCTTCGTTTACGTTAATACGTTTAAAATAGACGAGAACCTTGCAAAATAAATATTTTCCACGCTTTTGATATAAAAACGTAGAGCGACGCATGCACAAGCATACAATTCTTCAACATTCGAAGAAACACAAACAAAATGTTCGCTAAAGTAAGGATTGTTTTTAACATTAATTAAACAACTGATTTTTCTTTATTGGGCTATCATGTGCAATGATTTTTTTTTCTTTCATCAGATTATCGCTATCGCCGTTTGCCTCTTCGGCTTTGCTTCAGCTGGAGCTCTCTACAATGGAGTCGCGAACATCGGAGCCTATGGTGCTGGGTACGCCCCTGCTACCTCCTATGTCGCTAGAGTAGACAACAACGGTGCCTGGAATGGTTACAATGGTGCCTGGAATGGCAACAACGGTGCTTGGAACGGTGCCTGGAATGGAGCCCGGAACGGTGCCTGGAATGGTGCCTGGAACGGTGCCTTGAACGGCGCCTGGAACGGTGCCTGGAACGGCGCCTGGAACGGTAACAACGGAGCTTGGAACGGTAACAACGGAGCTTGGAACGGTAACAACGGAGCTTGGAACGGTAACAACGGAGCTTGGAACGGTTACAACCGTCTTGGTGCCTATGGTGGATACTAATATGGCACTCTCAACAGGTGGTAAACCACAAAAATTAAAAACTGTAAATATATGTAGTTATGTGTACTTAATACATAAAAATTACCAAAATTTAATACGTATATTATTTACAACAAATTATATCCTACTTCTAGACTGAGATCTGAGAATTGATAAAGTTTAATTGCATAATAATATGAAAAAAAAATATATTACCCCAAGGTCTGAATAAGTTGATATATTCAGAATATTAAACGAAAAATTTCATTTTTCTATGAATTTAAGTCTTAAAAACTTTAGTTATAATTTTTATCAACAAAAATCCTAGCACAGAGCACCAACCCTTTAATGACAGCATTAGTGCTGGCATCATTGGGCTTCCAGTCTCTGGAAGCCAGATGATGCACAAGCATCTCACCTGGCTGCAGTATTAATGGTCTCGATGCTACGTTGTGTGCACTTACAGGCAGGATGGTGACCTCTATTCATCTATTGTCAGGATTTCCCTTCTAAGTTACAGTGGGATGCTAAAACATCTAATTATGTATTCTAGTCATGCTTTGCGTCAGGCAGATTAGAGTTATTTTAGCAGATGTGGAGGAACGGGTGTCGTGTTCCTCCATCACAAAGGGAGGATCCTCCGACCAGGCGAGGTGATCATGCCTGGCGGGCCACTGCCCAACAGTTGATGTTGGGATGTTGTATATATGCTAATCGGCGCGAGAATATTACTTTCGCGATGCAGGATTAGTAGTTACTCCGTATAGATCGTTACGTGTTTTCTCCGTAGTTCAATGTTCCTTCGGTAGATGGCGCTGTTGTATGTTTTTGCTTGCGCTGAATGTGGAAGTCGCCACATCACTCCCCTCCAAGACCGGAGGTCGATATATGATAGAGTTAGCTGTCTGTGCTCTGTTGCGGAGCTTGCCAGTGCCAGGAGTGAGCAGTTCCAGTGAGTCGGAACTGAGTGCCGCTAGTTCCAGTGAGTCGGAACTGTATGCCGCTAGTCCCAGTGAGTCGGGGCTGAAGTCCGCTGATCCCAGTGAGTCGGGCGTGCGGTGCGCGGTGCTGCGGTGAAGTCCCCAGTGAGTCGGGGTGGTTGCTGCGTAGTGGCTGGCTGCTGCGTAGACGGGAGAGAGATGCTCTTCTTACGTGGACCGTAGGTGCAGTGTGCTGTGCCTAGACGCTGTTGAGGCCGTAGGGGCTACCAGGCTGGAGCGGTCGCGTCCTGCGTGTGGTGTCCCTGTTGAGGCCAAGGTTGCTGGCTGGCTGAGACATCGCTGTGGGAGTGAGCAAGATGGCGCTGCTGATCTGCTTCCTTGAAGGCTGCTTCCAATCACGTCGGGGTCACCACTGTGGAGGAACGGGTGTCGTGTTCCTCCATCACAAAGGGAGGATCCTCCGACCAGGCGAGGTGATCATGCCTGGCGGGCCACTGCCCAACAGTTGATGTTGGGATGTTGTATATATGCTAATCGGCGCGAGAATATTACTTTCGCGATGCAGGATTAGTAGTTACTCCGTATAGATCGTTACGTGTTTTCTCCGTAGTTCAATGTTCCTTCGGTAGATGGCGCTGTTGTATGTTTTTGCTTGCGCTGAATGTGGAAGTCGCCACACAGATATAAAATTCTCGTGTCACAATGTTCGTTCCCATACTCCTCCGAAAGGGCTTGACCGATTCTTATAAATTTTTTATACATATTCAGTAGATCTGAGAATCGGCTACTATATTTTTTTCAAACGTCTAAGTTATAAGGGGTGTTCACCCCAAAAATTTTTTTTGTTTTTTTTATGATGTGGCATTAAAAAATACAATTCTTAATTTCAACAGGCTACGATCAACCCCTATTTTTTAGGGCGGTACGAATTTCGCTGGGTCAGCTAGTACTTGCATAAAAATAAAGTGTGATGATATAATAAACGAAGCAAATCATTTCAACTTGAAGGCAAACAACTTAACTAAAAAAACATCTATGATAGGTAAATCAAGAAAGTATAAAAACAAATACTACAATCACAAGCATAACATAATATTCTGAAAAAAACCCACGATCGCTTAAAGATATTTATTCATTTCATAGCATATCGTAGATATAGATGTAACAATAACATATTCAACTACGAGTATCTATGAACCAAATTAAAAGCTAATATTAGGGCTTAAAGTATGAAATTGCCGATTTGTACTGATAAATTGTTTTTTTTTCATTTAACATATTTATTTAATTAAAATATCTGTCATTATTATCTACACATTGCTGCCATGTAATAGGAAGGTCATTTATGCCTTTGCGATAGAACTCTTGTGATCTAGATCCTACAAACTGTGTGAAAGCATTTTGTGCCTGCCTCCTGGGAAGAAAACTTTTTATCACGTAGAAAATTATCCAAATCACCAATAATTTGAACAAAAAGGAACCGACTTCAATGAAAAACTATTCCGAGTACCCAAATCGCGACTTTGTGCCTATGATATTTGAGGAGTTCCCTCGATTTCCTTGGGATACCATCATCAGATCTCGATATGGTGACGATGGGACCACCTGTGAGCTACGCCCATTCCAATGCACAAAGAATTTTTGAAATCGGTTCATAAATGACGAAATTATCGCTGAACATACATAAAAAAAAAAAAAAAAAAAAAAAAAAGATTCCGACGAATTGAGAACCTCCTCCTTTTTTTTTGAAGTCGGTTAAAAATTGGTAGTCCATTGAAGCGAGGTCTGGAGAATACGGAGGGTTTGGAATCGTTTCTAATTGCAGTTCCTCTAAAGTTAAAACGGTTTCTCGTGCTGTATGAGTCTCGCGTTAGCATGGAGCAATTTTTTTTTTTTTTTTATTTTAATTAAAAGACAACTCCCGCATTAGGAATATAAATTCCTGTGTCGCGGGGGACTTTACAAACATACAAGAAACGGACACAAAGAACACCCTGACTCAGAACAACAAATTGTGAATCACACAAAGTGTTATCCTACGTGGGATTTGAAGAATTTGAAGAAACTTAGATTCTTGATGTACCTACCATAAGAGCGATAGCCAACATACACGCGGGCGGAGCTAGTAATTTCTAAAAATTGCTGCTCAAATGTTATTAATTTTATAATTTCTGTTTGTCACGCACCGTTTACTTTACTACGTTCAAAACAGACGTAAGCCTTGCAAATAAACATATTTCCCACGCGTTTGATATAAAAAGGTAAAGCAACGCATGCATAAACATACAACTCTTCAACATTCGAAGAAACACAAACATAATGTTCGCTAAAGTAAGTAAAAAGAATTTTATGTCTGAAATGACATGAAACTTTTATCTTTAATAAAAATTTTACTAAAAAAATTTTACTTTTTCCATCAGATTTTCGCCATCGCCGTCTGCCTCTTCGGCCTAGCATCAGCTGGAGGTCTTTACGCCGGAGTTGCTAGCTATGCACCTGCCACCTCCTATGTCGCTAGAGTAGATAACAACGGTGCCTGGAATGGTTACAATGGTGCCTGGAATGGCAACAATGGTGCTTGGAACGGTGGCTGGAATGGTGCCTGGAACGGTGCCTGGAACGGTGCCTGGAACGGCGCCTGGAACGGTAACAATGGTGCCTGGAACGGTGCTTGGAACGGTAACAATGGTGCATGGAACGGCCGTCTTGGTGCCTATGGTGGATACGGATACGGCGCTCTCAACAGGTGGTAAAACACGAATATAAAAATGTCAATATGAAGTTAGGTGTACCTAATACATAAAAATTACCAAAATTTACACATTTATTATTTACAACCAAAATTACCTAAATACTACTACTAGCCTGAGATCTGTGGATTGATAAAGTTTAATTGCATATTAATAGGAAAAAAATGTATATTATTTTACCCATTAGGTCTGAAAATGTAAATAAAATCTTTTTTGTTGGGTATGGTAGTCCAAAGATTCCTTTATAAGGAAAGGCCTGTGTCTAGCTGTGGTCTGTTAAAGGATGTTGATGTGAAGTGCTCCTGGAGTGTATTGCAATAAAAGTGAAATATCTACAGTTGAACAAATAGTTTACGTATAGATTGTTGTTGAACTCAGATGGATAATGGTGAAATGCTATATTCTTTCTATTTTAACCTACGGCTCTGAAAGCTGGACCTTGAAACAAAAACTAATTAATAAACTAAGAGCTTTCGAAATGTGGATATTTGGAAGAATGCTTAAAACTAAAGGGACAGACAAAGTCACTAATGTACTTGAAATTATGCACAGAAAGGTAGAATTAATTGAAACTATAAAAAAGAGGAAAGCAGCTTATTTCGGACATGTTTATAGCTATAGTAAATATAATATAATAAAATTAATTATAGAAGGGAAAATTCAAGGGAGACGAGGGAGAGGCCGAAAACGTATTCCTTGGACAAAGAACTTATGAGACTGGTTGAAGGTGGACAGCACAGAAGCATTGATTCGCATGACCGAAGCAAGGGGCAGATATAGACATATGGTTGCCGACCTCCGTGATGGCGATGGTACCTAATGAAGAAGATAGATTGTTGTTGCTGTTGTCACTCTTCTACTCAGAGGGATCGGCTGATGGAGTGAACGAGAGATAGTTTTATTTATATATATAAATATATTTAAGCCTACCAAAGTGACCCTACTCTGCCTGATGAAAAGAATGAGTAGGATCTAAGAGTAGGGGTCACCATCCTCATTTGAGAGGGTAGGCAATGCAGCATGGTGACCCATACCATGGCGGCCTGGTCAGATGTTTTTGCATCATTCTCCAGGCCTACAGGGACCGGGAGAATGTTGCAGAATGATTGGGCCTTCGGTTTCACTCAACGAAACATGACTGCAAGAATACTGTCATTATTAGGATGGTCTTGGAAGAAAGAAAGAAAGAATGAAAATAATATTTATTCTGACATATGTGTCATATAAAAGCAAACCTAGCAATATCCACTTTTTTTTCATACCGACCTATTTACAACGCCACTGTCTACGTGAAATTCTAAAAGTGTTATATAAAAAATACCACAAATGTTTAATAGTGTTTTATAAATTCTATAATATAATTTATTCAAAAACTTATAGGTATTGGTACAAAAATGTGTTTTATTTAATTTGCCCAAAATTGCAATGAATGGAGATTGCTACATTTGCTTTTATATGACTCATATACACGATAAGACATAACATCACATATAAATCATTTAAAATAAACAACCGAGCGATGATTGCTTCGTGAACGTGTCAGAATAGGACCAAGCTCAGCAAATTCCAGACGAAGCCTTACGCTGGTTTTCAAATAGGCTCTAAAGTGACACACGCATAACAACCGGCCCCAAACTATTACTGGAAAGTTTCATCCAAATCCGTTACTAGTGAAAGAGCAACAAACATATATACACACAAACATACTCACAAACTTACGCGTTTATAATATTAGTATATATCAGAATAACACATGCTACTATTATGGCTCAGGTATTAGAATAACACAAATAAAAAAAAATACCAGGGCGCAGGCGTGGGCCATGTGCTCTTCCAAGTAAATGATAAAGTAAGAAAATTAACAGAACAGATAGCTAAGGTAAATAAAATGCAACTGAACTAAGTAAGGATATAAATTCAGGAATAATTATGTACTATATTAAACAGTTAACAAAACAGATAAGGCAAAAATCAGAGAAGAGACCATATTTAGAAGTTGTTTTCTACCATCGATAGAAATGGTATATAAAGTATATAAATTGTTATATAAAGTATAAAGTATATTATTTTTAAATCACAATATCATCCTTCTAGCCTTTATTCCCAAGTTTATTTGGGGTCGACTACTAGTTCAACCGGTTTTACCTGAATTTCAATTTTTCTGGCGACTGGCATTGGACCTCCGCAACCCTAAGGGAGAACTGAAATTCGAAGATTGAACTAGTTGTCAGTATATTTGAGGGCACTGACTTCCCAATAACGATTGCCATAGATGTTCATGACAACCAGGACCGACGGCTTTACGTGCTCTCAGAGGCACGGGCGTGAATCACCGACGAAATTCCAAACTCCGGGCAGCTATTAGGAATTTCCTAAGAAAATCCCAAAAACACTTTTTGGCCCGACCCGGGATTTGAATCCGAGACCTCTTGATTAGCAGTCGCATACGCTAATCACTAGACCAACCATTAATTTTTAAAACACATTAAGAGACCTAGATCTCAAAACATATAAGTATGTGGAAATCCTTACTTTACAGAGGACCCACAATTATACTATGTATTAAAAAGAATAGCTAAATATAAATATGAAATCAAATATACCCACGAAACGGTACATATTGAAAGTAAATTTTCTTATTTTATTATTTTCTGTCTATTTTTTTATATATCAGGAAAAGGTCCTTTGATAAAGGACCATTTTAGAAATGATTTTGTAATCATAAATCTTGAACTTTGACAACTTCATTATAATGGTTATGTGTACATTATAAATGTTATTAAAGTATTATTGAACCACTTGAAATGCGCCGATAAATCTCACTTTAACATACATTGAAGTCCAAATATAGCTTATATGGCAAGATTCATCGACGGGACTATTGGGACGCTTAATGACCCTTCCTTTAAAGCCAGAGGTCGTGGATTTGATTCCCACGCGTAACAAATATTGTGTGATGAGCAGGATTATTTATTCTGTCTGGGTGTACCTTTATACTTTAGAGCAAAATAGGGGAAAATAAATGTAAAATAAACAAAAGAAACACAAAAATTTGGTGAAAAATGAGATGATGAACCTAAATATTAAAGAAGAACGAAAATTTTTGACGGAATGAAAGATGGTCAGTCGAAACTGAAATTGTGGGCGGAGAACCCATTGTGTCATATATTTGTGAAGAAAACTTAAGGAAACCTAAACTCTAGTTAACTGATTATCATGCTTTCATTAATTATAATATTCACTTTCAAAATCAATTGTTCACCGAGGGAGGAAAGGGACCGAATACTAGCGAGGGAGCAGTTTGTGGCCCGAAGGCGCAGCCTAGGGCCACAATACTCCCGAGGTAGGAATGGGACTTTCACCCGAGTGCTACACAGTGCTTTATACTACACCTGTGAGGAACATTTAAAGTATTTTTAAAATAATCAAAACGTAAGACACCATGTAAGACACAATGTAGCTTAGAATTTGACCAATATTTCGCGCTTCTTTTGTTTTTTTTATTCTTCACAAAAGGATGTCAGTGGCACGGAGATTCCATATTTAAATTATATGAAAACTCCTTGGGCAGGCGCGCGCCATAGATGAGATAACACATGAGAAATGAAAATTCATACAACTTTCTCTCCCGCTAAAACACGTTAGAAATGGATTTTCATACATTTTTTCCTCCTGCTTATTCAGGTCAAGGAAAAGACTAACGTTTTCTTTTCATTTTCAGGGAATATTGACTACTATTCCGATCAGGTGTAGTATAAAAGAACTTTGTAGGACAAGGATAACAACATAGTGTAAATTATAAATTTGCTATTAAAAGATTATAAATATTATATTTTAAAATGGTCACGCTCCGTTTAAGTTACTAGGCCCGAAAAATAAACAAATGTCATTGAAAACAAAAACACTTCCCACTGTTTTAATATAAAAATGATTACAATTCATGCTTACCTACATACATCTCTTAAACATACAAAGAACCACATACAAAATGTTCGCTAAAGTAAGTATACAAATATATATTATAATACAATATAACAAGGACGGGTTAATGTAAATTACGTGAATTGTTTTATTTCTGTGTTCACTTTAATTAATTGTGTATTTTAATTGTAAATTAATTTATTTTTTTCTGTATTACAAGTGGTGTAAAATAATAACTCCCCAACCACTGTTTTATATAATAATGAACTACACTCGGTTCCAAAAATAACGGGTCAGTCACATAAACCCGAATATCTCCCGAACTACGTATGCCATCCTAATGAAACGAAGACTGTTCAATTGAGAATTTAATTATACAGATAAAAAATTTTTTTTTTTTTTTTTTTTTTTTTTTTATTTACTTCTGCGTCATGGCAATCTGTTCGAGAACAATAAGCCACTGTGTAGGCTGACTACAAGTCTGTCATTATGTATATGTAGAGAGCTACCGGAGACGTGAGGAGGTTGCTCTAATTTCTTTCTATGAACCTGTCGCTGAGACTGGGGATGTCACATCTCTTCAACCTTGTATGCTGTTGACCACCCGTTCCACTCAAGGCCAGTGCCAGCTCATTTGTGTGCTGTGCCAGTCTATTCTGGTATCTTAGGCTATGTTTGCTGATTTCTTGCCTAACTGTTGGTATTTTTAAGTCTAGGTACATATATCTATTGCTTATACTTTGTGGTATGCTAAACATGTTTCTTAACGTCTTGCACTGAAATCTTTCCAAGACGTCGATGTTGCTATTGCTGGCTGTTCCCCATAGTTGTATGCCGTATGTCCAAATTGGCTTAATGATGGCCTTGTATACCATCATTTTGCTTTCGTTATTTAGGTGTGAGTGTCGACCTACCAGCCAGTTTATGCTGCGAAGCTTACTGTCGAGTTGTTTACGCTTGGACCAGATATGCGTTTGCCATGTCAATCTCCGATCCAGGTGTAGCCCCAAGTATTTAGCATGTTGTTCTTGGGGTATAGCTTCATTGTATAATTTTACTGGTGGGCATGTTCCTTTTCGGAGTGTAAAGGTTACATGAGTAGATTTGGTTTGGTTCACTTTTATTCTCCATTGGTTGAACCAGTTCTCTATCTCGTTTAGATGGTTTTGAAGCTGTGATGAGGCAGTTTCTGGATCAGAATGTACCGAGAGGATTGCAGTGTCGTCAGCATAAGTTGCAGTTGTTGTCCTTCTGTCAGTTGGAAGGTCTGCAGTAAAAATAAGGTAGAGTACTGGTCCCAGTATACTGCCCTGAGGGACCCCTGAGTGTATCTCGTATAGATCAGAGTATTCACCGTTATGTTTGACTTGAAAACACCTTCTCTGTAAATATGATGATAATATGTGGTAGAAAGAATGCGGGAGTGATCTTTTAAGTTTATAAGACAGACCAATATGCCATACTTTGTCGAAAGCTTGACTGATGTCCAAAAAGGCGGCCGAACAATATAACCGATTTTCAAGACATCCACTGATGACGTCAACCGTGCGATGAACTTGCTCAATTGTACTGTGCTCTTCACGAAATCCAAATTGGTGGCTGGGTATTATATTGTCAAGGTGCTCCTTGATCCTGTTCAGAAGTATCCTCTCCATAAGTTTACCTATTACTGGTAATAGGCTTATAGGTCGGTACGAGGTTCTGTCTTGAGGGGGTTTGCCTGGTTTAGGTACCATCACGACTTGAGCGATTTTCCACTGTCCTGGGAAATGTTGGAGTCTAATACAGGCATTGAAGATCTTAACTAAGCTTATAATTCCCTTATGTGGCAGATGTTTTAGTAGGGTTGCATCGATAAGATCGTAACCTGGTGCTTTACCTATCTTTAGGCACCTTATTTCCCTTTGTACCTCTTTTGGGCCGACACTTCTCAATGGTAAACACATTTGCAGAGGTGAAAAACAGCAAAAAAACAATCATAAAAAAAATGTAATCTTAAGAAAAATATGACTACTTTAGTTTTTTTTTAATTTAAGATTAATATTGTGGGTGTAACTAAATTTTATTTTATTTTTTATCTGTATAATTAAATTCTCAATTGAACAGTCTTCGTTTCATTAGGATGGCATACGTAGTTCGGGAGATATTCGGGTTTATGTGACTGACCCGTTATTGGTTTATGTGACTGACCCGTTATTTTTGTAACCGGCTTTAGATATAAATAGATATAATTTTATTGTTTTCTAAATGTCACTGTCAAGTGCAATAAGATTATGGTTTAAAGGTCTTCGACCGATGAAAGATTTTCTTCAATTTTATTATTTAATTACGTTTTTCTTACATCAGATTTTCGCCATCGCCGTCTGCCTCTTCGGCCTAGCTTCAGCTGGAGCCCTCTATGGCGGAGTTGCTAACCTTGGAGTCTATGGTGCTGGCTATGCACCTGCCACCTCCTATGTCGCTACAGTAGACAACAACGGTGCCTGGAACGGCTACAACGGAGCCTGGAATGGTGCCTGGAACGGTGCATGGAACGGTGCCTGGAACGGTGGCTGGAACGGTGCCTGGAACGGCGCCTGGAACGCCAACAACGGTGCTTGGAACGGTTACAACCGTCTTGCTGGATACGGATATGGCGACAGATGGTAATTCAACAATACAAATCTGTCAATTTGAAGTGATGTAGAACTTAAAATATAAAATGTTATCGAAATTTGAGGTATTTTTATTTACATAGAATAAGATTTCAACGTTTTTTTTGTTTTTTTTTTAAATAAGGTAAAGTTTGATTGCGTAATGAAAGGAGAACCAACTAATTTTTCCCCCTAAAATTTTGAAAATATGCATACAACATTTATGATGCTATCAATGATATACATATATATATATATAATTATAAAATCTTCGTGTAATATCAAATATCAAAGTATATACCAAAAAAGCAATTTTTAAGATTTTTGTCTGTGTGTCTGTCTGTTTGTTCCGATTAATCTCTGGAACAGCAAGACCGATTTTGACGTATCCTTAATAGACAGATAGATGATGTCATAAGGAGTAACTTCGGCTATTTTTTAACCGACTGCGTCAGAAGAAGAAGTTACATGTATTTATGTATGTCCATTTCTTCGGCATGCCCTACCCCTTTACACCCGAATAATAAAAGGTACAAATATTAAAAGAATTGATTGAGGCGGTTTTTATAGGGTTAAGGCAGATAGAAAAAATGCAAAACAAAAAAACAGAATTTTCAGTTTTCCTGAAAACGTGTCCTCACGATCGTGCCACTTAGGTATGATTTTATTTACAAATCTCACAACAATGAGAGAACCTTTTTTTAAATTTATCTTAAATAAAACAATGAATAAAATAATAATTATAATTACTTATTTTTTGTTTTAAACTCTTTATTAATCAGCTTTTATCATTTAACATAAAATTAAACCTTCTTTTGATCATATCATCATCAATCATCATCATCATACAAAGTGTCACCACCCCTATTCATTCCATGGGTGTCGTAAGAGGCGACTAAAGGAACAAAATAAGCAGCTAACATCCTGCCAAGAGAAGGAAAACTTGAAACAAACCCTTTACCAACCCGTCTGGCCAGCGTGGTATAGTAGGCCAAAACTTCCTTTCAAAGGAGAGGCCTATGTCCAGCAGTGGACTGTTAAAGGCTGTTGATGATGATGATGATGATCATCAATCATCAACAGCCTTTAACAGTCCACTGCTGGACATAGGCCTCTCCTTGAAAGGAGGTATTGGCCTACTTTCATCACATTACATCATAATTATCTCAGAAAATTAACAAATTTCTTGAATGAAACTTAATCAACCTCTAACATAATGACAGTTATTTTTTAGTTGAGGAAGAAAACGAGATCACAAAAATATCATTAAATAGCAAATACTAAATTAATACACAGCTAAGTACATAATGACCATAAGTAGGTACATATTAAAACATCATACTTGCAACATTTAATTTTTGATCGGCTGTTCCACATCTCCACGTTTTTAGTATCCTTGGTTACGACATCGTCGCGGCGATTTCGTTCTGGTCAAAGCGTCAGCAAAACTAAACCAATTATCTAGAAGGGTCAGAGTGTCCTTTCTTGAATTACCATTTGCTACGCAATCATGTTTGTAAAATCGCTAGGAATTAACTAACACTAGAATCAAAAAGTGGAAAATGACTTTGAAAGTTATATTATTCATTTGTACTAAATAATGTTTCATTTGTTGGTCGAGAATTTCAACGCCACCTCTGTGTTGGTCATACTGCTAAATAATTTTAGGAGCTGAAACATCAATGTAGATAACTTATCCCAATGTTTGACAGTAGTACCAGACGAAGATGCTGTACAGTTTGATGCCATGATAACCTACGTACTATCCTTCTATTTGATGGTAACAGTAGAGTCCCTGTGTAATGCTGACAAAGTTCTTGGCCAGTTTCATGCATATAAGTTGGTAGAGCGAGCCACCTCTAAGAAATTTAAAAAAAAGTACTTGTTTTTTTGTAAAGCTGTAGTATAGTCATGTCGTTTGTAAATAAAAATAATATTCTTCAAAGTTTCTCCATGAACACGTTACTGCAGGTTTCACCGGGTAGTCGAAGCACCACAAGAACCTCCTCTGTATCATTGCATTCACATTGAAGTTGTGCTACGAGAACGCCCTCTGAGCCCAATTGGCCGCGAATTATTTTTATTTATTTTATGACTTTGTGCACAAATGTGACAAAGGCGGGCTTAATGAGATGGGCATTTTCTACCAGTCGACCTTAGGGCGATGCAGAGACAAACATGGTAGATGCACAGTAATGAGAGATATATAGCCTAAAATTAAGGAAAGCAATTAATGAGTCTGTGGCCCGCTATTATTAAATCACCATTTTTATTATCAGTCTTTTGCAGTCCACTGTTGGAGATAGGCCCATTAAACTTTTATATCAATCTATAACTAAGTAAACAGTATATTTCTTATAACTTGGATAATGTAATGAAAATAATAAATATAATAAATTTTGGCAGTTTTTTATTGCATATGCAAGTTGTCAATACATTAGGTAAATTACCATCTGTTGTAAGCGCCATAGCCACGGAGACCGTTCCAGGCACCGTTGTAACCGTTCCAGGCGCCGTTCCAGGCACCGTTGTTACCGTTCCAGGCACCGTTCCAGGCTCCATTCCAGGCACCGTTCCAGGCACCATTTAAGGCACCATTCCAGGCACCATTCCAAGCACCGTTGTTGTCTACTCTAGCGACATAGGAGGTGGCAGGTGCATAGCTAGCAACTCCGGCGTAAAGACCTCCAGCTGAAGCTAGGCCGAAGAGGCAAACGGCGATGGCAAAAATCTGATAAAAGAAAAAATAATAAAATAATTATTATAAAAACAAAACATTCGACTGCTTATAAGTAATAAACTGAAAAGAGAAAAACAAGTATCACAATATGTATGTAAAATTGAACTGACTAATGCATTGTTTTTTAAGCGTACTAAACACTTTATGGTGCTGCTGCCCTCCTTCTGACGCAGTCGGGTAGTAAGAAAAGTAAAGTGTCAAACGTGATCATCTTTACTTGTTATATTTGTTGCAAACTAACTACGCACTTTTATTAGTGATGCCTTTTGATTGTGCCTGTGAGTTCCCTCGATTTCCTTGGGATCCCATCATCAGATCCCGATATGGTGACAATGGGACCCCCTGTAAGGTACGCCCATTCTAATGCAAAAAGAATTTTTGAAATCGGTTCATAAACGACGAAATTATCGCTGAACATAAATAAAAAAAAAAAAAAGATTCCGACGAATTGAGAACCTCCTCCTTTTTTTTGAAGTCGGTTTAAAAGATGAATTAAACTTTATTACTTAAATTTGTTATATTTACTTTAGCGAACATGTTGTTTGTGTTTCTTCGAACGTTGAAGAGTTCTATGTTTATGCATATATCCTCCTGCGTTTTTATATGAAACCCGTAAAAAATGTTTTAATTTTTCAAGGTTCTCGTCTATTTTGATCGTAATTGAGGTAATCAGACCGTGACCATTCAAAAATATAAAATTAATAACTTTTTATTTGCAAACTTACAATTTGCTAATATTTTTACTATTTAAATACAAAAACAAAATATGAAGTCTTTTAAAGCTTTTTAAACTAAATGACAATCAATAATCATGTTTACATTAGGGACAAGATTCCTGATTGTCTTGCTTTCGAGTTTAGGATGTTCCAAATATACTTTGCATGGATTAGAACCTTGCCCCTAACGACCATTCTGTTCCTGCCATCATTCTTGCTTTCTTGATATGTATCATCTTCCATTCTCAATACTGTCTGCCTTTTCTCTTATTTTTACCCGACTGTATCAAAACGAGGGTAATATTTTTGAAGCGTATTAGTTGTTGGCCAGTTTCATGCATGTCATGCATTCCAAAGACATGCATATAAACATAAGTCTTTGACACGACCTACAGGTCAAACGACTGGACGAATTTTGGCATATGAGGTGTCCTTGATTTCGTTAGAATTGTAGTAGTGACATGGGATATAATTTTTCAAATTACCCCCGCAAACGGAGAAAAGGGAGGTGGGTTTGTTTACTTTCAATCAATAAAATAGTATCAAATAAAAGATCATAAAAGATCATTTCAACTTTGTTTACATCATATTCCATTTCCGTTATAACATAAACTGATAAAAAGCGTGCAAAATGTATCAGAATGATTACACGATTTGAACTCTACAAATTGATTTAAGAAAAATATATTATAGAAACCAAAACCCAGCTGCCTAAAAAGTAAGGAACTGAGAAGAGGTCACAAAATCTGTATAAATTGGACTAATACATTATTTTGAAGCTTACTAAACACTTTAGGGTACCGCATGCATTGACAAATGTAGTTTTTGGTCGATAATCTGTTGCCCTTAGGTAGCAAAGTATTGTTTGCCCCTACTGCAAAGTCATAGAGTATTAAGTACGCTAACAAAAAGTGAGATGAGCAAAAATGAGCTTATAGGAAAAAGATTTTCGGAGGGTTGTAAGTTTATGTTATACAGATGGGAATGTGCAGAGTTTTAGTGAGGCTATTTACTTTTTTATATTTGTTTAAAAAAATCATGACTGGTAAATAAATCCGTCGCAGTCCACTGTTGGATATAGAAATTCGTGCTGAAAATGAGATATATGTACTTAAATGCAGTAATGTCAGAGTCGCTATGTGAGTTCGTCGCAATCAAAGATCCAAAATGGATGCGTTTTTTTTCCCTTGCGGCGACATGTGTTTTAAAGTTTATTGCTGTGTTTGAATATTAGGTTTGTTTTTTTTTTATTATTTAAAATTCAATCTAATCAACTAAAAAGTCACTTTGAAAATACCCCGTATGTTGACTATGACGTATTTTTTAGGTTATTGAATACAATTTACTATTGTGACTGAGTAGAATTGTATTTGTTATTTTAGTGAATCCTATATATGATGACTGTATCTTGGAACTTTTGGGCGATGAATCCGAGTCAGATATCGAAGAGTTTAACGATAAAGAAGACTTAGAAGCAGAGTCGCATGTTCTCGCTGACCTTGTAGGCAAAGACAACAACTTGAACGCTTGGGCGATGAAGTTAAAGCTGAACCTGTGACTCAGGTAATGTCACAGGAAATGCTCATCTGGTACTAATTTCACATACATTTATAAACATTTCCCAGAAACACCTTACTGAACCTTAATTTTAGAAAGTTTGCAAATTAAAAGTTATCAATTTCATATTTTTCAATGGTCACGGTCTGATTATCTCAATTACGATCAAAATAGACGAGAACCTTGAAAAAAAAAAAATACGGGTTTCATATAAAAACGCAGGACGCTACATGCATAAACATACAACTCTTCAACCTTCGAAGAAATACAAACAACATGTTCGCTAAAGTAAGTATATCAAGTAATGAAGATTAATTCATATTTTTAAATTATTTATTTCCATCACTAATAAAATTGCGCAGTTAGCTTGCAACAAATATATTAAGTAAAGATGATCACGTTTGACACTTTACTTTTCTTACTACCCGACTGCGTCAGAAGGAGGGCAGCAGCACCATAAAGTGTTTAGTACGCTTACAAAACAATGCATTAGTCAGTTCAATTTTACATACATATTGTGATACTTGTTTTTCTCTTTTCAGTTTATTACTTTTAAGCAGTCGAATGTGTTGTTTTTATAATAATTATTTTGTTATTTTTTCTATCATCAGATTTTTGCCATCGCCGTCTGCCTCTTCGGCCTAGCTTCAGCTGGAGGTCTTTACGCCGGAGTTGCTAGCTATGCACCTGCCACCTCCTATGTCGCTAGAGTAGACAACAACGGTGCTTGGAATGGTGCCTGGAATGGTGCCTGGAACGGTGCCTGGAATGGAGCCTGGAACGGTGGCTGGAACGGTGCCTGGAACGGCGCCTGGAACGGTAACAATGGTGCCTGGAACGGTGTTTGGAACGGTAACAATGGTGCATGGAACGGCCGTCTTGGTGCTTATGGCGGATACGGATACGGCGCTCTCAACAGGTGGTAATCCACGAATATAAAAGTGTCAATATGAACTAATGTGTACCTAATACATAAAAAATACCAAAATTTTACACATTTATTATTTACAACCAAAATTACGGAACTTACAACGGTACCTGGAACGGTCTCCGTGGCTACGGCACTTATGAAATATGGTAATCTAACTATGTGTTGAAAACTTGAATAAGCAAAAAAAGTGCCAAAATTTATTATGTTTTTTGTTTTCATTACATTATCCAAGTTAGAAGAAACATACTGTGTACTTATAAAAGTAAAATGGGCCTACCTATCTCTAGCAGTGGACTACAATAGACTGATAATAATCATGTTGATTTAATAATAGTGGGCAAAAGACTTAATAATTGGTTTCAATATTTTAAGTCATGGGGAAAATGAACTAAGAACAGCAATACTTATATCTGAACAATACTGACTAAAATACTGAAAAAGAGTACACAATAATCTCATTGAATATCGTCAAAGCAAATAAGGTATTATAATCCAGTATATTACCAGGTAAAAACTTGTATTTTGGCATCCTAAAACTGTTCTCTAAATTCACATATAATTGAATGGTCGCAAGTTTTAAAGTCAAGTATCAAAAAAAAAAAAAAGTTTTTTTTTATTTATTTCGAAATATCTCGATTTCTATGGGTTATAGGCTATTTGTATTTTAATCAATATTGTAGAGAATTAAATTCTCTAAGACTTTTGTGTTTAAAATTGTTTATACCTTAAACTGTTTGCGAGATAGTCATCTGGTAGTCTCGATCAAAAACTCGTAACATTATATATATATTTATTCCTAAATATATATTTATCATTTCTTATTAACTTTTAGATAAAATTCTTTTTTTTTTTGGTTACTTATTTATTTTTAATTAAGTGTCGATTTATTTTGCAAACTATTCGTAACACTTATCTGGCCATGAAACTAAGAAATTGTTGCGAAAAATACTTAAATTGTATTTTAATTATAATCCAATTCATATTATTAACTTCCTATGTAAATAAATAAATATTTCAGACATCCCACACACAACATCATCCAGCCACAAACTAAGCAGAGCTTAGCAGATAAATACATAAACCTATTTTTTTCTGTTGTAAATACATACATATTATACATAGAAAACACCCAGACTCCAAAACAAATATTTGTGGATGACACAAATATTTGGTCCGACCTGGGAATCGAAACCGAGACTTCCTGATCAGCAGCCGCATACGCTAGCCACTAAACCAACAAGGCAGTATAAATAAAGATCAAAATATTTTTTTCTTTTTCTTTATTTTTTTTTATGTTTGAAACAAAAGTTGTAGATAATTTAATTCTCTACATTATTGATAAGTAATACAAGTAGCGTAAAACCCATAGAAATCGAGATATTTCCAAAAAAAAAACGATTTTGTGACCCCTGATTTTTTTAAAACTTGAGACATCCAATTATATGTGAATTTTAAGAATAGTTTCAGGATGCCAAAATATAAGTCTTTATGTGGTAATATACTAGGTATGTAGTTTTTCCGAGATATTCACCTAATTTTGCCTAATATAAATAAAATAAATAAATATTTTGGACATTTTACACACAACATCATCTAGCCCCAAGCTAAGCAGAGTTTGTGTTATGGGTACCTACTAGACAACTGATATAAATACATAAACATACTTTTTTTTTTATAAATACACACATATTATACATAGAAAACACCCGGACTCCGAAACAAATATTTGTGAATCACATAAATATTTGTATACTTGGTCCGACCCGGGAATCGAACCCGTGACCTCTTGTTCAGCAGCCGCATAAGCTAACCACTAGACCAATGAGGCAGTCAAATATCACTGGACTATTATATTCATTATGTTACACAGTCAACTGTAAACTGTAAATAATTGCCAAGCGCTCAAACATATACGTGTATGTCAAGAAATTTGAAATTTTATATTTTTTTGTGTATAAATGTGACGTATGGCCTTAACCCTCTCTTGAGAGGAGACCTAAGCCCAACAGTGGGACGTTATGGGTTGTTGATGATGTGAATAAATGAATAAAATCAAATATACTGATTTTGACTGGCTCGGTGGTAGCGTATGCGACAGCTGTGTACTTGAGGTCTCGGGTTCGATTCCAGGAACCAAATGGTTGGTAAATATTTATTTCGGAGTTTGGGTGTTTTATATGTATGTTTATGTATTTATATAAGTTGTCGTGTCCCCATAATACAAGCTCAGCTTAGTTTGGAACTAGATAACGTTTTGTGTAAGATGTCCGAAATATTTTTATTATGAAAATGGCACAGTATAATAAACAAATGAGCAAGTCAAACGTGCCAATATACTACTGTAGACAATAAATATCCAATACACGTCTATTTAAGGCTGTTCTAGGTGACAGAATTCCTACTTTAACAAAATACTCATCATCTTGTCAGAATATTTGAGGGTACTGGCTTTGCCTTATCGATTGCCATAGGTATTCATTGCAACTGGCATCGACATCTTAAAGTGCTTGCCAAACCACGGGAGTGAAACACCAGGATACTTCCATACCAACCAACCAAACTAGCAACACCTTTGGCCTGACTTAGGAAACTAAACTGAGACTTCTTGATTAGCACTCGCATACACTAACCGCCAAACAAACAAGGCACAGACTACAACAAAACACTATGATAAAAATTTTGCTATACATGATTCAAAAGTCAGAAAGCAATATCGTAGAATTGTTTAATGTTAAAAGTTTAAAAACTATGTATAAATGAAATTATACCAATACTCACATATTTCACCTCCTTCCGAAAGAAATACCTCGACTGCCTCGTTGGTCTAGTGGTTAGCGTATGCGGCTGCTGATCAAGAGGTCTCGGGTTCGATTCCCGGGTCGTACCAAATATTATTTGTGTGATTCACAAATATTTGTTTCGGAGTCTGAGTGTTTTCTATGTATAATAGTATGTATTTACAAAAAAAAAGTATGTTTATGTATTTATATCAGTTGTCTAGTACCCATAACACAAGCTCTGCTTAGCTTGGGACTAGATAATGTTGTGTGTAAGATGTCCAAAATATTTATTATTATTTATTTATTTATTTTGTAAAATTTTGTTTGAAAGAAGCGCTTCAAACGCATAAAATCTACAAAACCTTAGTAAGAAGAGTCGTTTGATGTACGAGTATGTTATTATTCTACCTAAATTGTCTGCTGAACAACAGAATTGGTTGATATAAAATTCGACTAGTAGCTATCCTAGAATATTCTTGGAAATAATAAATTCTATGAAAATGATCTATCCCTAAGGTAGGTAAGTGTTATCGCGCTAAATGTAGCCTATTTTACCTAAAATGATGCAGTGGTTTTAGCCCTGAAAACGTAAGGAGCAGACAGGCAGATAATTACTTTCGAATTTATAATATATTTTATATAAATAATAATAATAATATTTATGGCACAAAAACAGATACAATTTGTTCAACTTAAACACTAGGTTATGTTATAAATCGAACATGAGTTAGATTCCGTTGCCAAACTAGGTAAAACCTGTATTTCGGCTTACGGCGCCATTCTTCACCGGAATTAAAACTTAACTAGCATTATGTAATAAACTAGGTACAATAATTTAATAATTTGACAATAAAATTCAAAAATAAAATAAAATGAAATAAAATGTGAAGTGTACGCGTGTCTCTCTCTCTCTCTCTCTCTCTCACTCTCTGTGTGTGTGTGTTTGTGTGTGTGTGACAGAGTGTGTGAGAGTGTGTGTGAGTGTGTGTATGAGGTTTGAAAGGTTGTGTTTGGGTTTGGGGTAAGAGTTCCTGAAAAGGTAACTTTGGAATTAATATTAGTATAGATACAAAACGATTAATAATTATACAACTTCTACCAAGTCACGTCTCAGAATCTGTAAAACCAAATTACCATAGTTATGAGAATAAATTAAAAGAAAAATATTTAGTTGACTCACTTACCCAGCTTCAGTCACATACATAACATTGTTTATAAGTTTAAATACAAAAATCTTCTACCAATAAACAAATCTCTAAATGGAATATTTTTATTAAAATTGTTCCTAACAATAAAAAGTATATCAATGATCTTGTCTAAAAGCACATTAATACTTCCAAACTAACAATACAGAAGTCACCACTTTCTGCCGGTCAGCGGTGCCGTCAAAGCCGAATATTATATCAAGAAGATAACAGAAATATGTTGAGGAAAACAAAAAATAAGTCCATATACTCGTATATAGTAGACTTAGGAGTCTAAAAATAGAGTGCAAGATAGTCAATCAATGGTTGAGTTTGAGTGTTTTCCATGTATACATGTATGTATTTACAAAACAATTAAGTTTATGTATTTGTATATTTAGTTTAGTTTGGGACTAGATGGCGTTATGTAAAATGGCCGAAATATTTATTTATTTAATATATACCATAAAAAACACCATAACAAGAGTAGTAATAAGATAAGATGTAAGTTTTAAGATTGTTGATAAAGCCATTACTATGTGTATGACTATTAGAATTAGTCACGCTCCGATTTACGCGATTACACCTCAAACACACGAGAGCCTTGAAAAATAAATATTGCCTAGGATTTTAATATAAAAGCGTACAACGATACAAGCAAAGACATACAACTCTTCAGCAGTCGAAGAAATATACCTGCAAAATGTTCACTAAAGTAAGTAATAGATATTACAAATCATAATATTTCTAATTTGTAAATAACTAAGTCTTTATTCATTCTTACCATTGTATTATTCTATAGGTTGTCAATTTTTTTTTTTTTTATATTTAAGCCTGCCAAAGTGACTCTACTCTGCCTGATGGAAAGCATGAGTAGAATCCAGGAGTAGGGGTCACCATGCTTATTGTGAGGGTAGGCAATGTAGCATGGTGACCCTTACCATGGCAGCCCGGTTAGATTATTCTGCATCATTCTCCCGGCCTTCGAAGGGCGGGAGAATGATGCAGAATGATTGGGCCTCCGGTCTGACACTCACCAACGAAATACGACAGCAAGAATGCCGTCATTATTAGGATGGTCTTCTGTGTGAGGGTAGTACTGGCCGGGTCGAGCCGGCCCATTCGTGCTGAAATCAGCGTGGCTCTACTACCTACAAAATTCATGTAACAAGAATAAGCTGTAAAGATGATTATGTTCTATCGAAGTAAAAACCTTTTCACCTTTATTGTATACTGATCAAATTTTATTCTTCCATTAGATTTTTGCCATCGCTGTCTGCCTCTTCGGGTTAGCCCACGCAAGTGCTATCTCTACCGGACTCGCGACCTCCTATGTCAATAGAGTAGACAATATTGGTATTGGTGGATACGCTAGGGGATATGGTGGATACGCTCAGGCCCCCGCCGTCTCTTACGTCTCTAGAGTAGACAACAACGGAGCCTGGAACGGTTACAACGGTGCCTGGAATGGCGTCAACGGTGCTTGGAATGGTGTCAACGGTGCCTGGAATGGTGTCAACGGAGCCTGGAACGGTGTCAACGGTGCCTGGAATGGTGTCAACGGTGTCTGGAACGGTGTCAATGGTGGGTGGAATGGTATCAACGGTGGGTGGAATGGTGTCAACGGTGCCTGGAATGGTATCAACGGTGCCTGGAATGGTGTCAATGGACTTGGTTACAACCGTCTCGGTGCCTATGGTGCTTAGGTAAACCATCGAATAGTCAAGTTAAAAACCTTTTAATAAATAAATAATTGGAAAATATTTCATATTTATTATTTACATCTAATTTTCATTTCCCTGCTGGCCCTTCGGCCACTGCTGGAAATATCACGTAATGAACCACGAAACTGTACGAATATGATGTGAAATGCACTCCAACTTTTGTAAAGAAGTTTACAGTTTAAAAAGAATTGTCCAGTAGCAGTACGAAAGGCAGTAAATCAATATTGAAACACACAATTTTTTTTTAAGTAAGTATATATATCGTTATGAATTGAGTTGGAACCAAATTAGCACACTAGGCTAATTTTGAAAGCTCCTATTGAAATAATCATGTTATTACTATATCTAATATGTTTTTTTTTATTACTCATAGCATTGCAGCTACTTTAGAGAATAGATAGCGTTGTTAAGCAATAAATATGATGACCGAGCCAAGCTCGGTCGCCAAGGATCTGTAAATGAAAGAACATCTGTAGTTTTAGTAGGTGCAAGGTCGAGACTCTCTATCTTACTTTAGAATTTATAATATATATCATATAAATCGAACTTTTATTAGTATATATTTGTATCTATCATGTATATATATATAACGAACATACAAAACGATTAATGCTTACACTACTTCTACCAAGTCACGTCTTAGAATCTGGTGTCAACGGTGCCTGGAATGGTGTTAACGATGTCTGGAACGGTGTCAACGGTGGGTGGAATGGTATCAACGGTGGGTGGAATGGTGTTAACGGTGCCTGGAGCGGTGCCTGGAATGGTGTCAATGGACTTGGTTACAACCGTCTTGGTGTCTATGCGTAGGTAAACCATCGAATAGTCAACTTAAAAACCTTTTAATAAATAAATAATTGGAAAATATTTCATATTTATTATTTACATCTAATTTTCATTTCCCTGCTGGCCCTTCGGCCACGGCCACGGCTGGAAATATCACGCAATTAACCACTAAACTGTATGAAAATGATGTGAAATGCACTCCAACTATTTTAAAGAAGTTTACAGTTTAAAAAGATTTATCCAGTAGCAGTACGAAAGGCAATAAATCAATATTGAAACACTCATTTTTTTAATAATAATATATGTATATCGCTATGAATTGAGTCAGTATCAAATTCGCACACTAAGCTAATGTTGAAAGCCCGTATTGAAATCATCATGTTATTACATATTGTTATTAAAAACATGTAATATGTTTTTTTTATTACTCATAGCATTGCTTTAGACATCTCTACTACTCTTTCAGTTACACTTGGTTAATGGTCAGTACTCCAACACACCAGCACTACAGCTACTTTAGAGAATAGATAGCGTTGTTAAACAATAAATATGATGACCGAGCCAAGCTCGGTCGCCAAGGATCTTTCATATAACGTGAAAGAACATCTGTAGTTTTAGTAGGTGCAAGGTCGAGACTCTCTATCTTACTTTAGAATTCATAATATATATCATATAAATCGAACTTTTATTAGTATATATTTGTATCTATCATGTATATATATATAACGAACATACAAAACGATTAATGCTTACACTACTTCTACCAAGTCACGTCTTAGAATCTGGAAAACCAGGGAAAGAATGATAACACGATTCATATAAAAGAAATCAAAACAAGGTAAACCAATATAGCACCGTGTACTCCCTCACATATATTTGGAAGACCTTTTTTTCACTGGGAAGAACCAAAGAACCGGTCTGGGTTTGAGCAACTTTAGTTATCACAGGATGTACATCAATCGTGGTGTAACGCAGGAAGAACTCCAAAAGTTCCTGGTGGCCCTCCCGGCTACCGAGGTACACCGGTTATCAGTAATTCCCTATGGGGGAATGGAATTACTGATAAGCGGTCTCCCCCAGAGACGACATGGTGCGAAAAGCATTTCACGTGTTTTAATGAGGTCTCCTAAATAGATCACAGCTACTCAAACTTCATACGAACTCAAACGGAGACAACAGTAATGCTAAACAAATGTATGCATCTATACAGAAAAATTAAATTGAAATGTTTCTAAGTAATTTTAGGATAAAAGATTTTTACTAAATGCAATGTAAAAAACATTAAATATATACGTTACATACTTACATGAAAACAAAAACAATAAATTTTTGTTTGTCTATCTATTTGCTCTGGAGTTGGAACGGTTGGACCGTTTGAAGGGACTTGATAGATAAGGACCAACTTAGGTTAGTTTTTCAGACTAGCTTCGCCCGCGGCTGTGCCTGCGTCTATATCTATTAATGCGGTAAAAAATAGCATACGCCCTTTTTGAGGCTTTAGACTAACTGGGGACAAAATTTCATCTGTTCAGTGGTTTTTGAGTTTATCGCAAACAGACAGACAGACAGACGCAGCGATGGACTTTATTTATAATACATATATAGTGATAAAGTCGTCACAGTAAGTAATAGGTACATACTGGTAATTTTTCAAATATTTTAAGGGTCCCAGTGTAACTAATAAAGTAAAATATAAATTTAAGAAATAAGAAAGTGCAGGCATACTTTCAGAAAGAAAACTTCAACATGAATATTAGATAGATCACAGGCATGTTTAATGAAATTTTAGGATATAAATATATACTTGTTTAATGGAATGTGACTCACGTCATCGTAGAAGGCGAAAGAGTGGCAACATAAGGGGCAAGTATCATTCTTGATACAAGATCACCCGTAGAAACTTGTAAACGTTCCCGTTTTTGCACTTACGGAATTATTTTGGTGACTCACTTAGCCAGCTTCAGTCACACACTTATCACATTGTTTATAAGTTTAAATACAAAAATCTTCTACTAATAAGCAAATCTCTAAATGTACCACTTTTATTAAAAATGTTTTCTAAACAAGAAAAAGTAAATCAATGATCTTGTCCAAGATCACATTAATACTGAAAAACTAAAAGTACAGAAGTCACCACTTTCTGCTGTCGAAGTCGAATATTATATCAAGGAGATAAGAGAAATATGTTAAGGAAAGCAAAAGATAAGTCCATTTATAAAAACTTACGAGAGTCTATAATAGAGAGCCAGATAGTCAAGAAACCAACATCAAATAAAATAGTTCAATTCGGGTGTTTTCCATGTATAATATGTATACATAGCTCTGCTTAGCTTGGGACTAGATGGCGTTGTGTAAGATGTCCCAAATATTTATTTATTTATTTTATTTCTATATTTAATATATAACATTAAAAAAGGTCATAACAAGAGTAGTAATAAGATAAGATGTAAGTTAAAAGCTTGTTAATACAGCCATTACTATGACTATTAGAATTAGTCACGCTCCGATTTACGCGATTACACCTCAAACACACAAGAGCCTTGAAAAATAAATATTGCCTAGGATTTTAATATAAAAGCGTGCAACGATACAAGCAAAGACATACAACTCTTCAGCATTCGAAGAAATATACCTGCAAAATGTTCACTAAAGTAAGTAATAGATATTACAAATCATAATATTTCTAATTTGTAAATAACTGGCTTTATTCATTCTTTCCCATTGTATTATTCTAAGTGTCCTAACTTCATGTTATCAATGAATGCAACAAGAATAATCTGTAAAGTTGGTAATGTTCTATCGAAGTAAAACCCTTTTCACCTTTATTGTATACTGATGACATTTTATGCTTCCATTAGATTTTTGCCATCGCTGTCTGCCTCTTCGGGTTAGCCCACGCAAGTGCTATCTCTACCGGACTCGCGACCTCTTATGTCAATAGAGTAGACAATATTGGTATCGGTGGATACGCTAGGGGATATGGTGGATACGCTCAGGCCCCCGCCGTCTCTTACGTCTCTAGAGTAGACAACAACGGAGCCTGGAACGGTTACAACGGTGCCTGGAATGGTGCCAACGGAGCCTGGAATGGTGTCAACGGAGCCTGGAACGGTGTCAACGGTGCCTGGAACGGTGTTAACGGTGCCTGGAATGGTATCAACGGTGCCTGGAACGGTGTCAACGGTGCCTGGAATGGTGTCAACGGTGCCTGGAACGGTGTCAACGGTGGATGGAATGGTATCAACGGTGCCTGGAATGGTGTCAACGGTGCCTGGAATGGTGTCAATGGACTTGGTTACAACCGTCTCGGTGCCTATATTGCCTAGAACAAATGGTAAACCACCGAATAGTCAACTTAAAATCACTTTTATTTAATAAATAATTGGTATAAATATTTCATATGTATTATTTAAATCTAATTTTCATTTCCCTCCGGCCCCATAGGTCACTGCTGGATATATCTAACAATAGATCACTAAGCTATGATAATATGGTGTGAAATGCACTCCAACTTTGGAAAAGAAGTTTACTATTTAATAAAGAATAAACCAGCAGTAGTAGGAAGGGCAATAAGTCAATATTGAAAACCTGAGTTGGTCTCAAATTAGGACTCTAGCTGATCATGCAAATTCGAATTAGATTAATCTAATTCGAAATTCTTGATTCAATTTGAATAGTTATTTTAATCTGGATGTGTCAATCTCAAGAACTACTAGTTTTAAATGATTTTTTTTTTGTATTGGGTGACTTATTTACCGAGAAAAGCAGTATAATATGTAACATGACGCTATGACCAATTGATTTAGCGACATCCGTTAGCATAGCGGATAGATTTAACACAAAACAAACAAGTGTTTGCAATTTGCAAAAAACTATAAAAAACCCACGGCTCTTTAGGTCACAATTCTGACAGGAGCCATTAATCCAACTGGTTTTGGAGATTCTCTAACTCTGACGTCGTTATACACGGCAGAAGTAAGAGTACCTTCATAAAATTCCACCATTACCACTCGATACTTGTCGCAGTGTAAATTTGTTCGTGTACCACACCAATGCAAATTCCGTGTTCCTATTATTTACTAAATACGCTTAAAGATTAAAAAAAAGATAAGATACATATTAAAATGATTTATTTCCGTAAAAATGTATGGGAAACGTTTTTTGCGATTTCCGACATTTCTAGTACTCAAACCTCAGTTGGTCGAGAAGAGACTTTTAATCCTTATAAGAAACAGGATCGATTGGCATCAAAAAAAGTTTTTGTTTAAAATGAAAATTTTCTTGCTGGCAGTACATTTTTACCAAAATCTGTAAATGCAGTTTAGAATTTCTTAAAAAAATATGGTTAGTCTTCTAATAGCGTTTTCCTGTAACTATAACGGTTAAGGTACTACCCTTACTATCCCGTCTCAAAAATTCACCCTGTATCACGACACAGGGAATCCTAGTGTGGGGTCTAGGGCTTCAACCCATGTATTTTTTTCTTATGAGACAATAAAGAGATATTATTATTATATGTAAAACTGTTCCGTTATTGATTGACTAACAGACAACACACAGCTGAAACTACTGGGCGCAAAAGCTAAATTTGGCACGTGTGTTTCTGGAGGAGCGTAGGCGAGCGCTAAGAGAGGATTGGTAAAACTTACGATCAAAGTTATCCATCACAATAACACGTTGGCAAATGCGCGGGCAGAAGCTAGTATGATATATACTTATTAGGTTACTATATAATTACTAGCTGATGCCCACGTTCCGCTCGCGTCCTAGGGGTGTGGAAAATATATGTTGGCCGATTCTCAGACCTACCCGATATGCTCACAAAATTTCATACAAATCGGTCCAGCCGTTTCGGAGGAGTATGGGAACGAACATTGTGACACAATAATTTTATATATAAGACTAGCTGATGCCCGCGGCTCCGCTCGCGTTTTAGAGGTATCAAAAATAGATGTTGGCCGATTCTCAGACCAACTGATTAAGCATATAAAGTTTCATAAAGATCGGTCAAGCCGTTTCGGAGGAGTATGGCAACGAAAACTGTGACACGAGAATTTTATATATTAGACTAGCTGATGCCCGCGGCTCCGCTCGTGTTTTAGAGGTATCAAAAATAGATGTTGGCCGATTCTCAGACCTACTGAATATGCATATAAAGTTTCATAAAGATCGGTCAAGCCGTTTCGGAGGAGTATGGCAACGAAAACTGTGACACGAGAATTTTATATATTAGACTAGCTGATGCCCGCGGCTCCGCTCGCGTTTTAGAGGTGTGAAAAATAGATGTTGGCCGATTCTCAGACCTACTGAATATGCATATAAAGTTTCATAAAGATCGGTCAAGCCGTTTCGGAGGAGTATGGCAACGAAAACTGTGACACGAGAATTTTATATATTAGACTAGCTGATGCCCGCGGCTCCGCTCGCGTTTTAGAGGTATCAAAAATAGATGTTGGCCGATTCTCAGACCTACTGAATATGCATATAAAGTTTCATAAAGATCGGTCAAGCCGTTTCGGAGGAGTATGGCAACGAAAACTGTGACACGAGAATTTTATATATTAGACTAGCTGATGCCCGCGGCTCCGCTCGCGTTTTAGAGGTATCAAAAATAGATGTTGGCCGATTCTCAGACCTACTGAATATGCATATAAAGTTTCATAAAGATCGGTCAAGCCGTTTCGGAGGAGTATGGCAACGAACAAAGTTACACGATAATTTTAAATATAAGATTAGAGTCGTATGCACGGTAGGCCTAGTAGTATAAGCTGTCGCCACGCAGCTTTCCACTGTGCCAAGTGTTATGGGTTCAAATCTAGCATGGGAAATACTATGTGTGATTGATAAATTGTTGTTACAGAACAACGTACATAAATAACGCTCAGTAGACTGAGCGTTATTTATGTACGTTTCATGCGGTAGATGTCTCTATGAAAAAAAAGTGTCTACAGTGTGAATCCTTGAGTTTTGCTATGATCGCTTTTTCGTACAAAATTTGTGAATGTAGATGAAAAAAATATGATATAATGAAGAGTAAACATCAATGCAAAGAGAAGGAAAACTTGAAACCAACCCTGTTCCAACCCGTCTGGCCAGCGTGCTATAGTAGGCCAATACCTCCTTTCAAAGGAGAGGCCTATTTCCAGCAATGGACTGTTAAAGGCTGTTGATGATGATGAAGTGTAAAAATCACTTATATGTGTGAGAATGGACTCAGACAACGACAATGTGTATAAAATGTTTCAAGTTTGTTTTAGTGCTTGCTATCAGTTAATGTATTTTTTTATAGTAATACATATATTATTTTATATTACGCAATAACACATAGTTATTTTTGTAATTAAAATGATGTAAAATGTAATAATATTACGTTTCCAATGGACCTTCACTTTTATAAATAAATATATTTTGTTCCAATTTACTTTCATAATATCAACATAAATTATTAAAAAATAAACATATTACATTTGTAATAGTAAAATTAATTATTGCATTTACAATATAACGACAAACGGAAACCAGCGCAAACGGAAGGTTAAAACTAGTATAGTTAGAATCCACTCATTGGTCATCCATTGAATAATATTGGAGGTGTTGGTTCGATTCCTGTTTAGTGTAAATTCCTGACGAATATACTCAGTCTAATTTAATGAACCGGATCATAAAGCTCCTTTTTTTTACGTGGGTGATGCTTTTCGCACCATACCCTCCGACCCTCCGTGGGGTATGCGAAGGACGTGTGTGGGGTCCCGGAGTTGTGACCGGTCTACCCACTAAACCCCGCGGCGGCCTACCTCAGCAGTCGGGAGGACACCAGGAACGCATCGGCAGCTTCTGGAGTCAACCTGCCGTACCTCACGAATGAGGTCGATCCCGGGCTGGCTAGTCACCCTTGGGCAGAACGCACACGGTATTTTATTTCTAATTTTGCTATTCCACGTTGTTAATCTTTATATATATAATTCTTCTGTGAGTGTGTATGTCACCGAACTTCTCTCAAACGACTGGACCGATTTTGATGAAATTTTTTGTGTGTGTTCAAGGGGATCTGGGAATGGTTTAGATTCGCAATTGGACCCGGTAGGTGGCGCTGCGATCAAGCTCTGGAATTTTAAAGTTGGGCGGTACGAAGTTCGCTGGGTCAACTAGTCTTTTTATATATTTAATTCTTGTGTGAGTGTGTATGTCACTGAACTTCTCTCAAACGACTGGACCGATTTTGATGAATTTTTTTGTGTGTGTTCAAGAGGATCTGAGAATGGTTTAGATTCGCAATTGGACCCGGTAGGTGGCGCTGCGATCAAGTTCTGGAATTTTAAAGTTGGGCGGTACGAAGTTCGCTGGGTCAACTAGTTCATACATAAATAATAATTTACACAAGGTTATAAAATTTTATTTTTTATAAGATTACCTATCTCAACTGAGAGGATAGGTAATTTTTTTACTGTAAACGGGACTTATCGCGGTCCCTACCTTTTCGTGGTGAGCTGGCAAATTCTTATAGTAAGAGCACTGGAGATAATTGTACCAGATCAGCCAATGCAACACTTCAAATTAAATTACCCTATCGGTTGGGGTGGTTAAAACCTCGACAAGATTTACCTATCCTTGGTTAATTTGGCCCCCTTTTTTGGAACGTATCGTAACCTTTTTAATATTATCGCGAATAAGTTTACAGTAAAAACATTACCTATCTTATCGAGTTTCTTGCCGGTCCTTCCCTATTGAGATGGCATTTTGGAACCGCAAACTAGATTCAGTTATGTTTTTTTATTTTCGTTATGATATCGTTTTTTTTATCTGTTTATATTTGTAGTATAGCCGACAGCATCATCATCATCATGCTTATCATCAGTTCGATACAGTCCACTGCTGGATATTGACCTCTCACAAGGCACATAGAGCCTTGTCTGCATCCAGTTGCCACCGGCCCTCCTACATCGTCCCGCCATCTGGCCAGAGAGCGCCCCACACTATGTTTACCAAGACGTGGTTTGTCCAACCCAGAAACCACTTTGATAAATTCAACGTTCAATAGTCAAGGATTTCATGTTCAATGTTCACACATTAAAATAAAATGATGTAAGAAAAAGCAACATTGCATACCTTTTTAGTCTAATTAAACACAGCATAATAATCAGTTTATATACACAGATTGTAAGATAGTAAGCAATAATTAATAATTTCCTAAGCAACCTACTTATACAAACTCAATAGTTTCAATATTTGCTGGTACTGACCGCCTACCTGAGAGTACCTACTTCGAAGGGTAACCCTTATCAAAGCAAACTAAATTAACTGCGTGGAACATCTTGGCCGAGTTATTGTTCGGACAGTGCTTGGGTACGTCCGACTGGTCCAAATTTGAAAAACAAACGTTCGGACGTATGCAAATAATAACGGTGGACTAATCATTGAGTTAGAGAAATCTATTGTTTTGATGTTCCATAAGATATCATTATATTTCTTAAGATGTTAGAATCGTGTTTCTATTAGTCGTACTTTGCCACACTTCGATGATGGCATATTGTATTTCCTAGAAATATTAAAAAACTGTTTATCTTAGGCTTGTCTTCAATTGGTACAGTAATTTTTAAGATTTTCAGTGTAAATGAAAAACGTACTCAAACCACTTTGTATTTATATATAAAGATTGACTAAGTACATTTTAAAATTAGGAACTCAATAGAGTCAAATGCCTCTCAAATATTACATTCGCTCTGAAAGATTTATTTTCTTTCTAAAAATGTTTTGGTCTTTCTTTTACCCCGAGGCATTAATATATATATACATGAAAAGGAAACATAAGGAGGAAGGAATTGGTTTGTGTCTAGGTAAGACACAAACCAACAGCAATTCGTGGTAAACATAGATGTAAGTAACTGATGTATTTCTTTTATAAAGTCTCTTTAAAATATTACCATGTTATCAAGGTCTAAAAATACAGTACTAATAATATAAAAAAATACACTGCGTAATAAACACACATTCTTACTAATTATTTTCAAGAACAACTCGAGACACGAAAAAACAACAACCAAATCTACCCTCACTCGTTGACTCGTAAAAACGCGATGTCATTGTACATCCACAAATGAGTGGCGGCAATTTCCTTAAGAAAAGTCAAGTCATCCCTTCACCACATATGACACAGGAAATTAGAACGTACCCTCGTGAAAATACGGATGAAAATCAGGAATTATTGTGGTCGAAATACACGGGAAGTTATTGTGTCGAGCTCCCTTGGTGCTGCATCATCAGTGCTGAACGAAGGTCGAGACTGAAAACCATTTCGGTCTTGGATAGTCTGAAGGTGGTCTTGGGAACCCAGTTCTTTTTATTCAATAAATAAAATATTTGTTCGCCAGTTAAAGATCTTTATTGTAATCCTAAAACTAGAATAATAATGACCGACCAACATCGATGCTAAGGTAAACATTATTTTTACTTTTCATTTTACGTGACGCACGACATTGACCTTACCATGCAGATTAGGTTGCGATACGGCTCGCGTTGTCTATATGGTACTACAAGTCTACAGAGATCCGTTGTCAACCATTATCCTTCAGGCATTGGTCCTTCGTGCCGTGTCATTCATTTACAGTTTTTAAATTTAATAAGCCCTTATGTTTAGAGATGAAAAAATATTTTCGCAGTTGGTAAAACTTTGAATAAAGGTGTTTTATATCCTCCATGTGTCGGTGTCCTCAATTCTGAGGGTCGTGACCTCAATTTGTAGCCATTCTTTGTTTGTTAGATTGCCATAGGTTTCAATCCTGTGCAGCAAGTAGGGCAGAATGGATCGTAGTACTTAGAGTGGATCAAACTTGATCTGCCCAGTCTTACGAGCTAAAGCCTCTGATTCGTTCTTCATTTCAGACTGCCTTGTTGGTCTGGTGGTTAGCGTATGCGGCTGCTGATCAAGAGGTCTCGGGTTCGATTCCCGGGTCAGACCAAATATTTGTGTGATCCACAAATATTTGTTTCGGAGTCTGGGTGTTTGCCTATGTATAATATGTATGTATTTACAAAAAAAAAAGTATGTTTATGTATTTATATCAGTTGTTTAGTACCCATAACACAAGCTCTGCTTACTTTGGGACTAGATGATGTTGTGTAAGATGTCCAAAATATTTATTTATTATTTATTTATTTATTTCCCTCTAAATTAGTATACATAAGGCATATAATAAGAAATATTCACCACTAGACATAGTTTAATGTTTTATCAAGATTGTCAACGTTTGTTCTGCTGGACAAAACAATTGCTCGTATATTTTCATCGAAAGGGTAGGGTGTGCTGTAGCATAAATGATCACCGGGCAACACTGACGAAGACAAATGACACCCGATGTCGAAGTTACACAGAGATAAGGTAGGCTCCTTAAATTAGCCGAGTTGTATGTCTTGTGTATTTTTCACTGTCTTAAAGGGTTCGCCCTGCTAGTTTAGGTGAGTTAAATGTGATGGATATGAGTAATAAATGGACTTCTTTGGCTTAGTATATTAATCAAGCGCACATGGCACTTAACAAATATTTGCAGGAAAGGTATGAAGACGCGTGGACATGTAAAAAAATAAAAAATCCATTCGAAACCGGTTTAATGCTTTTGCAACATAGAACTGGTCTATCGCGTCTTATGCCTATTTTCCCTATACTTAAACCGTCTCCTTACTAGGACTCTTCAACGTAAGCTGCCCCTAAATTATAAAAGATTTCTAGGTACTTATATGTCCACCTAAAGGATGAGGAAAATATCACTGAGGTCTACTTAACTCTACCAAAGCGGATCCTTAAATGTAAGAGATGTTGGTGAAAACGACCATTAATCTCATAACTTTTTTATAATATCAAACTGATGATCCTCTTCTTAGCAAGGGATAGTCTTTAGGTCCTCTCCGACTAAAATAGTGTAGTGTGTACTTTTTCAACTAAACTCTCGCAACTAAGATTAATTTATTAATTTAAATATATGTTACAGCCTAGAGCCCATCTTTCATGACACTGATAAGAAATGATTATTTCTTAACAGGTGTGCCTGTATGTTAGTGAAATTATGGTTTTATTTAGAGCTGAATTGATGAAAATTTAATAATTGATACTTGATTATTCTAATATATATTTTTTGACAATTTGCTTGCTGTTAAAAGTTTCTAAATCAATTGTTTTTTTAGCTCCCATCGGAAATACAAATACTGGTTCGCAGGGGACTTTACAAACATACATAAAACGGACACAAAGAAAAACCGGACTCAGAACATAAATTTGTGAATAACAAAAAGTGTGGAAATAATATTCTTGGGGAATAATTTACTGTCTTACCAAAACGATGATTAACTTCGAACTACCTTAAACAGGACACAACAGGTTTTTACTGGATTCTCTGTTATTTTTTCAAGCTAAGAGTCTTTTGTAGCTTTAGGTTTAGGTTTTTAGGTTAACTTCTGTTTTCTGGATAAATTTATTGTAATCAAATTAAAACAAATATAAAATTAAAAGTTCAACTCATCGTAATATCCGCATCAAATGTTACCTTTCAACTGTTTCAAATAAGGCCTCCTGAAATTGAGAACAAACATGACTTGGAGTATTTACTTTGTACCACAATAGTTTATCTTTGTAGTGTACATAAATCACCTCAGTGACCACGTAAGATGGTGTGCAAACGGACCCCCGTAATTGTCCGAAAATTAGCTTCAACCGCATATAAATACGTTAAGTTAATCTAGTTTATCGTGTGGTCCAAGTTATAAAAGGCAAGCGCGGTTAAAGAAGTACTTGCAGTTCTTAAGAAGTAAAAGTATTTTTTTGTATTTACATCAAGCTTGTGTCATAAATGAGACGGTTGTTTATTCGGATTGTTTTATAGTTCATGTCTTTAGATATTTTGTTACTTTTATTTGAAAGTTACTTGTCCAATACTCGTGTTAAAAATATCGGGCAAGTACGTGCCAGGTCACGCAATCGTGTCCCATAGATAATTGTCATGTTTACTTATTATTTCGTTATTTTTGTACGAAGTTTTCCAAGTAAGCGTATTTCAAAAGTTAGGCCTCTATAACTTCTGAACTACCAAAGCTATGTAATTCGTAATAATTTGCCTTTAATGTTCATCTTATGGACTATCTACGAATTTTTTTAGACGTTTCGAGCTAGCGGTTAAGTTGTTTAGTAACCATAATACAAGCTCTGCTTAGTTTGGGACTAGATGACGTTGTGTGTAAGATCTCCGAAATATTTATTTTTCATTATTTTATTGTAGCACTTTGTCAACGTAATAGAAACACATATCAATGCAAAGTTTCATCTTTCTAGCACTAACAACTTGGATGGTAAGCAAAGGATGGGCGGACGGACTGACATGACAATTTTTTAAGGGTTCCGAGTTATGAATTCTTCTTCTTAGTCGAACACTATTTACAAAGGGGTCGTGGCAGTTGATAGGTAGTGTTACGAATCATCGTCGCCGCTCAATTTCAGGGCCGCCGCACTGTCTTGCGATGTCTCTCCACTGTTGTCGATTTGCTGCGTTGCGGACACACTATACTACAGTCGATTTGGTTGTAGCTTTAATTAGGTCTATCCATCGGGTTGGAGACCGACCCCTCGATCCCGTAGCCTCTCGGGATTGTTTTATTTGTAACAACACTTATGACTTATTATTAATGACTTATTTTTTCATACTTATAAGTATGAAAGAATAAGTCATTCAGGATAATAAATATTTGTTATACTCTAAAGTCTCTTTCATTGTTTTAAATTTTAAGTACATTTTAACAGTGACACAATAAGAAAGTCGCCTCTGTTTTTAACTTAAATCGCAGAACTTGCACGGAGCAGGCGGCAACTCAAATAGCGAGTAGGACAAGCTAGGTGGAGGTACGACGTTACAAGGATAAGTCGTGGGGCAGTGTTTTCCAATTTGAAATGGGTAAGTTGAGTGTCCGGTCCTTGGATATGGAAAGGGTAGAGTAGACCACAGTGAAATATTTAACCAATTCTTATATGAACATATTACTACTTTTTTACAATTTTATTTACGGAAATGTAAGCGCTCAGGATATGTAATAAGTACATTTGAAATTCCTTTTTAGACACATTCAAAATAGTATTAGAGTCATTTATAATAAATTGGGTGTTCATAATTATTTAGAATTCAATAAAAATTCGTTATAAGACATGTGACAGTATAAAGAAAATTTTGCATGTAACAAAAATACATATTTACGACCCATCTATAATGATTTTATCAAATTTTGTTGGGATCCTAGATTTTTTATGGAAACTGGCTACTATCACACCTCCACAACCTTGATCCTAGGCAGTATCGAGACTCATTTTACAGACTGTTGCCGGACTTTCCACACTCGTTACGATTGCCAAAGATATACTTGTAGCAACCGGGACCACTACACGGAGGAGTATCATTATGTAAAGAATTTTTACCCATCACAGGCTAACCTGACTAGGATTGCATAACTGTTAACTAATGCGGGTACCACTAGGCCCCGAGCCCCACCTCTCTCAGCAGTCTAGTATATACAGAGCTCTATGGAGAGGGCATGTTCCTTAAATCTTAGCACCCGCACCTCGGGGTACCGCGGCTGAAGACGATTCTCACACGCAACTCATAAGGGCGCTACTGTCAATTTAATATTACAGAAATGACAATTGAAGACAATATTTGTTAATAACTACGTTATTGGCTGCCTTCTCAAATAGTTGATAAGATGTTGTTCCGAATTTAATCATAAAGTTTAAATTCGGTTTAATTTTAATAATAATTAAAATATATTAAGGAATATGAAATAAAAGTAACATATATCAGTTCAGTTAGTTTTTTATGACGTGATAGTAGTAATATTTCAAAGTCAAATATATTATATATACAAATGTTTTCAAAAGTTGTCGTAAATATTTTCTATTTTATTTGTATAATTTTTAATAACTTCAGTTGTTTTAATGATTACTAATATAACATAAATGTTTATAGACGTATCCTGTTATTATACATTGTGTAATTACCGGACTTCCAATAAAAAATATTATTATTATTGTTTTACCTTTGGCTAAAAAAATAAAAACAAAATCTTTTTAAAGAAACTTGAGAGAAAAGATGGCATTTCCGATCAAATTTCATTGCTTAAAGCCAACACAATTATTTAAGTTATCCATCAAATAAGTAAATCACTAAGTAGTACACTTACGCCCCTATTATCTAACCCTTTCACTGACCGCCCGAGGTCAAGGGGTGGTAGTTAAGGGGACAGGGGGTTGGTCAAGGAGAGCTCATCCCGAGTTCCAATACATTTCATATTCCGTTGACAGAGGCACAATAATAACGTAGCGCCCGTGTAAAAGCAAGACATAGTTGATGCACACAGATCAACATTTTACTAGAAGTGAAGTGTCATATTTATAGTATAGATACTTGTTTCTTTCATTTTTTGTTTTTTTTTTTATTAATTTTTATATATGGCTACCATTTAAAATATCAGTAGGCTACAAGTTTTATATCATCATCATCAGGCTATCACAGTCCACTGCTGGACATAGGCCTCTTCTATAGCACATCACTCTGATCAATTTTGGGTTTTTCGCATCCAGCTCCTGTCAGCCATCCTGCGGCAAGTTGTCACTCCATCTGACCTGACCTACAAGACACTGCATTTGCCGAGACGCAAATGTATTATATAAGCTGTAATTGCAATTCATTGAGGGTTTGGAACTGTCTCTCCTTGACACAGGTCATTAGGTAACCGAGTTAGAAGATCAGAAGAGCATTCACAAATATTTTAGCATGTAAATTATTTTACAATGTACAAAGTATTTTATCAATGTATGCAATGCAATATTTGTAGTGCCCATGAAACTTTATTATTATTATTAAATTTTCATTGTATAAAATATAGTCGCTTTCATCTTTTAAACTATTCGACGGATTCTAATGCAACAAGATAGAGTAATCCAAGAGGCATATGATTGTAGAACGCCGAGAATTTCAAAGACTTTTGTAGAAAACCGGCTTGCATCACTAGTAAAATGTATATTATTATAAATAATAAATATAAATGAAAACATAAGTGTAATAACCTACATTTTATTTTTATAGTTTCCGCTATCAGTGATTGTTAAAACCTTCTTATATTCAAAAACAAATGTTGTTGAACATAAGGTATATTTATATATAATAATTACTTTAAAATATGGTAACTATTTATAGATTTTTCATAATTTATGTTTTAATATAGGTTTTATATTAAAATTGCATGACGTGTCGACAAGGTTGCACCGGCCTCGGTCTGTAATATGTATATTTCCTATTAATTTCGTTTCAAAAATATAAGGAGAATTACCTATAAGGAGTGATATGTATTTTTAAAGAAGAAATATTAAAGTATTTACTGTATTTTTTATGTTTAATAAGAGTAGCAAGTTGTACATAAATATTTAACTACACACCACAGCGTTTGTCTAAGAAAAAAACACACCTTGTTTTCGATATTGTTTTAATAAAGTGAAAGAGACTTATCAGAGTGAAAAAGCTATCTAACTAGCACTACACCATCCACCTTTAGAAACTAAGGGTACTGAAACCTGAGGATAATGATCATTTCCAGTAACCATCAAAGCCTTTAAAATATAGCTTGATCTCTGTGCCTATTGTCATGGATGTTATTTTAGAACTTTTGAGGTACATTTTAGGTTTATTTTCGTTGTATTTATACTTATACTTATTTATACTTAATCAATTCCTTTTCATTTCATCACTAAGATCAATCATCATCATCATCTGAGATCTTGTACTTCCTAGTTTTAATTTATCATTATACAACTAGTCTGGTCTACAACAAAGCGATGAAGATTATACCATTAATATAATATTTTAAGAAGTGGGAATATGGAAATATGTATGCCTAAATTATAGGAAAGTCTAATTTACGTAGAAAACCGATTAAATAATAAATCTGTACTACATACTCATTTCCAGTAACTTTACATCTTGGACCGGTCAATAGTTGGACATAGTTGAATTTGAAGATGCTTGGAATTTACGAGTAGCCCCTTCTATGGGTGTCCTGCAGGAGAATGTTCTAAATTTACTAGATGATTGCCTAGCTACGAATGCCTTTAATAACTGCCAGGTACTTCTAAGAATTTGCTTACAATGCATTGATGATAGCTGTGACAAACTGACAGAATGTCAAACCATTTAAGTTAAAGAGTCAAAGACAGTAGACAATGTTGTCACTTCTAAAATATTTTGATAATTATAGGACAAACTAGCTGGGCCCCGCGGTGTTACCCGCGTATGTCATTATGGTTGCTATACAAGTGTGTTATGCATAGCAACCTGTGAAGTTTTGACAGGAGATAAACAGTGATACATTTTGACATCTACGATTTATGTATTTTTATAATTACATAGTTTTATTTAATTAGCCTATGTGTTATTCTGATATATAAGCTATATTACTTTAAAGTTTCATAATCCGTTCAATAGCTTTTGCGTGAAAGAGGAACAAACATACATACACATATACATACTCACAAACTTTCGCGTTTATAATATTAATAGGATAAACTGAATAAACTTAGTTTTTGTTATTCCTTTGGATTATTGAATAAACTGAAGCCAAGTTGCCTTAGGTGATTGGGAAGAATCATGGAGGGTAAGCAACGACGGCGCGCTCAGTTCTTAGATGGGTGACCGTTATAGACATGATATGCTTTGAGCTTTTCCGTAATTCGAAGGCCACGTTGAGCAGTTGGTCCCGGTTGTTATCATAAGATAATAGTTGTGAAGCTTACTTAGAAGCCATCGGGCGGTTTAAAAACATCCAACGGCAAAGAATACATGGTCATGGAATAAATATTTCTTGCCAGTCTCCAACCCGCACCCGGTCAGAGCGGGAACTTATGGCCGTGTGTGTGTAGTGGGACGTTGTACGGTGTTGATGATAATAATTATTTCATCTAGAATATTAATAGATAGATTTGACATGTATAACTTGATGCAGTCGTTTTCGGGTAACTGTCAAAATATTAGCTTTTAGCGCCTCTTCCCATCACCAAATTATTATGTTCCATAATAACTATTCTGTTTTATATTCCGGAAAAGAAACTATAATCAAAATTGTATTTAATCCATACTAGATCTAATTTGTTGTCAATAAATTTTAATTAGATGAACATAAAACGCAACACCGAGTGTTGCCACAGCTGTAAATGCATTCTGAGTCTTTAAATCCTTGCATTCGTATCCATACATACCTAGTATGTATGTATGGATGCTTATCCATACACATAAAAACTAAGTACTGTCAAAGTGTTCTGTAACTTTCCGTTTATTGGCCACATAAGTTGCATTGTAAAGGTATTGGGCTTTCCTAATTACATCATCGCTAAGGTACCGCCATTTATTAATTGTATGCATATGGGGTGGAGGCGTAATAATATATCTCGTCTCATACATCATTACTTTAGGTAATAATACTAAATATAGTTCGAAAATTAATTTTCATTTAATTCAAATTAAAATCTTTACCCTATTGTGTAAAGTTTCTTGTGTCCAGTCCCCAGGGTAGTACCGGTCAGGGTGTCCGTCTTCAACCCATGTGATTGAGTTATACAAGTGTGTGATGAATTTTGATTTGAATATACAATTTGACTGTTGTAGTTCCCTTATTCTGTATGATGCGAAGATATTTTATGTTATAAGTTTAAAGTGAAATAAATAACTTTAAAATATACAAGATGCTGTTGTATTCTCGTTCAAGCATTTTTTACCAAATTTTTTTTGGTAACAATTCATACTAACATTATAAATTCGAAAGTAGCTCTGTCTGTCTGTTACGATTTCATACTATTACACCGATTTCAATTAAATATACCATGGCATTTGAAAGTCTATTTTGGAAATTATCAAAAATGCTTGTTGTTAAAATCAAACATTTAATGAGTAACAAATTATTTAGTTATCTTTTCGTATTTTTATATATAATGCATATATCCGAAGGTAACTGAAATTACCAGGTAACCAAATTCGACACGAAGCACTTACCTTTCAGATTGACAATGCAGTTTTTTATCAAATGAATCTTTGAAAACGTAGAAGAAAACCTTTAAAATGTAATGTAAAATTTATTCATAAAATCCCATAAGGGTATTTATTACCAATCCGTTAACACCTCATTCATCCAAATTGGTTTTGTAGTTTAGGCCCCACGGTAGAATACAAACCTACACATACAAATAGTGGCAATAATATTACCTATCGTTTTGACTTTGCCGTCCTAAACACTATATATTGGAAGATTCTCTAATCCTTTTGGTTTCTCTAATTACTTTGAAGATAAAAATAGGAATAAATAACAATTTAACATTTCTAATTAAAGTACAAAATTCTCAACATTGTTTAGAATGATATTATTGTCTATATATAGTTAGGCATTTTGCGTTACATGAAATCCTTAAACAAATTTGTATTCGTTTTCGTGAATTTAGAAACGGACAACAATTTTAGACAACTGTTTACTATATTTACATTTTATATATCCATATTAAAGTTTCCGACAGTTCTGCGACAACAACTTAAGCAAAATCATTCATCGACTTGTCCACCATACAGCAACGAATCGTTATCGGCCAAAACTACCCGCCACCATTTGAATACCGCTGTCTTTAACTCCGAATACACAGATAGATTTATTAATAACCAAGAGGGCTGGGGTGGCCACCCAACTATGCCTCAGGGGCCAGGGGGGATGAAACTTGGCCAACGTAAGCCGTGCGCCGGACAGGAGTGGTCATAACTAAGATATTTTGACCGTCAAGCAATTTCTTGGCAATGTCGGCACACTACAGGATGTTCAATTTGTTTTGCAAAGATTTATCAGCAAATTAATAGATACAGTAATAATATGATTAAATCGGTTGAACTTTGGTTTCTGTTATTTGAGGTGAGTTCTAGCTAATATATTTCAAATATTATATACGGTACGATAGTATACCTTTACACTTGTTATATATTTCAAACTAGCTTTCGCCCGCGGCTCCGCCCGCGTGTATGTCGGTTATCACGGTAAAAAATAGCCTATGTCCTTTCCCAAGTTCAGTTCTATCTTCATACCAAATTTCATCAAAATCGGTTTAGTGGTTTAGGCGTGAAAGCGTAACAGACAGACAGAGTTACTTTCGCATTTATAATATTAGTAGGGATTTGAGAAAACCATGGTCTTCAGATTAGTTGCTTTATATGTTTACCTAGTAAGGATTTTCAAAGATTAAAAGATATCAATTTAGCTTACTAAAATATGCTATTAAATATACTATGTTCTATTGAGGTTGGTTCTCAAACCAAAGTGTTTAAATAATCGTCTCAATGTTTGCACTGTTATACTTTTATTATACCAATACGGCTCTTTAAAGCAATGAAGGAATGATTCTTGAAGTCAGATTTTATAGCTAGATAAGTCGCGCAACTTAATTTGCGACTACTAGCCCGTTGAGTGATGTTAGACAGCTTGAACGAATATTTAACTTAACGTTATAGTAAATTTAAAAGAGAGGCATATTGTTATTATCCTGTTTGTTAAAACATTTATAGAGGTACAGTTATTACTTTTGCAAAATTTAAACCGTTTACGCTGCGCAAATAGTGGAAACTTTCAAAAGGAATAATTTCAACTCGTTTTAGTATTAAAAGTTGGCTTCTTTTGATTGAGTCCTTCTCGATAACTGGGCAAGTTAGCTATAAATAATTTTTCAACCTGAATCAGTAACTTCTGAGTTTAATGAGCGAGTTTAGTTTTAATTCTGAATTTATCAAACAAAAATAGCAACAAAAAAGTAGCCTATGTCCTCAGTCAGGCTTTAGATTATCTGAGTACAAAATTTAATTTCAATCGGTTCAGTGGTTTTTGAGTTTATTGCAAACAGACAGACAGACAGACGACAGATAAGTAGTGATAGTCATAAGTTATTTGTAAATTTTGATACCCAGAAACTTAAATATTGTTTCAAGAACATCCTGTGTACATCTACGGGCCACCAAAGACCGTTGAATACGATTGTAACTACAAACGTCTGTGTATGGTATGATATTAAATTCCAACTGACCGGGCTCTCGCTAATTTATATAATATGCTAATTTCTGACTAGTTTCTGTAATTCTACATATCATTTGGCAAGACAGAATAGTTAATGAATATGATATAATTGAATTATATTACCCACTCAATTCGATTGAATAGAAGTTGTGATTAAGACCTTAACTATTGGTGGGAGAGAGAAAGTCGGCTTGACAAATATTATTTAAAAATATGCAGATAAATAATGAATTTCATTGCAAGATGTGGGTTGTTATTTATAAAAGACTTAGAACTCACCTACGTCCCGCGGTGTTACCTGTGATAATTGTCGTAAATCGAAAGCCGCGGAGCGAAGCTACTTCAAATAAAATATATATATATAAAATACCCAGTTATCATTAGCTATCTGCCAGTGAAAATCCCGTCAAAATCGGTCGAGCAGTTCCAGAGATTATACGAGCAGAGAAACAAACAGATAGGCAGGCAAAAAATTTGAAAGAAGCTTTTTTTTTCTTAGGATTCCGTAAGTTCATGACTCGGAACCCTTATAGATTTGTTATATCCGTCCATAGCCTACATTCTTATAGCATATACACTTACAGCTGCTTACAGTCACTTCAAACTATAGCTATTTATATAATAAAAAAACTATAGCTATAAATATAAATAACTATATATATAAATAAAAAAAACAACCTTTATTGCTATGCATTTTAGAATTATGAAGTACCACCTTTTTCTCGAGGCTACATAGACCTACATATGCAATCGTTAGGTGGTCGTGTCACGCTGATTACAGCACGAATGGGCCGGCTCGACCGGGGCCGTACTACCCTCACACAGAAGACCATCTGAATAACGAAAGCATTCAGACCTGACCAAACCGCAATGGTATGAGTCACCATACTCCATTGCTTGCACACACATGCCAAATAGAAATAATTATCGTTGTCTCCTTAAAGATAGGGATAAGTAGGTCCAGATAGTATATAGTAGCTAGTAGTAAATAGTTAAATACATAGTGTCTTATACGATATTTTAATGCTTAATCTACACAAGTTTTTTTTTTTTAAAAAGATTCAATGAGAAGTGTAAGTACACTTCACATCCCCAAAGTAAAGTTGAAAGCAAAAGTTACTTGCCCAAATGCATTGCACACAACTGAGGCACTTAAAACTTGAACAGAGCATTTAGGACACTTGACTGATCGACGTGAACTTAACCTTAAATTAAGTAATTTGTACACTTAACTACAGTTTGGAGATTCTTACTTACACCGTTTAAGTTGGATATAGAGTTAGTAACGTGTAGATACGCGGATCATAGTTCTCTGTGAATTATTGGCATATTATTTACAGGTTTTTTTGTAGCAGTCACTCGTATTAAGACCTTAAATTTTTATAAAGAGTTGGAAAGGTGAAACTGAGCCACAGAAATTCTTATAATTAAAGCTGAGCTAATATTATAAATTTCATAGTGACCTTATCTGTCTGTCTGTCATACTTTCACTGAAATTTGCCATGAAGATATTTTGATTTTTAGGAAAGAACATAGACTAGTCTTAAAGGTGATAATCGATATACACACAACCTAGGCCAGGAAAGCTAGTAATTTAGTTATACAGCCTATTGGGGACAGTCATTGGAGGTCTCGGGTCTGACCAAATGTTTGTGTGATCCGCAAATATTTGCTTCGGAGTTTGGGTGTTTTCTATATACAATATTTATGTTTTTACAAATTTATATTTATTATTATTTATTTTCATACAAGTATTTAACTGGGTACATACAATGTAAACCATTGAAATACTGTGACTATGGATAATTTGTGTGTTGCTATGACTGCCTCCTTGGTGCACTGGTAATGTATCCGACTGCTAAGGTATCGGTCTCGAATTGAGGATTGGACCAAATGTTTGTAGGATCTAACATATTTTTTTCGGAGTTTGGATGTTTTTTATGTTATTTAGAAAATAAATTAAATATATGTATTTATATCAGTCGTCTAGTATCCATAGTAGTACAAAGCTCTGCTAGATGCTAACTAGATGGCGTTGTGTGTTGCTATGAAATAAATATATAAAAATATCATTTTCATAACATAAAAAAAAACTTTATCACTATTTTTTTTTATTTCGTGTCCTATTCTAGTATTGTTGTAAAGTCTACATGTCGAGTCAATTTGTGAAAGACTGATAGCCAGGCCGTACTGCAGTGGGCCTCTAACGATTTTCACTCCCGAAGTCTCGGTCCAGGTGCCAATCGCTTGTTACCGATCATCTATTTTATGTGTTGTTGATCCTGAGGATTACTGACGAATGTCGCATAGATTACACAGTTTTTTGCTAAAGCATTTCTTGAGTAAATTTATAAAGAAGTTTGATATTTGTGAACTTTTTTATATTGCACTAGATGCGTCGCCCCATGGTGTTTATTGATTTGATTTCTTCTATTTTTTTTCTTGAACAGAATTCTCCTAAGTTAATTATTATTATATCTGCTAAATGCCAGAAAAAATCGATCCAGGGCTAGACAATGAAAGTAAAGTTATTACTTTCATATGAATTTACTGAAAAGCTGTTAACATTTAACTACCCATAGTTTAATTGCTCAGTAGATGAAGAAAAACAGTGTAGTTGGTATATGAGTACTTGACTTTTTTCTAAAGATAACGCCTGCACGATTAATATTAAACGGAAACAAAGTAACACAAGTGATTTTTAATACAATAATATTTAAAAAAAATTTTTAAATATGATTTCATAAATTAATACTACCCCATAACCGTTTTACACCAACATACAATTCACGACTTTAAATCATATTTTCATTTAAGGAAGAGTCATAAAAGGTTGAAATATGAGTTTGATACATCCACGAAATAAAAATTCACCATTAAACAACCTTACCAGGAGTACTGAACTGATTTCTTACTAAAAATGAGTCCAATCTATAGACTAGCTTTACAGTCTTATGTAATCAACAGTCTTTTAATCCACTACTGGGGATAGACCTCTTTTTAAAAACGGAAACATGTATAATGTTTCACAATTGATATTGTTGTTATCAATCAAGAAAGCTAGTTGAACTAGTAGCCGACCCCAAATAATATTGGAAATAAGGCTAAGAAGAAGAACTTATCAATCAAGACATATTCATCATATCATTTGATAAAACTTTTCAATTGATTTAAGTAAAATAAGATCATTTATTTGCTTTGATCTTAAATTTAAGTTTAACTATTAATTGTTTATATGTGGAAGAATATGAGTTAAATTAAATTAAGATTTAATTGTTTGAAAAATTCATGGTAATCTAATTAATAATTTATTTTAACCTTATTTTTCTTAGTACTTCTGCATTTAGGCTTGTTAATAGTTATTAAAATATTATATTAAGACAATTTCTGTGTATATTAATATTTGAATTTATTATATTTTAATATTTATTATACTAACTCCGTATTTTGTCGATGTTACTATTATAGTAGTTAAATTTTAAATAATAGTAAAGAGAGACAGAGTAGTAAAGAGAGAAAGATAAAAAAGAAACCCAATTTAAATAGTATTGTAGCTACAACTATTAGAATTACAGCTTGTCCCAGTACAACATTGTCTGCTAATCCATTTTTTCAACGACAATCATATGCGCCGTTATATGTTTTAAAACAAAAAATATTTCCTAATATATGTCAGCCAGTCTTGCTGAGCGTGCTCGTTTGTTGGCTGTGGGAGAAAAGGGAATCAAGCTTATGACTTACGATTCTTCCATCGTTCAACATAGCCACCCTGTTGAACAATACTACATTTCTATTTGCCACTTGCCTCCGTTTAGTAGCGCCACGTCTTTTTCCACATTTTTCACACTATGAAGAAGCTATTGATAGTCTTGGACATCTTGGCCTTTCTTGTAGCAGAAGCCCTGGCTGCATATCTTGACATGCCAATACTAACGACATTATCCGTCGTGCTCTTGTTACCGACGGCCTTCCAACAGCATGGTATGGTTCGAGACGATAGTAAAAGACCAGATAGTATGTAGGCAGTAAGCCTTTGATGGGTAAGCCGATGCGGGACGCAACATGCGTCGACACCCTCGCACTGTCACATTTTCTTTCTGAACCGATTTGGGTAGAGGCTAGGTTTGGCTTTCCTTGTTTACTAGCCTTGTTTGGAGCAGTGTTTTGGGAACGCTACCAGTAAGCGATGATACTGCAAAAATGTTTTGACGCTTGTATGTTAATCAGTTGATCATGATCAGAGGGTGTGCAATGGGAAAGGCCTGCGTCCACCAGTGAAGTGCGATAAGCTGATGATAATGATAAAAAAATCAATAATTTAAATATTTGGGATAATATCAACATGAATTAATTATCAACAACCCAAAATGTCAAAGAGCTGAGCTCGGGTCTCTTCTCAATGTTCTTCTCTTTATGTAATCTCTTTAAGTTATTCTCTATTTTCCTGAGAATAACAAAGACACATGCTATTTAAATTTAAAATAAAATATGGTGTTCAATTACAATTCCCTAATCTAATCCAGAGCATAAAAGCTAGACTATGAATACCGTTAAGAACTTTATGAAACCAACTATTTTAAGTCGTTCAATGTCAGATCAGTACTGAGCACGAATTTCACAATATTTGTGTTGCTTCTCTAATAGGTGTTTGCTTGAACGCAGTTTAGCATTAAAGCTGTTGCGATTATCTACCGCACTTTGTTATGTTGCCTACTCTTACCGTTGATACAGGGTATTTTCTAGATTGTTCTTGTTGTTGCTTGTTTGATTTAGTTAACAGACGGCCGTGTGTGAAATGTGTAAGGATAATATTACTCTCTTCATATCACTAATTTATATACAAACTAGCTTTCGCCCGCGGCTCCGCCCGCGTGTATGTCGGTTAACGCTGTAAAAAGTAGCCTATGTCCTTTCCCAAGTTCAGTTCTATCTTCATACCAAATTTCATCAAAATCGGTTTAGTGGTTTAGGCGTGAAAGCGTAACAGACAGACAGACAGACAGAGTTACTTTCGCATTTATAATATTAGTAGGGATTATATACAAATTACATTTTGAAATTTATTTGCAGGGATAGAAATACTGATGTTTAAATTTGAAAGTAACTATGTCTGTCTGCATGTTACCCTTTCAAGGCCAAACTGCTACATTGATTGCCATGAAATTATGTTTGACGATTCTTAAGAAATAATACAGACGCAGTAAACAAAATATACAAGGGCAGAGCATCGGGAAATCCTAATGAAAATATATTTAAAAGTTTACAAAATAGTAGACCACTGACTTTGGGTACAAGTCAGTGGTCTACTACTAAGAAATGTGACTAGGGCTCAAAAGACTTGAATGTAATATTATGTTAGTAGGTAAAAACTAAATTTTAGTAGAAGATTTTTTTTAACTATATACGATTTTTATATTGATTGAATTATGTTGCTATAAATGCAAAATATAAAAATAAGTTCTTACTATTGAGCATTAACAAGTAATACAAAAAAGCATTTGTTTTAAACGGTTTTGTTTTAATTTACTTTTTAATTTGATCTCGTACACAAACTTTAGAATGATTAAAAAAAAAACAAAATTCAAATTTGGAACTTTCGATGATACCAAACTAATAATAACTAACAATATAACATCGTCCCCTTATTGAGACGTATAATTCTAAAAGCATTGTCATATAAAACAACATCCTTTGTCCAATCATTACGGTCAATTTTCTCAAGCTTACATTTCTGCAAACGCCCGCATCCCGAAGCTGGCTCGTCGTGCAAATGGACCTCTATTTCTTGGGCATTGCTCTAAATCACGAGTGGGATGGGCATATCAAGATCGTTCGGTCGACGGTCCTGAGATGTGCGTTGGATTATTCTGGAATATTGGTGTGTGACGTCATTGTTAAGTTGGTCAGTTATAACTCTGTTGTTACTTTATTCTTACCTAAATATAAATTGTATTATGTTACTATACAACTCCTTCACTATTCTTTTAATTAATTTCGTTGCGGGTTCCAAGACAGTTTAATATTAGCTGTAACTTCCTGAGTGTTATAGCTCAGTGCGTTCATGGGTTACTACTGTTGACTCTAGTGTATAGGAGTTATAGTGATGGGCACGGGGGTGGGAATCGTCCCTTAATAAAATATGTAAAATAAACTATTAAAGTATAAATAAAAATAAATTCAATCTAAGTGAAAATTACCTGTTAAAGATTTCGAAAATCGAAAAATTAACAGTTTTTATTAAAGGCGTAAATTGATTAAAATATACGTTAACAACATCAAAAATGTAATTCAAAGAAAATGTCTGGTTGTATGTCTCTTTGTTCCGTGTAATCTCTGGAACAGCTGGACTGACTGACGGAATTTTCACTGACACAAATCTTATAGCCTAAAGATAAACTAAGGCGATTTTTAGGGTTCCGTAGCCAAATGGCAAAAAACGGAACCCTTATAGATTCGTCAAGTCTGTCTGTCTGTCTGTCCGTCCGTATGTCACAGCCAATTATTTCCGAAACTATAAAAGCTATACTGTTGAAATTTGGTCAGTCGATGTATTCTGTAAACCGCATTAAGATTATTACATAAAAATAGAAAAAAAACAATACATTTTGGATGTCCCCATACATGGAACTGAAACTCAAAAATTTTTTTTTCATTAAACCTATCCGTGTGGGGTATCTATGGATAGGTGTTCAAAAATGATGTTGAGGTTTCTAATATCATTTTTTTCTAAACTGAATAGTTTGCGCGAGAGACACTTCCAAAGTGGAAAAATGTGTGTCCCCCCCCCCTCTAACTTCTAAAATAAGAGAGTGATAAAACTAAAAAAAATATATGTTGTACATTACCATGCAAACTAACAACGAAAATTGGTTTGAACGAGATCTAGTGAGTAGTTTTTTTTTAATACGTCATAAATCGTAACACGCAATTTACCTTTCATCCAATCAATACACTAGTATAAAAACATCGATAAAAGTTACAACGAACTACAAGAACTTTTATATGATGTTACTTGCTGATACGGAACCCTTCATGGGCGAGTCCGACTCGCACTTGGCCGCTTTTTTAAGACAAGCATCGCTCGCGACTTACTCGCGATTTACAAAAATAACCCCGGGTAACACCGTGGGACTCAATTAGTATTAAATAAATTTTTGTAGTTTAATATTTATTTAGATAGTTTTACTGTAATACATACTTATAACCACAAACACGAAATACAAATATTACAACGCATCTGGTTACTGAGTTCGACATTTCTCTCGCCTATTTAAACTCTCCAGAATAAGGATCTAAGTAAGTCATTGCGCATTACTAGAATGTATTGCGTTTTGTAAACAAAACACTATCAGTTCCGGCACACACCATTGAGGCAATTATGTAAATTACTTGAAAATGAAACAACAAACACTGCACCTAACATTTATATAATATACCTCTTAATTATAAGAAAGAAAGAGATAGAGTATTTAAGAATATTACTAATACTGGCTCATTAACGAATTTAAAAGAGACCAATTACTGTTTATTAACAAGACGTAAACCGGAATCAATTTGATCAGAAACAAACAAGACAGACGTATAATCACTCCCCGACCTGTAACCTCTTAAATAACCATAGCCAACATCAGTACGGAATGTAAACAGCGAACCATCTCCTAAGGCGCCATCTGTAATTTTCTAACAATGCTCCGAACATGTCCAAAATAAAGTGACCTATCCAAAAACATCGGCTCTCCCCCGATTACGTCTTATTTATACATTGAAACGAAGGGCGAAGTGGTGCTTGATAGGATGGTTTCAAAATACACGTTTGATCGATCTTGGATCTATGGATATTGCATATTTATCAACCTTTGACATGAGTAACAACGTGGAAGTTACATCTTCATAGCCAGCAAAAAGGGTAAAACAAACATGTTTAAAGGTGTTTGAACTTGTCCGACGTATGGGAAAAGGGGAGGCTTGAGTTGGTTTTGTATGTACATATTTATTTTGTTGCTGGATGCGGTTTACGGTATCAAGTGTTTAGACATTAATGCTGTGAAGAACTGGACATTATTATAGGTGATTTGTAAAGGTGGAACATGTTCTGGATCTGTTACCTGGTTCATAAGGGGCGATCAATATTGGTGACTTGAGGGATAATGAGGGAGATGCATTGACAATAATAATTAAATTAACGAGTCTGTTTAATGAATTGATTTTTATAATTCATGCCTAAGTTGTTGTTGAGTAGGAAAGTGTATTGTAAAGGATAGCAATCCAAACCAGTCTATGGATAGGTGTGTTCATAACATAAAAACAGTCCCCTCGAAAAGCTTGTCCGACTTGTGTTAGTCCCGATTGTCATATGTTACGGGTAGTTACCCAGTCATAGTCAGTTGAAGATTTGGTTGGAGAAAGGTGCTTCCAAATTAACTTTAAAAATAATTTATTGGGGAATGATACAGGTTAAGTTATAAGACTATGACTATAAAAATCCGGGCAGTGACCATTAACAAAGATAAAAACTGCTGAGAATTTGTAGCCCATATATTAAGAATCAGTCAGTAAATTTATTATAAGAGAATTATGCAAATAATTTGCAGAATATAAACTAGGTACTAGTAATAGAACAGATTGGGAGAACCAAGTAACGAGGTACCCTTCTCAAAGAAGGATATATAACCTTGAGAATTGAAATTCTCAAATAGATTTCAGTGATATTTTGTTTGATCTAAGTTTTATTAACAATATTCTTACAAATGCTAAGCAAACTGTGCTCAGCTTTTTTGGAATTATATCTTTTTTTTATAATATAAAAGTCAGGGCTGGTCATATCACAACTGTTATATTATATTATTATATTAATGTTTAATTATTTTTGGACACTACCAGTGTAAATATCAGCATCGTTACATTGTCCTCACATTTAACTGTTTTCTTATTAAAATGCCTACAACAATGTAACCAAAAATTGTAAAAACTAAATTGGAAAAGAGTGTCCATGGAGTTTCTTGTCTGTCTTCTCCATAGGATCTACGAATTGGAACAAACAATTAGCTTAATGACTGACTACTTGACGTTTCAAAAGTGACGTTGTATTGGTGTAATTGAAATAAAAATGGTTTGATTTGATTTGAATTATAAATTTTATTTACATTACAAAACGAAAAATACAAAACAAAATTATATCCAACAGTGAACTCTTTCGGTTGAGATGATGATGTTGATGAAATAAAAATTGAACAACCACTATGATCGAATTTTAGATCCCCTGTAGGTGGCGAGCCTATTGCTGTTTACCGAGATAACTTTTCCTCTTTTCATAAAAGTAACGATTCAGTAGCAGACCTACTGACGTCATTATTTTGACAATTAGACATGTCATTCACATTCACTGAATCCCTACTTCCCCACTTCCCTACTAATATTATAAATGCGAAAGTAACTCTGTCTGTCTGTCTGTTACGTTTTCACGACTAAACCGCTAAACCGATTTTATTGAATATTGGTATAGAGATAGATAGAACCTTGGGAAAGGACATAGGATACTTTTTACCACGATAAGCGAAATACACGCGGGCGGAGCCGCTTGCAAAAGCTAGTTAAATATAAAATAGGTTTTTTGGCATTAACAAGCAAATTCTGAATCGGCAATTTTCGACTTATAACATTACACTTCGTGTGGTAGTAGGCACATCACGCATTGGCCAGTAAGTGGTATTGCCCAAGCCTGTTTGATATTCGAACGTGACATAGCCGTGCCCACGGACCAATTTCGATAATCGCACCACAACCATTAGATTAACCATTTTACATTACAATTCTGGGAACTAGAATTTTTAATGTTGTCTGTGTTTAATCATTGATTAAGTATTGGTTGGATTTGACTTCTAATTGGTAGGGCACGAATGTAGCATTGGTATGTAAATGTCTTTATTACCGTTTCAGAAAAGGAAAGGGTTTTCAATTCCGTTGTATTTTCATTTCTATGTTTGTTACCTAAGAACTATTTCTGTTGATCTTTTTACTTACTGCGTATAAAAGTGTACACGGTACTTACAGAAAAAAAAATGTCTATCAGTGTGTTTATTTTATATATATATATATTTTTTTTTTATATTAGCTGCCCTAAACTATATATATATATAGTTTATATATATATATATAGTACCCCTAAACTATATATATATATATATATAGTTTAGGGGTAGGTTATTGCCACAAGAATAATTTCATCACCTCACATAATTCACAAATTGTTGTTCAGTGCCTAGGTGGTCTTTATTTCCATTTTGTGAATATGTGCAAAGTATCTGTGCCACAAAAATATTCCTAACTTTTTAAAAAAGAAAAAAAAAGGTTAATCATAATAAATAAATAAAATAAATAAATATTTCGGACAATTACACACAACGTCATCTAGTCCCAAACTAAGCAGAGCTTGTATTATGGGTACTAAACAACTGATATAAATACATAAACATACTTTTTTTTTTTTTTTTTTGTAAATACATACATATTATACATAGAAAACACCCAGACTCCGAAACAAATATTTGTGGATCACACAAATATTTAGACCGACCCGGGAATCGAACCCGAGACCTCTTGATCAGCAGCCGCATACGCTAACCACTAGACCAACGAGGCCAATGTAATCATACAACGTCACAAAATACTTCATTTTAATACAATTTACTGAGAAATAAAGTGCTCCTCAGACCTTACTCAACCATTTAATAAACAACAGTAACAAGCCAATTCAAATCACATTAGATATGTCGATACGAGTGACCAACATCCTCATATCACATACAGACTTGATTATGATTACCTTTTAATAGTAATAAAATCGCCTGCGAAGTCAGATCTCGAAAACAATAGAACATAGATACCAAAATTGAAAGGCCTTCCTTTCCCCTCTGCATGTTTACAAATCGAGCTGATGAGAGAGGCTTACATACTAATATCAAAGTTCTAATTAAATTGGTTACTTGTGTGTTAGATACTTAATGTGGTTGGATAAGTGAATGTGAAGCTTCTAAACAAAAATAATAATGTTTGTAAGGGACTTGTTACAAAAATTCTTGTTGAGTTAGTTTTGATCGTATTTTTTTTTTATTTTTTTTTATTTTTTTTTGATGACCATACTGCTGAAAATATACTTTTACCTGATACATAAGTATTCTGATCTTTGAAAATTAAATCCACGAACAATTAATCCAGAAAATATACTTTTACCTGATACAATAAGTATTGTGATCTTTGAAAATTAAATCCACGAACAATTAATCCTCGGTGGCACAGCCTATGCGACTGCTATGCTAAGGATTTGATACCCGCGTCGAACCAAATGTTTGTTTGATCTGAAGATGTTTTACATCACTGCATACGAGAGAACGTAATTCATATAGCATTATTAAATAATATTTAAATTAAGTTTACAGACTGGTATAAAAATAAATTTCTTTTATAATGAATGGATAGACTATAGTTCTGCTACTGCCCGCTATGGCGGTAGTGTAACAATCGCCACCAGCCTGTCATGTTGAGAAGTATCTTTTGTCCGTTTTGCATTAAAGTAGATTTTTATTTTTGTGCTGATTCCCACTCTGGCCCGTTCCTGCTGAAAAGAAGAATAAATAGAAATTTCTTATTATAATTTAATGTTAATTTTGACCTTCGTTTTTTTTTAGTATAATACAATTTTTTTATACACATTTATTTTTTAGTTATTGATATAGGTCTGCCATTTAATTACAACGTCAACATTCTGTATAATGAAAGTAAAGTACATATTTTAAAAGATGAAGTCATCTTCATAGTCTTTAGCCATCCAACATTATGGTTGCTAATTTACCCAGTTGTGTCTGAATATCAGTTTTTCTACCGATCGACAGGCATCTGAACCTGAATTAATGTCATGACATTTGTGTGCACTGATTTCCCAACAACGTTCGCCATAGGTGTTTATGGTGTTTTTGACAACCTGCATCGTCGACTTAACGTGCCAACACCACCAACTTGGGTCTGCTATTAAGAATAACTTTCAAGAAAAATCCAACAAGTGACTCAACACGGGAATCGAACCCGAGACCTCTTGATCAGGAGTCGCATACACTAAGTGAACTACTTAGGCTAAATGAACTACTTAGGCATTATATAAAAAAAGCGGCCAAGTGCGAGTCGGACTCGCTCATGAAGGGTTCCGTATCAGCAAGTAACATCATTTATAAGTTCTTGTAGTTCGTTGTAACTTTCATCGATGTTTTTATACTAGTGTATTGATTGGATGAAAGGTAAATTGCGTGTTACGATTTATGACGTATTAAAAAAAAACTACTCACTAGATCTCGTTCAAACTAATTTTCGTTGGTAGTTTGCATGGTAATGTACAACATATATATTTTTTAGTTTTATCACTCTCTTATTTTAGAAGTTAGAGGGGGGGGGACACATTTTTCCACTTTGGAAGTGTCTCTCGCGCAAACTATTCAGTTTAGAAAAAAATGATATTAGAAACCTCAACATCATTTTTGAACACCTATCCATAGATACCCCACACGTATAGGTTTGATGAAAAAAAATTTTTTAAGTTTCGGTTCGAAGTATGGGGACCCCCAAAATGTATTGTTTTTTTTCTATTTTTATGTAAAAATCTTAATGCGGTTTACAGAATACATCGACTGACCAAATTTCAACAGTATAGCTTTTATAGTTTGGGAAATAATTGGCTGTGACATACGGACGGACAGACAGACAGACAGACAGACAGACTTGACGAATCTATAAGGGTTCCGTATTTTGCCATTTGGCTACGGAACCCTAAAAATGAAGTTTAGTAATCAGAATAATAATTATTATTCGGTTTACTAAAAATAAACGTTTAAATGTATGCATGTTGTAGAATTTCACTTTCGTACATTCTTAAATTACCTTCTCCAAAATATTAATAACCACATATTTCTAACTTCTTTGTATAAAAAGGTAATGATATACAGTATGGTTTCACATATTGTTTATTATGTTTCATTACCGTACGTATAATTGCAGTTACGGTTTGATGATTTCTTATACTTTGTGTAATAGATTAGCTTGTTTTAAAAGAATACTTATAACTAGTCACAGTACATTTGTTTTACTCATTCTTTTTGCTTTTGCTTTGAGTCACTCATGTTTTATTGGTGAGTGCTTGACCGGAGGCCCGATGATGCAGTAGAATCTGAATACGGCGACAAAGTGTGGGTCACCACACTGCGTTCTCTGCATTCGCAATAAGTATAATCATTACCACTCTTGGATTCTGCTTAACCTTTCCATTAGTCAGAGTGGAGACACTTTGGCAGGTAAAAAATCGTTTTCCAAAAAAAAAAAAAATTTGGCATAAATATTTCTTTATAAAGCATCATAGTAAATATCTAAACAAGCTAATCTATTACACAAAGTACAACAAGTCATCAAACCGTGACTCGAAGAGCACTTAAAGCCGTCGGTCCCAGTTGTAATGAACATCTATGGCAATCGTTATTGGGAAGTCAGTGCCCTCAAATTTACTGACAACGAGTTCAACCTACGAATTTCAGTTCTCCCTTAGAGTTGCGCAGGTCCGATGCCAGTCGCTCCGTGGAAAAACTGATACTCAGGTAAAACCGGTTAACCTAGTAGCCGACGCCAAATAATATTGAGAAAAAGGCTAGGAAGAAGATTTATAACGAGAAAAATAGCCACGTCGAAAGACAAACAAAATCATCTTTCGGAAACATTAAAGAGTGGACGGGAATCGCCAACGTAAACGATTTGTTTTATTTTCTAAAAGATGGAAAGGAGTATGAACTGTCAGCGGCATCTCTCTCCATTAGTGGAGAGGCACCATAAGACCTGTGAAAAAAAGATTTTTTTAATGATTTTGTTACAAAAATAATGTTATAGTTTTGTTAAAAAATACTACAGATGTTCTCGTCATCTCCACCCCATAAAGAAGATGTGTTTGATTTAGGTACATGTTTGAATCGATCTCAGGACAGTTATTAGCTGGGAGTCATCTTTATAAGCCTATACGCTCCTGGATTTAGAACCTGATGCAGAAAGCAATATAGAGTTAGATTATGACGTAGAAATTAAAAGTCGCATTAATAAAGCAAACTATTTTAAATGTTACATAATCATTGGCACTGAATTCAAAAACTATCTCGGCAATTAAATGAAGCTGCCTCAGTCAATTGTGTCTATGTTTTATAATATATGTGTGTTTGTCCTTCCTCAAAATACAGACTTTACTTTAAAAATTTTAATATTACTAGTACAAGTATGGTAATATGGATTGTTAGTTTATACATTATACGAACATACACTACGTCCTAGAATAAAAATAATAAAATCCTTACAAAATAACAGGGTTGAAAGGTCAAAGCAACCAAATTAAATGGAACAAAAGTGTAACTCAAGTATTTTCTTGCATATTAACATAATATTGCCGTGTGTGTGGACTTATCCGACTAAAGATCTCCGCATATCTCCAACAATCGCTATATGATTACCGTGTAGCGTGTGTGTATGTAATTTCTATAGTAATTTTGTGTATTACTCGTAATCGTTTCGGAAGTAGTTTTTGATACATTTCATTAGAATTAACCTTCATGTGATGTTTGGGGCATTGTTTGAAAATTCTTTATTTGACATGAACAGCAAAAATTTAGAAATAGGTTTTTTTGGGGTACTACTTACCGTCAAGTCATTAACCTTCTTGTTTTTGGCATAATTAACACCAAAAGAGCATACTAAATGTCTGTTTAGACACCTTTAACACAAGGCACATAAACAGCCCCCCCCCCTCCTCTCTGTAAAGGAAGGAAGAGTTGTGCTCCCGATAATCTCACTCACTTTTCTTAAGTTCCAGTCAATTATTGGTAGCAGTGATCACTTATCGTTAAGTGATTAAATGATACGTTTACTTGTTTTTTTATCTGTACTGTATTAATTATTTTGTAATTGTTATTATTTGTAAATAATTTTAAATTAAAACGTTCCCCTATGTGAAACCATACACAAGTTACTAAACGTGAAACGTCTAAATATTAAATATTTCTATTTATACTCATAATTAATGAACATAAATTTGACGAATGTTGCAAATATGAATTATTGGGTTTATTCCACAATTCCATTTTTTGCAGGTTTTAATGTTACACCACTGTTTAAAAAGTATTTCTGCCACTACATGTGCTTAAGTTAGGCTTACCTATACTTGAGATAAATATATAAAAGCTATAACCGACTTCAAAAAAACATAAAACGCAAACATTTTTGGCTTGGCACCAACTTCAAACAGATTTTAGGTGACTAGCATACATTAAAATTTTACTTGATTTAAATCGACAATATTTGTCACATAGTAATTTAAGCCACTCAAATTAAATTCAATTTCTTTTTCACTTTTCAGTGTCCTAGGCAGGGAGTTTACGTATTACGTGTTTTTTTGAAGTCAGTTTATAAAAATAGCTTTTATTTTTAACTAATTATGATTCATGTTTAAAATTATATTTGTATGATCTGCAAATGTTTGTTTCGGAGTTTGGGTAATTTCTATGTATAACGTGTATAATTTATTTACAAAAAAGTAAATATATTTTACATGTATCTATATCAGTTGTTTTGTACCCATAATACGAGCTCTGCTTAGTTTGGGACTAGAGGATGTTGTGTGTCAGATATTCCAAATATTTATTTATTCTAGTAAAAGATGAACCATGCACAAATTAAAAAAAAAATACCTTAGTGCTATAACAAGGTACGATAAATACAAGCAATATATGTATAACTAGAGTCCTAGCGCTTGTTAACGAAATCCTTAATCTTTCCCAGCTAGTCTTTCAAGAAACCGAGAAGGCATGACATGAAGATCTGTCGTCAGTAATTATAACGTCCCGAGATACCGTTACTGGGGTTCCGAGCAGCCCCCCCAGGGGTGTAGTCGTTAAGAAGTGGGTGCTGCATTTTTACAAATTGATACAAATTATTTGAGCGAGCGCTCGCTTTGTTCCAACAACGCTTGTTACGGCTGTGGAACGGCATTTTATTATTTTCCTGTGATCAACGCTTAGTTGGCGGCTTAAACGCGTGTTGTTACTTGTTGACGTAATCTACCAATAAATAAATAAAAATACAATAGATATACATGTGTAAAAAAAGTTTTTGAAAGATGTAATTTTTGTTAATATAGGTAATGCATAATAATATACATTTTTAAATCATAATATACGACTGAAATCTAAATATGTATGAAAATAATTTTATGTAGAGATTAAGTAAACTGCACATGTATAAATTAAATAAAACATTTATTGTCTCTGTCTCCATTAAAAGTCTAACTGGAATAAAATTCCCTAAGCATTAAGTCCATCGATGTATAGGAGTGCAAAAAATCCTGTATTTTTTTTTTGTAAAATTTGTATAAGGCGGACTTACACCAATCAAGGGTTTCTTTTGAATTCGTCATTGGTAAAAGTCAGCCAGGTTAAGGAGGTGGTGAAGCAAGTTTAGTTGCCTCTTCTAACACATCACTCATCATCGTCTTACTAGCCTTTATTATTCTAAAGATTATTTGGGGTCGGCTTAGTAGTTGCCAAGGCAAAATTGCTTGAAATAGTGTTCCTGCAGTGTTTCTTCCAAAATATTAATGCCATAACGTGACTTGTAAAAAGTACAAGTCTTACCACTCAGTTCTTCTACCGTGAAAAGTTGTAAGATCCATGTAATACCAAATTCGATAATTTATTCAGTCACTACTTATGGAATCTCCTGTCTTTTAAATAAATAGATTGACTTGGCAATATATTTATATACTCGTAAAATAATATTTACCTATTACACATTGATGCTGACCACCATGTGGCATGGTCCTACTTAATTTCGGTATGATCTATTGAGAAATTAGGACTCAAAGTTTAAACAAACAAACATTAACAAGAAATGGATTAAGACATTACAAAAATTTATTTAAAGAAATTATCGGACACGGTCTAGCCGCAAGACGGTCAGCAGTTTTTGAGTTCTGTATACGTTGTTCCTGCCCTCTCATTCTTTAGACCAAGTCCGAAACATCTTATTCGCGCCCTCATAAAAGTAACTGCTTTGGCTCGTTTTTATTTCTACCTCTGTACCTGTACGGCCACAGTATTTTAATAAACCGACTTCACATCCACTCTAAACACGACTATATTTCAAGGATTTAGAGTTCATTTTACTTTAGATGACGATGAAAATCATGTCTTGCCCACTTATATCTAGGACAAGACGATTCATAAGGACACGAGGAATTTCAATTACTTTATTACGTTGTAATGTATTTTTATTTTAGAGGCATGAAGGTAATCAGTCAGTTATGCAGTCAATAAAATTAATGCTTCTGTTTTAGAATTTGATTAGTTTTATAATAATGTACTGATTTTGTTTTTTAAATGTACTTATTACTAGTAGTATTTTATTGTAAATACAAGTAGTATCACAGCCAGTCAGTCCTTATCTGGTTCCATCTTTTGGCTTTAGATAATGTATTTTGACTTTTTTTATTTAGAAATTTAAGGGATTTAGGGCCCTATCATGTCAGAATACAAGGCCTTTTAACTACTTAGTTGCATGTATCTATGACCCATGTACAAGCTATACTCAGTGTGCAACTAGATGACGTTGTATGTGATGTTAGAAATATTATTACTTAATCTTCTTCCTAGCCTTATTCCCAATATTATTTGGGGTCCGATACTAGTTCAACCGGTTTTATCTGAATATCAGTTTTTCCACGGAGTGACTGGCATCGGACCTGTAAGGAAGAACTGAAATTCGAAAGTTGAACTAGTTGTCAGTAAATTTAAGGGTACTGACTTCCCAATAATGATTGCCATAGATGTTCATGACAACCGGGACCGACGGCTTTACGTGCTCTCAGAGGCACGGGCGTGAATCGCCACCAAACTTTCAAATTTTTTGTAAATTATTACCTAATAAAAAATAAAAATAAATATCCTCAAACATAGTCGACTGACCCCAAACTATGGTACCTCATGGTAACCATGGTGCTTTACTAAATCCATCCGTAGAATAGATAAATTATAGTCAGACAGTTCGTGTTCATCACACAAACTTAAATCGAACCCACGACATCTGGCTTAACAGTCACGGTCTCTAACCACTAGATCAAAAGGCCCTGCAATTAATCAGATGATGTGCCGAATTTTTTCATTTATTTTTTCAGATTGAAGCAATGTTTTTACTTTATTTCTTTACACTGTTGCTAACGAGTGAATCTAATACAAAAGTATGTAAGAAATTATAACGCTCAAGAAGTCGAAACCTCTTAACAGCTTTGTTGATACTTTAAATCAAACGAAGGAACATCTTCAGATATTGATGCATGATGAAACTCTGTATACGAAAATGATTAAGACAACTTAACCTTAATATGATGAGGTGAATACAACTTTCGAATGGAATGGACTATGTCATCAGCAGTAGGGCTGTAGGCAGTAGGGCAGTAGGTATGTATGTCCTATAAAATTTGTTGCAATTTTTGATAATATTCTATTACGAAAAATAACAACAAGCAAAAATCACCAAAAATGTTAATATTTTTGTAAGACATCAGGGCAAATAAGACACGAGGGCTTCTTACAACGGTGACTTTTATTTGTAAGTTGAGCTTAAGAAATCACAGAGGTCACTGCGAACGGTGCGCTTGGGCATACACGTTCGCTATACAATTTTCACAATAAGTAATTGTTTAGCGGCCCGGTACCGTGCTCACTAAATTGTAACCTCAGCCGAAGACCACATTGATTAAATAGAGTGTCCTTATACACTGGAGCTGGAATGAAAATCCAGCTCCAGTGTATTATTATTATTGCGCGATCTAAATCGATCCTAACGCCATCTATCTAAGTAGTTAAAAGTTAGGTGGTGTTACATTTTACTTTATTAAGATATATGCATTTCTTATAATTTATTAATTCGTTCATCTAGAGATAATAAAAATACATATCAACTATTAATCAGATGGATAGTTTTGTTTTACAAACGCCTATTATTTAAATATCTTTATTTAGGTATGTACTATACTTACAATGTAGTAATTTCTTTTTTAAATAAAATAATACATTAAATGGGTGAGACGTGCAATCGGAGAGGCCCTTATCCAACAGTGGAGTATCCGATAGGTTGATGATGATGTTATTTATTGGCTTAGAATGGTGTTATAATTTTTTTAATTAATATTTTTTGTATTCACAAATACACAGATAGCTTTTATTCTTGAAAATTATATAATTATTAATCTGAAATGCAGGAAATATTGTAAAACTATTCAATATCATATTTTCTATGTAAAATATGTATGTTTTTTAAAAATAAGTATATCAGTTGTCTAGTACCCATAATACAAGATCTGCTTAGTTTAGGACTAGATGACTTTGCGTGTAAGATGTCCGAAATATTTATTTATATTTAATATTATTATGTTAAATTTACGTAAGGGATATTTTTTTTTTGTAAATTACACGTCTTATTCATGATTCAATACGTTGCATAGACGCATATCTAGATACATTTCAAAACTCTTTTATGATTTATTTTAACTATGTATTATCATTATTCGTAGGTATATTAATTACACTCTCTACCTCAATTGATGACGATGGCTGTGATTTTGTAGTACCTAGTCAAATATAGACCACCTATTTTCATTACCAGAAACTACTGAACCTTATTCAATAGTGTTATGTACCCAAATACTAAAATGTACCGACACTGAAAGTAAAACCATAATTTGACGGTATTAGATCTAAAAAAACCGGGTACCAGTCTTTAAATATTAGGAAGCTCCTTATTTGCTTATGAGTAATAAAATGAACAGTCAACAACTGGAGAAAGAACTGATCGCTTATGAAATTAAAAAAATTAAATAGACAATTATTCTGCTACAAAGAACCGCTGTCAGCGCGAAAAGGTTCCAATACATTTTCCGCGGACCAATCCGAAGAATTACTCACAGAAATTATTATTACGGCTCGTTAAGAAATCCGGCTTAAAGAGTTGAAGGGAAAAAAAGGCAAAATGTCCCTGTAAGTCCGCGCCGCAAAATTCTTAAACGTAGTCCTTGGAAATGGGATGATTACTTCATCAAAACACACTTTAAACGTGTTACGTAAATCTAGTACGATTCACCCTCTGCCACCCACTAAAGGGTGTGTTGGCGAGTAAGAGGCGAGGGGGAAAGTCACCCCAGGAAATGGGGGGTAAGACGATATGGGCGAACGTGAGCGCCGTCAAGAAAACCTTGATTGCTTTTTTAATTAGTTTTTTTTTCATTCCCCCTTTTTCGCATCCCGGCGATCGTGCAAGAAATATGTATCAAGTTTTATATATGTGTTTATGTTTTATTTATAAATATACTAGCATTTGCCCGCGGCTCCGCCCGCGTGTAGGTCCGTCTTGGCGGTAAGTAGTAGACTATGTCTTATTCCGATATGTATATTATTGTCAAGTTTCATCAAAATTTATTCAGTAGTTTATGCTTGCAATTGTAAAAAACATACATGCATACATACAAACTTTCGCGTTTATAATATTAGTAAGATACGACGGTATCGTAAAAAATGACACAGTTTTGGTTTCTGAAATCTAACTTTGACTGTTATTAAAATCATGAAATATTAGCTACTAGCTTTCCGCCCGCGGCTTCGCCCGCGCGGAATTCGTTTATATCGCGCGACACGGTATGGGTAGATTAAACAATCTTACATGATTTTATGTTTGATATTAAGGAACTTTGACACAAACTTTCGTCCCCTATTTCAAACCCTTCTATCTTTATTTTAGCGATAAAAAGTATCATATGTCTTTTCCCAAGTTCAGTTCTATCTTCATACCAAATTACATCAAAATCGGTTCAGTGGTTTAGGTGAAAGCGTAACAGACAGACAGACAGAGTTACTTTCGCATTTATAATATTAGTAGGGATTACACCATCGGAAAGTAGAGATTTCATCAAACAGAAAAACCTCAATTTTTTGAAAAAAGTAGATATTTTGACAGGTGAATTTTCGCTACTAAGTCAAAATAGGGTGAAAAAATTAAATATTTCAAATCAAAACAATTACAGTGTATTCGAGACATAAAAAGGACAGTTTTCACTAAACTTCGTTTAAAAATGATTTTATTTGTAAAAGATAAAAATAGATAACTAAAAACTTTTTTAATTTTTCACATATAATTTAAGGTTATGTGAAAAGAAGTGTAAATAAAAAATCGGCCAAGTGCGTGTCAGGCCACGCACAGGAAAGGGTTCCTCAGTCACCCATAATGGTACGTGGATTAGAAATTGTATCCAATGGATAATTGATATGTTTACGTATTAATGCGTTAATTTTGTATGACGTTTTCCAAGTAAGCACATTGTAGAAGTTAAGCCTCTGTAACTCCTGAACTAACAAAGTCATCTAATTCGTTATAGTTTTCATGTAAAGTTCATTATATGGACCACTATCACGAATTTTTCCAGATTTTTTGAGCCGGCCGTTTAGCATTTAGAGGGGGAGGATGCCCGGTTTTACAAAAAAGTGGCCTTTAAAGTGGAATTTCTCGCAAACGGATTCCTAAATCAAAAAATCGTCTTAACAACCCTTTAATGTTTTTAAAAGACCTATATAATGATGCCCCACATGATGGGGTAGCCGCGAGAAAAAAAAACATCCACATTTTACGTGTCGGGGAGGTACCCTAAATAAAAATATTTGCATCTTTCTAGCACTTACTGTTTGGATGGTAAGTCGAGGACGGGCGGACGGATGAACAGACGGACATGACGAATCTATAAGGGTTCGAAGTCATAAACTTCGGAACCCTAAAAAGTTGTAGATCTTTTAATTACCTACAACTTTGCCATTTAACTTTTTTCCATAGTAGTTGTAGTTTTGCCGGAAATTGAGATAAACCGTTTTTTACCCTTTGTTTTATATATTTAGCCATCCAAAGTGACTCTACCCTGCCTGATGGAAAGCATGAGCATAATCCAAGAGTCGGGGCTACCGCACTTGCTGCGAATGCTGACAATAATGTATGGCGGCCCACACTATGACGGCTTAGTGAGATGCTTTTTCACGCCCCGTCCGAGGAGGACCCGAAAACCTCCCCCCCTACCCGACCCCCCTCAGATCGCAGATCGCCCGTAAATTATTTTTCCTTTCATTTTTATAATATTCTCCTCCTTTTCCAATGGGTTTCATCGTACTATAATTTTGTTTTCAAAAATTATCTATCTGGTCTACTGGTCTTTATGTCATTTACAAACTATCATTATGGTTGCCATGCAAGTGTGTTATGCCTAGCAACCTGTGAAGTTTTGACAGGAGATAAACAGTGATACATTTTGACATCTACGATTTATGTATTTTTATAATCACCTAGGTAAAATGAAAAAAACCTTTGCATCTCGATTATTGCAGTAAAAAGTAGCCTATGTCCTTTCCCAAGTTCAGTTTTATCTTCATACCAAATTTCATCAAAAATGGTTCAGTGGTTTAGGCGTGAAAGCGTAACAGACAGACAGACAGAGTTACTTTCGCATTTATAATATTAATAGTAGGGATTGACCGCGACTCCGCCTACGTGTAAACCGTTTATATCTATCTCCAAAGTCTAACCCTTGTTTTTGTTTCGAAATTCATTAACGTATTAGTCGTGAAAGCGTAATAGACAGATAGCGTTACTTTCGAATTTATATTTTAGGATAGATTGTAATAATATGACCAAAGAACTTTAAGTGAAGGTTATGTCAGACAGAAAAGGATTTAATTACAAGGGTTACTAGCATTTCACCCTTGACCGCTTTGAATACAGACGCTAATGCATAACAGCAAAATACAGGGATACGTCGACCCGTAATCAATTTAAAATTATTATCCGTTTTCCCCCATCAACAGTGTAAAATCAAGAGCGTAAAAACGTCGTGGAATGTCCATTAGTCGCCCTTAATGTCGTCGTCATAATGAGGGGAGAATGGGCTAAATCAGGTCTGTGGTGCGACCATAAGCGTTCCGTCACGTCCGCTTCTAGGTTCTGACAATAGTAGTGTACTGGATATTAAATCAGGGTATTATATTAGTATTTGATGTTTATTTGACTATATGGAATTTTTCTATTTTGTTCCTTTTTTATTTATAAACCAGATTTTGCCCGGAGCTATATTTGTGGGTATGTCGGTTATCGCAGTGAATAATAGCATTTGTCTCAAGAATCAAAGTATCTCTTTTGAAAATTTCATCCAAATCAGTTAAGCGGTTAAAATAAAGTTACTTTCAAATGTTTGGGCCTCCAGTTTCACACTCACAAAAGAAAGACGGCATCACGAATGCTGTCATTTTCGGTTGGTCTTCTATATAAGGGTAGTAGTACCCCAGTTAAGTCAGCCCATTCGTGCTGATATGAGCTTGGCTCCACTACCTATAAAGATGATTATAACTGGCGGGCCACGGCCCAATAATTAATTTAAATTAACTAATAATATTCTAGTTTAGAGATACTAAAAACTTGTCGTTGTCAGTAGTAAAACGAAAGACATATTTCAAGGGGTTTGTGCAGAAAGACTTCTTAAGACTGCCTCGTTGGTCTAGTGGTTAGCGTATGCGGCTGCTGATCAAGAGGTCACGGGTTCGATTCCCGGGTCGGACCAAATATTATTTGTGTGATTCACAAATATTTGTTTCGGAGTCTGGGTGTTTTCTATGTATAACATGTATGTATTTACAAAAAAAAGTATGTTTATGTATTTATATCAGTTGTCTAGTACCCATAACACAAGCTCTGCTTAGCTTGGGACTAGATGATGTTGTGTGTCAGATGTCCAAAATATTTATTTATTTATTTATTTATATTTATTAAGATGGATAAAAAGTAGGTTATTAAGAAATACGATATAATGTGTTATCAACTACTAGTTGAGCTGCGTCACTCTACTTGTGTTTCTCAATAGGAAGGAATACATGCAACATAATTATATTACATTATTCATGCATAATGATTTCTGTAAATCGTAGATGTTATATGATAACCTAGAACCCTTATCGATAAATGGTGCTAATACGACAATTGAGATTTTTTAAATTTAAAGTTCCGGACATTGGTGCCTTTGGAACAAATATATGCCTACGCTTTTCATAAGTATGGATTTATTTAAATATTATAAAGATATTTATAGTAATATCTACTTTTATATTAGTTTAGTTTTTTTCGGCCAGAGATAATATGTATCCGAGTAACTCTAAATCAGGCATCAAATTTCAAAATGTAAGTTGTTTTTGTGCTTCATTGGTCCAGCAGTTACCGTATGCGATTACTAATCTCGAGTTCTCGGGTCTCAGATTCGATTTCGGGCTCGGACTGCTGTTGGTTTTTTCGTAATTATAAATTCTTAACAGCAGTCCGGAGTTTAAAATTTAGCGTGCCTCAGAGTACATTAAGCCGTCGGTCCTGGTTTGTCATGAACATCTATTACAATTTTAATGAGAAGACAATGCCTTCAAATATACTGACAACTGAAATAACCTTCGAATTGAGTTCACCCTCAGGGTTGCGGAGGTCCAATGCGAGTTGCTCCGTTGAAAAACGGATTTTCTGGTTTAACCGATTGAACTAGTAGCCTACTCCAAATAATCTTGGAAATAATAAAAGCCAGGCGATGACTAACGTTAGTTTTTTGTGTACTTTCAAACTCAGAAGTAAGAATTGAATTAAAAATAATAAACATTAAAGCATTTACACGTTATAAACACGACAATAAGAGTGATTAGGTAAAAGGCGTGTTGGCTTATATAAAACGTGACCCAATAAACAGAATGTCGTTTTGTAGAGAAAACAAATTAAGAATTTATTTTAGTCTTGTATGTCACACACATAGACATGGTTGTATTCAAAACACACGCACACAGCGACAGAGTTTTAAGTCTCGAGGCGTCCCCACTAATTTATACGTTCTTTCGCTTTCATTATAATTATTATTCTTGGCAATTTATTTTCGCACACGAGGGGGCAGTGTCTCCCTAAAGGGAGGACGGGGTGGACTTCTTACAAATTCCCGTTTTTCGGTGGAACTTAACGCACCCTTTTCTTGGCCCTTTTTGTTTTTCATTACATTAACTTTTGAGACGGGGATAATGTGTTGTTAGTGTGTGAGTGTAATTTTTAAGGGTAATGAAACGTTTGCTTTTATTTCGTATTCAGTTGACTACTTTCAAAAAACTATAAACAAAATAGCAATATGTATGATTTCAACTATCTGTTCTGTCAGCAGGATATGTTTAGTTATATTATTTTATACGAATTTAGATCTTAAATCTAAAAAAGTAATAACATGAAGTAGTTCAGTTTTTAAAACTATTTTAATAAACAGTTCTACAACACCTTACTCTAGAAGAGTGACATGCATAACACCTTAACTACTTCGACTTGTCTCCCCAATTCCATTCAAAACTTTAAAATACACATTTTACGTTCACATGCACAGAAACGACGAAGAACTTTCACAAAACAAAAACGATTACTACAGACTTCGACTACTTGAAAACAAAACGCAATTTTCTCTTAAGAAAATGAGGGAACTCTTTCTCCCCATTGAAAAATCATCAACACCCACCGCGTATGTACCCGCCACCGTCCACCCTGCAGGGGGGAAGATCTACGCCGCCGACTTGCGTACGCTTTAATTAAAAATAAAACATAAGAACGATGTAACTGGATGAGCCGAGGAGCGAAGGAAAAATGAAAGAGAAAGCCGTCCACCCCCTGCCTAGGAATGGGTGTAAGGGAGGACTGGAAACCGCGTGGAAGTCAGTCGCAGAGCGACCGCCGGGGGGACCAGACCTCCCTCCGCATGCTGCTGTGTCACAACGGAATGACATCACTTTTCTTGTCGCTAATGAAGAGAACGTCTTGGATGGTTGCCTTTTTACTCGCTAAAGGCTTTTTATTCAGACCATGCGTTCTTAGCCCCCACTAATTTATATAATTAGCTTTTTATTTAAATGGATATTTCTTCAAACCAAGCCATCGTTCAAATGTAAACATTTTGAACATGACGTCTACACCAGTTATTGAAATTTATTCCGCTAGGAAATCCTTCTGACGTTCAATTTAAATAATTCACATCTCATAAATAACATCGTGAGCAGCGACATACTAAAGGACGGTGAACAGGATGTCTTAACAAAACAAAACGTCGACCGAAGCTGTCTAGACATTTTAATTTTCCTATCTTTACGTTTCGCGGCATCGACAGATCAGACTCTTTCATTAGTCTCCCCCGCACATGTGGAAGGAAATCTTTGATGTAGACGTCGTTAGTGGTGCGAGCGATAAGAGCATTACAGTTCAATGTACATTCAATATTGTACCACATCATTATTTCGTTGAGACATTTTTCTTTCAAATGGAAAAGTAAAATATAGCAACTTGTATCCGTAACCAAAATTAAGTAGTATTTGAAAAATGGAAATTAGTTTACAATAAATTCATTGCAGTCTGTCCACCCAAGAGGTCTCGGGTTCAAATCCCGGGTCAGGCCAAAAAGTGTTGTTGGGGAATTTTCTCAGGAAATTCCTAATAGCAGCCCGGAGCTTAGAACTTTGGGGGTGATTCACGTCCGTGCCTCGGAGAGAACATAAACCATCGGTCCCGGTTATCATGAACATTTATGGGAATCGTTATTGGGATTAGTGCCCTCAAATTTACTGACAACTAGTTCAACCATAGAATTTCAGTTCCTCCCTTAGGGCTGCGGAGGTCCGATGCCAGTCGCTCCGAGGAAAAACTGATATTAAGGTAAAACTAGTTGAACTAGTAGCCGACCCCAAATTGTATTGGGAATAAGGCTGGGATGAAGAATAAATTCATTTCAGTTTTATTGCTAGTATTCTGTAACAGTTTAACCTTATTTTAACAAAGGGTAATCAACTTATATTTTATTTATATTATTACATTATAAAGATTTATACATGGCTCTGAAAAACTGCTTGCAGCTTGTTAAAATTAATATAAAGACAAGAGAGTTATTAACAACATTGTTACTGAGTTTGCTTTATCTGCACGGTTTGCGTAGTCGTTTAAGCGGTCGCAACGCCGCTAACTACTACACCAAGTGCTGTGGGTTCAAATTTTGGGACTAGACTTTGTGTGATTTACAAGTTGTTGTTCTACGTCTGGGTGTTCTTTGTGTCCGTTTCATGTTTGTTTCTAAACTCCCTCGTGTCACAAAATGAATATTACTAATACAGGAGGAGTAGTTCTCTTTATAAATAAAAAAAGAACATAAAAACATAAGTATGAAATCATTAATTAAATTTTAAATCTCACTGTCTTATTTCCTTCAGTGTTTTATATAAAATAGATAACATCTGATATTGAAGTACCTACACTCGTATATAAACAAGTTACAAGAAGGCAAACAAACAATAAGGAATTTGAAAACAAAACAGAATTGGCAAACATCTCAATAAAAACCAGATGTGTACCCTCTCCGCATACGCTCTCACACTTATTCAAACGTAACTTGGTTGTGGGCACATTCTCATTCAATTTTCTAACCCATTTAAGTCTCAGACGAACTGCTTGCACCAAAAAAAGAATAACTCATTTCCAACCGTAGATTTTCCACGATATAATTTCATAAGCAGTCGGCGTATGTTCGTTTTGCCCCATTTTTCCCTTTTGAATTGATTAGGTAGGTTTATATTGAGTTGTGAATGGAGTTCAAATGTTTTAGTTTTTTTTTTCTGTAGCAGTGAATCGGTTCATTCGGCGCTCTTGTATTTTGTGAAGAAGAAAATATAAGTATTTATTGAAAATTTAATGAAAAAGTCTTATAACGTTACTCGTGTCTTAGTATGATAGGAATAGGAATGAATTTTCTGAGAATACTTCACTGTGGTATAAACGTACGGAAATTAATTATTTTACGAATAAGGACTTTATTTACACATTTAGAATTCTGCTGATCACAACTGCATGGTTTGATATATATTAGTCATATTTAGGCACTATATGTTGCGGACTGGGTTTCGTTTAGGCCTATAGGCGGTTATAGGCCTTGCGGTAATGTTTGGCCTCACGCCAAAAAGATTGACTTCAATAGACACCCGATCTTATATTTTTTATATACAGGTTCTATATTCATTTAGGTTAACGATACTAACGGTTTGTTATCATTTATTTTAATATTTCTTTTGAAACATGTAATTATCGGTAACGTTTTCTTGTAACATACATCCGCACATGTAACGTCTGCAATTAATCGTACTTATTAGAATAAGAATTAAGGGTTATTTTAGTAGTACGTATATATGTATGTAGTGTAAGCGGCACCATAATTAATAATTTTGTTAATTCATGTCATTGCTTAAAACAGCTATGACTTATTTTTATTTAACATTTTAGTAATTTTAATTACCTTAATCAATATCGATTAATATCAACATCGATATTAATAAATATCGATACCTTTATTTTTGTTAGTGTAGCAACATTGTAAAACTGACTTGAGAGTTCGCGCCTCTATAGCGGGGCATTATACTGTAACATTCGGCGCCGTCAACTAATCAGTAGATACAGATTGTAATAATAAATCAGCGATTATTGAAGTAATCCTGTAGTTTTTCTGAGTTGAAGAACTTGATCTTACAGTAGGTAGTATTAATAAAAATGTTAGTCTTTTTATTTAAAAAACCGTATCAGCTTTTGCCGGCAGCTTCGCCTGTTTGAATGTTCGTAATCACGCTAAATATGCTATGTTCTTTTTTAAAAACCAAAGTATCTCAGAGCCAAATTACATTGTAATCGATACAGCGGTTTAGCCGTGAAAGTGTTACAAGCAGACAAATAAACAGACGACAGAGCTACTTTCGAATTGATAATATAAAAATGGATTTATTTATTAAATCAACTACACTAATAGTTTACCCTAAACATACAGTTTATTTTATAAATTAATAAAGGTAATATTGAGGATTGAAAATTGTTCTGTTCAGTTGAGACCTTAAGCTTTGTGGAATGACTGAATTGTAAATAGAACATTTACCAACCATTGTGACCAATGACCTAACCAAGGTAAAAGGAAGCGATGGGTTTATCACTTAGCTAACATCTGGATGTTTATGTATATGTCTTAAGGAATGTTTAAAACAGTCTTGTCTTTGAAGGTAAGGGACTTAACTCCAGTGCATCGGAGAGCACTTAAAGCCGTCGGTATTGGGCTTGATCTATCCCAGTCGTGTCGTATAGCCATCCTATCGGATTGGAAGAATAAAAAGTAATGCACCTGTTTTTTGCGCATACACTTTATTATGGTTTTGATAACTTTTTTTTAATTCAGGAGTTAAAAGGGCCGAACTCTAAAATGAACTCACTTGGAAAACTTGGTACAAAAATAAAGAAATGAGAATTAAACTTAACAATTTATATTATCTATTGGACACAATTATAAATTAACCTACCATTATTGGAGACTACGGAACCTTATTCTATGCGAGGCCTGACACGCACTTGTCAATTTTTTTTATATTAGTATGGATTTATTAAGATAGTGGAACTTTTGATATTGTAACCACTCGTCAAGATACTGAAATCTGATAAATGTACTAACGAACGTGATAATCCCTATTTATCCCGCGGGTGTCGTAAAAGGCGACTAAGGGATAAACTACGCAAGACAACATCGATGCAAAGAGAAGGAAAACTTGAAACCAACCCTGTACCAACCCGTCTGGCCAGTGTGGTATAGTAGGCCAAAACCTCCTTTTTAAGGAGAGGCCTACGTCCAGCAGTGGACTGTTAAAGGCTGTTGATGTTGATGAACGTTATAACACCCAGTTACGCTTCAGCAAAGAATGGGCCAAGTTCTGCTTGGCAATAAAAAATCCATTTAAAATATTAAATTATGGTAAACAACTACACTAAAATGGTGATTAGAATTAAAAACCCTTATTTAAATTTTTTATGCTATCGGGAACCACATCTTTTAAACATAACTATAACGCTTAAAATATATTATTCATAAGATTGTACAAGAAAACCACGAGGGTGCCAGTTTTAAGCTTAGCTAGGCCTGCTTAATGATCCAATTCCTGTCATGTTCAGGAAAGGGTTTACCCCCTAAAAAACTTGAAACAAACCCCGCAAAAACCGAAGACGTTCTCTCTATCGCACCACCCTGTGAGGAAGGTGGGGTAAAACCACCCACAAGGAGGCACGTTGAATAATTATAAAAGAAATAAGATAGACATTGACTTCGCCACGTCAGCTCGTAGATGAATAATAATGGATTTTTGTTTACGTGTGTATCAGCCTTTTTGAGTCGTTATAAGCTTTTATGGATTCAAATATTGTTGCCTGAATAAACAGGTTATTAAGGCAGCCAAGAAATTTAACGATTTTGCAGTAGATATTAGCGAAGATAAAATGTATATTGTGAGTTAATGGTTCTTAATTTTAAAAGACTTTGTGAAAGTATGTTGAGTAACAATTCTAAGACTTAATATAATGGGCTAATATTTGAACTAAGGGTTACGTAACACATAACATAGTGTATGTAGTACCTATATTAGTTTACTGAGAGATAAATTAATTACTTAAATATAGAGAGAAAAATATTAGAGAAAACTGAATTCAAAAAACCTATTTAAAATACTAAATTATATTCCTATTAATGAAACGATTTATTCATGTATATGAGCATAGACATTATTATATGAACTAAACTAAAAGTGTTTTAGGTTCTCCGATATTAATAAAACTATTTCAAACATGTAATGATGATTGTTACCGCTGGTAGGAGCTGGATACGAGTAGCCGAGGATCAAACTAAGTGGCATGGAATCGGAGAGGCCTATGTAGTGGACTGCGATAGGTTGATGATGATGATGAATCATGATTGTTTAGAAAGAAAAAACTAAAATTTAAAGCAAAAATTTTTTTTTGGTATTCTGTTCTGCTAATGCTTCACTTGATGATCGATGTTACTGCTCAGTTTTAACGTCGATCCTTATTTTGTCGTCGAAAATGATCACGTAGTTTACGTATCTATACGTGAAACTACATGTTAAGGTAAAAATTGCATAGTTTTTTTCTTTTAATCTCGACTCGGCTGTTCTGTTCGATTAATAGTTTATTGATCGAACAGAAAACTTAGTTGTAACATTTATTTTTTTAAGTTTTAGCCAGTTTAAAATAGTTTAGTGGCAATACAACTAAGTATTAACATAGAAAATTAACTTAATATTTCAATAACAGTCTAAAGCGGTCATAGTTATGTAGAAAATATGAAAAAGAAATAAGGATCTACCCATTACTTGGAAATTGCATAAGATATTAATTACTTTTAAAGACTTAGAGTTATACAATATTAAAAATAGAAACTATACAACTGCAAAATGTAATGCAGAAAAAATACAATTTACTTTTTCCTACAATTCTCAGGTAAGTCAGCTGAGTGAATGCAAAGATGTAGCAAAAACGCCAAGTATTGAAGCTAAAGCAATAAACAGTAGAGAGTGCAAGAGGTGCAGTGCAGGAAAAGTAATCACGGTTCAACGTAACTTTGTTTGATGGCGACCGACTGAACAGTGGGCTGATTCACTGTATGGCGAAGCCACAGAATATTAGTAGTTTAGATCTTTACACGGCTACGTGATTAAATAATTGTTTTACTGAAGTTAACGTACGTGCCGCCAAACAATAGTAATATTATAATATTATAAATAAGGAAGAACAAATAACATATTGTCAATTAAGCAATTAAGTAAATAATATTTCTTCCTGGCGCCCCACCTAAACCTGTACATATTACATTGTATATAAGCTTTAGTTTAAGTTGAATTAGATGGAGTCAATACGGAGTCTTACAGAGATAAGAGAGTCATTAATAAAACATTACAATCAACGTGTCGTCTAATTGACTCCCTGGGATAACACGCAATACACTGCTTCAGATGAATTAAATTTTTATTTTGAAATACAGTTTTTTCTCGACTGCGTCAGATGGAAGGGTATGTTTTTCGAGCGTATGCGTGTGTATCATGTCCATTTCTTTGGTCTATAGTCAAAACAGCTTGACGGATTTTACCATATTAGGTATCGTTGAATTCGTTAGAAATGTGGTAATAGCACAGGCTGTATAAATTTTCATTATTTTTTTCTTACCCTAGTAAGAGAAGTATCAATGAAAGATTTGAAAAAGACCTAGGTAGGTTTTTTTTTAACAGCTTTATATGTTAAGCAACATATTATACAGTATGTTATCTGGACTCCTTAAATAGAAAAATAGAATAAATAATCAATTCATTAACAATAAATGGCAGTACTAAAACAAACTATTAACTTCTACTTTTGCTGTTCTTACTTTATACTAGACTGAAAGGGCTTAAAAATATCAAACATTATTTAGTGATGGGGATTTAGGTTACCATTACGAAAATACTTAAAAAACACATCTTTTTATATTAAATAACAAATTTTGATAACTGAAATAATTTAAAAAAAATTGAAAAATAATAATAATTTATAACATGAAATCTGTTAAAAAATCTCACAGTCCAACCACGTTTGTCGTCGGAAAACGACCAGGCAAGGGGAGGTGGAGGCAAAGCGGAACAGTGTAAATTGATTACGAGTAAAATTGTTAGCCGATGAGTGCGACTACTTATATGCACCTCGGAGGAAAATGAAATATCTCGGTGATGACGGTGTTTAACGAAATGTCATTTGCTCAGGTTTGTAATGGCACACTGTGTGATGACATGTTAAGTTTTAAGTTTAATGGTGCCTTGTTTTGTAAATTTATAATATGTTTCTATTGAAGACTGTGGTATACTTCTTATGCCATCTTTTAGTTAAATAAGTTACTAAAACGACAGGTCATGCAGTGCTTTTTACGATCTTCAAAAAGGTATTATTTTGTCTAGACTGCGATAGGCTGATGATGATGATGATACATGGCTGATAATTTTAACACAAATTACAGTACAAAAAAAAAATTAATTCTAGGACAATTAGTGATAAAATGACGGTGAGACAAAACTTATTACTTAATATCTATTTCTGGTTTTGTAAAATACAAAATTTTAAGTACTTTGAAGAAAATTGATCAGGACGTAATTATGTTTTTAAATGTCACTTTTATCATTAAGCAAATTATAATCATATAAATGTGTATTCTATACAGGTATAATAACATATTCTAAAAAGTCAAACTTCATTACTAAAGGCAGTATAGAATCATAATTATTCAAAATATTAAGGCCTGTTCAGTACAAATTTTGAAGGGTGACCCTTCAGTTAACGCAATTCCGTAATCCATTTTAAATTGAGACAAAGAAAAAAAAACACAAAAAAAAAACAAAGCTCAGCTCACATGCACAGAGTATAATTAAAGAGTAGAAATGAATATTTAAATATCTGTGGAGGGCTCGTGTCACAATGACGAGCGGGCCAAATCTAAATAGATACGTATTTTTGGCTCTCAAGTCCCGTCTACACTGAGATATTTTTGGCTCATATATTTTATCCTTAATTGTGTCTTATTAAACAAGACTTAGTAGGCTTCTTGGAAGTATTTTGCGGTTGATTTGATTTTTGAGTGTGTTATTGTCTGTTTTCTTTTTCATTTCAGAATTCGGGAATAAAAAAACCATGTTTAATATTATCTCATTTAAATTGTTATATTTATTTTTAAGCCGTCGTATTCTTTAGTATATGTATTTTCAGTGCGTGCATGCCGCATACATGTTAGTTATAGCGGTAAATAGTCACACTTTTCTGTGGTTTATTACTTTAAAGATAATGACATGAAATAGAATAACAATAATATAATAATAAATATTTCGGGCATCTAACACATAAAATAATCTAGTCCCAAATTAAGCAGAATATATACTATACAATGGGTACTATACAAATTATATTAATACAGATATACTTTTTTTTTGATAACACATACTTATTATACATAGCTGCCTACGTTGGTCTAGTGGTTAGCGTATGCGACTGCTAATCAAGAGGTCTCGGGTTCAACTCCCGGGTCGGGCCAAAAAGTGTTTTTGGGATTTTCTTAGGAAATTCCTAATAGCTGTCCGGAGTTTGGAAGTTTGGCGGTGATTCACGATCGTGCCTCGGAGAGCACGTAAAGCCGTCGGTCCCGGTTGTCATGAACATCTATCGCAATCGTTATTGGGATGTCAATGCCCTCAAATATACTGACAACTAGTTCAATCTTCGAATTTCAGTTCTCCCTTAGGGTTGCGGAGGTCCGATGCCAGTTGCTCCGTGGAAAAACTGAAATTCAGGTAAAACCGGTTGAACTAGTAGCCGACCCCAAATAAACTTGGGAATAATGGCTAGGAGGATGACATATTTATTATACTTATATATTAAATATTTGCCGATCATACAAACATTTGGTCCGACCCGGAAATCGAATTTCATAGTTCACGTTTCAATTGTCAATGTACATTTTTCTTAAAAAGATAATTTCATTATAAAAATTTCTTGGTCAATTTTATACTTAATGTTTATACATCACTTCATACTTCAAATAAATACAAAGATATATATTATGATATATGTTAAATTGGCTTGTAAAATGTATGTCCCCAGTGTGCCTCAAACAACTTCGCCGGCGGGACAATCCAAAGATACAGATATACGTTGAGGGGTAGAAGAGTTTGCCAAAAATTATAATTTTAATTGCGGTCCCCTTTCCCCCAACCTCCTCAGGAAACTGCAACTTGAGCTATAAATATGAAACATACCTGTTTTTTTATGATTTAATTACTTTTTGATATGTAAAAATGAATTTGCATGGTTATCATGAGGATACATCTCATTTAAGGTGAAATTGTTGTTTTGGTTTAAATAACAAGTTGAAAACACGCAGCTGCAATACTTTGAATTGAAAACGGTTGATGCTGGGCAGTTGTGTCTATGCTACTTGGTGGTAGAATTTCTATATTGCGATTCAGGACTAGTAGTTACTCCGTACAGTTTCGTGGTTTTGTGTTTCTTCTATAGATGGCTTTGTTGTATGTTTTTGCTTGTGCTATATGTGGAAGTCGCTACATTAATATTATACTTACAGACGTTATGAAATACAATAATTTGAACATAAAAAAGTGTTTGAGTATTGTGCACAAATTAGTCGAAGCTCATTGTCTAGCCTTATCATTATCATCAAAAACTTTAACAGTTTACATCTGGATATAGACCTCTCCTTAGAAAGGTGGTTTTGGTCAATGCAAAGATGAGTAGGATTGGTTAAAGTTTTCCTTCTCTTTGTCTCAAAATCCCCTCTTAATACACCTACAGGAGTGTCCGTGTATATTCAGGAAGGCAGAAGGGAGAGCTGTCCCTAACTTCTCCTGAGCTATTGAGCAGTGATACTGCAAGGATGCTTTGCCCTATTGGCAAAGGTACCATATCATATATGCTCGCCAATAGTTCCCTAAAGCTCTGCGACAGTCCAGCAATATTTACACATATATATACTTTTAACATTATACATATAGAGTAAATTACGATATAGACAGAAATTGATTTGATATATTACAGTGTGTGTTAAGCAAAACCACACTTAGAAACTAATTAGGAAATGAAAGTGCTAAAAAATTAAAATCGTTACACAAAGTCTCCGATTACGTTGAAGGTACAATTGTAAACTCTAAAAACGCATACAGGATAAATAGGGGTAGTAATACTCCATAATCATAATCTATCACCACACACTCATACACCAAAAAAGTAAATTTGTAGCACAACACATAAATAAAGCCACACACAATTTTTCCAACCGACATCCCATAAGTAAACCTCTCATTTCCTGTGAACCTTAAAAAATTAATGACTCCCAAAACACATACGCACAAAAACAATGGGGCCTGAAGGTAGACAGCCGAAAATTCGCAAATAAAGCGACCGTTAACAATTTCCTTTAACTCATTATCTGCGAATGCGTTTCGTATGCGAAATTGACGGGGTATTTTTGGTAACGATGTTAATACGTGTGCAGTTTTATTAATTGCTGCATGTGTATAAAGGTACGGCAGGGCTGATGCGGCAAATCGCTCGGGGTACTAATTGACGTGCAAATATGTTTATTATACATGTTCATTAGGGAGATTTTTTTTATATAGCCTTCCAAAGTGACTCTACTCTGGCTGAGGGACAGCATGAGTAGAATTCAGGAATAGGGGTCACCATCCTTATTGTAAGGGGATGCAATGCAACATGGTGATCCATGCCATGGCGGCCTGGTCAGTTGTTTCTGCATGATGCATAATGATTGGCGCCTCCGGTCTCACGCTCACCAACGAAATACGACAGCAAGTATGCTGTCATTATTGGGATGATCTTCTGTGTGAGGGTAGTACTGCCCTGGTCGAACCGGCCCATTCATGCTGAAATCAGTGCGGCTCTTCTGCCTACTATTTATATTAGATTTAATTCACCATAGTGTGGGTCGCCGTGCCATTGTCGGCACTGACAGTGAACATTTTTTGTAAATTTATACAAAAATGTTTATAAAAGTTATTGAAAGATGATATTTTTATTAGAATATAAAATACCTAATCTAAAAATAGAAATAGTCTGTGTAAATCTATCATAATAATATTTAATTCTCGTATCATGTTCTTGCTCACGATGATCTCCGAAACTAGAACAATTTTCAAGTTTTATTTTCAATGTTTGTTTTGTTATTGTATTTGTAAGATAGATAGTTAAAATCGCTTAAACAAATAAGAACCGAGCATGTTTTAAAAGAGACGCAGCTGAAGTTGCGTGGATTAGCTAGTATTTATATATGTACCTATAACAAATTATCGGGTAGTGTAAATACAACCCGAAAAAGTATCTGAGATAGACTGAATGCAAAATAATATGGAAGATTGAAGTATGTATGTACTCGTAACCATATTTTCTCTTCAAAAAGATAACTCACGCATTAGGAATATAAATCTGGGGTCGCGGGGGACTTTACAAATATGCATGAAAAGGACACAAAGAACACCCAGACTTAGGACAACAATTTGCGAATAACACAAGGTGTTGTCCCACGTAGGATTTAAACCCACGACAGTTGGCGAAATAGATTTCGGTGTGGCGACCGCTTATACCTCTAGGCCAAATATGCAGTCAATTAGTTTGAATAGGTCGAAACTGACCATTTTCAAGAAGAAAGATCTTCTCTCTTCTAAATAAGCCTATTTCGGTATAAAACATTCAAATAATGTACACAAATGATTTCTTCTATTAGTGTACTTCTAACGAAGAGAAACTCATCAGAATTAAGAACTTCATTAAAAACTCAAGAAAATATTATTATTGTTTTTCATGGACACTTCAGAAATATGAGGTAGAGTTAATCTAAAGCCAAGATTACTGCACAGTACGTACTCGAGTGAAGTTAAATAGGTTTGGTTTCAGCGGTCGGCATCTCACCGGGTAATGTGCTTCGAAGACGTTTCAGTGTAGGTAGAGCTTTATGTCGATGATTTATATCGATGTCTTAATAAACTTCGCCTTATACGCAGCACTAGTCGTGTATATTTTAAGGAAGGATATTAGTTCTTGTGAACTTTAAGTAAAATTTCGCGGAAGAAGGAACCTCAATCTTAATGGTAAAAAGCATTTTTAAAGCATATTTGTTATACATGTTAGATTTACGCAAAGCAAGTACAGGAAACTATATATGTTGAATATAAAGTTAGAACCATTATTGCAAGTAAACATACGACAATTTATGTATATGTAATATTGGTTTACGAAATGAATACAAAAAGGGTTAACACTTAAAAAAAATATTAACATATAAAGAAATCGCATAAAATCAAGAAGAACACACTCCTTTCTCATAAAAGCCTAAATTGAATCAATTTCGTAGACAATCATGATTTACTCATAGTATACTACATAGATAGTTACATTACAATGGCTGACAATCAATGAAACTATGTCCTTGTTTGACATTTTAGTAGAATAAAAACGTTTCAAGATTTTTTCTAGATCTTTCTTCTCCGTAAATATGGCACTATAAATATTAACGTTCAGTTTTATCGATACGATGGTAAGGTACTCTACAGGGGGAGTGGGGTCGGGCGGTAACTCATGCAAAAATCCCGTCTCAGGTAGAATGAAGTCCAAGAGCTTAGCAAGACACGAAGAAATACGAATGTAGCAAAATATGGATATTGTATTTTTGAGTGGCTTGTTTTGTTCTAATATCGTTCTAGTATATTTTGTTCTAGTATCGATTTTAAAGGTGCGAGTTGAAAGGGTATTGTTAGGTTGCACGTTGAAGTTGAGTTAGTTGGTCAGGCTTATACACTTATTGTAAGTAATAACCAGAACCAAATCTAGACACTTGGAACTCAAAAGCCTCCAGTCCAAACTTATGGGGAGGGGAGGTCTGGAGTCCTGTAACTTCATTCACACGTATAATTAGGAATTTATTCGGTTTAAAAACACCCTGTCAAATTGATCTCAAGCTAGGCAGAGTGTAATGAACTACGTATTGTTTTTTGTAAATGAGGGAGTCAAATTCAGTCTATTCTGCTTGATGGAAAAAATGAGAGAATCTTAGAATAGTGCTTGTATCTTATAGGGATACACTGGAGCTTAGTAGCTCAATGAAAACATGTTTTGAAGTTATAAACCATTTAATGTGGTTCTTAGGATATTTTACAAATTTTTGTATGCTAATCGTGTAATGTCTACTTGCAAGTGTATATAAAGGTAGAAGTACGGTAGACCAATATAATAAAAAGATTTCTCGAAGTACCGACAGTTTGGTACTGCTGGGCCAATGTCAGGCGCAAACATCTTCCCCGCCGTTAAAAGTCACAGAGTTTTAACCTTCAATCAACGGCTCTGTAGCTGGTAGCGGGCAGAGACGCGTAAACGGTCTTCGGAAACTTCCTCTGGTTGTTTGGACGTCAGCAACACGACTCACGCCATCAGATCCAGGAAAGAGCTTCGTAATGCGTCCCAAACGCCAGCATAATGGGGGTAGATTATCCTCGTGCAGTAGTACCAAATCTCCAATAGATAATGCCTTGTCGTCCTTGCGCCATTTAGATCTTTGCTGCAATTCCGCCAGATATTCACGTTGCCATCGTTGCCAGAAGTGCTGCCGAACTTATTCTAGTCTTTCATAACGCCTTAAATTGGTTAACTTGACATCGATAAAGTTTGGTGAAGGCAGTGCAGTCAAAGATCGACCAATCAGAAAGTGCCCTGGAGTCAGGAAGTGAAAATCATTAGGAGACGAGGATATAGGACAAAGGGGACGGCTATTCAAAATGGCCTCAACTTGTGCGAACAACGTGGACAGTTCCTCGTAGGTTAGATGCGTGTTCGCCATTGTGCGCCTAATATGGAACTTAGCTGACTTAACCCCGGCCTCCCAGATACCGCCAAAGTGCGCCGCGTAAGGAGGAGAAAATGAAAAGTTAATCTCTTCTTCACCCATGAACTCACTTATTGCTTCGCGATTACATTTGAAGAATTCACCGATTTCTTTGGCGGCGGCTACAAAATTACGTCCGTTATCACATAAAATCTCAAGAGGTTTACCGCGTCGAGAGATGAATCGCCGGAGAGTAAGAATAAAAGCGTCACTAGAGAGATCGCTCACCGCTTCCAAGTGGACACATTTGTATCTTAGGCAGACGAAAATACATAGATAACATTTGGAAGTACGTGAACCGCGCCCTTTCCTGTTTAATACAAAGAAAGGACCCGCGAAGTCTATACCTACACTGCGGAATGGGAAATCCACCGTAACACGCTCTGAAGGCAAGTTCCCCATCAAGGGAGATAAAGTCTTGCCTTGTACTCTCCTGCATCGAACGCAATTATGGACAGTTCGCCTTGCGAGGCGTCGACCATTAATAGGCCACACATACTCTCGGACGCTCGCAAGTAGAAGCTGTGGTCCAGCATGCAGTTTGTGCAAATGCTCACGCTCGAAAATGAGCTTGGTGAGACGATGAGATGAGTGAAGTAAAATGGGGTGTTTACTGTCAAATGACAGAGATGACGCTTCCAGTCGGCCACCTACTCGTATCAAACCATTTGCATCAATGAAAGGTGTAAGAGATAGAATGCCGGACCTGGAGCCGAGGGGCTTGTTTTTAATTAGTGTATCATAATCATCGTGAAAGGATTCTTTCTGTGCCACACGACATAATAGATTGAAAGAATTTTGTAACTCTTGTACACTGAGTACTCCTGTATGCTTGGATTTAGGGTTACGTATATTATGAATAAATCTTAACACGTAGGCATATACTCTCTTTAATCTTATAAGAGTTGAAAATCTATCGAATTGTATAACTGGAATATTATCGGTTCGGTTAATATACGATTTCAATTCGGGCAAATCAGTCATATGCTGATAAGGTTTGGACAATGTGGGCCAAGACTCTTCTTTTAAATGCAGAAAGCCTGGTCCGGACCACCATAAATTGTTGTCCATCAGTTCCTGGGGATACACACCACGTGAAATAAGGTCCGCAGGATTGTCTGCAGAAGGAACATAGTGCCAGGAAGATGGGTCCGTGGCTTCTAGAATTTCTGCGACTCTGTTGGCCACAAAGACCTTTAGCTTTCTAGAGCTTGTATGCATCCATGATAATACTACGCTGGAGTCACACCAATAGTATCTGCGCTCTATAGGAAGTCGAAGAGACTCGACAACTGCCTTGCATAATCGAACTGCAAGCACAGCAGCGCACAACTCCAATCTAGGAATTGTACATGGTTTGACAGGTGCCACCTTAGACTTAGAACATAAAAGATTCACGTAAATATTACCTGTGGCATCAATAGACCTGACATATATACAAGCGCCATATGCTCGCTGAGAGGCATCGCTGAACGTATGCAGTTCAGTCACAACTGGTGAATCACATAAGACACGTCTCGGTAAGGTTATTGAAGATAGATATGATAAGCTATTATTAAATTTGCACCACGCTTTCTCTATCTCTCTTGGTAGAGGATCATCCCATCCTATTTTATCAAGCCACAACTGTTGCATTATTAATTTAGGAATAATAATACAGGGGCTGATAAACCCTAGTGGATCAAATATTTTAAATGATGTTGATAATATGTATCTTTTAGAGATAGTATTATCGTTAGGCGTAAGCTCAAAGGAGTAGTGCAGACGATCTGTCTTTGAGTCCCATCCCAATCCAAGAGCGCTTGCCGATTCGCTTATAATAAAGGCATCAGTGGATTTAGATGAGCAAGACTCGAGTAACTGACTGGAATTTGATTGATACTTACGTAAATTGAAACAACCTGCCCTTAAGGTCTCTGAAATAGATTTTTGAATTTGAATTAACTCGGTCTCAGAATCACAACCGGTTATAATATCATCAGCATAAATATCATGCTGTATAATGGTTCTGGTTAAGGGATCCTTGCACTCCTCGCCCAGTTGCCAAATGCACCTCGCACTTAAGTAACTGGCACATGCAAATCCGTAAGTGACAGTGTTCAGTTGCAAGACTCGTAGAGGCTGATGTTCTGCTTCTCTCCATAGAATAAGTTGTAGATTTCGATCAGACTCGTGCACCACTATTTGGCGGTACATTTTTTCTACATCTGCGGTCAAAATATACCGATAGTGACGAGCCCTGATTAATATGGAGAAAAGTGAGTCTTGAATCTGAGGCCCTATCATTTGCAAGTCGTTCACAGAAAGGCCGGAGGTTGTGGGAGCTGAAGCATCGAACACAACTCTCATTTTAGTTGTCTCACTATTTTGCTTGAAAACAGGGTGATGAGGTAAGAAAAAATGTAAATTAGATATAGGTTGAGATAATGTTATCTCAGATAGGTGCCCTAAACTCTCGTATTCCCTGATAAATTCGATATACTGAGACTTTACTTCTGGCTGTTTTCTAAATCGTTTCTCTAGATTGTAGAACCTTTTCCTTGCCATAGTGTATGAATCCCCAAGACAATGAATTGACCTAACTAAAGGTAACCTAACACAAAACCTACCACTTTCTAAGCGGCAGGTGTGTTGTAGAAAATGTTGCTCACATGCTTGCTCACAATCACTTAAAAAGGTCTTTGTTGGAATTTCTTCTAATTCCCAAAACCGACTTAGGCTAGATTCTATATTATTATTTTGTGAATAATTCATAATAATGTTATTACACTTAATAGTATTCTTATTGTGTATAGTCTGAAATGGCAAGGGTCCTCCTATCAACCAACCCAGTTGTGAACTATGCAACCGGGGATAACCGGGACCCAGGGACTTCTGTTCACGACCAATGATATCCCAGAACAAATCAGATCCTATGAGTACATCAATCTGAGACGGCTCATAAAAATTGGGATCAGCTAGGATTATGTTCTTGGGTAAGTTAATTGAACTAATGTCTATGTGTGTGTTTGGTAGTACACCTGTTAGGTTTTTCATAATATAAAAACTAGAAACTACATTAAATGAAGTATGTTGTGATTTTATTAGGGCAATGCAATACTCGGTAATTGTACCTGAAGTATTGTTACCAAAACCAACGACATTTGTAGCATCAGTAGAACAGGTTGTAAGTGAGAGCCTTTGTTTTAGATTTAACGTGATAAATGATGACTGACTGCCACAGTCAAGTAGGGCGCGTACTACTTCAGATTTACGCGTCTTAGGGTTTTCGATAACTATAATTTTTTTTATTTATTTATTTTTAACACTTTCTGCATTACATTTGCATAAGGCGGACTTAATGCCATATGGCATTCTCTACCAGCCAACCTTTGGATGGTGCAGTAAGGACATGGCAGGTGTCTTCTCAAAAATAGGTGTCAAGACTATATTTATAAAAGGATATAATATAGATTTATATAACACTTAACATATATAATAATTATATAAATACATAAATATACATAACATACAAACACATACATACGTACACACATACACACACGTATATACATATATGCATACATAGTGAATATACAAAGTTATATCTGAGATATATACGGATAATGAGATTACGAAGATATTTCGGCCAACTGTTTTAAATAAATTTCCCTGACTTTAGCCTTAAATGTAATACGGTTAGTTATTTTCCTGATCTCCAGTGGGAGCGCATTCCATAACAAAATGGACTCAACTACGAAAGAGGAATGGACAAGAGAAGAAGAGTGTTTTGGGCATAAGAGTAGAAGATTATTAGTGGAGCGAAGTTCTCTGTCATGGTTGGAACATAGCAATTTAAGCTGTGAAGTAAGGTAAGTAGGGGCTGTAGGATTGTTAAGTAGAGAATGAAGGGTAGTCAGGGCCCGCAAGCTACGCCGCTGACGTATAGGTAACCATGACAGCTGGGTTCGATAGCTGGTGACATGATCGTACTTGCGCAGATTGAAGATGAACCGAATGCAGTTATTGAGAAGTCGGTCAAGTTTGTTGAGTAGATCTGCATTCAGATCGAGGTAGCAAACATCACAGTAATCAATGATTGGGAAGATCAGGGCCTGTACAAGCATCAACTTGGTAGTAGGTGGGAGAAAGTTCTTAAGCCTATACAGTGATCGCAAGGCTGCGGTAACCCTCTGACTCACGCTCCCAACATATGGTTTCCAGGTGAGATTAGAGTCGATCAATAAGCCCAGATCTCTAACAGACGAGCTCATTGGTATAACGGATCCGTTGTAGACGATTGGCGGCAGTTTTGGTGTGTCTATTCTGTATATCATACTAGGACTTCCCACGATTATTGCCTGACATTTGGCAGGGTTAACACTCACGCCGAACCGCTCTGACCAGTTTTTGATTGCTTCCAAATTACTGTTTATATTTTCCACTGTTTCTGTCAAGTCATCAAGGCTAGTATGTAAATAAATTTGAAGATCATCTGCATACAAATGATACGAACACCGAAGGTCTAGAGTAATGAGGTTGATAAACATCGAAAATAAGAGAGGAGATAATATGCCACCCTGCGGAACGCCAGCAGCGAGATCACGCCAGCTTGATGATGTTTCATCAATACGGACCGACTGCTGGCGTCCACGAAGATAAGATGAAAACCATTCCAGTGCTTCGGAGGAGATCATATAGTGAGTTAGGACGGCTAAAAGGATGTCGTGGTCAATCATATTAAAGGCGTTAGTGAAATCAATCAGGACCAGGACGGTAACTTTAGCATTCTCCACACCATTCCTAATGTCGCTGGTCATTTTAAGCATAGCCGTGACAGTGCTATGCCCAGGTCTGAATCCTGACTGAAAGGGGCTGAGGATGTCGTGATGAAGGATGTACTTAGAGAGTTGCTTGTGAACACAAGCTTCTAGTACCTTGGATAGGAAAGGAAGGATTGATATAGGTCGGAAATGGCTGGGGAGAGAAGGATCGGGAATCTTTGGAAGAGGGCGTACATATGCTCTACGCCATTCAACTGGGAACTGTCCGGAATAAAGGGAGAAGTTAATAATATGGCATACAGCAGGAAGAATTTGGTCTAATATGGTGATAACCATAAAGCGACTTATCTCGTCACAACCCACGGCCTTGGATGTTATTTTGACAATGGTATTTTTAATCTCATCCGATGCAACTGGAGAAAATGAAAAGGCTTCGATGTTCTGCCGTGGAAGTCCATTAACATACCCGAGAGTTTGACTCTTAATTTGGGACGACATTAAAGGAGATGTGATGAAATGACAGTTCATATCGTCCAAACCAACAGTCGCAGAGGTACTGGTATGCTGACAGTTACCTACACCCAAAGTCCTAAGGAACTTCCAAATAAAAGCGGGCGTTGAAGAAGATATATTTTGGAGAATGTGGTGGCGTTTAGCGTTACGTATCATTTGGTTGCATCTGTTTCTTGCAGTTTTGTAGATGGTCCAATTACTCTCGGAACGGGTTTTTTTAAATTTGCGAAAGGTCTGATCTCTACGGCGCATCGCCATTCGTATGCTTTCCGTTAACCAGGGTGCGGGTGCGTGTTTCATCTTGATCTTTCTCACGGGCGCGTGCTTATCATATAAATTGCGAATACTATCATTGAACACCCGTACCTTGCCATCAACTGTAGCATTCTCCTCCATAGGTGCCCAGTCAATCGCACCGGCATCCATGCGCAATTTAGCGATGTCCATTCGGGCGTAACTACGCTTTGACAAGACTTTCACCTTCGGCTTAGGGATCTTTAGGATATAGGATAGGAAAATGAGATCGTGATGGGAAAGTCCTGGGGCAGGATATTGACCGTGAGAGGATACAAGGGAAGGAGATGAGGTAAGTATTAGGTCCAGCCAAGTATCATGTCCAGAATTATTATGGTGTGTAGATTGGAGAGGAGAAACATGAAAATTGGCCGACTCTATAAGGTTAAGGAGTCTACGAGTTCGGGGGTTAAAGGAGTCAAGGAGATCGGTATTGAAATCCCCCATGATTATATGATGTGCATACTCAGATCCCAAGGATTCAAAGACCGATTCTAAATCAGTGAAGTAATTGACGGTAGGAGGACAGTATATTACACCTATGATGGCTTTTGCACCCTTATGACAAATTTCAAGAAAAAGGTACTCGGCGGAGTCGCTAGCGCCACAAGAAGTTGTGACGATTTTATGATGAAAATCGCTACGTAAGTAAATAGCTACTCCGCCACCTCTGCGTCCGATACGGTCATTTCGGACGAGAATGAAGCCAGGAAGAGAGTAAGAAGTGGATAGAAGTTGAGGTTTGAGCCAGCTCTCGGAGATCAGGATGGCATGAACATTAGCGTTACTAAATGCTTCTAGAAGTTCGCCGTGGTGACATGGCACGCTTTGTGCATTCACGTGACAAACATTGAACAACCGGTCCGATCGCAGGCTAAAGGTGTGTTGAATAAAATCCCCTAGTGTACCAGGGGCTGAACCGAAACTTCCATCGTCAGACAATATGTCGTCATCGTTGGCTGAGTGGTACGAATCATCGTCGTCAGACATAACCTTTAAATAAATAAGTATATATATATATATAAATATATCCTATAAGAAATTAATATTCAATAAAAATACTACAATAATAAAAAGCAAACTACAATGTGACCAAAATTATCAAAGTCACATCACTATTGGTAATTAAAAGGTGCAACTTTCCTCCTCTGAACCATCCGCCAGCCGCCACCGGTACTACAAGAAAACACAAAAACAAAACAGTTTAACAAGAAATATCTAAACACATTTTAACAAGATGTAAGTAAAATGTAAGACAATACAAAGCAGAACCGAACACAATTAAAAAGCAATAAATATATATTAACCTGTACCGTCACAATACATCACTGCCATTTCGGAACGAAACTAGTGTGTGTCAACATGACACCACTGTCAAAAAAGAAAATTTAGTATTGAGTTTCTATTGTTATTGTGGCAACAATCGATTGAATATTATTTTAGTAAGTGCTTAATTCGCGGGTAATGTGATTCATTGTTACATAAAAAGGCAAAGGATGATGAAAGTGACGCATGAATAATTGTCTAAATGTATGAACATGATTGTATAAAGCAGGTACATAGGTAAAACAATCCGATGTGATGAAACTTAATTACTGTATAAAATTTACATTACTTTGAACGAGAAGATGTCTTGGAGCCAGCACTGTTCGACTTAGATGCTAAAACGCTCTTCGGGTATTTCGTCATTAGGTCGTGGAGCTGTTCTGTGGTTACCACCTTGTGTCTGGTTTCATCTGGTGCCAGCACACATATGACCCCCTCCCGCGTCCAACAAGATCTCATGCCAAAGTACTGACGCGCCTGAGCAAACACTGCCTGTCGCCCTCTAGTCAGGAATTCTCTTACTGTAATAGAGGTGCCCTTTAGCTTGGTCTTTGCCCTCCAGACAGCTGCTTTTATATTCTCTTTTGAGAAACGCACAAGAATAGGACGGTGGTTCTCATTGGTAGGACTGCCCAGTCTGTGACAGGCTGTGATTGACTGTGTAGTGATGTCGGCGATGGCAAGCTTGTTGTTCACAATTCCAAGCACAAGTTTCAAGCAGTCCTCATTGGGTGTCTCAGATACTCCAGAGACTAATAAAGCCTTACGGCGGTGCCTAGTTTCAATGCCATCTAACAGCATAGAGCATTCCGCTATTTGTTTTCGGAGTAATCCTAGCATTGAAAACATTAGTTCCCTGAATGTTCGGAATTCTTCAGCAACTTTAGCGACGGTGTCCTTGCTGGTCGCACTGCCTTGGATCTGCGCCTCCAACTCATTCATTCTATTGGTGAAGCACTCCTCAAGGTTCTTCTGTGCCGCAGCAATATCAGTTAACTGAGGCATGCTGTTATAATGTTCTGTGCCAAGATATAATAATTATGTGAATTATGATAGTTTTAGACCTATAAAGATAGTAGTGACAGCTGGCAGATGATCGACTGATTATTGGGTGTTAGTATACATTAAATGAGTCACAAACACTAACACACTTGAGTCACTGCATATAACATTCAACAAACTTAAATAAATAGTATATATATAAGATTCACTATTTTTAATCACTTTTATTATCAGAGCCAAAAAAAAGTCAACTTTTTCTTCACCTATAAGAGCTGTGGAGAGGATTGCCTGGTTGACAGACTGGTTACTATAGCCAACCACCGTCTCCGATGTATTGGTAGTATCGACTCCACTGTTTGCACTCTTATCTGTGTTAACTGGGAGATGCAACATAGTGTTGTGTCTTTCGTTGCATTTTCGACAGGGGCCAGAACGACACTGTTTTATTGTGTGACCAGGTCTCAAACAATTATGACATAATTTCATATTAGACACCTCCGTTATACGCTCATCTATACTCTTTGCGATAAAGGCAGGGCAATGATATATTCTGTGATTAATAGAATCACAATAGACACACTTAAATAACTTTGAAGGTTGATTACCTTTGTTATTCGTGCATGTGTATGACTTCGTGAGTGGCCGCTCAGGTTTACCAGGAAGCAGTGAGGGGCGCTGGTGTGCACGGCTAGAGCCACCATCAGGTTTACCGTGGTGCAGAGACTCCAGCACAGCTGCACGTTCGTTTAGAAATTTATTGAAATCCTTCAGTGTAGGCGTGTCAGTAGATAACGTATTACGGTGTTCCTCCCACTTCCTAAAGGTATGAGAGTCTAATTTAGAAGCCACTAAGTGAATAATTATAACGTCCCAATGTTGGGTAGCTTGCCCTAAACTGGTAAGAGCGCGTAAGTTCTTTATGACGTGGTCCACTAAGAAGCGCAACGATCCCACAGACTCCCTTTTTATTGAATTAATGTTAATTAAGGCATTAAGGTGATGACTAATCAACAATCGTTTGTTGTCATAGCGACCGAGCAAGAGATCCCAAGCCTCTTGGTAATTATTAGATGAAATCTCGAGATTAGAAACAGTCCGGGCTGCTTCTCCTTCTAAGTACGATACTAAATAATGAAATTTACTAACCGCACCAATTTGATCGTTTTCGTGTATTAATGATTTAAATGTATCTCGAAACTCCATCCACCTGAGGTACGATCCATCGAACTTTGCAATCTGAATCAAGGGTAGTTTAATCCCCATTGAGTTGTGATCAGAAGAACAATGAGTTACTTCATGAGGCACACACGAGTCGCGGCGATCCTCAGCCTTAGAATATGTTTGCAATAAATTTTGAGCCACAACAATACTAGAAACAAATTCATCCTCAATAGCTTCCCGTTCTTTAAGTTCATTTTGTAAATTACTGGCACTATAAACTTCTATTTCACTCTGTAGCTCATCAAATTTAGAGGATAACGCCTCGAATTTATTAAGCTTAAGTACAAGCTCCGCTCTGTGTGACGCAGTGAAAATCTCCAGTTGTGACAATCTATCTAAGTAGTTTTTAAATTTGGTTACCTGCCCCTTAATAGAACTGCGTTTAATAAGTAATTCGGATAACTTTTCGGTCATTTTAATTTGTAATCTAAACCAATAAGTGAGGTGGTGTGAGAGTAGAAATAACTAGTTGTTAAAAACCAAATAAATAAGTGAATGATACGCTCACGTCCCTCCTTGACGGTTTCTGGTGCGCTGGGAGCAGCGACGGCAGGCAGCGCAGGCGGCGCGACCTCTGTGGGCAGGGCGAACGCTCGGCCGTACTCAGGGAACACGTAAATCTGAAATGTTCGGCGGAATAGTCACTAAAAGAAGTGTTTTGAGGCGCGGCAGCCTTTAAGAAGTGTTCCCTAGATGAATTGCACAGACAAACACACAAGTGTAAAAGTTTAGGTAATAAGTAACCTACTAGTAGGTAGGTACAAAGTACAAAAAAATATTTGAAAAACTATTAAATAGATTGAAATGAGCTTAAATATCGTTTTATTAATTGAATATCACTTTATGATATTTGTGTTTACGATATAAAGTTATAACAATAGTCAAATGTTATGTATAAAATGAATTACAAGTTGACCTACTTAATCTTGTAACTACGAAGTTGTAAGTTTGCACAAGTAGAACACCGTTTATGACAAGGAATAAGGGATAGGTATTGAATGGTAGTAGGAAGAAAGAAAGGAATGGCACTTAGCTGGAATTATCCTCCTGCGCTGCGGCTTGACGCTTTGGTACCGTCAATGACCGGCGTTACTAAGTCCCCCGTAGATTTCTTCAACGTAGATTTCGGTAGATGTGGTGCGATGCTGACCGGCTGATGGCTGCGGCGCTGTGCTGACCAATCCTTGTGCCGAAATCTTCAATGTAGGTTGGACACGTAGAACATCGATCGTGTCCTGTCACGGTCGCCAATATGTATCTTATAGGGATACACTGGAGCTTAGTAGCTCAATGAAAACATGTTTTGAAGTTATAAACCATTTAATGTGGTTCTTAGGATATTTTACAAAGTTTTGTATGCTAATCGTGTAATGTCTACTTGCAAGTGTATATAAAGGTAGAAGTACGGTAGACCAATATAATAAAAAGATTTCTCGAAGTACCGACAGTTTGGTACTGCTGGGCCAATGTCAGGCGCAAACAGTGCTCACCACACTTATTGCAAATGCAGATAAACATTGTAACCTGGCGACTCACATTATAGCGGCCTAATCAAATGCTTCTGCAGCAGGACTCCACTCTTGCAGTAGCAACCAAATACGAAAGCATGAATGCTGTATTTTTAGATTGATTTTATGTGAAAGGGTACCACTGCCCCGTTGAGACTACTACCTTCATACTACTACTAAATACATATTATAAGTTACTGACAAATAAATGATCATGCTCATGACATAATTATTGTTCCAGGGTGGTAGTCGAAGTTTAGCACTCAGGGTCATTAACCCCTAGACCATGAGGCGAAGGGTCTTTCGTCATATTGCTTTTAAAGAAAACGGATTAAACATATATTTGTTACAGTACAAAATATCTAAGTACCCACCTAATTATATTTTAATACTTACCTGTTCATTCTCGTACATTTGTGTGTACAGACAAGTACTTGAGACGTTTTCTCTTGTCTTTATGAAATACTTGAGTGGACAGCTCTTTTTCGTTTTTGTTTCCTACCCGCAACTTGACGACGGAATTTTCGTTGGTGTATGTTAGTACTTATTATGAATGCTAAAAGATGAAGTTACATATTATGCTTGTCTGTTTACATACTCGTTTTTACGACCACTAGACATTGAGGTTAATAAAGCAGTAATGATTACCTTTTTCCTGCGACTTTGCTAGCGAAAATTTGTTTATTATCTTATGTTTCTAAAATTACTGATTTTTTAGATTCAATTTTTTTTACATTCTAATTTTGATTAGATCTAATTTGAAAGTTTAACACAAAATGTTTACTTGTGAGGTAGTATTGTATATTATTAATTATTTTTTCTTTAATTAGAGAGCGCTACAGCATTAGGAATAATATAAATCCTGTGTCGCCGGGGACTTTACAAACATACATGAAACGGACACAGTGAACACCCAAATTCAGAATAACAATTTGTGCATAACACAAAGTGTTGTCTTATGTGGGACTAGCTGTGCCCGCGACTTCGTTCGCGTGGTTGTCGAGAGCAAAACAACGTCGTTTAGATAAGAGTATATCACCTTTTTGATGATTTAGATAAGAGTCCTGACTTTGGTATAGTTGATTACGTTAATGCTTCTCTATATACTATGTTAGCGGTGGAATTACCCGGAGCATATACAAAAAGGTTGTTTGGGTTGCTAACACGTGATAGAGAAACATAGAGTTGGCCGTGTGAAAAACAATCAAAAGTAAGGTCTACACCCGCAACGGATAACGTCTGGCCTTGGGCTTTATTAATAGTCATAGCGTAACAGAGGCTTACAGGAAATTGCACACGTTTGAAAGTAAACGGAAAATTATTGGGGATAATGGGTATCCTGGGAATGAAAACAACATCACCGGAGCCGCAACCTGTTAAGATTTCGGCTTCGATGACATTTCGTTGGAGATTTGTTACTCTCAACCGAGTTCCATTGCATAGTTTTGGTGGGCTTAAATTTCTGAGTAGAATGATTGGTACTCCGACTTTTAAATAAATTTTGTGTGCTGGAAGACCTGGTGTATTTAGAGAGTCTAAAAACTCTACTGGATAGTGGGTGGCATCTCCTTCTTCTAAAACCGTGTTAATAGATAAATATTCCCTACTTTCTCCAGGAACATGTACCAATATTTGAGAATTTATTGCTGCTGCTTGGTCGTTGCGAGGTGCCAAAATAGCTCGTTGGCATAGCCAAGCAGCGTCATGGTTCGAGATCTCTGATGGATCTCCGTATACAGAGGAAATGAGTTCCTGCTGTGAGGCAACAGAAGAACACAGGCTTTCGACTAAAGTTACTTTACCTCCTTCTTGAGTCGGGTATGTGCCGTTACCAATTTGAAGTAGTAAATTTGAGAAAACCTGCGCGTTTGCGTCACCTCCCAAATATGCTCGCATATTAAAGCTCAAATTAGTTAATATGACACTACGCCATAAAATAGAGCTCTTTAAACAGGCACCTATTTCATCGGCCCTCGTTCCTCTGGGTATTATAGGGAGTGTCTGCCTGAAGTCTCCACAGAATAGCACCGTTAAGCCTCCCATCGGTCGGTCATTTTGTCTTATATCTCGCAACGTTCTATCTACAGCTTCCACAGCTTTACGATTTGCCATCGTACACTCGTCCCAAACGATAAGGGCGCAATCGCGTAAAACCCTTGCTTTATCACTATTGCGAGACACGTTGCAAACAGGGTTTTCTGTGCGGTCCAAGTCGATTGGTATTTTAAATGTTGTATGTGCAGTTTTTCCTCCTGGTAATAAAGTGGCAGCTATTCCTGAGGAAGCGACGGCAAGGGCAATTTTGTTTTGGCTCCTTATTTGAGCCAAGATAACTTTAGTGAGGAAAGTTTTACCTGTTCCACCAGGTGCATCTAAAAACAGCATTTCTCCTAATGAATGTTCTACACTACAGCATACTCTATCAAAGATTTGACGTTGTTCTGACGTCAAATTTGAACAGCCATTTCGCAATATTTCTGCTAACTCTTCGGGGTTGTAATTTATTTCAGATGTATACTCCCTATTAATTCGTTCCCCACCAACTGTCGGTGTCGGCAAGCCGTATTGACTGAGGGGGTTCCCTCCTATACTTGTAACTATATCTTGTATAGCCAGCAAAGCCCTATTATGGCAGCTTTCACGTACTTGGTCAGAAGTTTCACTATTTATATTTTGCTGTCTCAAAAAATCTTCGGCAAACGCGTCTTTATATTTTTGCCACAACTGCCCAGCGTCCGATAGGCCACAAAATGTCAACAAAATGGCAAATAAATGGCGCAAACGATGTGGACTATCACTGACGCATGCTTCGGCTAAAGCATCATCCCAATGCTGATCGCCATCTAATAAATGCCGTGCGCGGCAAGCAGCTTGAAATGTGGGATATTCTATATCGTCCACTTTGCGGAGCTCAGCAAAAGAAGTAGGTCCTCGCACTGTGTGAAGAAGAAGGCGTAAATAATAACACTCTGCATTATTTGGGTGCACCGTGTATACTCTTCCAATCACGTGTTCTTTAAAAATGCCGGACTCGCCTTCTACAGCAGTTCCACGTCTCCTGCGATTAAAAACACCTTGCTGCTTGTTATAAGTATAATAATGTGGCACTTCATTGTACAACAGAGACTTAGCGAAATTGTCTCTTTCGCAAAGGCGAAAGAATGCGAGCAAGGTGGTTTGTCTTGGGTTGTTCATTCTTTCTGCCACATTTTCTGGCTGAAAGTAAACTCGCTGCCCGCCTTCCAGGTGCACGTCAAGATGGATGACTGGCGGATACCTTTCATGAATAGGGAAACTCAAAATGCGCCAAACTGCCTCCGAAGAGCTTATGTATCGGCCAGATTGATACCTTGTCACTTCATCAAATTGGTTGTTATTTCTTAGTGCTATCATGGCTTGATCACTACCTTTATTAACATATTTACATATATATTTTATAGATTCGACGCTATTACAAATTTCAACATTAATGTGTGCTTGAAAAGCGTTTGACAAAACTGGAGAATACGGTACCACCCAACTATTATTTAGAATTATTTCTTGTCCACGGAATCTGACAGTAGCTGTGAAACCACCTTGTGACGGTGATCTTCGCCGGTATTGCGGATACCCATTTTCCCCAGCCATAGTTAGTTCTTTCAGTGCTCTGGGGTATTTTTTTGAGCATTGACCATCTTTCATGCACGGTGATTCCCTGTTTAAGAGGCCACATGGCCCGTGAACCATATGTGTTTTTACTATGTCATGCAAAATCGGATCTGCATTATAGTCCGGAAATTCTGCACTTATGACACTGTCTATAGCATCGGGACGAATTTTTTCTTCCAGCCACAGAAGAATGTGCGCGTGGGGTAAACCACGCTTTTGCCACTCGACGCTATACATAAAACAAAGAGTTGAACCGAAAACTTTCTCCTTTGTAAGTAGATTAATCAAGACTTTGAGTTTTAAATGAAAAATCCTAGCAATAATGTCATGTCTGTCGTATGACGCCTGTCCTGTGAGAAGTGCCTGGCAAATCTCCGTCCACTTTGGATTTGTTGTAAATGTTATAAAAAGGTCCGGCCGGCCGTATTTACGGACGTAACAAAAAGCATCTTGCGTTCGTTCGTGCATATACCGCGGACCGCCTGTGAAACTGGATGGCAAAATAACCAATCGACCCAAGTTTTCGACGTTATTATCTGATTGCATGGCGTCCCGCAAGTGCACGTATTCTTCAGCGCGTAACCGTCGCTGGTTAGTGCGAATATACACTAAACGTTCAGTTTCTATTTTTGCGTACATGTCCACAATAAATTGGCTGAACAAACCACGAAATCGTTGCAAATATACGAAACTGTTTTGCCTTATTTGTAAAAGGTAGGAATAGTATTGTTGAGCAGATATTTTTTTTTGATAATTAGTGACTCTCGTAGTAGGGTTCACTTGGTACAGCCCAAAATTGTACCCATCTTCACCATGACAATAGATTAGTGGATATTGCAGGGCGTCGTAAGCTCGGTGGGTTTCCAAAATGCGTTGAAGGCGATCGTCGCGTGTACGCAACACGATATCACGTCTCTCACACTCCTGGTCGACTAAAACAACTGCAACTTCATCTGCGACGGGTGCATTGTGTCTTCCACGGTGTTCACCCACAGGACGTCTATCGGCACTTATAACAATTTTGAAATCATTGCTGCCTTGTGGAATTGACTCCAATGCAGCTTTGAATTCACGAACGTACTGGTTAACGCGATGCAGCAATTCTTGAAGTTGACCCAAAAGCTCAGCATTGAGCTGGGGAAAATTGTGATTTCTAACATTGAGCTGTTGCGTGTAATCGGATACAAAATAAATTTGGAGAAATTTGGGTTCATTTTCTGGCAGCAAAGATCCAATAAGGTGATAAACTTGACCTTGTACTTTGAAGGTTGGCATGAACGGTCCTTCCGTTATTTGTTTTGCCCCAAAGGAAGTCATTTGGAAAGCACTGTTATATAAACGAATATTATCCAAAAAACGGTTCGACTGGGGATGATCGCCATTCAGGAGACTTATAAGTAAGTGTGGTGGATCTTGGAAATTTGGAAGAACAATTTTTCCATTTGAGCAGCACATTCCATCTGTCTCTTTCCTCCATTTCAAAGCATGACAAAAATTACAAATTTCTCTCATGTCACCCACGAAAGTAAAGCCAGCATAATTAATTCTAGACGAATATGTGAACCCTGATTTTTCCCTATTGTCCCAAGGTAATAAAATATTTGCATCGTCATTTTCCATGGACTCATCAGCTCCGCTATTTGTTTCTCTATTCATATGGTATCGAGCTCGTTCTATTTCTAGGCGAGATTGACGTTGTTCTGCTGTTTCTGCTCGTCTTAGTTCATCTATTCTTTCCCTTTCAGATGCAAGATAACTTTCATTGTTTCTTTGTACACCTACATAGTTATGTCTAGCTATTTCTAATCGTTCTTCTCTTTGGGAGAGAGATTCAGACTCGCGCGAGAGAGCGTGTCGCTCTCGGTCAGATGACAGACGTGCTTGGCGTTCCTCGATACTCTCTTGAGAACGCAAAGTCGCGGTCCGAGTTCTTTGCGAACTTAAGCGCGACTCCCTTTCTGTGAAAGTCTCTGACTCGCGTGAGAGAGACTGGCGCTCCCGATCAGCAGACAGCCGAACTTCGCGTTCCTGGATATTCTCTTGAGAACGCAAAGTCGCGGTCCGAGTTCTTTGCGAACTTAAGCGCGACTCCCTTTCTGTGAATGTCTCTGACTCACGTGAGAGAGAGTGGCGCTCCCGATCAGCAGACAGCCGAACTTCGCGTTCCTGGATATTCTCTTGAGAACGCAAAGTCGCGGTCCGAGTTCTTTGCGAACTTAAGCGCGACTCCCTTTCTGTGAATGTCTCTGACTCACGTGAGAGAGAGTGGCGCTCCCGATCAGCAGACAGCCGGTCTTCGCGTTCCTGGATACTCTCTTGAGACCGCAAAGTCGCGGTCCGTGTTCTTTGTGAACTTAAACGTGACTCCCTTTCGGTGAACGTTTCCGATTCACGTGAAAGAGCGATGTGCTCTCGGTTAGCAGATAACCGTGCTTCACGATCTTCTTCCGATTCCTGAGACCTACAAAGTCTCATCCTTTTCGCATTTCGGCTACGCAGCGAAAGGTTAGTTTTTTTTCTTTGAGGCATTTTCAAGGAAAATTAAAGCAATAAACAAAACTAACAACACTTATGACTGAATAGCCTACAAACTTAAAAGAACGGTGCGTCGAACAGTCTAGTGTGACAACGTATCGTCTGTTCGTGGTCGTGACTCAACGAATTGGCAACACTAACTTACTGTATAACGATTGGCACTATTGGATTCAAACTACGAAGTAAATCAAATACAATCTTAACTTCGTACTTCAAACCAATGACCAAAGTTGACCAAACGAAACCAATAAGATAAGCAAATACTTTTTTTTCGACCAATTTAGAAAATCGATAAACCAAGCAACCAAAGAACTTTTACGACACACGCAAGAACTTTTAAGACACCTAACGAAACCCAATTTGCCTAGTAAACACGGTGGACGTCATCCTCGCGCGGAAAATCTTAACACCGCGATTCAGAAAATGACGTCATTTGCACAACGCCATCTATCGGATTTAGATTTCAACTATCAACATTAGTTCTATTTTTAGTCTTAAGATGTCGTTGCAAGTACTATACTTAATTGCGTAACGTAATATTTTACTTCTTGAACTCACTAAATTAATCATATCTTTTGATAGAGTGAACCGATTTCGATGAAACAAAAACTAAGTTAAACCTCAAGTTGCGTATAATTTTTGTATATAAACATTGTCAGCATTGAATTCGTAGATTTTACGTGATGTGCGCACAAACAAACAGACAAACAGACAAACAGACAAACAGACAAAAATTTCAAAAATGATGGAAATGGGTTCTGTTACTTATCTTTTCACACGCTGGCTATTTTTTGTTTCAATTTCTTCAATGTACAAAAATGACTTTTCTACAGATTTATTATATGTATAGATTTGAACCCGCTTAAGCCAGTAGGCCAATCGCACAGTCACCACCATTCCGTTAATACGCGTGCATACAGGCTTTTAGCTAGAAAATATATATTAATCAAAACTTATGTCCGCGTTTTAACATGAATCCAAATAAATCTCAAATGCAACCATTATATTATAATACATCGGCTGCCAATATTAATTTCCTCTTGTTGTTTTGTTTACACTGCCGCTATTATAAAGTAGATGGTCCAATAAATCCGTACGTAGCTGTCAGTGTAAAAATAATATTGCGTATCAGTTCTGTTTTGATGTGTCAGTTGAGTGGGTGTTGGCACGCGACTTAGGGTTACTCTTGATTCGTTATTTTGAGTAATCCTAGTTTATCTATATTAATTTATAAAGAGGTATAGTTTGTGATATTGTAAGGGTTAAACTCTGGATCTACTGAACTGATTTAAAAAAAAAAATTTATTAATAAAAGGCTACGTTATTTATGAGATACATGGGCTATATACATATTAACCCGAAATATTAATACTATATGACCCCATGCGGAATATTAATACTATATGACCCCATGCGGAGCCAGCGACTAGTATTTTATAATTTGAAAGATTTTTTTTATTAAATTTTTATATTTTTAATTAAGTACATTTGTAAAAATATTGAATGTATTGAACATTAATATTTTGATATTACAAAATACCATGGAAAATTGGTCCATTGTATTTTTCTAGATAGTTTTAAGAAGTGTTCATGTTTTACTTAAGTATTAGGTCAATCACTTTGGTCTAGGGTCTTTGAACAAATTTTTCGGTGACGAGATTAGTTTATTCGGTAATTGTATGGTTTCTGTATACTTTCAGGTTCTTTATTTTTCAAAATATGTTTTTGATATTTTTACAAAAAAATATAATTATTTTTGTTATAAGTAACCCACACTGTATATCTTCACTGTATTTTGGCGTTTATGGTATCTAATATAAATTGGACCAATTATAAACATATTCTGCCTAAATAAAAAAATGTATAAACTAATAATCAATGCCACAACCTGTGCTAAAAACCTAACCTGTGTAGCATTAAACTGACCAAAGCGAAATCTTCCCTAAGTGGGAAGATACCTTAAAACAAGGACGTTCAAGGCGTGGCTCTGGTATCCATTACACTTTAAGTGATATCGACAGCTCACCTTATGGAGTCGGCTCACGATTGTTTCATGTATTCTTATGGTAATGTTTGGATTGGAGGAAATTTGTTGTAATTGAGTGACAGCGCTGACGCACCTAAAACATTAAACTTAATTTTAGGAAAGAGGTTTGCTCATTATCATAACTCACACATTTCACACTAAAATAATACTAGTAATATTTTAACAAAGTTTAAGCAATGATTTGTAGTGTTTTTTGCGATTTAATTAGGTACACAGTAATTTCAGTACCATAGACCAAAATAGCTTTTTTTGCAAATTCATAATTAAACCATTGCTTGCAAGAACTTTTTAATACCAATTATTGCTTCAAATGTTATGATATTTTATAGATAATGCATTAAGTAGTTAGTATTTATATAACTTGAATGTCATCATGAGGGGTATTTTCTCTTCCATGTTTACTTTACTTTATCCGCGGTTGTTGGTGTTAATCACGTGTAAAGCAGCAGAGTGAAGCTAGTCTAAAAAGTTAGCCTAAGTTACTCCTTATTTTATCAGCTTTCTGCCAGTGAAAGTTCCGTCAAAATCGGTGTAGCCATTCTAGAGATTAACCGGAACAGACAGTCAGACAGACAGACGGACAGACTGAGAGACAAATTTAAAAAGAATTACCATTTTGATGTCAGAACCATATAAACTTTGGTATGCATTTAGTAAAAATCTGTTTATTTGATAATACATACAAACACTCAAATTTTATTTGTTTGTATGGATTCAGACACTTCAACCATCATTATCAACAGCCTATATAAAAAACCAGTGCTGTTAAATCTCTCTATGGTACGAGGTTTTGGCCTACTATATCGCACTGGGCAGAAGGGCTCGTACGAGTAGTACTCCTTGCAGAGATGTTGTCCTACTTAATTTGATGAATGTGGGTGATCTGTCACCACACTGACAGACTTTAACATAATTCTGTTTCATGATGACTGGACTTCATCTGGACCAAAAACTCTTAGCATAAGAGATATAAGTTACATTTTCTAGGCGGCCATAGATTAACTTTTATAAGACGGGAATTTCTGTGGCCTTAGAAAAGGAAGAAAAATTGATAAGGTAGAAAAATGCAAACAAATAGGTACGTATAATAAAAATAAGTTAATAAATCAACAAACTGTATTATTTTAGTGAAACCCGTGACACAAAAACTACGTATCACAAACGTAGACAATAAACACGTAAACTAAATGTACAATACCATTCGTATTTCAAAACTTTACTTACAAAGAAAAGGATCCCATTTATTTAAATTAAAAAAAAACATACGCTGGCAATACTCTTAAAAGTATTCACACGGTGTTGCTACAACACATTGAATTGAAATTTAGAGTTCCTTTAGATTAGAAAAAATAATGTAGACAACATTATTGTATTTAAACTTGTAGGTGTGAAAAAAAATTTTTTCATGATATTGTTTCAGATGTTTGTATTTCTTTCAAATCAAATTCTTTCAAATGTCTTTAGAATTAAATTCTAAATTTCAAAGTTTAAATGAAAACAAAAGACAAGACCTATAAAGATAATATCACAGCGGTCTAAAATAGACACAATCGCAAAACCGGCAAAACTTTTTGCATGTGATTTGTTCGTGGCTACTAACAATCTGAAGAAAAAAAATATACAGGACCTCTAACCTCCCCCGACACATTTCAAACACAAAAAAGAACGCGTTCTTAAAAAATTTGCTTCCGCGTACGGTATAAAGCACCCCATTCACAACACAATAGATGTTTTGTGTACGTTTAGTGCGGTTGTATCGCATGACCCGTCTGACGTGTGACAATGCCGTGTATGGGTGCACTTACTGAATTGTTTTTGTTTTCTATCCAACTTTTTCATTTTTTATTCTTTTAAGTACGATATTTTCTTGTCGGAGAGCGCAATTTCAGTTTCTTGAGACATTCTTTATGCTTAGCGTTCACGTGCGTCGTGGCGGGAAAATAATGTGTATTGTATATTCTGTGAATTTTATGTGTAGGAAATCTTTGGAGACAGTCTTGAAGGAGAACGGAAATATAAATATGCTTTACTGTAACATGTTTTATTCTCACTGAGAAAGAGGTTTCCTGGGATGTCGTAGAATAGAAGATATAATTTTATTTATTATTACGTGGCTTTTGTAGTGATTGTTTCTTTTTGTAGCGTTTCAGGTTGGTAAATATCGTTTTAATATCAAAATAAGAACACGGCCTGTTTGAGTCATATTTTCATGAAACGTAATCTTTTGCTAAGAGAAAAATTGACACAAACACTTTATCGTCCCGACTGTTCGATTTGTGTTGTAAGTTGTTGAGCAAGTGTCAAGGCTCATAATGCTAACTGCTAAAGCTCATACTATAATCCTAACTGCGGTTTTTTTTATACATTTCAATGTCACCCTTAATGGCACCTCGTTCATTAAAATTTATTTATTAGTTTAGACGCTGCGGCGAACAAACAGACCGCAAAAAATTGTTCCTTTCCTTTTGACTTCACCGTAGACGGGTAAAAATACTCAATATACATACAAACCAATAAAAGAAAAACCAAAAGCGTGCAAGAAAAACAAACATTAGAATCAAAGTGTATCGGAAATGGGTGTTCCTTCCAATACGTAGCAATATTTGTCTCCCGAATGTAATAGGGGGAGTGCTGCGATGTTATTGGGGAATCGATCATTTATTGACTTACTGACACAGTTTTGGTTTTGATAACTTTTGTATTTTTATTGTACAAGTATTTTTGAGACTGCCTCTTTAAGGCATCATGACTTCTAAATGGATTTATCGATCTGATTTAGTTTTGCGGTTTTATGATTTTATTAACCGACTTCAAAACAAAGGAGGAGGTTCTCAATTCGTCGGAATCTTTTTTTTTTATATATGTTCAGCGATAATTTGGTCGTTTTTTTTTTAATTCTTTATTCACATATAAGTTACATTTTTTACAATGTCTCTATTCGCCAAACTGTTCTAACAGTTTGTAGGCGTTCCGCTCAATATATAATAAACTTAATAATGAACGATTTCAAAAATTCTTTTTGCATTAGAATGAGCATAGCTTACAGGTGGTCCCATCGTAACCATATCGGGATCTGATGATAGGATCCCAAGGAAATCGAGGGAACTCCACAAATATCATAGGCATAAATGTCACAATTTGGGTTCTCGGAATAGTTTTTCTTTGAAGTCGGTTTCTTTTTGTTAAAATTATTTAATCAAGAACATTTAGAATTAGGACATTACAAATTTGCATTTTTTTTCCTTTAATTGTGATAGGTATTAATATTTTTGTAGATTTATACATTTCTTAAAATGTTCTATTGTGAAAACCGCGATCAGTCAATCTTAGTGTAGGGTGCCCTGCAAAGCGATGGGCCAACGATTTAAAGAAAGTGACTGACAGCGGATGTATGAGAACTACTCAAGATGGGGATAGTAGGTGCTCCTTGGGAGAGTTTTTTGTCCAACGGTGGATTACTACATTACGTTGTTTTTTTCTTTATTTAACACCTGACAAGGTGATTCCATTTTTCCCGATGGAAAGCATAACCATGATTTATTGATGATTGATCGAAAAATATAATTAAATACTAGATTCGTAAAATAAATCAAATTTTGTGAGATTACTAGCTTTTGCCAGTAGCTATATTGGAATTTGGAATGTAGCCTATGTACTTTCAAAAGAATCAAAATATTTCGATGCAAAATTTCATTGAAATCGATGCAGTAGTTTAGCCGTGAAATCGGTACAGACAGACAGAGTTACTTTCGAATTTATAATATAAAAATTTGTATTATTTCATGGCCGGTCTTAGCAACGTTCCATCATTTAGATCTCCATAAATAACGGCTTAGATAATTATGTTAGTTCAGGATAGTTATGTTTTAAAATTCATCACATGTAATACCATCATGACTTTTTTCAGATTTTTCGAACGATTACTTTTTCTAGTAAAGTTGTATTAACTGTCTATTTTACTGACTTCCCCTGTTTTAACTATAGTTAGTATCCAAATTCAATCTCAAATGTGGTATGTCTCACAGATATCTCCTCCTTCACATCGAAAAGTAGTTTATCATGTAGTAAAGTTAACCCATTTTATAAAAGAAGGGCTACACGATCATAGGGGTGGTGTCGTTAAGTAATCGACATCCATGGGGCTACAATCGAATTGGGAAAGTTGAAACGTAATAAAATGATATGGCTTCAATAACACCTTACATGGAAAACTCGGGAGAATAATGTTATGGGTATAAAGTTTTTATATGGTTATTAGTACAGTTTTAAGAACGGTCTCATCGCGGTAGTGTAACATGTATACCTACCCTCCAATTTGTACAAAGAATGTGTTGAGAGGCATTTTAACATTTGGACTTTATGATTGAAACTTTAGATTTCTTTTTGGGTTGTTTTAGCAGTCTATGAAACCTTCAAGAACAGATCGTTCTACATTTCACGCAGGTATCCTCATTTCTTGCTTCTGCATCATCTAATTTCCAGTCCAGTGAACATCTCTCTCGGGATGATACTAGTATTTTAACGATATATTTGTAAAAAATTTCTAGGATTTAGAAATGGTGGCATCTAAGCAATGTTTTTTTCTGAAATTGACACTGAAATATCGAAAAAAACTTGGCAGTTTTCACAACTAAATACATAAATTACAATTAACTCAAGTGCATTTTTTAATACACTGCTGCACTTCTATAAACTATACTAAAGTTGTACAAACATGAAATTCAATGGAAATTAAAGTATCTATTGAAACTTGATCAAAGTTTAATTACAGTGGTAGTGGGACACATATTCCTAATGAACACTGAATCTGTCACACGAACTGTGTGAAAGACACTCACTTCATTTGCGGCTAGATCTTGTTATTCTCATTATGGTTTTTGCTTTTGGTTCTTATCATTTATGCCAGGTATGTAAAAATCTGCGTGAGTTTGTATATGTAAGGTTGCCTGGAAGAAATTGCTTTTATGGCGATAAGGCCGCGAATTGTACATGGTCTTAATATTGATATATTACTGTATGTAAACTGTATTATCTAGTGTACAATAAATTCTTCTATCATATGTTTGTTTGAAATAAAATTCATGGTTTGTATAATTATTAGTTTTAAAACAAAAATTTTGCTCACACAGTCAATCCCTATAAAAAGAAGTAAACACCTGACTAGGCTCACATACAATCTTACATGTTTATTTAGCTCTATACATAATCACAATATAAAAGCTAGTTAAACAACAATACGTTACGTGATACATGACACAAAGATGTACATAACCGCACACCATGAGGTTCCGAGCCAAAAGAGACCAAGCTTCACGATACTGCTCCAATTATAGTCTCGTTCGAATGACGTCACACAACGTGAACTTAGGTACAGACAGACCATCGGCGGACTTCACTCGATTTTGTTATTTCTTACAATATAATTATTAATTTACGTAGCCATAATCCAATCCGCACTCGGCCAGTGTGGGGACGTATGGCCTTAACCCTCTCTTGAGAGGAGACCTGCGTCCAACAGTGGTACATTTTTTTTTTATATTTCGGACATTTTACACACAACGCCATCTAGTCCCCAAACTAAGCAGAGCGTGTAATATGGGCAACTAGACAACTGATATAAATACATAAACTTACTCTTTTTTTGTAAATACATACATATTATAAGACAACACAAACATTTGGCCCGACCCGGTATTCGAACCCGAGACCTCTCGATCAGCAGTTGCATACACTAACCACCAGACCAAAGAGGCAGTAACAGTAATTATGTTTTATTGATGATGATAATGTATGTATGGTTTTAAATTAGTATCCAATGCGTCATCCTTAATACTTGATACGTATTACGAGGGAGGTGTTAATTGGAGTACCACTATTAGTGAACATGTCGATGTCGTGACGTGTGAACCTCTTTTGAATTACGAATACCTATTTTCGAAATTCAAATCAACTAGATTTGAATTTCGAAAATAGGTATATGTTTTTCAGGAGAAATTGAATAACTGTTTGTTATAAAAAAGGTTATTTTTTTGATACTAGATTTTGCCAGCGGGTTTGCCTGCGTTCATGTTGATTATCTCATGAATCAAAGTATCTCTATTCTAATACAAAAACTAACCATAGGTTTCTACACTAATGAAACGGTATTTTTTCTTATATCTTTACACATAGCTATCTGAACCCAAAATAATTACTAAACTGCTAATATAATACGTTTATAAATAATATAATATAATTACAGACAAACGACACCCCAACACAGAACAAATTATGATGATGGATGGTCATCACACAAAGACGTGACCTAGATGAGAATCGAATCCACGTCCTCTGGCTTGGCAGATTTCAGGATTTCTAACCACTAGACCAACAGGCAATTCAATAACAAAATGAAATGAGGATAAATTGGTTTTTTAATTTAACCAACAAATTTTCGAACAGAATTTAAATTTGGAATCATTATTTTTCTAGAAAGAAGTACTCTATTGAAATATTTTATGAAATAAAATCGAACAAATACAAAAGGCTTCCATCTGATTGGCTCATTTATGAAACATCAAAACGATTACTTTCTTTGAATTTGTTCGTTCGCTATTTGAAATAGTGACCTCTAAGCTGTAACTGGCCAGTGGTAGGTCGAAGGTGTGGTTATAAGGGTGCTTACATATTAATAAAATCAAATTTTCGCTACTGCTTCTCTTGGAATGGAAGATAATATAATTATTCAAAACTGCAAACAACATAAACACGAACACTTAAAAACATTTTTGAGAAAGAGAGAAATCTGGTTTACAAATATGAACATTATAATGCAGTCTTCAAGTTCATTAAATATCTCCTATCATGCCTGCAACGTGCCTGCTTATACATATGTACCTGGTTTCTGTCTTTTTAGAAGACAGAAGAGCATAAATTGAGGAAACGAGAACAGGTATGGCAGGCATTGGATTTTGATACTCCTCTCCTTTTGATCGCATCGTTGTGATATACACACAACGTCAGTCTATAGCCTTCTTCGATAACAGGTCTAGCTAAAACTGCAAAACATTTTTAAAATGAACCAGTTTCCTTAGATTAGAATGAGAAACTAATGGTAAGAAAACCATTAGTTTTTTAGTTTTTAGTAGCCAAAATCAGAATTTACGAAAATGTTTCAAGAATCAATGACAAATTTGAAACCGATCAATTAGAGTCAGTAATGTAACGTTTCAAACGTGTTTGAAAAGACCTATGTAAAAGATAAACTTTTTGATTTTGATTAGCGTGTTCAACCCAACAGAAAAACACATCAGCTTTATAATATTAATTTGAATACATATCACAATAAAATACGTTTAAATGTCATTACAAAACTGTATATACTTGTAAACAATGTGTAAAGCCCTTATTGAATTCAATTGCGATCGTAATTTGAAACGTGTTCGAAAATTGAAACAGCGGGTATCGATGCACTAGAGCATTCTGTAAGGCCATCGATTCAACCTACTTTTAAAATTAAATCAAGTACTTACACTTACCAAGATGATTAGAATCGAGAGCAATATTCGATTTAACATTTGTTGTAGAATGTTTCTGGCTCCTAAATCACATTGAAGAAAAAAAAGCCGAACATTTAGTGTTCACGAGGAATAAATATTATTTTTAAAAGTTACACATGTAAAGAACACGAACTTCTACTCAGCGTTCCAAACTTAACGTAACTTTTTAGGGTTCCGAAGTTTATGACTCGGAACCCTTATAGATTCGTCAGGTCCGTCCGTCCGTCCTCGACTTATCGTCCAAACGGTAAGTGCTAGAAAGATGAAACTTTGCATGAATATGTGTTGTAATTACGTCGACAAAGTGCTACGATAAAATTATGAAAAATATTTTTATTTGGGGTACCTTCCCTACACATAAAGTGGGGATGATAATTTTTTCTCGCGGCTACTCCATCGTGTGGGGTATCATTAGATAGGTGTTTTAAAACTTTTAAAAACAATAAAGGGTTTCTAAGACGATTTTTTCATTTAGGTATCCGTTTGCGAGAAATTCCAAATTTTAATTGATTAGATAAAAACAAAATGCTTGTTATAAATTATTGTACTTGTTTGACAAATAAAACATCCTAAAAGTAGAGTAAGATTTATATAATTTAAGGAACCATAACTTAAGCTGACTAACTTAAGAAGAAGCGAATTTAAGAGTAATAGTCACACCAGGGCGGCCTAGCAGCTAAGCGCCGGAGGATGGGGATCTCTGGTGGCGTATAAAATACCGCGGTGTAGGAAGAAATAGCGGCCTGGTTGCGTCGGAGGAGAAAAATGGTTTCCCCGGGGATAGGGATGATAACTAATTCGGGAAGGCCCTGAAATAGCATGATCCGGGTCCTTAAGAAGCAGAGCGTCAGAGGCCGATCGTAGTGGTGTTTTTTTAGTCGAAACAACACATACTCGGAGGAGCCGGATACACATAACGGAGAAGACGGAGATCCGAAGAGATTTTTGAACCAAAAGAAATGGGAGGCCCAACAAGATGTTTCTGCATCATTGGGCTTCCGGTGGTGCAGTAAACACGATAACACAAACACTATCATTTCAGGATGATCTTTTGTATGAGGGTAGTATGAGCCGGTCAATTCGTGCTGAATTCCGAGTCTGCTTTCTATCAGGCAAAGTAGAGTCAATTTGGCAGCCTCACACATAATAAAAGTTTGCAATTTGAACTCCACTACCGACTCAAATTCAACTAATAACAAAAATAACAAAATATTTACTGTGTGACACTAATGTTACTATTATCAAAAGAATCCATGTTCCCAGAATTAACTTATTTTTAATCATCTTCCTAGCTTTTCTACTTTTTTTAAATCTAACCATAAAATGACGGGCCACTATTTCTAAACACAAAATTCTATACAATACAAAAAATAACAAAAGTTATACTCATAAAAATATAAATAAAGAGATACATAGCCCTTTATTTGCGTTACCTCAATCGCATTCACAGTTTTAAAAATAGAAAACTCATATTTTCCATACAGAAAACAGTCATTATTTTAAAAACTGGTTGTAGGTACACAATTGGCATACGATGCTTAATACACACATCAAAAGTGTCTAGGGATCAAGCATTTTTATGCGGATTTCTTGAGATTGAGATGTGGCTTTGTAATAAATTTATGATTTTATAAATTTATATGGATCCTTTTTGGTGCATTTCATAATTTGAATCAGGAACTGTCAATCAAATTCGAGTAAAAGATGAAAATCAGCTGCCAATATTTTCCCTATAAAAACATACAACGCATTGAAGAAATTATTAGTGCTACTGTTTCCCTACTACTGATTAAAACCAACGTTATTATGGAGCGGCGACGTCATTTAAGCAGGGAAGAAATGCTCAGAGCCGTGGGAATGATAGAAGCTGGTTCCCGGCAACGTACTGTGGCTTTAGCTCTGAATACAAGTCAGAGTGTTATCAGTCGACTTTGGACACGTTACCGAAGCACTGGTACCGTGGCTGAGCGCCATGGAGGACGGTATCGCTGCACCACACGGAGACAAGACCGATACATTCAAATCTTAACTCGAAGAGCTCCAACAATAACCGCCATGATGTTAGCCGTGAGGCTTCATCACTCTTCAGGGAACTTAATTAGCGACCAAACAGTCAGAAACCGCTTGCATGAAGTGAACCTTCATTCCCGAAGACCGCTACGGGTACCACCTATAGCAATGCACAATCGTAGGATTCGATATCAATGGGCTCTTGAACACAGAAATTGGGCAGAAGAACAATGGCGTTTCGTGTGCTTTTCTGATGAGTCTCGTTTTGGTATGAGACCGGATACAAGACGTATACGACACTGGAGAACCCCTGGACGCCAACAGCGATTAAAATCCTGCCAGGAAGTCCATCCTTATAGTGGTGGAACCATCATGGTATGGGCGGGTATTTGGATCGGCGGAAGAACTGAGTTGATTTGGATCAGAGGCAACCTCAACGCTCAAATTTATGCTGAGACGATTGTATCAGACGTCATCGTTCCTCTACAAGTGCAAATCGGTCCCTTATTTCAGTTAATGCATGATAATGCACGACCGCACACCGCAAGAGTTGTAAGACAGACTCTCGCCGCAGCTAACATCAATGTCCTGCCCTGGCCTGCTCAGTCGCCAGACTTGAACCCGATTGAGCATGCATGGGATATGCTACAGAGAAGAGCTCTGCCGAATATGGAGGGTATCCAGTCGCAAGAAAACCTTTTTTTGTTGTTGCAACGAACATGGGCGGCCATTCCACAGCGTGATTTGGATGAACTCATTTTGAGTATGCCAAACCGATGTTCTTGTGTTGTTAGTGTTCGCGGTAGAAACACGGATTATTAATTGTTTAAGTTACCTAATAAAATTTTAAAGAAAACTGTTATTTCAGTCTTTTTTTCGAACTTTAATGTTAGTGGTTCAAATGTCAAAAATCCCTTTATTAGGAAAATGGCAAATTTCTTTACTAATGCAAAGGTGACTTGGTTTATCGTTACTGTGACAAACGAAAACACTTTATTTGATGAATCCTTAAAGAAATTTTTAATTAATATCAATCAGGAGAAAAGTTATTGCAAAAATATATGTTGATCCCTAGACACTTTTGATGTGTGTACATACTTAATGTATGAAAGGGTTGATTTTGTCCATGGTTGTTGAGCAAATTCTTTGTTTTCTAGTTGAGGATAAGACATTTGAATGTATTTCACCGTGAACAATATTTTTCATCATCATATTCATTTTCCAAGCCTTTATTCCCAACACTATTCGGGGTCGGCTACTATAATCAAAAAACACGTGGTAAAAAGGTGCCTTTTGTATCTGAATACCACGTCTAAACTCATCTATAAATATATTAATTCTACAATGTCCGTAATCTAGCGCCTTTCTTTATTGTTTTAATTTTATTAGCTCGTAAATTAAATTACAACAGAACATTAAAATAACTGTGTTAACAGTTATATTAAGCTAAAACCTCATAGTACAACAATTTAGTAAATAAAATCGATTTTTATTTATATAATAATTTAATTAACTGTCATTAACCTTCACTTTAGTTTAAAAAGGCATAGACAAGAATGTCTCATGGTAAAAAGACTCATTCACACTGTCTGAGTGTGAATCTAAGTATACCCTATAAACAATATTCAAAGTAATAGACAACTCTCCATATCTCATACAGACGTCATTACGAATATCGAATTGTGTTTCGAATGCGGTCACACCCTTGCATTTCAAATTAACATTCGAATTTCAAACATCTGTGGTATACCCGTCTCGGGTCACGTGATTTTACTGAGTTGAGATCGAAGGGGCAGGTACGTTTGATATGAAAATGAAACAAACTATTACGATATGATAATTATCTATCTAAATATCTAATATATAAGATTGTCGTGTCGCGATTGTTACCAAACTCCTCCAAAACGGCTGGATTAATTTGTATGAAATTTTGTGCATATCTGGTAGGTCTGACAATTTACCAACATCTATTTTTCATAGCCATAAGACGCGAGCGGTAGCGCATCATCATCAACAGCCTTTAACAGTCCATTGCTGGACGTAAGCCTCTCCTTGAAAAGGAGGTATTGGCCGACTATACCACGCTGGCCAGACGGGTTGGTATAGCGTCGGTTTCAAGTTTTCCTTCTCTTTGCATTGATGTTGTCTTGCGTAGTTTATCCCTTAGTCGCCTTTTACGACATCCGCGGGATGAATAGGGGTGGTGACACTCTGTATTCTTAATCCGTCACCACACGGACTTGCTGTCTTATGTTTTTCACGGCTTTACCGCTATAATAATAATATATTATTTCTAAATTTATTTCAATGAAATTTATCATGGAAATACTTTGATTTTTAAAGAAAGATATAGGCAACAATTTATTCGTAGACGTAGCCACGGGCAAAAGCTAGTGAACTATAATAATTGAACACGTGAAAATGCAATCACTTCTTATTCTGCTATAGACTTTTATATGTTACTAACATCGTACAACTTCGTCTGCGTTATAAACTAAATGTTTCCAAAACTTTTCATTATTTTATATTCATATTAGAAACAATCGCCGAGGGTAAGCATCGTTAGTGCGGTCAGATCCTGGATGGGTGACCGTTAGTAACGTCTCTGTGATTCAGAGGTCACGTTAAGCAGTCGGTCCCGGTTATTATCATCATCATCCCACTGCTGGACATAGGCCTCTCCCATTTCACACCACTTTGATCGATTTTGGGCTTCTAACATCCAGTCCCTGCCAGCCATCCTGCGCAAATCGTCACTCCACCTAGCCCGGGCCTTGCCTGTTATTATTATAGGCAAATAAAATTAATAGCCGTGAAGCTAGTTGGATGCCTTCCGACGGCTTAAAAACCCTTAACCCTCTACTTAAAGGAGACCCTAGCCCGACAGTGGGACATTATGAGTTAATGTTAATAATGATTATCCTTTTCATTAAGACTATCACTAAATGTATAAAATAAATGAATTTAAAAAAAAAGGGAACATTTCTTTAACAAACTCATCATAATGTACTCCTTTCATAATCTTATTTGTAAAATGAGCATTCACCCTTATACATGGAACTGAACAAAACTACCCAGTTATTATTTTTAATGAAAACTATTCGTGACTGCTCCGAAGCATTTATCATTATAATTGTATGCAATTTTGCGGTGATTCATTAAGGAGTCTACACATGAGGGGCTTTCAGCGATACATTATGAAAAGGTTGCTTGCGTGAGGAACGCGGGAACTGTAGAATGTGTTCGCGTGTCTTTGGATTAATGTGGACATGGCTTCTCATGATGTCATGATTTAAATTTGTTTCAATCATTGTATTCTATGGTCGACTATGCTAATATTTGCATTCTTCATAGGTTGTTGATTATATATGAGAGATTTTTAGGCTGTAAAATGAAACATTTTTTTTATTTCTTAAGTTTGTACGTAAATGTTTATACATTAATCACCAAGTTATCTAACTTAATGCCAAGGCTGAACTAAAAATTTAAGGTGATCAATATGACGTTTATCTGTATAAGCTTTAAATACCCGTAAAAACCATATCTAATGGTATATATTTTATGTACTTGATTGAAGTTTTAGTTTCAATTTCACATTTTAGTAGAATTGAAAAACAAACACTCTATCGAAAGACTTGAACTTCTCATTGATACGCTTTTATTCATCTGTTCCTGTCACTTGTATGTTTGATTGTTTGTAACCAATTTTCGTAAGCGAGATTTTCAGTTTTTTCAACTATATTTATATTATTACTATTTAAGTTCAGGTACAGTGTGGTGACGGATTGAGAATACAAAGTGTCACCACCCCTATTCATTAAACGGGTGGCGTAAGAGGCGACTAAAGGAACAAAATGAGCAGCTAACATCACTGCCAAGAGAAGGAAAACTTGAAATAAACCCTTTACCAACCCGTCTGGCCAGCGTGGTATTGTAGGCCAAAAACTCCTTTCTAGGGAGAGGCCTATGTCCAGCAGTAGACTGTTGAAGTCTGTTGTTGATGATGATGAAGTTCAGGTACTGTTTTTAGTATAACAGCACTAAGTTTTCTTCCATAGATTATTTTATAATAAACTATTATGAATGAAACCTTTTTGAAGTATAAAATATTATAAAAAACATTTATTTCATACAATTAATTAGAAAATTAGACCTGTAAAATAGAATAAATTTTCCAGGTAAATGTATCAAACGTCATATCCATACTGTTTCTTATAACATGACGGTTAGCAGTAGCAGGGCTATTCGTTTTAGTTTCATTTATGGCACTCATAATCCATTCAGGCTTACACACTTACGTATAAATGAAGTCGAAAGATGTATCATTTTATAAAGCTATTTTTCACAACTTTATTGGACAAATAATATCAAAGCATTTATTTTGTAGTTGATTAAGTAAAATCGTTGAACGAGTTTTTGATTTAATTACACAGATAACGTAGTGTTTTAACTGCCTTGTTTGTCTAGAGGTAAGCGTATGCGGCTACTGATCAAGAGATCTCGGGTTCGATTCCCACAAATATTTGTTTCAGAGTTTGGGTGTTTTCTATGTAAAATATGTACGTATTTACAAAAAAAAAGTATGTTCATGTATTTATATCAGTTGTCTAGTACCCATAATACAAGCCCTGCTAAGTTTGGGACTAGATGATGTTGTGTGTAAGATTTCCGAAATATTTAAATATTTATTTAAGCTACGCTGAGTATGATGGGTTCTACTTTGTGTGATCCACAAATTGTTGCTCTGAGTGTAGACCTCCTTTGTGTCGGGCTTGATGAGTATTTGGAAAGTCCCTAGTCACTTTTAAAAGAAAAAAGTGATGTGAAAAGTCGTTGCTAAAACTTGTCTCGATTACAGCATCGAAACTTGTAATAACCTGATAAGTAAATAAATATAAATACATTTTACAGAGACGTTACACACAACGTTATCTAGTCCCAAACTAAGCAAAGCTTGTATTATGGGAGACTAGACAACAGATATAAATACAGTAACACACTTTTTTTTAAATACATGTATGCATATTATACATGGAAAACATACAAACTCCAATATAAATATTCATGGAATCGAACCCGAAACCTCAAGCACAACAGTCGCATATGCTTCCACTGCGCCACTGAGGCAGTCATTGCTTTGTACTCCAGACTTTGAACTAACCATTCCAGCTGTTAGGGTTCACCAGAGCTATTTATAACGTGACCTGTAATCATTTCTCGGGAGTCTAGAATAAGTCTTTCTGTCTGGTACGTTTTCACGCCTAAACCGCTACCGATTTTGATGAGTGTTGATATACAGATAGATGGAACCTTAGGAAAGGACCTAGGCTAATTTTTACCGCGAGAACCGACATACACGCGGGCGGGCTAATTTTTCCCGAGATAACCGGAGCCCGAGATGTCCGTGTGGTGACGGATTAAGAATACAAAGTGTCACCACTCCTATTCATTCCATGGGGGTCGTAAGAGGCGACTAAAAGAACAAAATAACATCACTCCCAAGAGAAGGAAAACTTGAAACAAACCCTTTACCAACCCGTCTAGCCAGCGTTGTATAGTAAGTAGGCAAAAACCTCTTTTCTAAGGAGAGGCCTATGTCCAGCAGTGGACTGTTAAAGGCTGTTGATTATGATGATTGATGAACTGGAGCCGAGGGCAAGAGCTAGTATTTATAAAGTTTTTTATAGTCTAGACTGTATATCGAACCGTCTCTCCTAACACCCCAACGATCCCTATATTATATACTACTACTCGTGTATGTCGGTTATCGCGGTAAAAGTTAGCCTATGTCCTTTCTTTAGCTTCCATCTATCTCTATATCAAAATTAATCAAGATCGGTAGTGGTTTAGTTGTGAAAACGTAACAGACAGACAGACAGAGTTACTTCCGCATTTATAATATTAGTAAGGATATTTAAGCGTCCAAATGCATGTATAAATAATATCGCAGACGGAAACAAACATATGAGGGGTTACCGCTAATTTATAAACGGTTTATTGCTAATACCCTTTGAGAGCAGACTGACACGCGCGCACATATAAATACAGAACTATCCACCCGTTCATGGTGCTTTAACATGTTATAAGATGTACATGTACAGAGTCACTCACTTACTCACTCACTCAAACACACACACACACACTCATATACACATATAAAATCTTCTACTACAGTCAATATTTGGTTATAATTTTAACAAAAAGGAACCGACTTCAATGAAAAACTATTCCAAGTACCCAAATCGCGACAATTATGCCTATGATAGTTGAGGAGTTCCTTCGATTTCCTTTTGATCCCATCATCAGATCCCGATATGGTGACGATGGGACCACCTGTAAGCTACGCCCATTCCAATGCAAAAATAATTTTTGAAATCGGTTCATAAGCGACGGAATTATCGCTGAACATACATAAAAAAAGATTCCGACGAATTGAGAGAACCTCCTCCTTTTTTTGAAGTCGGTTAAAAAGAAAACTCTGAATACTACTGGTTGTGAACTATTTATTTGACACGGCACACATTTGTGGCGGCAAACGTAATCTGTGTATGGTAATGGTAAATCCAAATTTATATTAAACTAGCTTTCGCCCGCGGCTCCGCCCGCGTATATATCGGTTATCGCGGTAAAAAGTAGCCTATGTCCTTTCTCAGACTCTAGACTATCTGTATACCAAATTTCATCAAAATCAGCTTAGCAGTTTAAGCGTGAAAACGTAACAGACAGACAGACAGAGTTACTTTCGCATTTATAATATTAAATATATATTTCGTGATTAAGCAGCTGCAAAGATTTCAATAAAATTTAGCAGAAAGATACTTCGATTTCTGAAGAAAAACATAGGTTACTCTTTACCCTGATATCCTTAACCCTTTAAAGTACTTTAAAGGTTTAGAATATTATTAGGTATCACCGTTCTTATGATGTATTACTATGTCCTATGTCCAGCAGTGGACTACGACAGGCTGATGGTGATGATCTTAAGTAGTCTTAAGTAGGACTTATAGAAATATAGTGAAAAATTTGATCAAACTTTATGTTCTTGATTTTGCAAGGGGGATGAAATATTATATTAATAAGTAATATAATGCCAACACATCCAAGCGACAATAGTTTAATCATAAAAAACCCGAGGCAAGTAAAAAAATCTGCCTACAGCAATATAACACAAGTTACTCGATATGTCGAAATGATTCTCGATTATCGATAACTCGATGCTTACATCCCGGCGGCTATCGGATTCATATCCGAATTAATAATCTCGATACTGTGAGATGTGGGGACTTGTTACGTGTGACGTAATTGCTGAGGATGTAAGAAGATTAATTTTGTAGTAATGACCATTTGTTTGTTTTACCTTCAAAAGTTATTATTTTATAAGCTTTTATTTAGTTTCACCTCTCCCTGTCTATAATTTAAATCTTGGAAGATAAATTTGACCTACTTTCCGAATCCCGATTTAACTGTACAAGCATATGTATATATTTTTTTTTAAAGACATCTCCCGCATTAGGAATATAAATTCCTGGGTCTCGGGGGACTTTAAAAACGTACACGAAACGGACACAAAGAGCACCCAGACTCAGAACAACAAATTTTGAATAACACAAAGTGTTATCCTAGGTGGGATTTGAACCCACGACACTTGGCGCAGTAGGAAGCGGCGTGGCGACTGCTTAAGCCACTAGGCCAACCATGCAGTCAAAATATTACGTGGCAATGCAATATTATAATAACATGGAGCTGGTCTGATACTGAATCAGGAAACTGACCATAGAGTTTGGTCTTATTGGATACGTTTTGTCGTATTTAGTTGGTGAGTGTGAGACCGGAGATCCAATCTCACTTAGCCACCATAGTGTCACTATGCTGCATTGTATGTACTCACAATGAAGATATCGACCCCTACTCTTAGATTCTACTCATGCTTTCCATCAGACACGGTAGAGTCACTTTGTTAGGATATATATATTTTTTTTAATGCTCGATTAGACATGGTATTGATTCTCTATTTATTTTTTCTAAACACTTTTTGAGGGTAAAGTTTATAAAGTCATATTGTGGTCTGTTATTTGTAGACACACACAAATATTTATTTAAGGTGTTTCAAGTTACATAAATGGGTTGCCTCATAACGTTTAGGAACTGTTTAAGTTGTTGTCATCAAACAGTTTTTTACTTAAATCCAGAAATAGAATCAGTAATTTTACTAACAAAACATATTTAACACTACTCCTGGCAATAATTATGGTAATGGAACTATCATATAATTTCGAAGACAAAACACAAAGCAAAGCACCCACATCTTACGAAAACTGCAACAAAAAAAAATAATTGAAAAATGTATCCTTACAATACCACCTCCATTCAGTTCGCCGTTCCTAGCTCAATGTACAGATGTATTAGATGGATTCAATTTCCGCGACACAATATTACTGATATATGATAGCTGTTACTAATGTCTTTTAAATGTGTGCCTACAATTTAATGTGGACTGCGCCTGCGTAGTGGTTTACAGCTGATATCATTTGTGCATTTTCTTTCTTTAAGTTGGTGTTGTTTAAAAATGGAATACCATTGTAAATTAAAGAACTATAGAGTGGCTTTTGGCTACTTTTATTAATATACCCTTTGTATTTTCAGCTTATTAAATTTACTATAGAATATTTTTAGATATTTTCACACTTGCGGGTTAATTTGTGATAAGGGACGGAAGTGCGTAACAGTAAACAGGGATGCACGTACTATTTAACTAGATTAGAGGTAGGTGAAATGACGGATACTACTAACGTGTGGTGACCCCCACTTTTAAATTCTATTCATGTTTTCTATGAGGCGGAGTAGTCACCTTGACAGGCATTAAAAATAATAATTATGTAGGGACTAGAAAAACTGTCCGTATGGTGACGGATTAAGAATACAGAGTGTCCCCACCCCTATTCATCCCGCGGGTGTCGTAAAAGGAGACTAAGGGATAAACTACGCAAGACAACATCAATGCAAAAAAAAGGAAAACTTGAAACCAACCCTATACCAACCCGTCTGGCCAGCGGGGTATAGTAGGCCAATACCTCCTTTCTAAGGAGAGGCCTATGTCGCGCTGTGGACTGTTAAAGGCTGTTGATGATGATGATAGAAAAACTTAGGAACGAAACCCTACGCCATAATGAACTGATGCGATCGATAATTTGTAGTATAAGTTTTTAAAATATCATAACAAGAGGACATCCTAAAAATGGCTCTATTATCACATAGTGCTACATTCACTTAATCATCACCATCACATTTATATTTTGATTTAAAAGAAAATGAAAGACCTCTGTGAGTCTGAGCGCAATAAATTTAAAAACTACTTGACCGACTTTTATGCTGTTTTCAGCAATGGATAGAACGGTTATAGAGGAAGGTTTTAGTATGTAATTTGTAAAGTTTAAAATGATTGGTAAATACCCATATCTACGCGTGCAAAGCCGGGGCGGGCCGCTAGTAGCTTATAATTTTAGCGTCTAGATCATAGGTCCCTAGTAATCGAACCGTGGTCTATTTTTATAAAAATCTCTCAATATCATTTTTATATTAATCTTATTTATATAAAAGCTATGGAATATATAATATATAAGGCTCCATTTCTTTTAATCATTATTCTCTGATATTTAAATTTTTTGATTCCTTCTTTTTCAAAGATGAAAAACATGTTTTCTTTCTTCTTTCTAATACTTCTAAGTATTTAATACAATAACAATTGAGGCGACATAAACCTAAACAGAATACGTATCTGCTAAACACACAACTCTGCAGGACAAAGTACATTCAAAACTTGTCAGACAGAGGTGCTAATTCTGTTGCTCGAAAACTTAATTAAAAATCAATTAAAACTTAGTTACAATTCACTAAAAGAAAGTGCCGTCTTGTAAAAATATATTGTAAACGCCGTATTGTATGTTTAACTCTAAAAATAAACTCTATATAACACACATACACGAACTATAATTATTAACAACTTCTAAAAGTAACGTATACCTTTTTTTTTCGTGAGGAAATCCCCACGGACGCCACACGTTGGTGGCTATGTCGGACTCGAACCGACTAAAACTGCACGCCGTCTCGGGTACTATGAGTCTGGGAACCAGGTATACAATCGAAAGGAAGTCCCTGGAACCCCGACAATAGTAACGTATACCTAAGTTAAATTGTTACTTAAATAATGAAGATTGTCACTTACATAAATAAATTTTTAGTCTTAGTAATCCACTGCTGGACATAGGCCTCTCCATAGGCACGCTAAATATAGAAAAAAAAAGAATAGTATTTTGGAAATCCTTATACTAAAAAGAGAGAACTTTAAAGAATTTAAGTTAGTAATGAAAGAACAGAATTGGCACCAGTATAGGTGGCCAATTTAGAATCCGAGAGCTTAATCTGAAGGCTTAAAACTAAAATCGATAGTATAAATTCTTTGTAATAGAGTTAAGGTTTATATTAAAATGTACTCTGATATAAAATGTTTTTCTTTGTTTACGCAGTTGCCGTCATTATAGTATCAGGTAGCTTTTTAATTATTATTCTTAATGATGCCTCTTTTATCTAACATTTTACCTTATAAAAATCTTTCTAAATGAGATCTACATACTCTATCGACAACAAAAAATCAAAAGTTTTTTATGTACAAAATGTTTTTGTATGCGTTTATTTGAATTGTAATAAAGAAAAGTCCGTGTGGTGACGGATTAAGAATACAAAGTGTCACCACCCCTATTCATTCCATGGGTGTCGTAAGAGGCGACTAAAGGAACAAAATAAGCAGCTAACATCACTGCCAAGAGAAGGGAAACTTGAAACAAACCCTTTACCAACCCGTCTGGCCAGCGTGGTATAGTAGCCCAAAACCTCCTTTTAAAGGAGAGGCATATGTCCAGCAGTGGACTGTTAAAGGCTGTTGATGATGATGATGAATAAAGAAAAATTGGCCAAGTGCGTGTCAGGCCACGCACAGAATAGGGTTCCGAAGACATCCATAATGGTACGCGGATTTAAAGTTTTATCCAATAGATAATTGTTATGTTTACTAATTAATGCGTTAATTTTGGATGAAGTTTTCCAAGTAGGCGTATTTTACAATTTAGGCCTCTATAATTCCTGAACTAACAAAGCCATCTAAGCCGTTATAGTTTTCCTTTAAAGTTGATCATATTGGATATTTTTATGATTCTTTTTAGCCGTTTAGCTTTTAGAGGAGGGTGGGACGACCTGCTTTTGCACTTTACATGTCGCAGAGGTACCCCAATAAATTTAGTTTTCATGTTTTTATTTTAGCACTTTGCCAACATCATAGAAACACATATCCATGCAAAGTTTCATCTTTCTACAACGGTAAGTCGAGGACGGACGGACGGATGTATATGACAAAACTATAAGGGTTCTAAGTCATAAACTTCGGAACCCTATAAGCCTCAATATGGGGTATCCTTTACAATAATAAGAGCCTCACACATTTTTTTTATCAAGCTTGTTTGGTTCTCACAGAGCCAACTAGACGACTAACTACATTATTATTCTCATCCACACTGTTAATAAATTTGGTCAGATATTACTAAATAGACCAGTTCTATACAGATTAATCAGAAAAATCCGCCAAGTGCGACTTGGCCACGAGGATCCATCAATCTAACTGATAGGCGATAATATAGATAGCTCTTAGCTAAGTGGCCCTAGACGATTGGAAACAATCATTAAGGGTAACCATCGACGGCACGGTCAGTCTTGGATGGGTAACTGTTTGTCACGTGATAATGTTATAAGCGTTTCCGTGATTCGGAGGTCACGGTAAGCAGTCGGTCCTAGTTATTATCATAAGATAAAAGTGGTGAAGTTATTTTTTTTTTTTTTTTGATTACAGGTAAACAAATCTTAAGGCAAGATTACGTAGCCACAACGTGTCTTGCCAGTCCCTTCCAGGACGTATGGCCTTGACCCTCTCCTGCGAGGAGACCCACGCCCAGCAGTGGGATATTATGGGTTGTTGTTGTTGTTAATATAGACTTTAATATTTATTACTAAAGAATATGGCCGAAAATCAGTCTACTATATCTGTATTCATCTATTGAAATCTGTACCATAACAATAGAGTTGATTACATTGTACATTACAGAATAGAACAACATTCGTCGTCTGAGAACGTCGCAAATCTCACGTATTTGATCACTTGCTGCCATACACATCAACTTGTATTACGAGTATAACACGTCACTAGTGGAATTGTATAAAGCTGCTATTACATATATTTAAATTAGGATTATTTACTTTATACTCCATCGAATCTTTTAAGTAGGAATTTACATATCATACTGTATTATTGTATATATTTTGTGTCCCATATTAAACTAACGGTTTTACTGACACACATTTCTAGAGAAGCTACTTTCTGCTTGTTCTTCAGCCTATTACCATTCATTGCTGATTAAAACCTGTCCCAAAGACCGCTCAACCATTGCGGTACTAAACTAAAGAGGAGGTACCCTATCAAGAAATAATTTTAATTTTCACCGAACTTAGTTCATTTCAGCATCATACTGCAGACTAGTAGTTTTTTAGTATTGGTCGCAAAACAATGACCTACTAATGATTATCGAATAAAAGCTAGACCCAGAATATCATCCCATATAACTAATCTTTTTGCTCATTTTTCTGGAGCTTTGCTAATTTGGTGGCGGCTGGATACGGAAAGCAACGTACCGGGCTCTGTGGTGTGCATTGGAAGAGCCCTTTGTCCAGCAGTGGACTGCAACGGAAATGATGATGTGTACCAAAAAGTATCTTGAAGTATCATGATGTAAACATAAAAAGACTCCAAGACGTCGTTTAAGATTGAGTAAGAACTACGAGGTACTAACATTATTATTTTTTAAACATAATATTGATATAATTCTTATCTAATGTCCTGTCATTTTGTCCATTCAAAGGTTGCCTGGTAGAGATTGCATTTAGCAATAAGGCCGCCCATTGTACATACATATCAACATGTAATATTCAACTGCGACAATGTAATTGATATACAATAAAGCATATTCTATTCTATTCTATAATTCACTATCGGTATCAACAACTCTGTGAACATACAAACAAGCAAGTACGGGATGTGTACAAATCAAATAGGCTGTGTCTCAGTAGCCAATCAACAATTTCAAGACGTTTGCAGAGAGCTTGTCCGCCGTCTTGCAAGATATTACGTACTCCGTGATTTGGTGTGGAGAAGATGCTAGGAATCTCGTTTGTATTTGGTAAAGGACTTCAACGAATGTGTTTGAATACGGAATCGATAGTCTGATGGGGTACTGAGATGCATGAGGCTTTTAATCTTATGATTATTTTGATGTTCGGTTATGATTAAAGTTTATGCTTGTATAGATTTCAAATCTTTGAAAATATCTGTACTATATTAAGGAATTCGAAACTTTGTTATGACACTGGATTTGAACTGTTTTGACTAGTGTGGCTTGTAGCCTGGATAGGCACGCCATACCTGGATAATCAAGACAACAGATAGATAGCCTGAGGAAGACGAATAAGCTTGATAAGAGATGAAGAAACTACTTTTGTTAACATTACTAAAAAAAAACCTCAACCTACAATCCACAAACACGGCCTTGTATACTTGTATAAATTATACCTGTTTATTTAAATAAATATTTTGGACAAGTTACACAAACAGCCATCAAAATAAATTAAATGTGCAGCAAATATGTGAAACAAAAAGACCAAGGTTTAAGTATGTGAGTATATTGCATTAATGCAATTTAATCTTCGCGCACGCATCACGAACTTGCGCCCACGCATTACACTTTTACTCAAGAGAAAAATGTTGATGTCCAGTACTGTAGTGCTATTTATTATATTTTTATAATTTGTTACGTTTACATTACTTTTATCGTATCGTATCATATAGTCATGACACACTTCTTTTAATGGTTAGTTTTGCAGGCACAAACTTGGTTTGTTTTGTTAAATTTTAAAAGATCTACATCTCAGTAAGTGTGTGATCTTTGTTTCAAAATATACCATGATTTTTGTTCATGTACCTTATATTAGTTATACATAGATGTTTGTTTGAATTTCTTGAACTAGTGGCTAATGATCCTGGCTGCTAACCAGACGGTTCTGTGATTTTTTTATTTAGACAACTCCCGTATTAAGAATATAAAGCCTGCGTCGCAGGGAATTTTACAAACACATGAAATAAACACAACGAACAGATTGTAGTAACAGACGGCTATGTTTAAGAAGAGATTTTGTATAAAAGTTTACCAAGACCATTAATTTATTTGGAATATACATATATGTCATTGTTATACCTACGTTTAACCTAATTGTAACTGTTCACTCTTCACTATTCAAATGCTAACATTATTTTGTTAGTCTGAGATTTTTATCCATTTATTTATCATTATCTCTTGTTATAATTTTCAGGTACGCAGTATGTTTTAGCATAAAATTGATTTAGCTGAAGGTTATTGGTAAACATTGAACTTAATGTTGGTGCTCCGGAAGAAGCCCACCTGGAAGTGATACTTGCTAGTGTGTTGACGTCATCTTATCCAGCTTTTGTATAGTTTTTTTGACTGTTGGTGTAGCTAGGGTTGGCGTATGCGGTTGCTGATCAAGAAGGATACCTCTTGATCAGCAACCGCATACGCCAACCTGAATTTTTTGTGTGATACACAAATAATTGTTTCTGAGCCTGTGTGTTTTTCTATGTATAAAAAAAGTATGTTTATGTGTTTATATCAGTTGTTTAGTACCCATAATACAAGCTCTGCTTAGTGTGGGGACTAGATGACGTTGTCTATAAGATGTCCGAAATATTTATTTTATTTTATATTTTCTCAATCGTTTCTCAGTGTAATACAGCCCTATTCTAAATATGCACATGGTAATGTAATTTAAACAAATGGTCGCGACAGTGTGTGAGAAACCTGAGATAATCTCAATGGCGTTACGTAAAGTTTATGGTCCTTGATTTGTCGGTGTTTGTTGTTTAGTTGAAGTGCGAAATATACAGTTGATAGCCTTAGCAACAACGTTGAAGTAATTTCGGTATCTAAATAGCCTATTAAAGGGTCTGTTAATATAGGAACGAGATAGGACAATTACTAAGGTATTGCAATACTTCTCAATACCATTCTTAGTCTTGTCTAATGCCGATCAGCGATTGTTTAATTTATTATCGTAACTTATATTCTAAATGGGAATGTGAGGTTATTTTATTTATTATATTCTCTTATATAAATTATTTAATGGTCATCACTAAATTTTCAAGCACTTTGTTAGAAATACAATAAAAAAATACCACCAAAAGTTAAGGTTTGACTATGCTTATGTCAAAAATAATTGGCTTTGTGGTAGAGTGTGACCACAAGTACAAGTAATGTCTTTGAAAGACAATCTGTCAAACGATCTTATGAATGTAGAGCTGTGTAGAGCCAGAAAAAATACAGTTTTGGAAAATTAAAGTAATAATTTGTTAGCTTTTATACAGATAATAAAATATAAAGAAACTAGCAATGTAGATACGAATAAAAATACCACAAAAATAACAACAGCTGTCCTTAGTGTCATTTTAAAACTAACGAGACGTATTTTTGTACAAACTATATTAATCTATGTCTACAAAATGTATGTAAATATCTATTTACTACCTCACAACAAAGGAAAAAGTTTAAGAAATGAACTGCTGACCTTCACCCTGAACTTGAAGTACTAGTTTAAGAAAAACATTTTAAGGAAATATAGATAGATAGATACTACCTATTGGACCGATCTTAACTATACGGGAGTCGCGATTCGTCACGCTATCGTGAGATTAGGCCGCTTACACGATACTAGCAATTAAGTAACGTCCTGTCTTGAAACTTGTTTAAATCATGTTCAGAATGTCGCATACAAAAGTGTCAAGATTTATACCTCATTTACGTTATATTAACTTACCTACTAGCTGAATAGTCCGTGTGGTGACGGATAAAGAAAACAGAATGTCACCACCCCTATTCATCCCGAGGTTGTCGTAAAAGGCGACTAAGGGATAAACTACGCAAGACAACATCAATGCAAAGAGAAGGAAAACTTGAAACAAACCCTATACCAACCCGTCTGACTAGCGTGGTATAGTAGGCCAATACTTCCTTTTCAAGGAAAGGTCTATGTCCAGCAGTGGACTGTTAAAGGCTGTTGATGATGATAATGATGACTAGCTGAGTCCCGCAGTGTTACCCGGAGCGAAGTTAGTGTGAAAAAGATAGCCTAAGGTCATCAGCTTTCCCCTAGTAAAAGACTCGCTAAAATCAGACCAGCCGTTCTGGAGATTAGCCGGAACAAACAGAGAAGCAAACGGACAGACAAAAACACAGACATAATTTCTTTTTTTTTTAATTTTGTCTGTGCTGTGTCCTTTTTAGGGTTCCGTAGCCAAATGGCAAAAAACGGAACCCTTATAGATTCGTCAAGTCTGTCTGTCTGTCTGTCTGTCTGTCTGTCTGTCTGTCTGTCTGTCTGTCCGTCCGTATGTCACAGCCAATTATTTCCGAAACTATAAGAGCTATACTGTTGAAATTTGGTCAGTCGATGTATTCTGTGAACCGCATTAAGATTTTTATATAAAAATAGAAAAAAAACAATACATTTTGGGGGTCCCCATACTTGGAACTGAAACTCAAAATTTTTTTTTTCATCAAACCTATACGTGTGGGGTATCTATGGATAGGTCTTCAAAAATGATGTTGAGGTTTCCAATATCATTTTTTTCTAAACTGAATAGTTTGCGCGAGAGACACTTCCAAAGTGGAAAAATGTGTGTCCCCCCCCCTCTAACTTCTAAAATAAGAGAGTGATAAATCTAAAAAAAATATATGTTGTACATTACCATGTAAACTACCAACGAAAATTGGTTTGAACGAGATCTAGTGAGTAGTTTTTTTTTTATACGTCATAAATCGTAACACGCAATATACCTTTCATCCAATCAATACACTAGTATAAAAACATCGATGAAAGTTACAACGAACTACAAGAACTTTTATAATATGATGTTCCTTGCTGGTACGGAACCCTTCATGGGCGAGTCCGACTCGCACTTGGCCGCTTTTTCATTATGCATAAAATTAAGTTAAGGTTTATAAACATAACACACAATACCATGTCTTGATACACATACGCATAGATACTCTTTTGAGAAATTAACATTTTAGCGTAGCCTTTCCGAAATCAGTTATTATAGAAGACAATAGAACCTTAATAATCTTGCCACTGCAAATTAATTATGGTCCAATTATTACCCTTTGGCCACCACTGCTTATTATTTACCCTACTGTCATTAAAAAATTAATAAAAGACGTGAAATTCAGGAAATTTCTTTAAAACACCATCATCAGTTATGTTTTTCTATGTATAATATGTATGTATTTACAAAAAAAAGCGGCCAAGTGCGAGTCGGACTCGCAAATGAAGGGTTCCGTATCAGAAAGTAATATCATACAAAAGTTCTTGTAGTTCGTTGTAACTTTCATCGATGTTTTTATACTAGTGTATTGATTGGATGAAAGGTAAATTGCGTGTTACGATTTATGACGTATTAAAAAAAAACTACTCACTAGATCTCGTTCAAACCAATTTTCGTTGGTAGTTTGCATGGTAATGTACAACATATATTTTTTCTAGTTTTATCACTCTCTTAGTTTAGAAGTTAGAGGGGGGGGGGACACACACATTTTTCCACTTTGGAAGTGTCTCTCTCGCAAACTATTCAGTTTAGAAAAAAATGATATTAGAAACCTCAACATCATTTTTGAATGCCTATCTATAGATACCCCACACGTATAGGTTAGATGAAAAAAAAAATTTTGAGTTTCAGTTCCAAGTATGGGGACCCCCAAAATGTATTGTTTTTTTCTATTTTTATGTAAAAATCTTATTGCGGTTCACAGATTACATCGACTAACCAAATTTCAACAGTATAGCTCTTATAGTTTCGGAAATAATTGGCTGTGACATACGGACGGACAGACAGACAGACAGACAGACTTGACGAATCTATAAGGGTTCCGTTTTTTGCCATTTGGCTACGGAACCCTAAAAAGTATGTTTATGTATTTATATCAGTTGTTTAGTACTTATAACACAAGCTCTGCTTACTTTGAGACTAGATGATGATGTGTGTAAGATGTCCAAAAAAAATATTTATTTATTTATCAATTCTTGTTCTATCGTATAACTTTTGTCCACACTGATACCTGATCTTTTTGCTCGCATCAAAATAGTAAACACACGCGCAATGGAGCGTGGCCAATTGTCTCATTAATACCATGTAAGTTAGCTCCACCTATCAGAGTTAAAGTAATTGAACGTTTAATTATGATACGAGTTAATTCTAAATTGTATATAGAATATCAGGTAGCTACTGAGTAGTCATGTGGTATAGATGGGACTAAGGGGATAAACTATTAAGGATTGAAAGAAAGTCTTTACTGGCTCATCTAGCCAGCGTTGAGTCCAATATTGTACTCTATTGATGACGTCGGCAATGTGATGGTAAACGTAAGCAAAGTGGTCAATTTCTGCGGTATAAGGACGTCCTAAAGCGACACTTGAAGCGCTGCCACGTTGACCCGTCGCAGTGGGATGCTGCTGCGGTGGATAGACTACTTTGGAGGAGTACTGTTCGCACTGAGGTGTTTGAATTCGAAAGGCAGCGGCAAAATGAGCTCGTTGCCCGACCAGCGGCGGCCATGCATGCTGACTTGCGGTGAATGTAGATGTATGCACTACGAAAATCGGATATATCAGCCACCTGAGAGCACATCAACGAAGCTCACGCTGATCAGTTCCAAGTCGCCGTGGCCAAATACGGTCTGGATGGTAGTAGTAATGTGTATTACCCGTGAATATTAATCTAATAGATATAAAACTGTTCTAACTGTTCGAAACTACTGGACGCAGGAAGCTGAAATTTCCCAAGTGTGTTACTTGATAAGTGTAGACAAGCATTAAGAGAGAATTTTGGAAAATTCCACTCCAAAAGGGGTAAAGATTCAATCAAAGTTGTATATCAGAATAACACGTAGGCGAAGCTGCAAGCAAAAGCTAGTTATGTTATCATTTTATTTGCTAATAGAGTGTTAAATTTGAGACTGCACGGTTGGCCTAGTGGCTTAAGCGGTCGCCATACCGCTTCCTACTGCGCCAAGTGTCCTGGGTTCAAATCCCACGTGGGATAACACTTTGTGTGATTCATAATTTGTTGTTCTGAGTCTGGGTGGTGGTCATTGTGTCCGTTTCATGTACTCGTATGTTTGTAAAATCCCCTGCGGCACAAGTCGTCTTTTTAAGAAAGAAAGAAAAAAGTAAGAACAAAAAGCCACTACTGAACATGACTGTTTATACATGCACACATACAGAAGGTGTTAAATCAAAATTATGCAAAGAACATATTCATATCCTCTGGATTTTTTATAAAAGCCTGTTTTATACCCGCGAGTGGTAGTTTATTCGATAAATTAGATGTATTCGTAGTTAGACAAATCTATGATGAATTTTTTGTTTAACAATTTTGAGTTATGAAATTTTAATGAGATACCGAGAGATATTAAGGGTCAGAAAGTCATTTCCCGGTAAAGGAGACGAGCACGAAAAAAAAGGATTGCTTCAGTCGTAGCGTTTGTTAGCGACGGGCCATTAAATAGGAGTGATGTAAAGTTTGGAAGTTAATCAAAAAAAAAATTTAACATGATTTTTTTTATAACTTTTGATTACAATTTCTGTTGATTATTTTAAGTAAATCGTAGTAACTTGTGTAGAATAAAGTTTATTTTATTTCATTCTAGGTAGCTGAGTCCTGCTTTGTTACCCGCGATGGATTTTTATAACGACGCGGAACTAAGCTAGTCTAAAAATCTTCAAAATCGGTCGAGCCGTTCCAGAGATTACCTGGAACGAACTGACAGACAAAAATGTCAAAAATTGCATTTTTTGTGCAAATAAACGATATACTTTCATGAGCGTTTTGTAAAAATCTGTTAATTTGATATAACATACAGATACTTCAATTTTATTTATTTATATAGATGCCTTGACCTTATTAGCCAAGATTTATTCATAGTAGCACCTACAATTCAAATAGGTATACTACTTAGTTATCCTACTCAACTTTATTTAATGCTCTCCTTTAGGCAGTCTGGTAGGCTTAAATGTAGGAATCACCATATCACCTATCTAATATGATGATCAGATAGGTTTCAGGATTTATATAAAAAAGAAATATGGTGATGAAAATAATAAAATCCTATTTCCGTACACTTCATTATGAAATCGCTAATTTCCTGGCCTCCCGAATAGCCCGTACCTATCTTCTCGAGGGCAATCCAGAACGTTTCGGTTTCGGGTTGTGTGCAGCTTAAACCATTTTTCGTTAATTTTTTTTGTTTATTTTCAGTTTATTATTTTAGTGCGCATCTCGTTACGTTGCGCTGGTTCGTTGAAGGGTTTTGTTGTACTTTGTAGGGCTTTAGTTGCTATGAACATGATTTTGACTAGATGAGTGGCTGCTAAGCTCATGAAGTTCAGCAGCACGGAAGAGGATGAGTAATTAGATAGACTACTGTAGTATTTAAGCTCCAAATTTGCATGTAGTAGGTATATTGCTTCTAGATTAATTTTAAATGTGAGTGTAAAATGTTCGAGAAAAATAAATAGAGGCTATAAATGTTATTATAGTTTCGTTTAATACTGAATTATGTCGGTTATCGCGGTAAAAAGTAGCCTACGAGTATGTCCTTATTCATATTCTAGACTGCGTACTAAATTTTATTGAAATCTGTTTAGTAGTTTTTGCGTAAAAACGCAACAGATAGACAGAGTAACTTTCGCATTTATAATATAAGTAAAGATGTTGTTTTTGTCATCCAAAGATATTTATACGACTGACCATCTGTAAGGTGGAAGTAGAGCCAAATCTGAGCAGTTAGTAGCATTCTTTTAAAATTAAGGGTAGAAGAGTCTTCTGATTTCAGCAAGTACGGGCCAACTCAACTGGAGCGGTACTTCCTTCATGCAGAAGACCAGTCTACAATTACATTATTCGTGTTTCGCTGGAACGAGCCAGACAGGAGGCCCAATGATGCTGGAGTATCTCAATAGGGCGTCATCGAGCTGCATTCACAATAAGTATTTATTTATTTATAATGGACCTCCGACAAGGAATACACCCTACATGCTAGTTTTTAACAAACAGAAATAACAAATTGTTTTAATGCTTATGCTTCCTCAATTATGGGAAACCACAACATGCGCATTACAAAAATACAAATAGGTACAATTAATAGTGTTCACAAACAGCATATATGGAAAAGGTAAAAATAGGAAAGAAATTAGTAAAATTATAAAATATAACAATAAGGTAAGCAAAAATTTTAAAATTTGTGGCAGTTACATATTTATCACACACATTAAAATTTATATTTAACACACATAAGTACATATTTATATTTAAATTTAAACACAAGGTAGGTACGTCAACAATTAAACATATAATTGCACTATTGGATCTCGAATATGGTCACCACTGTTCTTTAATTCTACTGATGCCTTTCATTAGGCAAAGTAAAGTCATTTTGGCAGAATAAAACATCATATTTTTTTCTATTTTTACTCAAATACTAGCTAAAGCTCTCGACATTTTCCGTTTTATCTTGAATTATCAAGGAGTATAATTTGCTTCCTATTTTCAGACCTGAATGTACAATTTTATAAGAATCTGACAGGCCGTGGCGGATGAGCATGGCAACTATAGTTGTGACACCAGAATTTCATATATTTTGACGCAAAAAACACTTTATGATAAACTTCTTCCATGAAATTCAAAATCTGTCTTGCATTTCCGATATCTGTTTTATATAAAATATTCTAGAAACTGTACGTAACATTATTTGCGTGTTCTTTAATAAAGTAATATTGCATCCTAGAAAAAGTAACATCATTTACCACTTCCTGCCTCTCCCTGTACACAAAGCTATCGAAAGTGACTGCAAATTATCAAACAACTAACGCATAACTTAACCATAGAACAGAACTTTCAATTAGCGGTATATCGGGCCAAAAGTACCTTTGGTCCCTGTCCGTATGATATGTAAATATATGATAATATGCCAACCACCCAGCAATGACCTCGGAAACTAACCCGTAACTTTACGTGTTTATATAGAATGCAGATGTGGTCTATGTGGGCTTAAAATTAATATGTTTTGACTTAATTAGCGTTGGTTATATTTGCATTATATATTCTGTAGAATTTCTGAGTAATTTAGATGTAATATTTGACTTTTATTTTCTATATTTTACTAAGTTTTTCATGTATGATTTTATTTTGCCATCGGCCATTCAAATAAGTTTTGTGAAACATTTAGGTTTTGTGAGAGATATGTTTTAAAAAAAATACTAATAAGTAAGAAGTAGCTAACTGTTATTATATAATATATAGAACAGCGCTATTTGTGAACAAAAAACTCAAACTTAAAAAAACACCTCAAAAAGTGTAAAATCAAATAACAACAATTTAGTATAATTTATGACATGTTTCTTTTTTACTTTTAAATAAACAGGTATGGGATACGGTAAATACGAAGTTATAATAAATATCTGAAACGCGTGACGGTGGTCGACCTTTATAGAAAGCGGCTGTGTGTTCCATTGCCGCCCCATAGGGGTCGCGGGTTAGAGTCAGTGTAGGTGATATGTATCTCTAATAATATATGTGTGAAATGTATCAAATGTACATATTATACTCTTAAATAATGTATCTGTAATCTAGAACTCATAGTACATTCTTTGTGTCAAGGTACCCATAAACGGTTAAACAGAAAATGAGCAACTATAGAAGATAGAATATAACTTAGCTTTGCTGTAGTCGGGTAAAAAGAGACATTTCAACAGTAACTGCTTCTGCTAAAGCAAAACGTAAACTATGGAATATGAGTATTTTTCCAAAGAATGTTTTTAATCTAACAAATTTAAAGAGAGAATTGACCCATTCATTTGGAAGGGCTAACCACAAAACATGGCTCTACCAAATGTCTACCGACTCTCTACCATATATCGGCGAATCTATACTAAATATAGGCCAACTCCCTAACATATACAGCCCTCAAAGAGAGTGATACCAAGTTTTCATAGAAGACAGTTTCAATTCGCCGAATTAGTGGGACTGGAAATCAAAAACGCTAGAAAAGTGGTAGTGGTTGGCTGGTGGCAGATCATTAACACTCTTATGCCAACAGAAAAACAGAGAAACAAAAACAATAACATACATGAAAAACATTTTCTATTTGTGTAAAATAAATAACCCGTTTCCAATTCACAACAGAATTTAGGCAGAAGTACAAATACCGCCGTCAATATTAGCAAACTTATCCCCAGATTAGAGATCCGTGTGTGCCGACTCTCGGTGGGATTATACCTGATCACGTGATCTGTCGCGACCGCCGCCTACGTGTGTTATACATGAATTGTTATTGTGTGGTACAAGTAACAAACGGTATGCGTTTTTCGTTATAACACTAAAGTTACATTGTAGTTGGTACGTTTTGTTACTTCTGTTGGTTGTATTAAAGCTAGAAAATTAAATATTCAAGAATTGTCAAGAGGGAGATTGATATATAATATCTTAGAAATAATTTCATTAAATTAAAGTGTTTTTATAAAAAAAAAAACAATAAACTAATTTATGTACAGAAAGATTTTGAGCATGTTTTGTCGTATGAAATTTCTTAATAACAAATCAGTTTTCTGGAAATATTATATTACATATTTCTTATCAAAAATAATAACAAAAACGTCACTAATGCTAAACTAACATTGATATCAGCCAGATTAGACTTTTAGGAAAAAACCAGATTCCAGCTTATCACTTGAACCACAACATAACCCGTATAATTATAGTGCGTCCCTTGTTAGAATTAATCTCGGTTGGGTTCTGCGACATCTGTATTCGACAATTATGTTCATGTGAGACCAATAAAGGTACCTCACATCTCGTTCACACATAGGCAATACGACAAGGATAGAATAACATTCTATTTGTATTATTATGTGCAGATTTGAGAAGGGAAATATTTGTTTATCAGTTTTGTTCTAGTTAAGCGTTCACTAATGAGTAATATTTTATTATTAGGGTTAACAGCATTTGTAGATTGTGAATTATTCATGATTTTCTATAAGTTTTCGATAAACCAAGGTTCGATTAATCGAGACTACGAATAGGAACTAGGTAGGTAACAATTGTTTTGCTATCATGTTAGTCTGTTTTGAATTTTTGAAGTAAACGTTGGTTAAGTCGGTATGATTTACATTACTGAATGTTGACCCGTCAAAGAATTGCCACGTACGAAAACAGTACATCGTCGAACTGAAACTGTCGAGGTGGTATGGACACATCATGAGAAGAGCAACACGTCGTGCGATGGCTCTATGCCTATCAGAAGACAAAAGGAAGCCGAAGACGACTTGACATAGCGAACCAGTATGACCAAGCTCCTGAAAAAAAAGAATTTACCACACCCGACAAACCTCTATAGTATGTGTTATCATCGTGAAACAAGGCAGACCTCGTCTAAAGTGTGAAAAGGCAAGTTAAAAAAGCAAAAATATTTATTAGCATTTCGTTTCTTATTATATGTATGTGGCTTTCTGTATCTAAATATAATTATGAATTATTATTTACGAGAAAGGGATTCACTTATTTACTCTTTAATAAACACAAAAATAATAAGTTCACATGTTTCACAACAAATTTTATTCTGTCCTTTGAAAGTTCTCAAGCACACACTACTCAAAGCCTCAAAAACGGTAGCCTCCTAAGATGTTAAGCTCTAAGAAACCTCAAGTTCTACCACCTACCTACATACCAGCTGACATCAATTAACTAGGCTTAGCATCAACACCGACAAAACACATTATATCTATCACATAAACAATGCAATCGCTGTGTTGAGATCCACATAGAGGGTTGGGTACGATTATCAGCGGCAGGGTTAAATTTAAAAATTAAAAATATTTTTAAGAACAATATTTCAAGTTTAAATATTTAAACGATAAAGTGAGAGAAGAAGAAATAAAAAAAATTGTTTTCGGTTAGTTTAAGACAGTGATTAAAAAATCACCTCGTGGTACCTCTTAGTCTATCCTTTACATGTCTATACATCTATACAAATAAATAATATTGAAGTGTCTGTATGTAATATCAAATTAACAGGTTTTCACTAAATGAAAGTAAAAACGTCACACCAAAAAAGCAATTTTTATAATTTTTGTCTGTTTGTTCCTGCTAATCTCTGTCTCTCACTGGTAGAATGGTCATCACCATTTATACAGTAACTTAAGTTATTTTTTTTAGCTCTACTCCACAGCGTTACTCGTGATTTACGAAGTAACACCGTGAACTCAGAATACGTTAAACAATACCAACATTTAATATTAGAATATTATGAATATTTATGACTGTTATTAAAAATAAATTAGTTTTATATCTGTACTTAAACAATGTAGGGTAACTGTTAGTTAATAGCTTACATACACCTTACCTAAATAAATAAACAGCCGAAAGCGTTTACTTGCCATAGCGGTCGTTACCCACTTACGGTGAGACCGTACCCAATACTAAGGAGCCCAATTAATCAGTCGACGGGCTAATGAGCAAATATTTCATTGTCCGGCTCCTTGCGCCGTGGCCGACTTGAGGGCTGACGAATTTTGCATACTAATTAATTATATAATATATAATATATTTGTTATTATGTTTTGATAACTTGTCTCTTTGTCTTCCAACCTTTTCAATCTACGACTCTTTTCAGATTCACTTAACATTTCGCTTCCATTAAATTTTGAAAAAAGCAAAAGTGTATGTATACTGCTAATACAGTGTTATAATAGTACTTGAAACTGAAAAAACTTGGCCCAGAAAAAATATTGTGTTTTAATAATAAGTTGTATTAAGGGATGTTTTTGGAGTTGAAACCATGAAACCGGTCGTTTAAATCAACAACCCATAACGTCTCACTGCTTCGCTCGGATTTCCTCTCAGGAGAGGGTTAAGGCCATATATCCACTCTGGCCCAGTGCTGTTTGAGGACTGGCAAGACACGTTACCAACTATGCTTCACGACTGTTATCTTATGGTAACAACCGTGATCTCCGAATCACGGAAACGCTCTTATCATATCATGCCACAAACGGTAACCCATGTCGGTACTGACCACGCCTTCGTTGCTTACCTTCAGTGATAGTTTGTAATCACCTAAGACCATTTTGCTATGAACCTTTCGTACAACATGTCTTCGTAACAAAGTAATTCATTTTAAGTGCTATGTATGGGGCAGTACAGTTAAGGCTTGTAGCAAAGTATTTCACTTTAAGTGCTATGTATGGGGCAGTACAGTTAAGGTAATTTACAGACTGTACAATCAAAACCATGATAATAAGTTAAAGGTAGTAGAGCCACGCTGATTTCAGCACGAATGGGCCGGCTCGACCCGGGCAACACTACCCTCGCACAGAAGACCATCTTAATAATGATAGCACTTGCTGTCCTATTTCGTTGCTGAGTGTGGAAGCGGAGGCTCAATCATTCTTATTGAATTGGTCTGACCAAGACGCCTTGGCATGGGTCACCATGCTGTATTGTCTACCCTCATAATGAGAGTAGTGATCCCTACTCCTAGATTCTACTCATGCTTTCCATCAGGTAGATTAGAATCACTTTCTTAGGCTTAAATATAAAAAGAAAATACCTGATGGTAGTGTTTTAAAACAAACAAAAGAATTCGTAAGTATATTATTCTCATATACACATACATACAAACTAACTTTTCTTTAACTTCCTAAACATACATAAGGTCTATCTAAAAGGGTATAAAGTGAGTAAAATCAATGCCTCAGAATCTTAAGTCAATTTTCCACTTCAATGCCGTAATTAAAGCAAAGGTTCTAACATTAAGTCAAACCTACAGAAACTATTTAAATAAACCCATATTGAATCGTTGCCCATCTTTGCCCGTCGGGTGCAAAACGGCATTAATAATTCTCTTAGACGCACATACGACAATCGCAGTTCTCATATTATTATATTATTGGTGTCTGTGTTGGACAACCCTAGTCGACGTCTTAAGACGTAGTGCGGGAGCTAGGGAGTCATATTTTGAATACATTAATTAGTTGTTTAGGGATTAATTATTGGTGAGAATAATATTTTCGTGAATAAAGTAAATCTTTATAATATTTTTGCATTCCTCTGCTGGACATAGGGCTCTCCTTAGAAAGTAGGTTTTGATCTACTATACCACGCTGAAGGCCGGGTTAGTATAACCTTTTTTCAAGTGAAAACTTACTCTTTTGCAGTGATGTTTTCCTGCGTAGTTGTCCCACGGGATGAACACAGGTCCTGACTTTCCGTAATCTTAATTCGTCACCATACGAATGAATAAGCATAATTATAAATAGTGATAAATTGAACTCTCTGGATAAACTGTTATTAATTTTTTTGATTTTCTATTTCACCTTAAAATTTTATTACGATTACCAAAGTAAAGAAATTGTCTTGCTTTATCATTTATAGGAAGTATATTTAAGATATATTCTGATAGATTTTGTAAAGCACAATAAATTGATAGCACGGTGGCGTTTAGTGGACTGTAGTTACCATTGATGTAAAACCAGGTACTTATATTCATGCTGTTTGATGATTCTCATTATTTTTGCTTCCTATCTAATCATTTATCTATAGATAGCAAAATAATTATCTTATACCTTTTCAAATAATAGTGTATCCTACAAGAATTATGAATGGAGATGAACAATAATGACTCGTAGAAACTAAAACGAATGAATGAAAAAAAAATGTGCTGTGTTCTGTTTTCTGTGTTGGAAAACGACAATCTCTTTCGAAAAATTGTAGGCTAATTTTCGATTAGGTATTTATAAATTTTGTTACTAATAATCAATTTCATACAAAACAAATCGTTAAAAACCTTTAATTTTCTTCTATAAAAAGTAATTTTCTCAATGCGCATTAATTGTAGTGACTGTCTAATCCACATACCCACATTTATCAAATACGAATCCTATCTCCTTTCCTAAGAGGGTTGTCTTAATGGAAACATGTCACCCGCAATGAGGGATATTCGAGGCATATGCTTCACGAGGCGAGCCACGAGACTCTGTCACACGGCACACTTGGCCACTCAACTCGAAAGCAGACAAAACATTCTCTCTACGTGCTGATTGGATAGAGGTATGTTCATTCGTGGAGTTTTGGTTTCAATAATTTTGATAGTTTAAGTAACTGGATTGCTCTGTGATTTAGATCTAATAAATGGTAAATATTGTTAAAGTTGACGATTTTTTTCCATTAAAAAACCTATTTATGTTTATATGTCTAAACATTATGAGAATACATTTAGTTTTGTCCATTAGTGTATAAACATATTAAAAAGTTATAATATTAATAAACTGTACCAACGCTGTTTCAATTACTTTTAAAGTAACCAATTAGGTTAATAGCACACATACATTAAATGGTACGTATATATAATAATCTGAAATAAATTGTAGCAGTGTACTATCTTTCTACTTATTGTGTTAATGGGCACATACAACAACAGTATCAATCAATAGTTGTAAAATACCTGGTTCGACTCATCTTTAATCATGTAACCAACAGAGTTGTTATGGTGATGTTGAGTTGCTAATATCACAAGGAATCTACAGTACATAGTTAACATTCTGGTAATTCTATAAAAGTAAACTTAGCACGAAAAGTAGGTAATCATTAAATTTTATTTTATCCTTACTAATATTGCAAATGCGAAAGTAACTCTGTCTGTCTGTCTGTCCATCTTTCACGGCGATACTACTTTATCGATTTAAATTTGTTACACATCTAGAGCCCGAGAAAGGACATAGGCCACTTTTTGTCGCAATACAAATAAAATTGTGTTCATTTTCATTTAAAGTATCAAAATGATTAATCGTAGTAAAATAATGACCACGGCTGGGCGAGGTACAAATCTACATATTGGGGTGTGGGCATTTCTTGCATCCCCGACTGAGATATGTGTCTTGGCTCCCCGTGTCCAGATCGGGGTGGTGACAGGGCCGGATTTCGGCGTAGCTTGAAATTATAAATTTGTATTGTCTCATCAATTAGTCACGATCTATTTTCAATAATTTTCATGTATGTGAACTGAAAAAGACTTAAAAGGTAGCTTAGTTGGCTTATTTTCTTTGTTTCCTACATATTTGACGTAATATATATAATTAACTGACTGAATTTGGGCACTACCCTCAAGAAATGAATATCAACCTGTGTGTAGTAATCAGAATGCAGGCTTGACTAACTTATGACAAATGAACTCGAATGATGTGTGTAACAACGGTACCCTTGGCGATACCTTCAAAGTTAAAGGTTTTTCATAATAATACAGAAAACAAGTTTCTAACAGCAGATTAGAAACTTAGTTTCGTACGGTTTTATAAATAAAGAGAAAATATAAAATACTAAATACTTATTTAAAAGGTTTTCTATTATTATCCAACTGATTGGTTTTATCTTTTCGTTTCATTTTTCAATATAATATGAATTGGTGTTTCATTTAAATACGAATTGTCCAGTAAACATAATTTATTTTAATATGCTAGTTTTCTTAGTATTTACAGATATTACCCTTCTTATTTCTGCCGTCTTTATTACAATTATCGAACCTCTATTAATTCTAGAGTATTTTATTCTACGTTCTTATTAGGCTTAATCAACTATTTTCGTATACATTATCATGTTGATTATCTCGGTAAAGAGTAGCCTATGGTCCTCTCTCAAAAATCGAATTTCCATGCCAAATTTAATTGAAATCTCCAGTGGCTTAGCCTTGAAAACGTACATACAGAGTTATTTTCGAATGTATTATGTTGGTATGGATATGGTTTTATTTAACGTCGGCACTATGTGTGAAATTATTTTCAACAAATATTTAAATGTACAGTTACACAAACTCCCAAGTCCGTCCCCTACACATAAATGTTTAAGGTATGCAGATGCGGTACCAACGTGATAAGTTAATTCCTAGTGGCGATCCCTTACCCGTATCAAAATTATAATAGAGCACAAATATTCTGCAATATGTGGCCCATCCTCTCTTATTGAAAACTTAATGGCCTCCCAAGATTATTGCTAAGTTATGTTAGGATTGTTTGGATTTCATGTGTGGATTGTTACTGACTAAGTTTTGAAATTAGAATTTCAAAATTGGAATAATAGTGTTGTGACTTTATAAGGTGGCACCGATCACGTTTGAAATTACAGGCAGTTTATGTTTTATAGTTTTTAGATATCAGATGTTGTTCAGTTGAGAAGCTTTTGTTGTGTCAGCCGCAAATATTTGTTTCAGAGTCTGGGTGTTTTCTATGTATAATATGTATGTATTTACGAAAAAAAGTATGTTTATGTATTTATATCAGTTGTCTAGTATCCATAAGCTCTGCTTAGTTTCGGGCTAGGTGACGTTGGGTGTAAGATGTTCAAAATATTTATTTATTTTTCATCACGTCTCGCCAATCAGTGGGGTTTTAGATAAAATTTAGTAATAGCATATTTTAAGACAATTCTATTACATTAAAACCTGAAATACTATTTATGGTTTTGTATTGTTTGTATATTTTTGAATAAATATTTCACATTTACATTTTTCCCTTTAAACTCAAAATTCAGATCGAATAAAAGCCTAAAAATATCTCTAAAAGCATATACAACTGCAGAGTGAGACTTAGTACCCAATCTAAAAACCACATTGAACTAAAATCCACTGCTATTTTTCGAAAGCTCTTCAAGAAATTTCATGAACTTTGTTCTAAAAGCATTTCATTAGAAAGCACTTTATTTTGAAATCTCAAATAGGAGTTATAGGTTACTGTAATGGATAATGAGACAATTTGAAAGTGGGACATACTCTATACTTATTCTCATTATGTGTTGTATTGTTAAACATGTTTTGTTAAGCTATTTTTTCAACAGTGGTCATATTATTAAAAATAGACAATTAGAAATAGAATTAATGCTTATGTAAATTAGTTGAAGGTATGATTTCATGAGTGTAAAAGTCGTGAAAGTTTAAAATTTGTTAATGCTTATGCTTAGAGTTAACGTATTTTAATATATTAAATGTTAAACTATAACTTCTCCATTTGAATTAATTCAAGGTTATATCTAGAGCAATTCGGCTGGCCGGTAATTTCTAGAAAATATTGTACAGCATTGTAAATATAAGGTAAAAAATCAATTGATTCAAGAAATAGCATCTTCAATTATTGTATCTTTGTAGGAAAACTAATGATTTGACTTATGACAGAGTAGAACAACTTGTATTTATCAGCTGTTACCGAAATTTCATCCGCGAGAAGCTCAAAGCTTTTATTTGTTTGTTTAACAAAAAAATCTAAAAATAGGTCATTTACGGTAAAATGATAATTTAAAGCAACTTAATTAAAATCTCTAATTAATTATGTTACACAATTCCATCGAAAACTAACTTTGAGGATATATGGTTCCCACCATATTACAGGTAACCAAATAACCACAGTAATACCTAAGTTAGGTGTGAGATTGCCTACCTGCCTCGTTAATCTAGTGATCACCATCAACATATCAACAGCTTTCATTAAACTACTGCTGGACATAAGGCTGTCCTTCAAAGTATCAATCAATCGATCAACAACCCATGATGTCCCACTGCTGGTCTCGGCTCTCCCCTCAGGCCGAAAACCGAGATTCTATAAAAGCATCCATACTGGTATTGCACCACTATGAAATTAATTCAGAAACAAAGAAGCTTTTGCATAAACTAAAGCTTGGTATAATACTATTTTGGTATAATGAGACACGAATGTTGAAGGAAATGTACCAGATGTTCACACGTAGTCGTGTGGAGTCATGTTGCTAGGTTATACCGTAAATATCGTCCTGGGTTCAGGATAGGTTGAGGACATGTTGCTGAGGAAAGAGGTTTTGTGCAATAGCCATCTATAGAAGGCATTCATTACATTCTGCCTAGCCATTCTAGTGTAGCTATAAATGAACTTTATACATTACTCTTGCTGTATAAGAAGTGACAGAAAGATTTCTATGAATTCATAACACTTTGAGTTGCCTTTTGATAATGTATAAATTCTAGCGCTTTTAAAAAGGATTGAGAAAAATCATAGCCAGTTTAGAAATTAGTATAATATATTAAATTTACCATTAAAAATTTCATTTGGGAATTGATTTCCGCAGTCTACTCCAGCAGCCATAACAGTAGATTGATCTATACATTAGCAGTAACTCAAAAACTCAAAACTCAAACTTAAAATCACTACCGAATCATTCACAAGTAACTAAAAAACGGTGTTAAATTTATTTTTAGGGAGATCTTATCCGTTCATTCGACTATTTTACAGTTTCTTAGACGGAGTTTAAAGGAATCCAGTACTCAAATCACTCTATAACTCTTTGAATAGAGTTTCATTTAGGTATTTATGTACCACATATTAAAATAAAACATAAATTTATTTTATATAGCATTTCTCTTAGTAAAATAGAGGTACTAACGTAGGATTATTGCTTTACGATAAGTCCATAGCGAAATTAGCGTATAAAACGTTTTATCTAACGTGTCGCCTAACACTATGGCCGTACCACATGTCATAGATAGGCCAACACCGTAGGCGTTGCGTGGGCGCAACGAAAGTTCCACACTCATAACTTGCGTTGCAACGGCGAATCAACTTCTAACCAATCTTGCACGACCTGCCTACCTTTGTGGTTCTATAATGCATTGTTAGGAACAATACCATGGATAGAGGTCACCAATTCTGGTTGTAAAGCTGATTCAATCAGATACGGTTTCCGTAACGTTTGCCAGATTAATGATGATATAGGGATGTGTGCTTTCTAAAGTTCATGCTGTTATTTGCATATTGATTTAATGTTGTTAATAATGGTCTAACGGAGAATATTCCTTAAATATATTTACAGTTATTAACCTTTAATAAATCTCTAGGAACTTTCCTAGAGAACAATTAAGTACCGTTTCATTGATTGCTTCCTTGGTGCCGTGGTGCTTGAGGTCTTGGGTTCGATTCCCGGGTCGGACCAAATCCGCAAATATGGAGTTTCGGTGTCGGAGAAGTCGGAGTGTGGGTGTTTTTATGTGTAATATGTATGTATTTAAAATAAAGGTATGTTTTTATTTTTAATTATATACATGGGTACTAGCCCATAATGCAAGCTCTGTCTAATTTGGGACCAGATGGCGTTGTGTATAAGATGTTCGAAAACATTTTTTATTTATATTGCAGTAGAGTATAAGTTATAGATGTCTGTTTGACGAAAAGCCCATTCATTTATAGTCTTATATTATTGTATACGTGTAGTTATTTCTTTTATATTATTGTATACGTGTTGTTGTTTTTCGTTATCACTAAACTCACGTCATCACACTCACGTGTGAGACCGAAAATTCAAAAATGCAGAAGCTTCTCACTAGTTCACCATAGTGTGGGTCATTGTGCTGCATTTGCTGTACTCACAATGAGGATGGTGGCCCTTACTATTGGATTCTATTTATTCTTTCTATCGGGCAGAGAAGAGTCACTTTGGTAGACCTTAATCTAAATATAAAAATCATAATAATTCATCATCATCATCATCAACAGCCTTGAACAGTCCACTGCTGAACATAGGCCTCTCCTTATAAAGGAGGTTAATATTAATTATTAAGTCAAATAAACTAATAAGTAAAATACTCTTTAGTAATTATTGCTATTTCAAATTAATTTATATTCTCAAAATATATCTACCCACAACATTAACGTTTCAAACATAACCAAATCGAATTAAAAATCGAGCTCGCAACCATACAAAAAATTTGTTTCAAAATTCTCAACGTAATCAATTCAAAACTAAATTCCTCAGATGGGGGTGACCCCACATCCCGACGGGGGAAGTCCCGGTCGGACCCAGAACTTAGTGGCACATGTGTGTCTAATATCCGTACATTTGTCAGTCTGTAATTGCGAAGTGATTCTACTTTCCACTGTCCCTTACTTAAATCTTAATGTTAGTTCGGTCTATAGTTTTGATAAAGGTTGTGGTCCACTGATTCAGTTGCATTGGCTTCGAATGAATATTTTTTTAATCTTTATTTATTAAGGTATCTCCCAAACCCTTATACCATTGTGGCGCAATAAATTGAAAATTTTAGATAAAGAGTTTAATTCAATGAATAAAACAATGAATACTAAGCAGTGTCACTTATTTAAACTTCATCAATGGCGGAGTGGTAGATTCTCGGGTCTGACCAAATGTTTTTATGATCAGCAATTGTTCTTTTTAAGGAACATATTCGTAAAAAAGGTACATACGTTTGTTAGGTAGTTAATATTCTAACACTCAATCTAGCTATCGTAGTACAAGCACAGCTAAGTTCGAAGCTATATGATCGTTGTGTCAGATGCCTAAAATTTTATTATTTTTAAATCGCATGAACCACTAACATGACTGTTAATATTTCCTTCATGATCCATATTCGACTTCAATTGTAACTTTTTTTTCTACATACGATCATTTAATAGAACAAAACATTTTTCTCGGTATATTTTCATTAACTACCAAAATGACTGAATCTGCCTAATGGAAAGCACGAATACAATCAGGGAATCAGCATCGACATTGTGAATGTTGATGACGCATCAGTGTAACCCACAACTACTACATTGAGTAAAGATATAGATAGCATTACAACGCTTCGCTTGAAGTGCACAACCAACTTTATGAGAGCACATCTGCTAGTAGTCACTTGGTATATGGGTTCCAAGATTTCACTAAGATAACCCCATAGCCGTAGACATTAACATATTTTAACAGACTACAAAAAAGGAAGAGCAATAATATATCTGATTTGTCATAGTGTTGCTGAAAGGCGTATTTGCCTGGCTCTGTCAGAAGGAGGGTTGTTTTTTGGGACATATGTACCCGTATGTATGTATATGAATTTCTTTGACAATGGGCGTGCTAAATAAATTAATATACATTTACTATTGCTATTTGTTAGATTTGTTGTGATGTGTGATTTTACATTTTTGTCTTAGCACCGACTTCAAACAGGTTTTAGAGACCTACCTAGCACACAATAATAGATTACTAGGTACAGACAAGAATAATCATATAATAATTTACGCCTCGTTGGTCTAGTGGGGCCGAAACAGTGTTTTTGGGTTTTTCTTAAGAAATTATTAATAGCAGCCCGGAGTTCGGAAGTTTGGCGGGGTAATTCACACCCTTGCCTCGAAGATCACGTAAAGCCGCTGGTCTCGGTTATCATGAACATCTATGGCAATCGTTATTGGGAAATCAGTGCCCTCAAATTTACTGACAACTAGTTCAACCTTTGAAATTCAGATCTTCCTTAGGGTTGCGGAGGTCCGATGCCAGTAGATCCTTGGAAAAACTGATGTTTACGCCGATTATTACTCACGTATACAAGTATATTATTTTATATTTAAATCTTATTCTATTACGCTTACACATTTCTGAACGCAACAAACACGCATCCTTACCCCGCCCGTTTCCTTCCGCTTCGCATATACTGGAGCCATTTTGAAATGGCCCAGTCGCTCCTAGTCACTCTCTAGTGTCACTCTCTCTCGGCGTCACTGTCCAGACGCTGTCCCAGTCGCCCCGCTATCCGCTCCGCACCCAGTCACTCTCCACTCGCTCCTCCGCGCGCGGTCGTATGTAGACCGCCTCGCAGCCACAAGGCATCGGCGCACGCGCTCAAGACAACCGTCTCTCGCTAATTCGCAACTACTAAAAGCGCGGGCCCCGCTTATCAAAACAATAGAAGTGCGCGTGTGATATTCGCTAAGAACTCTTAACGCAAACAACGCAAAACGTGAATTGTATGCAGAAGAAAACTCAAGAACCAGCACCGAAGGAGCAAGAAGATCGTACAGCCACCTACCACGTAAGTCAACTCCAATTCCTAACCACCTTACCACCGGACCACAACTTCTGGTCCCTCCTAATTCCCAGTGAATCTCGCATATCTTGCATACAATTACTGGTCCTTCATAGCCGCATTCCGCAATTTACACAAAATATACACAAAAACCTATATTTTATTTATAACGCCATTCAGACGACAAACACGTCGCCATATTTATTCTCCAAACCGCTTATATATTCGCTACGCACCATATTTACGCATTCTACTATTATTAATAGCTCATATATATATATTATTTAATAATATACTGATTATATATTATTAAATACTTCTCACACGACGCATATTTTTCATCTTACAAAATTCAATTGTAAGACACGCACCCATCCGCCATTTTATTTCTCCACAACGCTTATAATTAACGCTACACACATTATTTACGTATTCTATTGTTATTAATAGTATACATTTATAATATCCAATAATATATTGATATTATATTATAAAAATACGCTGAAAATAGTTAATAGTTAACTTCAATTATTTCTCAGACGCATCCGGTCATACTTGTTCATTTTAAATATGGCCACGCAACTACTTCGTAAGATTTCTTTATTGCAATCTAAAAAAGAAGCATTATTTCAAAGAACGCAAGAAACTTACGATCTCAGTTTAAATATTTCCAATCATATTTCGCAAACTAAATTCTTATCGCGTATAACATCATTAGAACATACTAGAACCGAATTTTTAGAAACGGTAGATGATTTGAATTTATTGTATATGGAACAGGACAAAGAGGTCAAACCTACCTACTCTGAAATAAACGCATTTGATGATTTGTACTGTCATATAAAAATGGTTGAGAATTCGCTTCTGCCGTCCGCCTGCGAGCAGAAAATAAAAATCACGCCTAAATTACCGCCACTGCAATTAGCCTGCTTCGATGGTAACCCTAACAATTGGGCAGTGTTTTATCAGAACTTTAAAAGTCTCATTCATGAAAATCCCCGACTCACCGCAGGCGAAAAGGTTCAATACCTCGTAGGTAATCTCTCAAACAAAGCGTTATCAGTTTGTTCTGGCATTCCACCTATTGGTGAGAATTATGACATTATTTGGAACGCATTAATTGAAAAATATGAAGACATTAGAGTTCAAGCTTCTATGTACTTGGAACAGATGTTAAAATTTAAATTATACTCCTTAGACGCCTTTATTGAACGGTTTTGTGCAGCCGAAGCCGCGCTACGACGCTTGTGTATAGATGATCTCGCGGATTTCATCATAACTCATATCGCATTATCTAAATTTGATAAAGAAACCCTAACGCTATTTGAACAGTCGTATAGACATGTCAAAATACCTACATTTGAAAATCTCAAACAGTTTATAAAAGAGCAGGATAAAATACATACATTATGGACGCAATCATATTCGCATAGTAAACAATTTAATATAACTCAATCTCATAAAAATAATAACGCAAACTCAACTAAAAACTCGAAAAACACTAAGTCGTTTATGGTAAACACCACGCCGAATCGTACGGTTAGTCTTAACAAGTATACGCGCTCGCATAACTATTGTTCTATTTGAAAATCAAGTCTCGCTCACGCGCTATTTAAATGTCCTGAATTTTTAAATAAAGACATAGAAACTCGCAATCAAATTGTAATGAAACATAACTATTGTATTAATTGCTTAGGATTTCATTCAATTAATTCTTGTAAATCGCAAAATCGTTGTTCAATTTGTTTACAACAACATCATACTATGTTGCACCAGGCGGCCACACGTCCCTCACCCCCGCACGACGCCGCCGCGAGTGTAAACAGTTTCTCGGCTGGACGTTTAGTTCGTTCGACTCGAGACGCGCGCGCACACGATATAAAGCCTTCGCTCTCTAACAAACAAGGCTCAGTTTCGCATGCTGAAAACGCTAATGTGTCTCTGTCAGCTATACATACTAACGGAGATATGAAGAATACCACTGTTTTGTTACCAACCGCTAATGTTTACGCATATAATTGTAACGGACAGCGAAAAAGGATACGCGCTTTCCTAGATACCGGATCTATGTCTAACTTTATTACAAAGGGATGTTGTGAACGATTAAATTTACAAATATCACCTAATCAGTGTGTAGTACAAGGCATAGGACATTCCGAGAGTAACTCGTATGGTTTTGTTACATTTAAAATTCAATCCCGCTTTGACTCGCGTTGTAATTATAATATTAAAGCTCTTGTCATAGATAGCATCACAGATCGCTTGCCTAACTGTCACGTAGATATATAGCAGCTAGCTGGTATTTGCGACTTGCCACTAGCGGATGCTGATTTTTACATTCCTTCGGAAGTAGACTGTTTGTTGGGTAACGAGTTATTCCCGCATTTAATTCGCAACAATAAAATTAGTTTTCCGCCGTGTTCCGTTGTTGCCATGGAAACCACGCTCGGTTATGTAATGATGGGCAGAGCTCAGTGCGATGACCCCGATTTAGACACGCAAACCAATAATAATAATAATAATAAATCATTTTTCTGTTCTGCTCAAAAGCAAAGTTTAGAAAACTTAACGCAACGCTTCTGGGAGGTCGAAAGGGTACCAGACACTATTCACACAAGTCCTGATGATAAAGTCTGCGAACGTATCTTTCAGGCAACGCATTCCCGCGACGAGACAGGTAGATATACTGTGACGCTTCCCTTTAAATATGATCCCCTTTTAATTGGAAACTCGTATAATATCGCTAAAAAACGCTTAATAAATTTAGAAAGAAAATTAGATAACGCACGCGAATTACGCTATGATTATAACGCAACTATACAAGACTATATTGATCAGGGTTACTTAACAAAAGTCAACTCTGATACTCAAATTCGCAACTCTTATTACATACCACACCGGGCCGTTTACCGACCAGATAAAAGTACGTCGAAGATTCGCGTTGTTTTAGATGCCAGCGCTAAAACGACTTCGGGAAAATCGCTTAATGATTTGTTGTATACGGGTACCAACCTTCAACAAAACATTTTTAGTTTATTAATTAATTTACGCATGTTCTCTATAGCCATGTCAGCGGACATAGAAAAAATGTATTTTCAAGTACATCTCACGCCAGGTCACCGACCTTTTCAACGCATTCTCTTTAGGTTTGATTCTACTTCAGATATTGAAGAATACGAATTTAATAGAGTGACATTCGGATTGTCTAGTTCTCCATACCTCGCAATGCGCGTCGTGCGCCAACTAGCAGACGACGAGCGCGCAAAGTGGCCGCTTGCCGCTTACGAGGCCGCGAATCACATGTACATGGATGACTACATTTCATCAGTAGACTCTGTAGAAGCCGCTGAGAAAATATACAAAAAAATGATAGATTTGTTTTCGGCGGGAGGTTTTAAATTGGTGAAATGGATCTCGAATAGCTCGGATTTATTAAATAGAATTCCTAACTCAATTAAAAGCCCGCATATTGTCGATTTCGATATTACTCAAACAACTACGAAAATTGTAGGCATGCTTTGGCAGCCTGACGCGGATATATTTTCCTCTCAAGTTACCGCAGATACCGGGGTACAGTCGCCTACAAAACGAATTCTTCTCGCAGCAACCGCTCGTCAGTACGATCCGATCGGTTTAATTTGCCCTGTTGTTACTTTCATGAAGCTTTTAGTTCAGCTACGCTAGAAATTATCGCTTGATTGGGACCAAGAGGTACCCGACTCTATACGCAAAAAATATATACAGTTTCATAAGGAGCTGAAATATCTGTCAAAACTAGTTTTTCCCAGACATATCGGTATTGTCTCTAACGCTCACATTTCGCTGATAGGTTTCGCTGATGCCAGTGAGCAATGTTATGGTGCCGTGGTTTATATTCGTGTTAGTCCCGATGACAACTCGAAGGGCATTGTTTCGCTACTCGCTTCTAAGTCTAGATTGGCACCGCTAAAAAAGATTTCACTCGCTCGCCTCGAACTTTGTGCCGCGCTACTTTTAGCTAATTTAATTGATTCGGTAACTAATATATTAACGAAACGCTGTAAAATAAACTCAATATTCGCATTCTCTGATTCCACAGTCACGCTGACTTGGATTCACTCGCCCTCGTTTAAATTTCACACATTTGTCGCAAATCGAATTACAGAGATTAACGCTAAACTCGACGCTAAACACTGGTATCATATTAGTGGCTCCGATAATCCCGCAGATATTATATCGCGCCCTGTCACGCCTTACAACTTGGCATGTAATAGGCTTTGGTTTTGCGCTGCAGAATGGGTTGCACAGCCTATTAATGCATGGCCTATCGCTCCCTTTCAGCCTTGTTCAACACAAGATAAAAGTTTTGAAAGTAAAACAATAACGCTTACTTCGTTGCTAAGTTCAAGTCACAGTGACGAACATCCGCTGCAACGCTTAATTGACCGCATCTTAACCTTTAAAAAATTGCTACGCGCCGCCGTTTATGTACTACGCTTTTCAAAGCTTTTACGCACCAAAGGTTTGGTTACTCCCACTGACTATGATTACGCTGAACGCTACCTTGTACGTTATGTTCAAAATAAACACTTCGCTAATGACATAGCGGCATTAAAAAATAATAAACGCTTAAATAAAACTCTTTTAAAACTCAACCCTTTTATCGACGATGATAATATTCTACGCGTCGGTGGACGACTTACGCATGCTCAATTAAATTTTAGTCAAAAGCACCCCATGCTGCTCCCCGCTAAAGACCGCTTTACCGAAATGCTAGTTGATTACTATCATTGCTCTAACCTACACACAGGTCCCACGCTTTTGATCGCACTGCTTCGTCAGAGGTTTTGGATTCTTGGCGCTAGAAACCTAGTGCGTCAAAGAGTTCACGCTTGCAACATTTGCTTCCGACTCAACCCTAAATCGCCAACTCCTTTCATGGGAGACTTACCGGAGTTTCGGGTAACTGAAGCCAAAGCTTTCGCTTTTACCGCTGTGGATTACGCCGGTCCGTACTTTGTTACACACATACGACGCCGCGGAATCAAAAGCCAAAAGGCATATATTTGTATCTTCGTATGTCTAACTACGAAAGCGCTTTACATTGAGTTGGTCTCGGACCTTAGTTCCGATTTATTCCTTGCCGCGTTTAGACGGTTTATTAGTAGAAGAGGCCCCGTCTCTATGTTATATAGCGATGGAGGAACCAACTTCATTGGAGCTCAACGCAAGCTACAGGAAATATACGCACTATTAGACTCTGACGCGCATAAAAATTACATAGGTAATCAATTAGCTGAACAACGCATTGAATTTAAGCATAGTCCACCGTACGGACCGCATTTTAATGGTCTCGCTGAAATTAATGTTCGCTGTGTTAAAACTCACCTATATAAAATTATAGGAACTCAAGTACTCACGTACGAGGAACTCAACACAGTCCTCGTTCAGATTGAAGGAATGCTAAATAGCCGCCCTCTATGTGTTCTTAGTTCAGACCCTTCAAGTATTAGCGCTTTAACTCCTAATCACTTTCTAAACGTGACTCCGCTTAAATTCCTACCTGCAGAAGATCTTTCTGAGGTACTGGATAACCGCTTAACTCGTTTTCAACTCATAACAAAACTCTCTCAAAGCTTTTGGCGTCGCTGGAGCCAAGAGTATTTAACTTCTCTTCAGCAGAGGGAGAAGTGGCTCACACCCTCGCATCCTATAGAATTAGGTACGGTGGTGGTAATTAAGGATAATAACGCGCACCCTCTCTGTTGGCCGTTGGGCACAGTAGAGGAAATTTATCCGGGAAAGGATAAAGTAATTCGCACAGTTAAAGTTCGCACTGCTACTGGTAGTTTTATTCGCCCAGTAGTTAGAGTTTGTCCTCTTCCAAGACAATAAACGCAACGCAATGTTTTTAACTCTTACTCTTAGATATAAGTTTTATCATTACGCTTTATTTAGAGGAAAGACCTCTAGGCCGGGGGGGTTGTTTACGCCGATTATTACTCACGTATACAAGTATATTATTTTATATTTAAATCTTATTCTATTACGCTTACACATTTCTGAACGCAACAAACACGCATCCTTACCCCGCCCGTTTCCTTCCGCTTCGCATATACTGGAGCCATTTTGAAATGGCCCAGTCGCTCCTAGTCACTCTCTAGTGTCACTCTCTCTCGGCGTCACTGTCCAGACGCTGTCCCAGTCGCCCCGCTATCCGCTCCGCACCCAGTCACTCTCCACTCGCTCCTCCGCGCGCGGTCGTATGTAGACCGCCTCGCAGCCACAAGGCATCGGCGCACGCGCTCAAGACAACCGTCTCTCGCTAATTCGCAACTACTAAAAGCGCGGGCCCCGCTTATCAAAACAATAGAAGTGCGCGTGTGATATTCGCTAAGAACTCTTAACGCAAACAACGCAAAACGTGAATTGTATGCAGAAGAAAACTCAAGAACCAGCACCGAAGGAGCAAGAAGATCGTACAGAAACCTACCACGTAAGTCAACTCCAATTCCTAACCACCTTACCACCGGACCACAACTTCTGGTCCCTCCTAATTCCCAGTGAATCTCGCATATCTTGCATACAACTGATATTCAGGTAAAACGGGTTGAACTAGTAGCCGACCCCAAATAATATTGGGAATAAGGCTAGGATGAAGAATTTACACCAATCGAATTAAAAATTATATTTCGGAGGGGGGTACACAGGCAATTGATTGCCACTTACTACTGTTCTAACACATCTCTTTTGCTTCATCACCAAACATAACCAATTTAGTCCATAAATGTTCGCTGTGGATAACTATTTCCGATACTTCCACACACATTAACTCAATAAATTTCTTTCGTGAGTCTTCTATCATCTATCTTCTATAAGTGGGCAAAATATAAAAGAATGGCATTTTCAATCCTAATCACTACATCTTCTTCCAATCCGCAACGTTCTCTTATCACTGTAACATTCACACCGCACTTACCATTCATAAATAAGCACATCGGTGTAAAATAAATAAAAACCTATGTTGATGATTCCTCTGCATAACCTAAAATTTAAAAATAAATTGAATCGCTATTCCACAAACAAATATTATTACAAAATCGCTGACTGCATCGTTGCATGGAACGCAATCGCCATGTTGATTCAAAAATGGCCGATTTTCCTACCTCAGCGCTTTTTTGCTGTAGCGGAAAACTCATATATCTTGTTTACATTGCCAAAGGTTTGTTTGTTCTATATTTGAATTCGAATATTTGCATACGATTAGTAGAAAGGATTTGAATTGAAAACGGAAGTTCGTTGTTCAATTATATGTAATATTTAATTTGTAATTGTATGTAATTTCTGTAGTAAATTTAACCTACAGATAAAAAAAATATCTTTATTAAACACTAAGTATTTATTTATAAAATTGATTAAATACCGTTAAAAGGCAAGTGAATAAGTTGTCTAGAATAAGTTCATTCAGTCACGGGTAAAAAGAGTAAAGAGGAATATCATATTCTTAAATATATTGAATAACATAGAAATAATAATAAATAATAGTTTCGAATATATTTATTGATTGTTTTAAAGTTTATACCTACGTATGTTTTTTAACTCAGTAACAAAAAATGTGTCATACTTACGTGAAATTTTGTATGAATTATGCATGTTCTATCACTACTCTTAAAATAATTAGAATTTAATTGGATATTAGTAAAACAAATGATAAATAAAACAAAATATGTATGTATGTAATTTACTAGCTATTAATTTAGCCACTCCGCCTGTGTATATTTCGGTTATCACGCTAAATAGTAACCTACCACCACGTGTATAAATAATGTATATTCTTCAATCTTTCGCATTTTCTAGTATTAATAGGTTCCTATGTACACATCTACAACCAAAACGGTACGAAACAAAACTGAGTCACAATCGAAAACTTTTTAATTGCACCCAATTTGCGACCAATCGAAACGCCGTATTGTATTCCAATTTCAAATCGAATGCATTTCACAAACTTTCGCACAACTTCGAGTCGATTCGTGTAAAATAAATGTTGAGTGCACACGAGTCGCACATTTTTTAATTGCTGCCGTTTCGAATTTTGATTTTGGTAACAAGGAAATTGTTTGTTTTGATTTTATATTTTATGTTACCTGAAAAGAGTTTATATACAAGATCAGATGCGAGCATTATGCTAAATTAGTTGTCAATAAATTTAACGATTTTTTTAGAAATAATGTAACGAATATGGATGAGTATGTAAGAAATGTATGATATATACATATAATACTTATTCCTGTAAGTAATTTTTTTAGACGTATGGTTTTACAGCTAGAATGTGCTGGCATTTCCTAAGACTCACTCTGAGAAGAAATGCAGAATCAAACCAACGAGGTGTTTCTTTTCTTAAGTTCGTGAATATTGGTATTACAGTATAGAGTGTGCATTGCCTTTTAAAGAGAGAACTATGGTTTTGAGTCAGCCTGTTCATACAGACGGAATATGGGCTCTAGCTATCGTGTTACCTAACCGATATTAGTCAAGATTAAGGTACATTAGTACCTGAGGTGCCATCAAGATTTGAATGAATTTGACTAAATAAATAAACTTTGTTAGTAATTTTTTTCCTCCTGATTCGGAGGCAAACATGCAAGGAGCTATAAAGGAATAGCCAGCAGCATGCCTTTATAACATTCATCATCATTGTCAACCTGCAATTGTCCATGAGACCTATGTCTTTAAAGGAGCTTTTGGTTTATTATACCACGTTACTTGTAGCTAGACAGATCGAAATAGGGTTTCTTCTTTTTGCAATACTGTTGTCCTGTATAGTTTTCTCCCTTATTCTGCTCTTATAACACCCATGGTATAAATCTCTATTCCTCCTCATTCAAAATTCGTCACCACAGAAATAACTCGTTTCAGTCAGTCACGTATAATTAACAATATTGCAGAAGTGAAGAGTTTTGATGGTAGTAGATCACGAATGGGCCTGCTCAACAGGGTCAGTACTACCCTCATATAGAAGACCAATATAAAAATAACAGTATTAGTACTGTCTTATTTCGTTAGTGAGTGTGAGACCGGAGACCCAATGATGCAGTAGCATAGCAGGTCATATTGCAGGTCACCCTGCTGCATTGTCTACGTTCACAATTAATATGGTGACCCCTACTCCTGGTTTCTACTCATGCGTTCCATCAGGCAGAGTAACTTTAGTAGGCCTAAGTAAAAAAAAGTGAGCATTATGCCATTACCATCTTAATACTATAAAAATATACTGTCGAGTTCCACACTACAATCAATTGTACACGTTTGATTGACCATAAAAATTATGGACCATCAGACATATCCATTAAATTGATTACCAGCGATCTAAGGTATTGTTATAGGCGCGTGCGCACGGTACTCGTATTATCTAAACGCATAGATTACTGTTTCTCAAATAATTATATAGATTACCTTTAACACGTGTCGTGAGATATGAGTATCAGGAAGAGATTATTCGGTGTACTAAGCTTTCGATTCGATTTTATAATCGATATTGAAAAAAAAACGTTGGATATATCGATTTTGTATACGTGTTAGTATGGTCTACTAATAGAGATTTTTATTTATTTTCTTGTAAGCTTATTTTAGTACATAACGTTTGAAAATATATCTAACTAGGATAGGGTAGCCAATTCAGATTTGAAAATATGGTCCAAAGTTGTCTGATTCTTTTTCTGACTTTAACCTTCCAAATAACAAATTCGAACTTAAAACTAAAACTTTTACTAGGTAGGTGCTATTTTAACCGAAATTTAAAGCTGAACTGATTCAACTAATCACAAAACTGTCAATAATAATATTTGAATACCTTGTGAGTCTAGTGGTTAGCGTATGCGGCTGCTAATCATGAAGTCTCGGGTTGGACCAAATATTTGTATGATCTGCAAATATTTGTTTCGGAATTTGGGTGTTTTATCATCATCATCAGCCCATCTCTGTCCACTGCTGGACATAGGCCTCTCCCATTGCACACCACTTTGATCGATTTTGGGCTTCTCGCATCCAGCTCCAGCCAGCCATCTTGCGCAAATCGTCACTTCGCCTGTTTAATGTATACGGATTTACAAAAAAAGTACAATATGTATTTACATCACCATTGTAAAAGCTCTGATTAAGTTACTTTTGTGTGTCAATGAAAATATACTAAAACATATCAATATTAAGGTTTTGACCTCGAACGGTTACCTCACACACCTAAAAGTTGAATTATTGCACATCAAAACCTTATCTCTCATCAATGTAACATTTTCAAACGATCGAACATGAAATTAGCTCCCAACTTTGACCTAAGCCCCACACTGAGCAAAAGTAATAAAATTCAAAGTAATAAATAGGCAAAGTGATATGATATTAGCAGCATCCAATTTAATGTAACAAAGACCTTTATAAGATATACGATGCCGTTAGCTGCACGCATTTTAGATATAAGTACCGCGTACAATGCCAGCAATATTTCTGATCAACCATAGATATACATTCGCTAGATGGGTTACACCACTTACAATCGAAATATTTTTCCTGTTCTTTGACCCGACGTATCAAGAGAGTTTGTCTATCTTTCTTTCTAGCCTTTATTATTCTCAATATTATTTGAGATTGGCTTCTAGTTCAATCGGTATTATCTGAATATTGGTTTTTACACGGAGCGACTGTTAACTGAATTACGTAATCTTGATGGTGAACTGTATTCAAAGGTTGAAATAGTCATTAATATATTTGAGGAAGCTGAATTCCTAACTAAATTTATCATAGATGTTCATGGCAACCAGGATCGACAGCCTAACGTACTTCCCAGTGCACAGTATTCAATCAGGTATTTCTAACTTAGTAGTAGTGATTAGAATAAAATTGGTGATCTTTTATGATTTTGATAGTGCATATAATCCGATGTTCATTTAGCGATTATTTAAAGAACTAATCGATAGTTCCCTTCCAGTAACTTCTATACATCAATCCGATGATATCGGCAGGTATTTATATCGTTAATAGGATCGACTCATTTGGGCATGACTCGCGGAAAATATCGCATGTGGGGTCTCCCCGTAGTTTATTACGGGACCTTTCGTTTTGAATCTTTTTCTTTTGTTACTGTTGTTTGTTTGATATTGGTTAATATATTGGAAATTAATTTATCGTTTTCATGCATTTCAAATCTTGATTGAGTAATATAAAGTTGCTCTTTAAAACAACGACTGTATTGAGTGGTGTTAGTAAAATAAGTTTATAACTAAACCAAATAAGTTTATAACTAAACCAAATAAGTATATAACTAAACTAACTAAGTATATAACTAAACTAAATAAGTATATAACTAAATAAAAAAGTATATTACTAAACTAAATAAGTATCTAACTGAACTAAATAAGTACATAACTAGACTAAATAAGTATATAACTAAACTAAATAAGTATATAACTAAATAAAAAAGTATATTACTTAAACTAAATAAGTATATAACTAAACTAAATAAGTATATTACTAAACTAAATAAGTATATAACTAAATAAAAAAGTATATTACTAAACTAAATAAGTATATAACTAAACTAAATAAGTATATTACTAAACCAAATAAGTATATAACTAAACCAAATAAGTATATAACTAAACTAAATAAGTATATAACTGCACTAAATAAGTATATAACTAAACTAAATAAGTATATTACTAAACCAAATAAGTATATAACTAAACCAAATAAGTATATAACTAAACCAAATAAGTATATAACTAAACTAAATAAGTATATAGCTAAACTAAATAAGTATATAACTGAACTGAATAAGTATATAACTATACTAAATAAGTATATAACTAAACTAAATAAGTATATAACTAAACTTAATAAGTACATAACAAAAGTAAATAAGTATATAACTAAACCAAATAAGTATATAACTAAACTAAATAAGTATATAACTAAACTAAGTAAGTATATTACTAAACTTAATAAGTATATTACTAAACTAAATAAGTATATAACTAAACTAAATAAGTATATAACTAAACTAAATAAGTATATTACTAAACCCAATAAGTATATAACTAAACTAAATAAATATATAACTAAATAAAAAAGTATATTACTAAACTAAATGAGTAAATAACTGAACTAAATAAGTATATAACTAAATAAAAAAGTATATTACTAAACTAAATGAGTATATAGTTATATACTCATTTAGTTTAGTATAGTTATATACCTATTTAGTTCAGTTGAACTAAATAGGTATATAACTAGACTAAATAAGTATATAACTAAACTAAATAAGTATATAACTAAACTAAATAAGTATATAACTAAATAAAAAAGTATATTACTAAACTAAATGAGTATATAACTGAACTAAATAGGTATATAACTTAGACTAAATAAGTATATTACTAAACCAAATAAGTATATAACTAAACCAAATAAGTATATAACTAAACTAAATAAGTATATAACTAAACTAAATAAGTATATAATTAAATAAAAAAGTATATTACTAAACTAAATAAGTATATAACTAAACTAAATAAGTATATAACTAAACCAAGTAAGTATATAACTAAACTAAATAAGCATATAACTAAACTAAATAAGTATATAACTAAACTAAATAAGTATATAACTAAACTAAATACTTATTTGGTTATATACTTATATAACTAAATTAAATAAGTATTTAACTAAACTAAATAAGTATATTACTAAACTAAATAACTATATAACTAAACCAAATAAGTATATAACTAAACTAAATAAGTATATAGCTAAACTAAATAAGTATATAACTGAACTGAATAAGTATATAACTAAACTAAATAAGTATATAACTAAACTTAATAAGTACATAACAAAAGTAAATAAGTATATAACTAAACCAAATAAGTATATAACTAAACTAAATAAGTATATAACTAAACTAAGTAAGTATATTACTAAACTTAATAAGTATATTACTAAACTTAATAAGTATATAACTAAACTAAATAAGTATATTTCTAAACTAAATAAGTATATAACTAAACCAAATAAGTATAATTATAACTAAACTAAATAAGTATATTACTAAACCAATAAAGTATATAACTAAACTAAATAAAAGTATATCTCCAAAAGGGTTAAGTTTAGGGAAGGGTGTTTCATAGTGAAATAAGTCAGAAATGATGGGTACTCCACGCCCTTAACGGATCTAGCACAACTTTTCCTGTAACCCTGTATAACGAAATTAATTAGTATGTAACTAAATAAAAAAGTATATAACTAAACTAAATAAGTATAAAACTAAACTAAATAAGTATATAACTAAACTAAATAAGTATATAACTCAACTAAATAAGTATATTTCTAAAATAAATAAGTATATAACTAAACTAAATAAGTATACAACTAAACCAAATAAGTATATAACTAAACTAAATAAGTATATAACTGAACTAAATAAGTATATAACTAAACTAAATAAGTATATAACTAAACTAAATAAGTATATAACTAAACTAAATAATTATATAACAAAACTAAATAAGTATATAACTAAACTAAATTAGTATGTAACAAAACTAAATAAGTATATAACTAAACCAAATAAGTATAAACTAAACTAAATAAGTATATAACTAAACTAAATAAGTATATAACTAAACTAAATAAGTATATAACGAAACTAAATAAGTATCTAACTAAACTAAATAAGTTTATAACTAAACCAAATAAGTATATAACTAAACTAAATAAGTATATAACTAAACTAAATAGGTATAAAACTAAACTAAATAAGTATATAATTAAATTAATGAGTATATAACTAAATAAAAAGTATAATACTAAACTAAATAATTATATTACTAAACTAAATAAGTATATAACTGAACTGAATAAGTATATAACTAAACTAAATAAGTATATAACTAAACTAAGTAAGTATATTACTAAACTTAATAAGTATATTACTAAACTAAATAAGTATATAACTAAACTAAATAAGTATATAACTAAACTAAATAAGTATATTACTAAACCCAATAAGTATATAACTAAACTAAATAAATATATAACTAAATAAAAAAGTATATTACTAAACTAAATGAGTAAATAACTGAACTAAATAAGTATATAACTAAATAAAAAAGTATATTACTAAACTAAATGAGTATATAGTTATATACTCATTTAGTTTAGTATAGTTATATACCTATTTAGTTCAGTTGAACTAAATAGGTATATAACTAGACTAAATAAGTATATAACTAAACTAAATAAGTATATAACTAAACTAAATAAGTATATAACTAAATAAAAAAGTATATTACTAAACTAAATGAGTATATAACTGAACTAAATAGGTATATAACTTAGACTAAATAAGTATATTACTAAACCAAATAAGTATATAACTAAACCAAATAAGTATATAACTAAACTAAATAAGTATATAACTAAACTAAATAAGTATATAATTAAATAAAAAAGTATATTACTAAACTAAATAAGTATATAACTAAACTAAATAAGTATATAACTAAACCAAGTAAGTATATAACTAAACTAAATAAGCATATAACTAAACTAAATAAGTATATAACTAAACTAAATAAGTATATAACTAAACTAAATACTTATTTGGTTATATACTTATATAACTAAATTAAATAAGTATTTAACTAAACTAAATAAGTATATTACTAAACTAAATAACTATATAACTAAACCAAATAAGTATATAACTAAACTAAATAAGTATATAGCTAAACTAAATAAGTATATAACTGAACTGAATAAGTATATAACTAAACTAAATAAGTATATAACTAAACTTAATAAGTACATAACAAAAGTAAATAAGTATATAACTAAACCAAATAAGTATATAACTAAACTAAATAAGTATATAACTAAACTAAGTAAGTATATTACTAAACTTAATAAGTATATTACTAAACTTAATAAGTATATAACTAAACTAAATAAGTATATTTCTAAACTAAATAAGTATATAACTAAACCAAATAAGTATAATTATAACTAAACTAAATAAGTATATTACTAAACCAATAAAGTATATAACTAAACTAAATAAAAGTATATCTCCAAAAGGGTTAAGTTTAGGGAAGGGTGTTTCATAGTGAAATAAGTCAGAAATGATGGGTACTCCACGCCCTTAACGGATCTAGCACAACTTTTCCTGTAACCCTGTATAACGAAATTAATTAGTATGTAACTAAATAAAAAAGTATATAACTAAACTAAATAAGTATAAAACTAAACTAAATAACTAAACTAAATAAGTATATAACTCAACTAAATAAGTATATTTCTAAAATAAATAAGTATATAACTAAACTAAATAAGTATACAACTAAACCAAATAAGTATATAACTAAACTAAATAAGTATATAACTGAACTAAATAAGTATATAACTAAACTAAATAAGTATATAACTAAACTAAATAAGTATATAACTAAACTAAATAATTATATAACAAAACTAAATAAGTATATAACTAAACTAAATTAGTATGTAACAAAACTAAATAAGTATATAACTAAACCAAATAAGTATAAACTAAACTAAATAAGTATATAACTAAACTAAATAAGTATATAACTAAACTAAATAAGTATATAACGAAACTAAATAAGTATCTAACTAAACTAAATAAGTTTATAACTAAACCAAATAAGTATATAACTAAACTAAATAAGTATATAACTAAACTAAATAGGTATAAAACTAAACTAAATAAGTATATAATTAAATTAATGAGTATATAACTAAATAAAAAGTATAATACTAAACTAAATAATTATATTACTAAACTAAATAAGTATATAACTAAACCAAATAAGTGTATAACTAAACTAAATAAGTATATAACTAAACTAAATAAGTATATAACTAAACTAAATAAGTATATAACTGCACTAAATAAGTATATAACTAAACCAAATAAGTATATACCTAAACTAAATAAGTATATAACTAAACTAAATAAGTATATAACTAAACTAAATAAGTATATAACTGCACTAAATAAGTATATAACTAAACTAAATAAGTATATTACTAAACCAAATAAGTATATAACTAAACCAAATAAGTATATAACTAAACCAAATAAGTATATAACTAAACTAAATAAGTATATAGCTAAACTAAATAAGTATATAACTGAACTGAATAAGTATATAACTATACTAAATAAGTATATAACTAAACTAAATAAGTATATAACTAAACTTAATAAGTACATAACAAAAGTAAATAAGTATATAACTAAACCAAATAAGTATATAACTAAACTAAATAAGTATATAACTAAACTAAGTAAGTATATTACTAAACTTAATAAGTATATTACTAAACTAAATAAGTATATAACTAAACTAAATAAGTATATAACTAAACTAAATAAGTATATTACTAAACCCAATAAGTATATAACTAAACTAAATAAATATATAACTAAATAAAAAAGTATATTACTAAACTAAATGAGTATATAACTAAATAAAAAAGTATATTACTAAACTAAATGAGTATATAGTTATATACTCATTTAGTTTAGTATAGTTATATACCTATTTAGTTCAGTTGAACTAAATAGGTATATAACTAGACTAAATAAGTATATAACTAAACTAAATAAGTATATAACTAAATAAAAAAGTATATTACTAAACTAAATGAGTATATAACTGAACTAAATAGGTATATAACTTAGACTAAATAAGTATATTACTAAACCAAATAAGTATATAACTAAACCAAATAAGTATATAACTAAACTAAATAAGTATATAACTAAACTAAATAAGTATATAATTAAATAAAAAAGTATATTACTAAACTAAATAAGTATATAACTAAACTAAATAAGTATATAACTAAACCAAATAAGTATATAACTAAACTAAATAAGTATATAACTAAACTAAATAAGTATATAACTAAACTAAATAAGTATATAACTAAACTAAATACTTATTTGGTTATATACTTATATAACTAAATTAAATAAGTATTTAACTAAACTAAATAAGTATATTACTAAACTAAATAAGTATATAACTAAACCAAATAAGTATATAACTAAACTAAATAAGTATATAGCTAAACTAAATAAGTATATAACTGAACTGAATAAGTATATAACTAAACTAAATAAGTATATAACTAAACTTAATAAGTACATAACAAAAGTAAATAAGTATATAACTAAACCAAATAAGTATATAACTAAACTAAATAAGTATATAACTAAACTAAGTAAGTATATTACTAAACTTAATAAGTATATTACTAAACTAAATAAGTATATAACTAAACTAAATAAGTATATTTCTAAACTAAATAAGTATATAACTAAACCAAATAAGTATAATTATAACTAAACTAAATAAGTATATTACTAAACCAATAAAGTATATAACTAAACTAAATAAAAGTATATCTCCAAAAGGGTTAAGTTTAGGGAAGGGTGTTTCATAGTGAAATAAGTCAGAAATGATGGGTACTCCACGCCCTTAACGGATCTAGCACAACTTTTCCTGTAACCCTGTATAACGAAATTCATTAGTATGTAACTAAATAAAAAAGTATATAACTAAACTAAATAAGTATAAAACTAAACTAAATAAGTATATAACTCAACTAAATAAGTATATTTCTAAAATAAATAAGTATATAACTAAACTAAATAAGTATACAACTAAACCAAATAAGTATATAACTAAACTAAATAAGTATATAACTGAACTAAATAAGTATATAACTAAACTAAATAAGTATATAACTAAACTAAATAAGTATATAACTAAACTAAATAATTATATAACAAAACTAAATAAGTATATAACTAAACTAAATTAGTATGTAACAAAACTAAATAAGTATATAACTAAACCAAATAAGTATAAACTAAACTAAATAAGTATATAACTAAACTAAATAAGTATATAACTAAACTAAATAAGTATATAACGAAACTAAATAAGTATCTAACTAAACTAAATAAGTTTATAACTAAACCAAATAAGTATATAACTAAACTAAATAAGTATATAACTAAACTAAATAAGTATAAAACTAAACTAAATAAGTATATAATTAAATTAATGAGTATATAACTAAATAAAAAGTATAATACTAAACTAAATAATTATATTACTAAACTAAATAAGTATATAACTAAACCAAATAAGTGTATAACTAAACTAAATAAGTATATAACTAAATAAAAAGTATATCTCGAAAAGGGTTAAGTGTATGTATACAATAAGTGAAATAGATTTGTGCATGATTGTCACACTTTTGTGAATATTCTTCTAGCTGCCAAAATGACTCTACCCTGCCTGATGGAAAGCACGAACAGAGCCCAGGAGTAGCGGTCACCTTCCTTACTACCACTGCAGACATTTGAACACGGCGACCCAGGCCATGGCAACCTAATATTATGATTTTTCACGCTCTACTTGAAGGACCTTGGTATTAGAAGGAAGTAAACATGTGCGTTGGTAAAGAGTTCTAGATTTTAACTACTCGGCACAGAGAGGAAGAGCCGCCACGTTGTTGGAAGTTGAATAAACTATGACCAGGCAACGTATTTTTATTATAAAAAATTATATAGTCTGTCACCGGGCATTTCATTATACTGATAAAATTGCAAATTAGCTCATTTTTAGTTTTCATCGTAGAAGTTTTATGTTCACATTTTCTAATAACTTAAGAGTATTTCTGTAAGACCAGAAATATATATACCTACGTAAAAACCAAATAAAGAATGAATAAATAGATATGTTCATAAAAAGGTATGTAATAAGCAAATTGATTATATACAGTTCCGAAGTACAATTTGTGCATTTGTGAATTATTTCGGTTTTGCACATTAATGTACAATCTAAAAAAGAACATATTTCAAAGAACATCATGCATAAGATTCATAATACAACGCATATGATGATAACGTGTAAGTTATACATTTCATCATCGTCAACATTCATTTACAATCCACTGCTGCACATGATTATTTGGGGTCGGCTACTAGTTCAACCGATTTTACCTCAAAATCAGTTTTTTTCTCAAGTTTCTTAAAACCGTAATTAATTAAGTACATTAACTATTTTGACGCTTGTATGTAAATACATTACGTAAATATATTTTTTTGTTTTGTATAAAGTAACAAATGTACCACTGGTAATCACATATGTTGTAACAAAAACACAGGCATAAAAAATACTTCTATTAAATAGTTGCTTAGCACCATTAACATGAAGTCTAATAATATATGTTCAGAAACTGATAGACGAAAATCGATCAACAGTAATAGAACAACCATACATTACAGTACTATTCTCTTAGCAGGAAGAACGCGCACGCGCACGTTCCCACGTGCCTTTGTCGGGCAGCGACAAAGCTCCGCCGACGACATACCGCATTTTAAACTCATTCAAAAACATCCTTTAATTTCATCACGTAAAGATTCAAAACAACATTGTAACCCGTCGGCAAAATAAAACTATGAATTACATTTTCAAAAGTTGTAACTGTCATCAATGTCAGTTGAATTGAAACTTTATCTATTGAGGCTAAGGTATCGAATTATACGGTCTGCTCCAAAGGTAGTTTCAAAAAGTTTAGCCGTAAAGGCTCTGTTGACCCCTCATTTAAGGTAGGGCAATTGTTTATCAATATGCCTATGATTAATGTGTATGATGTGCCGTCGTGATCGCATTGTGGCCGGCTCTAGGCAATTAGCTGCGATCACGATCCACCCAATGATATGTGATGGCTAATGTTGCTAATTTGTTTGTGTGGTTGAAGCGTGCCCAGTAACTTGTGTCCTCTGTTACTTTTTTTTGATTAGGGATGATTTGACGGTCGAAAAATCTTATTATGACTTTTTAAATGCATCAAATTCGTTACCTCACGATTTATGATAAAAATAGAATTGTAAGTTGTAGTAGTATTGATTAAGAAGAAATAGGAAATTACAATACGTAAGTTATACAGTGTAAAGAATTTATACGTTATTTATAAATGATACTTACTACTCTTCCTCATTGATTGATGCTGTGTTAGGTAATAAAATGTCTATTATTAAAGGCAAACATTCTTTCAAAGTTATTTCTATAAAATAAACAACAGTCTACATTAACCTAGACCGCCGGAATATAATAGGCAGTTAGTTATTACCTCTGTCCGGCAGTAGTGCTATATTCTTGTAGTGTATTTGTAGTAATTAAACAAATAAATTAAATTGGAGTGACTGTATGCAATATCGGACTAACAGTTTTATATTAAATGCATGTCAAAGTATAAATGACACTAACATCAAAACAGCAATTTTAAAATTTTTGTTTGTCCGTCTGTCTGTCTGTTTGCTAATCTCTGAAACAGCTCTACCGATTTTGACGGGACTTTCACTGGCCAAAAGCAGATGACTTAGGGAGTAACTTAGGCTATTTTTTTGACTGGCTTCAACACGCGGCCTTATTTGCGCTTTACAAGCGATAGACGCGGGTAACACCGCTAAACTCAGCTAGTATTTATTATAATAATAATAATAGTAATAATAATAAGAATAAAAATCTAGCAACACTCAAAGACATCAGAATTTCTCTTACGTATTTTTAAAATATTTTTTTTTTTTACCATTTGAACAATATTAAATACCAACTATTAAACATTAAAAAATAAATATAATAAAAATTATAAAAATAAAGAAATAAAATGAATTTTAATGGAATAAACTTATTAATATCAATTTTAAAAGACATGACGTTTAAAACGTCATGTCAAACCAATATGCACAATACAGAAAGCGAGAAATTATAAAAAAGATGTTAACAAGAGCTAGACGAAAAGCACAAGAAACAACCCCGGACTCGTCGCTCCGCTCCGCCTTGCCGTCAATGGAAGAAATCAAAGAAGTTCCGACTGGTGAAGAGGCGTCGAGCTCTACTTCTAGCGACGAGTTTTTCTCTCCGCCGACGTCGCCAACACCTGTACGTCGGCAGGAGAGGACCCCGCCACCAGACAGCTTAGGATCCCGAGGACCACTGACCTCGAAGAGGGTCCCCGCTACCGGTGGTGGTGTGCGCCGCATGAAATGGTCACATTCAATAAATGAGAACGTCATGCGGGCATATTTTCGGGCTACAGAGTTGGGAACAAACCTTACTGCGTACCGTGTTCGACTAGTCTCTTTGTTTCAGGAGCTTGAACCAGCCGTCAACGTATCAGCACAACGATTGTCGGATCAAGTACGAGCTATACAGCGCTGTCACCTGCTGGATGATGCTGTACTTGAGAGGATTCGCTCAGACATACGGAATAGCTTGACTGTCCCTTCAGTGTCGCATGTTCTGAATGTGGTACCACAAGACGAAGATGTTGATGCATTAGTGGACAGTGAAATTATATCCGTAAGTACCCAGTGTAATAATAGGATAAGGAGCGCTTTGGAGGATGCGATTCAGGAGTACCGACATGTAAATTATAACAACAGACCCCGATTACCCCGTTTGCCCATTCATAAACGAAATTTAGCGTTGATGGGTGCCCTGGATTCGTTATTATCAGATTATTTTTATAATAGCGAAGATCTTTGCGATATGCATTCTATTCTATACTGTGCGGCCATTGCTGTTTGTCGAGTAGCAGGCGTAAAATTCAATGAAAGTGTTACTACTACTCGATCCAAAAATACTTTGCCAGCTTGGCAGTATAGAATAGAACGTCGTATTGCTGAGACCAGGACACTCATCGCTAAATTAATTGCTTTTCAATTTGGTAATACGCGACCGAGAGTCATGCGCTTTGTGAAACAGGCATTTTTGGGGACTACCATCAGTCCTCAACAGTATATGTTAAGTGTCACAGAGCGCATAGACTTCTTGAAGCAAAAAGTTTATGCATGGGCAAATAGGATAAGACGCTATAAAAGACGATCAGATCGGTATAACCAGAATCGCATGTTTCAGAGAAATGAGAAGTGGGTTTACCGGAAATGGGAGGAACCGGATCCTAGTGAGCATGATAGGCACTTACCAGATGAAAATTGCACAAACGCATTTTGGCGTAGCATCTGGTCTGTGCCTGTCACCCATACAGAAAGCGACTGGATACGGGATATCAAACATTCATGCGAGTCTATAACAACTATGGAACCAATTAAAATTGACAAAAATGATGTAAGTTGTGCAGTCCGTTCATTACCGAATTGGAAATCACCTGGTCCGGACGGTCTGCACAACTTTTGGCTTAAGTGGTTCCGAAGCTCACATGAATGTTTGGCATCTCATTTCCAGGCCGCGTTGGATTCGGGTTCATTACCACAATTTTTAACAACTGGTATAACCCATTTACTCTATAAATCTGGTAGTGCCATGGATCCCAAAAATTTTAGGCCCATCACATGTTTACCAACTTTATATAAACTTCTGACATCTATTCTGAGACTCAAAATTGCTACACATATTAATAATAATTCGATACTTTCCATTTCTCAGAATGGATGCAGAAGTGGGACCCGTGGCACTAAAGAGCTCCTTATCATAGACATGACCATTAGCCAACAGGTACGTCGTAATCGTAAAAGTCTGGCGACATGTTGGATAGATTATAAGAAGTCTCCATCCAGCTATGGTAATAGATCTCACAGCTGACGATGATACTACTTGTTCTTATAAACCTAAAAAAATTGTTAAATGCAGCTTGAAAAAATTAAAAAAGTACATTAAAATTAAAAAGATTATTACCAAAACAAAAAAAATGATTCACAAACATAAATTTTTTATTAATAGTATGTCACTAAATAGGCAGAGAATACATTTAATTGATCAGGTGACTATGTACTCCACAGAACTAGACAACATGTCGAGTCAATATATAAAAGATACAAGAGAATTACAAAATGAGATAGACCGTCTCGCAGAAAAACTTAGTAACATTAATTATAGGTATGAAATATCTCAAAAGCAGAGCAAGGAGCAGGTGCTGGCTATTGGCAGGTTGGTTAATGCCTGTAATTGTAATGAGTCAATGTATTCTCTAGACAGCCCCAGGACAGCGCTAGCTCCTTCCTCGCTGACACCACAACCTAACACAACTTTTGTATCTGACAACAAGGATTCCCCTATAAAAACTAACAAAGTATACAAAAATTATAACATAGCAATGTTTAGTGATGAAATTGGAAAGGGCTTGGGTCCCATAATGTTAAATACACACTTGGGACATTCATTCAGCAATTATTGTATGCCTCACTCATCTTTTAATGTTATAATGGAAAAAGTTTTAAATTCCAAATCAAGCTTCAATGTAAATACATCATTAGTCATTTTTGTTGGTAACAGGGGAAATGTAAACAAGAAGAAATTCTTAGAGTATTTTGAATCATTATTACAGTTAGATGTAAATAAAATAGTATTGTTTACACTTCCTTTTATTAAAGGGTTGTCACAGGAGGAAAGAAATGTTAGACATAATCTAAATATAATGATGCACAATTTAACTTGCCAAATAAATGGGCCATATTGTAATAAATTTCATCTCATTGACACTAACAAGCTTGTTAGTAATAATATTTCATTGACAAAAGGTAGACATTACCTTTCCAATTATTATAAGAGACAGATAGCAGTTTCGCTATCATATTATTTTTCTATTACAGCCAAGAACTTGGCTAAAACTGTTGCTTCTATTGAGCAAATTGACACCCATAGTGACTTTGCCAATTCGTTGGCAGATAATTCTTTTGACATCTATAAAAATTTAAATGACATATCCAATAAGTTACCTGATAATGTAATTGACATTTCAAATAATTTAAATTTATTGATAAGACAATAGAGACTGCCTCTTGCACTATTAATTTGAACACTAGTGGAAAGTTCAATCATTGTAAATTAATTAAAAATAATAAGATAAATACTAAATGTAATATAATAGAGGCAACCTCTAGCTTATATATACCATATAGAATGGTATCAGAAACACCTAAAAGGAACACTTTTACTCTGGTGCATCAAAATATTCAAGGAATGTCTAGTAAGCACCTAGAGATTGAATTGTTCATGAGCTGTGACAAAATTGATATTTTTTGTGTTACAGAACACTGGCTAAAAAGTCATCAGCTCATGTTCAATTTCAGTAATCACAAATTAGGTAGTTCGTTCTGCAGGGAGCATGCTGTACATGGCGGTTCATTGATTTTGCTCAGAAAGGATTTTAGTTTTAAGAACCGTACTGATATTGTGGGCTTCTCTGTTGAACGGACAATAGAGATAGCATGTGTGGAGTTAGAGCAACTTATTGTATTGAGTGTATACAGGCCTCCATCCTCATCGTATGTTAGTTTTGAAAAAACTTTGAATCAAGTCTTGCAGAAAGTATGTAAATCAAACAAAAATGTAGTTGTGTGTGGTAATTTTAATGTAAACATATTAGAAGATACATCCTTGAGTTCAAGGTTTAAAAACCTATTTAGATCATACAACCTTGATAACATCTTTCTGGAGCCTACCAGGATCACTGCCACCACAGCCAGGTGTTTAGATAATATATTTACTGACCTATTGCCACACACTAAAGGAATAATAAATAAACTACATTCTGATCACTGTGGACAGATGTGTGCGTTTGATATAAAAAATAAAATAGTGGTAACACGAGATATTACTGTGGTACCTAAAACTGTAACTCGTATGGAAATTTTTAAAAATAAACTGCTTAGTAAACTGCCGAGCTTGGGTTATAATGATGATCCTAATCAATTATATAATGCTTTTTTTAACATGTATTGTTCAGAATTTGAGTCAACTTTTACTCCTAAGAAGTTATCAGTTAGGGGTACTACAACCTTCAGTGAATGGGCCACGGTTGGAATATTTAAAAGTAGAACACGGCTTTATGAGCTTTATGAAGAACGAAATTATAACACTAGTGTAGAATTTCGAGAATATGTTAAACAATATTCCAATTTATTTAAAAAAATATGTCATCTCGCAAAGGTTAATTACTTAAAATCTAAAATTAGTAATAGTTCAAATAAAATTAGAATGACATGGGAAATAATTAATGCCGAAACTGGAAAAGTAAAGAACAAAGGTAATAATTACAGTCTTTTAATTGATAATAAAGAAATAAATTCCGATTTAGACGTTGCCACAGCTTTTGAAAAATTTTTCACAGACATTCCAGTTTCGACCACAGAGTCATTGAATTCGTCCCCCACTATTGCAGAATCATTATTGAAAGAAAATATTAACATTTGTAATACTGAGTTTAGATTTAGTTGTATCACCGATAGAGATATTGTTAAAACGTTCAGTGCTCTTAGTGTAAAGAGAACCTCTGACCTTTGGGGTGATTCTGTACAAATAACCAAATCAATTATTAACGTAGTTGCATCAGATTTGGCCTTAATTTTCAATAAGTGCATTGAGTGTGGTGTATTTCCTGACTTAATGAAACACAGTAAGATCATTCCTTTGTTCAAGGCGGGTAGCACGTCCGATCCTACAAATTATAGACCCATCTCGGTGTTACCTACTTTCAGTAAAATTTTTGAAAAAATTATACTGGATCAGTTACAAACTCACTTTAGCGCAAACAAAATTCTACACAAGAAACAGTTTGGCTTCAGAAGAGGACGCTCGACAAGTGACGCTGGTGTTGAACTATTGGAAAATATATTTAGTGCCTGGGAGGATAAACAGGATGCGCTGGGTGTTTTTTGTGACTTATCCAAGGCATTCGATTGCGTTTCTCATGAAACATTGATCAGGAAATTGCATCACTATGGAATAAGGAATACTGCTTTGGATCTTCTTATCTCTTATTTGGGTAATAGGACCCAAAGAGTGGAAGTTAATGGACAGAGGTCCCTCGGGTCTCTGGTCACTATCGGGGTTCCGCAGGGCTCAATTCTCGGCCCATTTTTGTTTCTCGTTTATATAAATGACCTACCTAATCTGATAAAAGATAATCAGGAGATAGTGCTATTTGCGGATGACACCTCACTTTTATTTAGACTAAAACGACAGCAAGTAGTTACTGACGATGTGAATAACACTCTCTCCAAGGTCGTGAACTGGTTCAACGTTAATAACTTGCTCTTAAACGAGAAAAAAACTAAATGTATTCGATTTTTTACACCTAATGTTAAGCAAGTTAAAACTAATGTTCTGATAAATGGAAAGGAGTTGGATCTTGTGGACACCACTAAGTTTTTGGGTATAACTCTAGATTCTAAATTGCAGTGGGGCCCACACATTGATGGCTTGTCGAATAGACTCAGTTCTGCAGCATACGCGGTTTATAAAATTCGCCAATTAACTGATGTAGACACCGCAAGACTGGTGTATTTTAGCTATTTTCATAGTGTAATGTCATACGGTATTTTGTTGTGGGGAAATGCTGCTGACATTCAAAGTATCTTTGTGTTGCAAAAGAGAGCTATTCGCGCAATTTATAATCTCAGTTATAGGCAGTCACTGAGGGATAAGTTTAAAGAAATTGGTATTATGACAGTCGCATCTCAATATGTATATGAAAATCTAGTGTATGTTAAGAAAAATATACATTCATTCACAAAGTTTAGCGACATTCATAATATAAACACTAGAAATAAAGATAAACTCGTGTTGCCAACGACTAGACTACAAAAAGTAAGCAAGTCTTTTCGATGTCAGGGTGTGAGATTCTACAATAAGATTCCAAGCAAATTTCATGAATTAAGTATTAACAAATTTAAGTCCTTGGTTAAACAGAAACTGTGTGATAAAGCTTACTACACAGTTACTGATTTTTTAAATGATAAATTTGCTTGGGAGTGATGCTGCTCGCTCCCACAAGTGATGAACATTTAAATTTTGTTTTAATTTGTATTTCATTTATTCTAATTGAATTGTATAGTATTTTTTATTTATTTTTTGTTTTTTTGTAAGTTTGTAAATGTGAGTATAGTGTAGGCTTGTAATGTTAGTTTATATTTTAGTAATTTTCTGGTGGTTTTGGGTGTTTCCACGGCCTACTCAAGTGTCCTGCTGGAGGCAGTGTCGTGTTCCGGGTTGTGGATCCTGACTACATCGGTTAGGCTACACGATGGCTGGGGCCCGTGTGCCGTCTGTATGGACAGGTCGACTCAAAACTATGGTTCTTTCTTCAAAAGGCCAACCCAGACCCTATACTGCACTCACATAGTTCTCTTTAATATTGTACACGGACTTAAAAAAAAAAAGAAAAAAAGACACCTCTGTGGTTTGTTTCGGCGTTTCTTCCCAGAGTGAGTCGTAGGAAATGCCGGCGCCTTCTAGCTATAAGTCCGACTTGTAAAAATGTCTGAAAAGATTTACTTACAGAAATAAATATCATTTATCATTTATCATTTATGAAGGCATATGACTCAGTCCCACATTCATGGCTTTTGAAGGTGCTGGAGTTGTATAAAATTGATACAACTCTATGCACTTTCTTGAAGTCATGTATGGGGCAATGGAGGACAGTCCTTCGCTATCCTGGATGTCGTCAGACTGCGGTAAACGACGCACTTATAAAGATCGAGAGGGGCATCTTTCAAGGTGACAGTTTGAGTCCCTTGTGGTTTTGTCTGGCTTTGAACCCTCTTAGCACTCTCTTAGAGGGTTCAGGGTTGGGCTATAGGTTACAGAAAGATGATCAAGTTACATCTCACCTTCTTTACATGGATGATTTGAAACTTCTGGCCTCCACTAAATTACAATTGACAGCGTTACTGAAGCTCACTGAAAACTTTAGTAATTCTATCAAGATGGAATTTGGTGTAGACAAGTGTGCAGTCATGTATGTGAAGAAAGGTGTAATTGTGGAATCTGAAGGAATAGAACTTTCAGATTCTACAAAACTCAGATCTCTTTCTGCCACCGAAGACTACAAGTATCTAGGTTTTTCACAGTCCTTGGGAATACCAGAATCTGATATGAAACAAACGCTGCGGGAACGCTTCTTTGGCCGCCTGAAAAAAGTACTTAAGAGTCTTTTATCGGGGGGTAACAAGGTGCGAGCCTACAATGGTTGGGTCATGCCGGTTCTGATGTATTCCTTCGGCATACTTAGATGGACTCAAACTGAATTAGATGCCCTTGACAGGAGAGTCCGTACTTTACTGACTGCATTTCGAATGCACCACCCACGTTCGTCGGTTATGAGATTGTACATCCCGCGAAAGTTTGGGGGTCGTGGATTTTTAAGTATCAAGACCCTACATAATCGCGAGATTTACAATCTCAGAGAATATTTTCTTAATACCGATGTGGGAGTGCATCGCAATGTGGTTGCAGTGGTTAACGGATTCACTCCACTCGCTCTGGCTAAAGAGAATTGGCGCAAACCTGTAGTACTTAGTACTGATGATCGCAAGGAGGTATGGAAGGGCAAAGAGCTTCATGGTCGGTTTTATCGGGCTTTGAACGGGCCCGATATAGACTTTAAAGCATCGACTTCCTGGCTACGGTATGGTGATCTCTTTGGAGAAACCGAAGGTTTTGTTTGTTCAATTATGGACGAAGTTATCATGACGAATAACTATCGAAAATATATCCTGAAGGATGGTACGGTTGACATATGTCGGGCATGTCACCGTCCCGGGGAATCTATCAGGCATATTATTTCTGGTTGTTCTCGTCTTGCTAATGGTGAATATTTGCACAGACACAACCAAGTAGCCAGGATCGTGCACCAACAACTTGCCCTTAAATACAAACTTGTGAATTTGGAGGTGCCATACTACAGGTATGAGCCCGACCCAGTTCTCGAGAATGGTCGTGCTACATTATATTGAGATCGATCTGTTATCACAGACAGGACTATTGTTGCCAATAAGCCTGATATTGTGGTGATAGATCGATTAGAGCGCCGCGCAATGATTGTCGATATCGCTGTTCCTCATGACGAAAATCTCGTGAAAGTTGAAAAAGAGAAACAAATCAAATATTTGGATTTATCTCACGAGATTGTCGATATGTGGAATGTGGATTCGGCGATCATTGTTCCGATAGTTGTTTCTGCTCATGGTTTGATAGCCAAGAGCCTCGACCAACACCTTAAGAGGCTCACGTTAGATGGCTGGATCAAGAGTCTGATGCAGAAGGCAGTCCTTCTTGACACGGCACGTATAGTGAGGAGGTTCCTGTCTTTGGAGCCCTAACCACCGGTTTCTTGGTCCCTGTACCCGAAGTCGGTGGTCTACTATTTTTTATATTTTTAAATGTACTTTTTATATTTATATTTAAAAATGTAATTTATATGTAAATATTATGAAATAAAGAGAATAATAATAATAACTTTATTGTACACCAGGTAATTACAGAGTACTTATAACTAGGTATGTAGGTACAATTGGCGGCCTTATCGCCCGGAGGCAATCTCTTACAGGCAACCATAAGATGGAGAGAACACGATTTGGAGGAAATGTAGGGTAGTGTCTGGTGTATTGAAAGTAGGGAAGAAGGGAAAATTAAAACATTTTATTATGAGTTAAAAATACAAATATTGATTACATACATATACTGTAATTATAGAATTAAGTAGATACATACATAAAAGGAATAATGTGACCTATTAGAGTAAGAAGGAGAGTTATAAGGTGGATTAAGGGACATTAATATCTCCCAGGTAGTGCTGCTTGACTAGTCGTTTGAATGTCGTTAGATTGTGTGCCCGTCTTATTGACACTGGTAGAGCGTTCCACAATCGAACTGCTTGGATAGAGAACGAGTTATCGAGAAATTTGGTGGAATGGCTAGGCATTTTCAGTTTCAAGTTCTCTGTTGATCTCAGAAACTTAGTATGCGTGTCGTGTAAGAAAGTGAACCGCGATTTGAGGTTACGTGGAGTAAAAGGATTAAATAGACTGTTGTATAGAAGAGAAAGAATATGTGCATTCCGGCGAAGGCGGATGGGTAACCACTTGAGCTTCTTACGATAATCGGAGACATGATCATATTTCCGTAATCCAAATATGAATCTGATACAGAGGTTCTGGAGTCTCTCAAGCTTATTAAATTGGTCTTCGGTAAGATCTAAATAGCTGGCATCAGCATAATCAAGGATGGGGAAAAGAAGGGATTGTGTAATTGCAATCTTTGTAGAAGTAGGTAGGAAATTGCGTAATCTACGCAGAGATCCTGCAGCGGCAAACATTTTGCGACTCAGCTCCTGGAGCTGAGGACCCCAGGAAAAGGTACTGTCGATGTATATTCCCAAGTTCTTTACCTTATCACTATATGGAATAGATGCACCATCGCAGGAGACTTGAGGCAGTGAAGTCCAGTTAATTTTGGAGACTGTTCTCGAACTTCCAACTACGATGACCTGAGTCTTGGATGGGTTGATCTTCAGACCGTGGGAAATGCTCCATTTGCAGATTTTATCCAAGTCAGCATTTATAGTTTGAATAGCATTAGCCAAGTTGACAAGTGGTGCCCTAGAATAGATCTGGAGATCGTCTGCGTAAAGGTGGTAGGAGGAAGTCAAATTATTAGTGATAGTGTTAATAAAAACGGAGAAAAGTAAGGGAGATAGCACGCCGCCCTGTGGTACACCAGCATTTGTATTGCACCAGGAGGAGACAGTGTTATCAATGTTAATACGCTGCCGGCGATATATTTCTTGTTATATATAAAATATTAAGTAAATAACACCAATAAATATTCATAATCCTGCGCAGACATCACAGTTGTGGGCGTCAGGTCGTTTCGGCCTAATTCTAGTCAAATAATTTCATTTAATACGTGCCTTAGTCGCCGTAGAGCGCACAATGCGATAGTATGTCACACGTAATGTGTGCACTGACAACACGCCATACAGTTTAGAGGTTGATAGTGTGCGTGATCTTGATACTTTTAAATATTCCAAGGAACCAAATAATAATAAATATTTGACCCTGAATAACTTTTTTGGCGGCACATAGATCAATGGGGACTTTTGGGGTTTTGTTTAGAACCACAAAAGGAAGATTTATCCAAAAGTTCGGTCTTTTTTTGTTCTTAATTCCCTGGACATTAGTCTACTAGAGTATAGTGGTATTTACTACAACAGGATTTTTAGGAGATCTTTAAAAGTAGTCATGTATGTAGACATCATCTTCTAAATGGGTTTTTCATCGTTTACCCTACCTACTTTGGATACCCTAAATATCATATTAATTAATCATATACTAAGTAATGATTAATTAGTCTCATCATACTAAGTAAATAAATATATATATACAGTGATTTAATTATGTATGTCATCGAACTTGGTTCCTGGTTCCCTTACATTTTTAAAACTATTTAATAGATTTTTTAAATATTTGAGATTGTCAAAGTGGCTTTACTCTGCCTGATGGCAAATATGAGTACAATTCAAGAGTAGTGTTGGCTAACACTACTCTTTACAAAAACAGACTATGTAAGCAAGCATATTACAAATTAGAGGATTACATTGCCGACAAGAATGCTTGGCTTAATGCTGGTCCTGCTCCACAGCCACATGATTAATGATTAATTCTCAAATTATTTAGAAGTTAGTTTGTATTTCTGACATAATTATGTTAATTTTATCATTATAATTGACATTTTTATATTTCAATTTTTTTTTTGATATTGGATATCCATATTTCTGACATGGATTATTGCTATTTTAATTGTATCTTGTTGTTTGACATTATATTATTATTATTTTGTAATATCATTATTGCATAATAAATTACTTTTTATTGACATGATCCAAATATTTATTGCATTCTTAGAGAGTAGCATAATTATAAATGGTTTTTATTATTGTATAACTGCGAACATTTTGAATTGTACATATGAGCACTTTGTAGTCACTGGTAGCATAAGTTTGTTGACTGGCGGTTGTGAGTATGTAATGCTCGCTCAAAAGTCCTGCTGGCGGTGGCGGGTCGTTCGGCTCCCTACGATATGGTTGAACTGGACGATGGCTGGTGCATGGGTCATGCTCGTGATACGGGCGCCGCCAGTCGGGGCTGGTCATCTCACAACTTCTATTTATTGTTTAATTGTTTTTGGACACTACATGTGTAAATATCAGAATCGTTACATTGTCCTCACATTTAATAACATGCCTTATACAATGTAACCAAAAATTGTAAAAACAATGTTGGAAAAGAGTGTCCATGGAGTTTCTTGTCTGTTCTTCTCCATGGGATCTACGAATTCTATTCTATATATCTACGAAATCTACGAACAGACGATTAGCTTCACGACTGACTACTGACTGACTACTTGACGTTTCAAAAGTGCCGTTGTATGGTTTATTTGAAATAAAATGGTTTGATTTGATTTGATTTGATTTGAGACAACTCAGCGTCTTGACCCACAATATAGATATTACTATTGAGAAGCTTCTAAATCATTCGGTCTCCAATCTCACACTCATCAACACTTAATACACAACGCGAATGCTATCGCTTGACTTTCAGTGAGAGGTTAATACCGACCCGGTCAAGCCAGCATTTTCATGCTAAAATCATCATGGCATATGGATACTACCAAGTTATAAAAGTAATCTTGTAAGTTTTCATGTAATACAGCGTATAGTTAAGATTATTTTTTTCAACCGATCAACGAAATTGAACGTAATATTTGCTTACTGCTATGCTTTCTACTAAAAAAAACATCATGAAAGAAAACTAAAAAAAGCCACCAGCAAAGTTATAAGTTGTCATTTTAGGTCTATTTAGGTAACAATATAGTATTTATTTTCCGAAGTGTCAACTCTTTTCGAACCCTATTTCACACAGATTTGGCGACACTAGTTCAAAGTAACTGCGTCGTTTATCCGATATACGAGAGACGCGATCCGTCGTCCGTGTACAACGATTAAACACTAATGCACGATGTGTTTAATTCACTTATATTGGGGTTCAATTACGTGTGATAACCACTTACATATAGCATAGTTTTTTTATGAATTAAAAGTAATCTTATTGTACAAATAATAAAAGTTTATTTTTAAACATATACTGTAAAATGACATTATGTATTCTCCTCAAAAAAAATTAAGTATTTTTTGAGAATCAATAATTTCCTGAACATACAAACAGAGATCTTATAAGTATATTAATTTTATTACTTGTCTTCCTATATATCTTTACATTAACATTTTCTTCGAGAAATCAAAAGTATTTAGGTAAAAATATATAAAAATCATAATATAAAAAATATATAACCCTGCATCTCATATTTGACAGTCTGGCAACTAGAGCAGAACCTTCTCTGAGGTTGCTGATAAATTATATGTTCTGATATGTGCTGAGATGCTGATAAACGATATAAGTATGATACCTAAAGATAAATAGTGGAATCTATGGACCATTTTATCCAAATTTTAGGATTCCGTAGTTCATGACTCGGAAACCTTATAGATTCGTCATGTCCGTCCGTCCCTGTTTTTAAGTTTTGCTTTAAAGTTGAATAACTCAGAAAAGATACCTAAATACAAAAATAGTTTTAGCAACCTTTCAATATTTTTAAAATACCTATCAAATGATACCCCACACGATGGGGTAAACGCGAGAAAATAATTACGTGTATTATCCCAAACAAAATATTTTTCATGATATTATTGTAGCATTTTGTCGACGTAATTACAATAGATATTCGTGCCAAGTTTCATCTTTTTGGCACCAACTAATTGGCCGATATGTCAAGGACGGACGAACGGACGGACATGACGAATCTATAAGGGTTCCGAGCCATGAACTACGAAACTCTAAAAAGGGACGCAGACCATATTGCGTAGCTATTTAATTTATATGAAAACTCTATCCAAAGCAATAGCATCATCCATATCTATTGGTACACGTAATTGAATTCGCCAACTTTTCACTAAAAGATAACGACTTCAAACTATTATCGTAAACTTTCAGCATTACAGTACACACAGCATAGTACTAGGTACATTTTGAATGTAATTCGAACCTTTATGCTTACTACCTCTGTGACTTTTACACGCCGTTATAACTAAATTTTATTACTGCAAACTGCAAGTGTGTATGTATGGGAAAAGTAAACCTTGAAATTTACATATAATTACTTAAATAAACAGTCAATACACCATAACATAGATCTGTGAAATTGTATAAGAGATTTGTAATTTCAAGTTAACAGTTATAAACTAAAAGCTAAAATATATACCTACAGTACTTTTTATTTTTTGGTTTTCTGTTTATTCCGGCTAATCTCTAAAACGAATGGACCATTATTTTGAGGGGATTTTCACTGGCAAACCGCTATTGATATAAGCAGAATCTAAGCCTAATTTAAGTGGCAGTGGGCTGGCCATATTAGCCGCAGAACTGATGGCCGTTGGGGCAGAAGAGTTCTGGAGTGGAGACCGCGTCTCGGTAAACGTAGTGTAGGACGCCCACAGGCGAGGTGGAGTGACGACCTGCGTAAGATGGCTGGCATCAGCTGGATGCGGGAAGCCCAAAATTGATCAGAGTGGTGTGCAATGGGAGAGGCCTATGTTTTTATTACCTTCGCTGTTTCAATAGTACAACATCAACCGCGAATAAAAACACCGCAAGACTCTGCTTATAAGACTACAAAACTTGTACTGGTGTGTATATTTTTGTATGTGTGGTGACAGCTTACGAATCCTGAGGATCCACTATCCTATTCATCCTATGGGTGTTGTAAGAGTCCAATAACGGAGCAAACTACATAGGACAATACTACTGCAAAGACAGGGAAAACTTGTAACAAATCCAATCTCAACTCGTCTAGTGTTGTCTTGAAGAATTTAGCTTCTGGTTTGTGTGATCCACATATTGTTTTTATGGGTATGGCTGTTCTTTGTGCCCGTTTCTTGTATATTAGTACAGCAACACAGGACTATATTCGTAATATTGTCTTTTAAAAAAAAAAAAAAAAAAATAGGGTATAGTAGCCAAAAATGTCCTGCAATGTCATAAATGTTCTGCAGTTGACTGTTGTAGGCTGTTGATAATGATCGATATATTTTTTATTTTTTTTTATTTCGAGTGCCTTGTTGGTATAGCGATAAGCGTATGCGGCTGGCAATCAAGAGGTCCCGGGTATGTAGGATATGATTTACAAATATTTTTCTCAGAATTTGGGTGTTTTCTATGTATAATATGCATGTATGTATAAAAAAGGATTTATGTATTTATATCAGTTGTCTAGTAACCATTGTACAAGTTATGCTTAGTTTGGGACTAGATGGCGTTGTGTGTCAGATGTCCGAAACATTTATATTATTTATTTATTTTGACTACTGCTGTAAAATATAATTCATTTTATCTGAAAACAATTAAGTTTGAAAAGTGTTGGTCTTAAACAAGTTTGTTCCGTAGGGTTATGAGAAAGAATAAATCGTAAAAGAACTCTAAATTTTAATAACGAGAAAGGCAAGCAACGTAGTCAACAGATCTTGCTTATTCAGTCCTATACAAACATTAAATAATATTAAATGTCTAGTTAATAATATCTTGTAAAACTATTACATTCTCCAATTTTGAGATTTTAGGACCTAATTTTAATTTCTTACTAAAATTTCTACATTTAAACTTTAAAATAATATTTAACTTGTAGAATCCTTCGAACTTTAAATGCGCATTACATACAGCGAATGGAAGGTTTCTTTTTATTTTTACGCCTGCTAAGGTGACCCTACAATAGTATGACGGAAAGTATGAGTGGAAAGTGTGGCCATACTCTCTGCAAATGCAGGTAGTATGCCGAACTACATTATGGCGGCCTAAAGAGGTGCTTCTTCACGCTCCGCTTATAGAACCCGGGATCACTGTAGAAAGAATACACATGAGCTGGCACTGAGTTTCAAGATTTTAACTGGTCGGCTCAGGAAGGAAGATCCGAACCACTTAGTTCTGGTGCGTATGTCTTCCACTCTGAAGCGGTGACTTCCCGGGCCATCACGCGTTTGAAACTATGAGGGTATGTATATTGCAAATTAATTCCCATGGTGCTGACTATTTTAGGTGAGATTGCCACAAGGGACAACACTTTACTTTATCCACAAATTATTGTACTGGATATGAGTATCCTTTTGTTGATTTGATATTTGTAATTTAATAAATTTGAAACTGTCTCTAAAACCGTCGTTTTCTCTTTCCTCTCTCCTAGTAAGAGTAAGAACTCTAGAGAGAGGAAATCCTAGAGCGGCATAGTGCTTGCAACTCTTAAATTGCATGTGTCCATAAGTGACGATAGTTATTTACTATCATGTAGACTATCTGCTCATCTGATCCTTTATATAATGAAACAAGGAAAAATTTATTTGAAAGGCCACTATTACGTACAACTACCCCACAAACTATCAACACCTTTCAAACAGACTTGGCAACAGAACAAAAGGCTGTACATAAAATCCACAAACTTTCTCTCACCACCATCACCTACATTCGCGATCGTGTTACCCGACTTGTTGCGCTGATGCAGCATGCAAGTAAACACGTCACTGGGACAGGTCCGACCGGGACACGAACCGCGACACGTACAGATACTACCGTATCGGGTTACTGATTTAGTACGGCCTCGCGTCACATCGTGTCGATTAGGTTCAGAACATAACAGTAAACGATAGCGGGTTTTATTTTCATTTAATCTTTCTATAGGAAGATAAAAGGTAGTCCTAAAATATTTTGCATTCTTTCTCTCTCTCTCTCTCTGTCTCTCATTATAAACATTCTAATGTTGTCTCATTCTTCTAATGAAGAGCAATTCTATGAGCAGGAGTATATATACGCTGCACACTGATGCCGGTATTATTAGTTTGAAAACCTTTAGCTTAATAAACATTTTATTTTGAACTAGCTTTTGCCTGTGGCTTCACCTACGTTTTATTCTGATGTACACTTTTATAGCATTTTCATGCCCTTAGGTGTCAAATTTTCCAAAATCCTCTCTTAGTTTTTGCTTACGCTCCTCTAGGAAAAACTGCACTTCATCTCAGGTACCGCAAGCCCCCATACCCGGTGTTTCCTAGAAAGGAAATCCCTCATTCAGAACTAATCAATTTTCGGTTACACCTACCTGCTATCATGAAGTCAGAATAAAAATTAAAGAAAATGCCTTATACCAATGAGAACTTTTGATTTAAGTACTAATATTATAGAATCGAATTTAAAAAGTTATAAAAAGAAAACACACTTACAATTTATTACTTACAGGCGAAACTTGGTGATAGTTATTTATTTGTCACGTATCCATAAAAAGTAAAACGCACATTGTTCTCATACGCTTCGCCTAGTAAAGTGTCCAAAGGCTTACCCACAGAGGGGCTTGTAGGAAACAAGATTAAACGCTGTATGTGATAGTTTACTCAGAACTTTATTTTGCTGCACTATTTTGTATCACTTGACAATATAACTGACTTTTTTTGTTTTTATTCGGCGTATGTAAAGGAGTTTCATTATTTTCAAGTATTGTAGAGCAATTGCCTCGTTGGTCTAGTGGTTGGCGTATGCGACTGCTAATCAAGAGGTCTCGGGTTCAAATCCCGGGTCGGGCCAAAAAGTGTTTTTGGGGTTTTGTTAGGAAATTCCTAATAGCTGCCCGGAGTTTGAAAGTTTGGCGTGATTCAAGCCCGTGCCTCGGAGAGCACGTAAAGCCGTCGGTCCCGGTTGTCATGAACATCTATGGCAATCGTTATTGGGAAGTCAGTGCCCTCAAATATACTGACAACTAGTTCAGTCTTCGAATTTCAGTTCTCCCTTAGGATTGCGGAGGTCCGATGCCAGTCGCTCCGTGGAAAAACTGAAATTCAGGTAAAACCGGTTGAACTAGTAGCCGACCCCAAATAAACTTGGGAATAAAGGCTAGGAGGATGAACGAATTCTAGAGCAACGGATGGTACCTTATTCAGTACGGTTTTAAACACTTCTTTTATGACGTATTATTTCTATTCCTAAATTCAAACACAATACGTATGCATTCAATAAATACGCGAAATTTTAAATTGGAAACTACATAATTTGTAACCTAAACCATTTTACACAAAATACGGCGTGATCATAAGCCATGACCGAAATCGACTAAACCTATAGTGGGCACTCTGATGATACCAAGGCATTCGCACTCTGTACCACCTCAGCTTACCTATCGCTCCCAGGTTTATTAAAGAAGTTTCATAGTCGTCTGCGGTGCTGAACTCATTTCCGGGTCTGACAGAGCGATAGGCAAGCATAACTTCTTTACAGAAAGCAACGCCGGGAAAGTCAGTCTCCTCAAATATATATAAACATATATTCGCTTATATAAACATTTTGATCCAAATATTACCATTGCCAAAAAAGGAACAAAATGTCAATAAATGTATATCTAAATGACTAAATCCACTCTTCTAGCGTTAAACTTCTTACCGAACTGGATCTGAATCCAGCCTCCACGTATACTTCGCTTGCAATAAAGCCGTATGGGGCATTGATAAGATTATCTCGCACATAAATTTGTCAGTGATCTGTCTGGCCTACGCCGATACTACGTCTCGAGATATGTATGAGCGTGTGTTGTAACCAACAGCCGACGGTTTTGTAACGACATTATTGATTTGTTGACTCAAATCGTTAGTTGTGTGGGCTCTGATTTCGGTTTGCTGAAATTGAAATGATTTGTTATGATTATGAAATTTATTATTTAGTTTTACATACAATACTAAAAGGTTTTACTTAAGTCGTATAAATTTTGTGAAAACTCTACTTGTTGCAAATTAATAACCATCAATTGATTAAAAATAGTCCGTGTGGTGACGGATTAAGAATACAGAGTGTCACCACCCCTATTCATCCCGCGGGTGTCGTAAAAGGCGACTAAGGGATAAACTACGCTAGACAACATCAATGCAAAGAGAAGGAAAACTTAAAACCAACCCTATACCAACCCGTCTGGCCAGCGTGGTATAGTAGGCCAATAACTCCTTTCTAAGGAGAGGCCTATGTCCAGCAGTGGACTGTTAAAGGCTGTTGATGATGATGATGATTAAAAATAAATTCAAAGAACCAAGTACTGGGGCAAAGAATTACCTTAACGTTTTTAAAATATGTGCGTTGTGTTAACCTCAGAATTTGAGATGCCATTATATGCATCAAAGCCTCAAACTTCAAAATATTTTAGGGGACAGGTGTTGCAAAGGAATATACATACATACACTCGAAAAACATTTGTATACATTTGGAGAAGTCGGTTAAAAAAAGGTTAATTACGGTTAGGCTCACTAGAGTTAAATTTATCCTTTAAGTATCATTTAATTTGTAGCATTAAAAAAGTATTGTTCTTTCTTCATTTTCATTGACTTATCTATAAGAATACCTATTGTAATTTCCTTTACGCAAATATTTACACTACTAGATCGCGAATTACGCAAATATTTGTTTCGAGACGGGAATCGAACACGAGACTTCAAACACAGTAGTCGCATACACTACCAATGCACCGCATTTTGCTTTTAAACTTGCTACAAATTAACAACATGCATCGTGGTGGAAGTTATTAATTAAAAGAAAATTCTTTTAAAAGGGTTGCAACTGAACGATGATGGTAAAAATACTTTTACTTACACACGATACTGTGAAATAGATGAATCAAAATCAAATAGAACGCAAGGTACTTTCACCACTGTGACGACTACATAACTTCAGAGCTTTGAACAATATGGCTTTTGACTTTTGACGCAGTATGTAAGAAGCATTTCGTAGGTCAGAAACAGCCCACGATATTGCAAGAGGTTAAAGTATGTTCGAAGCATTATATTATGTAGTTAACACATAATATTGTAATAAATTTTAGCCATTCAACTGTTTTGTTGTCGTGAAATTGTTGACACAAATATTGAAAGCAAGTGCTTTGGATCAGTCAAATATGATTAAGTAAATGACATCGTGTGGTGACGGATTAAGAATACAAAGTCTCACTACCCCTATTCATTCCATGGGTGTCGTAAGAGGCGACTAAAAACCCTTTACCAACCCGTCTGGCCAGCGTGGTATAGTAGGCCAAAACCTCATTTCAAAGGAGAGGCCTATGTCCAGCTGTGAACTGCTAAAGGCTGTTGATAATGATGATGATGAAATGATATCAGTAAAACAGTATGTTTTGCTACAAAATTTAGTTATTTGTAGTTCTGAGGTTCTATTATTATGTTAATGTTCGTTAGATTTCTCAAACCTGTATAATTTTTTTGCTAATAATACAAAAGAATATAGGCGTTATCCATTAAAGAAAGAAAAACAATGCAAAAATCTTTTGTTTTGGCTCAGCGGCTGATATATTTAAAATCACATTAATTCTTTGTAATTTCGAAAGCAATACAGTCGCATGTCAATTCATTTCAAAGCTTACAAGTTACCATTTTATTGTGAGCAAATAAAGTTTCTTTCGTCCTTGTTACAAAATCATTTAGATCTTGTTTACTTAAATAGTTGTACTCGTAATTTGAAAAAAGGTCGCATTATATTATGTTCGAACATTAGCTTACAAAAGCTAGGAAAACAAACTAAATATCCGTTCGGACTGTAAGTCAGAATTGCGCCACAGTAACGGCGCGTGCACATGAGTTAGTACTGCATTAGCGTCAGAGATACGATATCTTAACGCCTTGCCTAAGGGTATTGTGCAGGGAAAACTCAGTAGATCTAGTAGTGTAAGTTTTTATGTCGGTAACAGCCTTAAAAAGTACTTATATTGCGTAATTAACAAATAATAACATTCATTACATTTTAGATTTTATTTTTTATGCTGTTGTTCATATTAGAATAAAAATATTGTTTCTTAAATCGAAGAAAAAAACAAATGCTTTAGGACTTATTCGATATAAAAATATTTAAAACCTCTTAATTCCCGAAATTTTTAACAAGCCACCCCGCTCGTGGTAGGCTGGTGAGAGTTTAGCGACACCTTCGTGATGCTGGAAGTATTACTACTGCTTAGTTGTGTTGAACGAAGTTACTACAAATATAGGTTTCGAATCGAAATTTTATACTCACAGGTAAACTGGCTAGAGATTAAATCGAGTTAATGGAATAGTTAAAATAAAGAGTTAAAACTTTTTGAAAATTGATTTGCCGGTAAAGAAAATTTAATCATCACCACAAGACCACAACATATGCCTAAAATGTAGCTATCGATCATATGTCCTATGTTAGTCAGAAATATATTCTAAGTAAAAATATATTTTCTATTCTTTAGTCATACATTTATACGTTTCCTTGCGTTATATTTGAACTAATCGAAATTTACTTTTAACATATTACTAAAGTAGAAGAGGGCCGGTCATGTCTCCAGGTGGACTGATGGTCACTGGAATCGACAAGTGCTGGAGTGGAGACAGCGATTAGGCAATCGTAGTGTAGGACTGTGGCATAATGGACTGACGACTTGGAGCAAATGGCATTGGATGGATGCGGACTGTCCAAGATCTCTGGAGGGTTTGCCCTCTTTTCGGGAGGCCTTCATTCAGCAGCGGACTTCATTAGGCTAAAAAAATACATAAATAGGTACATATATATGTTTTAGTAAATAAAATCTTCGAATTTTTTCGCCTTAAACTTAAATTATTTCACTCATTTCTACCCACTAAAACTACACCATATATAAAAGCCTATTAAAACTACCAAGAAAAGAAAATACTTTGCATACTTTACCTTCTGCCCACAAAACTATAACGAACCAGCACTTGGCAGAAATAGTTGTAACACTCAAAACATAACATAAACATTGTGAGTTCATGTGATAAATACCAGTTATGGTGAAGTGATTAGGTTTCAGATCTAGTTCCCTTATTTATTGGTAGGGAGATAACCCTGATTTGTATATGATTGGTCGTTAGATGATGTATAAGGTATTTGTGTTTGGATTTCGACAATGTTTTAAAAGCTTACTTTAGATTATATTGTTATCAGTTGTTTTATGTCCTGGTTAGAGGAAGTTCAATTTTAGCTGTAAGTTTGGTAGTGATTTTATCTAGTATATTGGTAATAAAAATATTTGAAATAAATAGGTAATACATACTTGTGATTATAGCGACATTTGTATTTTCTAATAAATAAAAGAAAAAACATTACAATAACTACTAAAAATAATGATTATCTTTCTTTCTTTTAAAAAAAACAACTCCCAATAGGAATATACACCCTGTGTTGCGGGGAACTTTAAAAACATACATGAAACGAACACCCAGACCGAGAACAATAATTTATGAATCACACAAAGTGTTATCCTATGTGGGATTTGAACCCATAACACCTCGCACAGTGGAGAGTGGCTTGGCGAGCATGAGAGTCTTTTAAGAGGTCTTACCTCTTAAAACTCTTTTTTTTTACATGTGAAAACCCCCTCGGGCGGATACCTCGCCGGGGTTTTCTATGCGGCGGGGCGATGTGTCGGAATCGAACCGACGAAAACCACATGGTGTGCCCTCTGTGCGCCTGAATTTTAGAACGGGTCCAGGGAACTGATTTCTCCTTCTGGACAAGAGGTCTTAGAACACTTTTTTTTTTTTTTTTTTTTTTTTTTTTTTAACGTGTGGAAATCCCCGCGGACCGTCACCCCGTCGGAGGTTACGGCGGGGTGGTGTGTCGGACTCGAACCGACTAAAACCACACGGTGTGACCCTCTCTGCGCCTTTGTATTGGAAGGAGTCCAGGGAGGGGATTTCCTTCTGGACTCCAACCAGCGCCTGCCCGCACTGTTGCGGGCACCAACTCTTCACTCGACTGGTCTTAGAACACTAGGTCAACCTGTAGATCAGTATTTATGCAAACACATTCACACTACTCTCTGTTAATCACTTACCTCTCTCACAAAGGAACACTTAAATATATAATAATTTATCGGCAAAATTGTATGCCGTAGTATTTGTTTGTATCTAGTGTATTTGAGCCGTATCTTATTTTGTAGAGAGTAGTATTTTTTAGTAAAGAAATAACTAGTTTTATTAAAAAAAAAACAACCTTCATTTTTCTAAGTCAACTCAAATGATTTTTCTTGATTTTAAAATCATATCAACACATTCATATTAAAAATCTGATAAAACCGTTCACAATTTGCACGGAGCCTGCACAAAACATTACAGCGAATATTTTTCCACACTAGCGCCTTCAAGGGGGTATTCATGCACACGTAACACCTGAAGTGGCGCGGAGAGGCTATTACTCGGCTATTATGCAGTTATGACTATGTCGCTTAATAGCCACGGCTGTGGAATAATGTGTGGAAAAACTGCAGCCGTACGCGTTGAATGGTAGACACGGGTTTAAATGTAAATGTGTTTAGTGAACGATGTTTAAAATATTAAATGGTTTCCTTTCAATTCTGCATGTGTTAGTGTCTTTCATATTTAAATATGGTTAAAAGGATTATCAAGTATATAGTGTTGCGAGAAAATATTAGTAGGATAGAGACCTTATTGAATCGGATTTTGTTTTATTTGGTACTAGCTTTTTCTTACTGGTTTTGTCTAGACTAATGTGAATTTTGCTAAGTATTTAACTATGTTTTCGAAAACTGTAGATGTTTCTACCTACGATGTAAGATACTCTGCATCCTTGATAACGTGTTTGCAATTTAATGATGATTTTAAAATTTAATGATATCATTATAATCGATGAAGTAGTTTAGACCGTATAGTATGATCCAAAAAAAAAAAAAAGCTATACAGAATGTCAGAGAAAAGAATAAGTTATATATTCAGACGTTTATGTAATCACTCTTGATTCAGTTGCTGTTGCTTAATTTTAGTGCCTACATATTTCTAATTAATATTACGGTAATAGCATAATACCTGCGTTCTCTTCTAGCAGCATCTCATATCTGTATTCTATGTACCGTTTGCACTTCATTCGCTTAGAATCATATGAATGAATATATCTATAGTACTTATGTAGTGGCAGTTTTTATATTCAGGCGTGTTCGAGACCTGAAAATGCCACCGGAGAAAAAAGGAAGACAGGAAAATATGTAATGTTTTAATATTCCCATCCGTCACTGTTTGGGCTGAGATATAAGAAGTAGCGACTGTTGACTGCATTAAAGCAATATACACAATATTTGTTTAGTAACAGAATATTTTGAAAAGAGTACTGTTATTGTTTAGTTACTTAAAAATACATTAAAAAAATCTGTTTATTCATTTCTTGAGGTAGGTCTGACTTATGATTATTTTAACAGGCGCTCAATAATTGCAAATTGCATCTAGAAAACGAAATTAATCGAAGATAAAATGTTATTAATGTGAAATGTACTAGAAAATCATTTATAATTTCAACGCTTTACTGTCACGTGGTTCACATGTTACCTTTTTTGAGTAACCTTGGAGCAATTACAGGAATTAGAGGTAGGTCATTTTTGCGATCTTTAAATAGTGCAACTGTTATCAGTCTATCGCTATCCATTACTGAACAAAGATCTCTCTCAAGGAGCACTAGCCATCCCTGTCTTGGATAATTCGAACCCATTCAATGCCAACCGTCAAATCGTCGGTCCATTGAAGTTAAAATAGACGCCTATCTCTTAACGCTTAAATACTATCAGTATGACGTGCGGACGTGTCATTAGTCGGTTGATGAATGCCGCGCGTTAATGCGCCTTCCATTCAAACAGACGAGTCGGACAACACGCCGGCTTCTTATTCTGATACATCGTTTATCATTATGATATTTTGATAGTTGAGATGTGATGTGAGTGAATTTTCGGTAGCGCAGTTTCGATTAGATATTGCCATAGCCAAATAGGCTAAAACTGCTTATAGGTTAGCATTTACAAGTTCAATTTGTATGACCTCATGATGTAGAAGCATTTTACTTGGCCATGGTTTGGATCACGCATTGTCTGCACTCAAAAAAGGAGATTGTCTATTTATACGTTTGCTTCTAATGTCAAAATTTGCTGTTTTTTTTAATATCTTAGAGCCTTTCCAATGAATCAGTCAATGGTGTCTCGACATAAATTTATAGAAGTAGTAGCTTACTTGAAAGCCTATAACTATTATTATTATGGATTGGATTGTGATGGACCAATAGTAAAAATGGTAAATTATAACTTTAAAGTAAGAGAATACGGATGCCGGATTCAGAAAATGTGTGAATTAAAAAAAGATTTTTATGTTAAATGCGTAATGACGACTCGGTATACATTATACTGTATTTACTGTTTATCTTTAAATCGGTCTCATACTTCCCATAGAAGTGCCTACAAATCTTTTCATGAAACATACACTCACTCAGCTTGATAGTGTAGAATGAAAGACCTTTTTTTGTTATATGAACTTAACAAAGTGATGATGATGATGTGATGAAAGTGAAACTCTTCCTGATGGACAGCATGAGCAGAAGTAGGCCGACTTGCTGTTGGATTTCATTAGTGAATGTTCACTAATGAAATCCAACAGCAAGAATGTTGTCACTGTAAAGGAATCATGGTGTAGAGACTTCTTCAATGTTGTTTCGCTAACATAATTATGAATATCAGTGTCAGTTTGTACATGTTGAATACATGTTACTTGTCACATTTTGTATAATGAAATCTATTTAAGATCCAAATGTTTCACATAAAAAGTTGAAATACTTAGATCTTCACTTACTACGATCCTAACACACCTCTTTTGCTTTGTCCACATTTATCAATCGCTGCATGCATACTAGCCGGTTCCTGGTGTTGTTCACACTCCCCATTTTTCAGATAAAACGTGAACGACCTCATCTAATACTTTCACATCCATTCGCTCTATAAATTCCTTTTGTGTATTTTATCATTCATCCTCTCTAAGCTGCCAAATCATCGAAGTAAGCTTTTGTTACCAAAATTCCAGGTTTTTAAAATAAAACTTATAAGCTCAGAAAAAAAACAGCATCTACTATAATTTTCATTTTGAACATCCATAAATATTTCTTTTGAGTATTATTAATTATATACTGAAGAATCTGTTAGCAAAAACTTTGAAATTTTATTAAACAGTTTGTCGACAAACCTTTGTATGGAGTTGAAACGGTATTGGCGTTAATTTTATGTGTATGTGTTGCGTGGCATAAATGACTCACAACATACCACCGTATATTGTAATTACACTTAACTTTGGGCGGAACTTGTCTTGCCATTACAAAGCTGTGAACCAAGAGTTTTCTATTAAATCAACGTTCTGATTCAGACCATATCAGGAACAATCAGTACGGTGCAGTATGAATGCAAGGATCACTTATTAAACGTCTACATTATTTATGTCTCTACAGATTTGGTCTAATTGTAATGTGCGCAGAGTTGTGCCGATTTATCAGTAGCCCTATGGAAGGTTTAGGATGGCGTAGAGTTGATATTCTCGCTAAATTTACTAGAAATGTTTTTTGACAAATAGTTTAACAATATTTTTATTTCTCAGGGACTTGATTTCTTCATGTCTTGCAATAGAAATAGTATGTTACAAGACAAAAATGATTGTGATACCGCTTTACGAGGTCCTTTATGATACTATAAGGGATAGTGAACTGAGATAAAATCTAGATTATCATCATTAATCCGCCATAGTGTAGGTCGTCATACTGCCTGCATTCGCAGTGAGTGTAGTGGCCGAAACTCTTGGATTCTCCTCATGATTTCCAGCAGTCAGAGTAGAGTCACCTTTTTAGGCATTTTAAGTAGTTTGGGTTTAGATGATGTTGTGTGATTGTGTTAGTGTCTGAAATATTTATTAATATTGTAATAGTATTAATGAAAATAAAAATATTTTCATTCATATTTGAAATTCGGAAATCATTATGAATCATCAATTTGTCGAAATCTATTTTTAAGATATATATACAAAAAACGCTTCTTACGCCTTTAATTTAGTAATATACCAATATATATATTTTCAATATGGCTATCTACTTCCTGCTTTATGTACTATAATATCTGGAAAGCAATGTTTTTGTTTTATGGAGCCATTAAGTAATTGTTTTGTACTTCTGAAAACACTCGCTTCCAAAAAGTTGTGTCAAAAGTTTTTTTAAATACATTGTATTTGCAACTCGGTAACAGATTTAATTAGTTATATATTAATTACAGATATTAAATGTGGTTTTAAATAAATATAAATAATATCTACTCTATGCCATTTTAAGTGCTGCATTGTACAGTCATCTGATTGCATAGTCCAACGACTTAGGTGTAGTATAAGCAATGCCATTTACAATACTAATATCATCTATTGCAATTACTTATACAAAAACGCACCTACCTACCCCAGGAATAAGGACTTTTCATTTAATTTTGTACAGGTTTCTTGGTTCTGCCTGTTTATTTAACTACTTCAGACCCGTGTCATATTTTGAGCCGTATCTGTATTCTCATGCAAAATACATTTGCGTATTTTAAATTGATATTTTAGATGCTAGATACATGTTCGGTAAATAAGGAACATATTTGCTACTCTTTGTTGTTTTAAATACATTTTGCAGTTAACGACTGTTGTTGAAAAGTCTATTTAAAATACGAAGTGTAATGTGGAGTGAATTGACTTAAGTAGAGTGAAATTGCTTGCCCACGAAGATACCGTATAGAAAGCCAGTTGACAATGCTCCTAAAAGAATTTTTTTGCGTAAGTATAATTATAATTCTTCAGAGAGATTATATGGACTTATATAGAATTTATTAAGTTGAAGGTATCAATGGTTATAAAAAGCGAAATCATTATCTCATAAATGAAAAATATAAGCTTTTAGGTAATGAAAATAATAAGGGAACCAGGACTAGGTATTCCATACCGTACTCGTACGTAACCGGCAATCAAGACCCATAATTTAATTCGATTGGTTCAAATACTTGGTGAGTGTGAGAGCCCAATCATTCTGCATCATTCTCCCGGCTTCCAGAGACCAGGAGAATGATGCAGAAACATCTGACCAGGTTGCCAAGGTATGGTTAACCATGCTGCATCGCTTAACTTCACAATTAGGAAGGTGGCCCCTACTCCTTTACCCTACGCCCCTACGCCTTTACTCGTGCTGTCCATCAAATAGAGTAGTCACTTCGGAAAGCTTAAAAAAACATAGTGGTTGAGTAAATATTAACATTGTGGGCCACTGGGATACAGATGTCAAAAAAGTAAACAAAATTTTAAAATCTTAAATTTAACCTCAAACTATTCTCTGGTAATTGTAAACAAGGCATTAAATGCATTAAATGTTTTAGAAAGGGTATTTCTGTTTTCTCCCGGTACAGATAGCAGGACGCGTATGGTAGTAGCGTCAGCAACACAGCGTGCGTGAGATAGCGACACGCAAATAACTTGCGCCGGGAGATTAGACAGCGAATAGCGGTAATGTACAGATGGCAAAACAATTTGGTATTTTTTAGATTTTCGAAAGTATTTATTTTGTTAGTAATAAAACTATGCAAGGTACAGCTTTTATCATATTTTTCAACTGTTGAGTGTGAAATCGAAGTGTAAAGACTAAGTCAGAAAATAATGTAACAATTTTAATTAAATTGAGTAACATTCTACAATCGTAAATGTTATTAGACAACCAACAAATGTAAGGGAATAACAACGCTAAGTCATGTCGTCAAAATAAAATATTAACATTAGCGATTTTAGAAATAGAATCGATGTGGCTAAGGATGTTGGGTTGTCCTTGTGTTTATGAATGTTTATCATTTGTAGTAAAGGTCAAGCTCGATAGATGGCGTTATACCGTAAAATGAATCGCGCTAATTTTTGTTACCTAATGCCTCTTATATATGTTAATATTATTTTAATAAAGAGAGCAATCTGGAAGCTATCTGAGCTATCAGGGAGCTAATCGCTAGATCAGGATACAGTGGTTTTATTTGATTCCCCTAGTATTCACAACCAGTTCAGTGGCGAAATAGTTCCAAAGGTCAACATTACCAGCTTGGTAATTAACACCTTGTGGTTAGGGATTAAGAACAAGGAGTGTAATCACTTATATTCATTTAATGTATCTAGTAAGACGCGACGGATTAAATGACATAGGATAAAATTACTGCAAAAAAGAACAGAAAACTTGAAACAAACCGTATATCAATCTGTCTGGCCAACGTGGTACAGTACCCCAAAACCTCCTATTTTTTTTTCATTTAGGTCTATCAAAGTGACTTTACTCTGCCTGATGGAAAGCAAGAGTAGAATTCAGAAGTTAGGATCACCAGCCTCATTGTGAACTCAAATAATGGAGTATGGTGACCCACACTATTTTGGCCTCGAGAGATGCTACTGCATCATTAGGCCTGTTATTTTTTGGTTGTCCTTCTGTGTGAGGGTAGTACAGCCCCGGTCAAGCCAGCCCATTAGTTTTGGCAACAGCTAATTTGACATATAGATATCTAATAAAATGAACTCATCTTTCACTTCATCTTGTACAAACAAGCTTGTACTTGTACTTTAACAAGCCTATACAAATCTTAACATGTCATATGTGCATATTTGTAAGACCATTGTTAGTACTGTGTATAGACAGACAATAGGGGTTACCTACTGCTAAACATTAATTAATAAAGTCAATGGCTACCTTATATTACTAAACGGGTTATTATCATGCATACCGTACCTCTTATAGGCACATACGAAACTAGATTAATGAACAATTCATGTAAGTATAATCCTATTTGCTGGCGGTTAACGTTCGTTCGATACTGCTTGTAATGTGCTAGGTTTACCAGGCTTCATGGGATATGAGGACATGTCAGGATTTCTCGTAAATTAAAGGCCTTTAAAATGTAACCGAGTAGCTTTTGTCCGTGCGTGCCGTAGAACCCAAGAGTAGTGATCACCATCCTCATTGTGAATAGAGGTAATGCAGCATGCTGACCTAAATTATGGTGGCTAAATGAGATCCTTCTGGAACATAGGGCCTTTGGTCTCGCACTCACGAATGAAATACGACGATACCAATGCTGTTATTTTAGGATGGTCTTCTATGCGAGGGCAGTGGCCAATCCGACCTGTTTCGTTATAAAAAAATAAAAAAAAAACTATTTCACTTATTTAAAATAATAAAAACTCTACAGACGATTATGTAGCATAACATTTTCTATTTAGTTAAATATTCTTATAGCAAAAATGACTATAAAATATGCGCTTGGGCACCCTAAACGCACGGCATGCGCAGGCGCGGACGTGAAATACTCAAGCGATAGTAGTGTCGGGAACTTAAGCTGCAGTCTGTAGGTTAGCATACCTGGCGTAACCGTAAGTAGATTATTGTGGTTCACTGTGCTTAGTGAAAACTTGTTACTGCCTACTGAATGTGGAGGAGTACAATATTTAGATAAGTGAATTATCTACGCTAAACGCAATGTGCTTAACAATAATATATATTTTTATACAGGCAGCTCAGAAACATACATATTGTTACATAAATTACAAATAAAATAATAAACAATTATAAAAAAAAATAAACTTCAAGATCATTAAAATATTAACCCAATTCAACTTCTATTAAAATAGAAAAATAATAAAAATACAAACACTTCAATGCTACAGTTGTGATATTTTGGTACTTATTTATTTATTTGAACTTCCTGCAAACATATTGCAAAGGGTGGATTTAATGCCCGATGCCTGGCGGATTGATTTAAGTAATATAAAAAAAGTTAAGGGGTTTGAATAAGAAACTAAGTTTAAAATAGGCATGTTAACAATTGTTTGATTGTTTTTTCAATTTAGATAGTACTAAATAAATATTATAGGCTTTAAAATATTCAGCTAAATTGGAATGAAGACCCTAGGATACTTTTGTTTTCTGGTAAAAGCTATAGATTTGCTTATCTAAGCACCTAGCATTCATATAAAAGTTTTTGAGCCAGTGCCACTTGTATAAGATTTTAGACATCGTTAAGGGCATAAGATCCCACGCTGGCAGTGTGCGGGTTGGATACTGACAAGACACGTTGTGGCCATGTAATCTTGCCGTTGAGTGATTATAAGTCGCCCGAACGCCTCCAACTTTACTTCACGACTGACATCTTACGAAAAATCTAGTATGATACTACAATCTTTTGCGATGAATAATTATAACAACAACATTGAAAATTAAAAGACTTTTCTCCATTCGAAACCCATCATACTGCGATTTGACTTCAAATAAGTTACGTCGTGTCTGCTACTAATATTATATGTAGATTAATTACTCCACATTCTGTTTACCTCAGATTTCTAATGAACAGAGTTTCTGTTAAATTACCTCGATACTTACTAGCTCGTGTAACATTCTATTACACACATCAACAACTCCCAGAGCGGTTGGGGTGTCGTTATCATCCCGCGGGACCCCTCGTATTATCACGTATTACGCTAAACGTTTACGCCTGTTCACGGTACGCGGTTACGAGACGTGAATTTTGGTGACAAGTGATTTTTGTTGTTTTGATAACGTATTGATATACTATAGATAGAGTACAATAAATTATTTTGTGTCACTTTTGGATATGTATGTAAATAAAAATTTCGAGATAGATCTAGATGTATACTGGAAACAGTCACAGAAATATACAAAGAGAGTTACTTTAAAAAATATGATATGAATGAACTAAATTGAATTACACATACGCAATAATATTAATTACCATAGCAAAAGGAAGATAAAAAACTCAAATTACGGATCTTTATTGTGTTTGTGTTGTTAATAGAGAGATCTACCAGTAAAAGATGTAATCCACAACAACCACACGACTTGTTGACCTATACTGTATATACTATATAGCCCTAGACTGACTTGATTTGACCTAGACTTTATAAAATTCCTCAACTAGCACACTAGGAATGATGATGGGTGCCTAGCAGTACTCTTGAAATCCGATGATCCCTCACTCTCATAATCCAATGGTATGACTATCCGACGTAAGAGATATCTGGCGCAGGACCGACAGTTTTATGTAATCTCCGAGGCACGAGGATTAAGGCTAAAACTTCCACACTCCGGACTGAAGTATTTCTATATTTAAAAAAACTCAATTACATTTTTTGGACCCTGGATTTGTACCAGAGTCCTCTTGAGTCTAAGCCTTGGAAATACATTGTAAGGAAATCAAATACACAACAGCTTCTGTGAACTTAACACAACGTGCTTTGAAATAATTAATCTCAATTAAACGAACAAAAATATAAATCAAAGAACAACATTACTCAATAAAATAAACGCTCTCTAGTAGACTGTCAGAACACGAACATAAAAAAGTCAACATCAACATAAACTTAGCATAAAAAAGATATCCAATAAAATAAAACAAGACTCACATGTGAATTTAACCTTATACAGAGACATGAACCGTTCCACATGTCTTCATAAACAGTCGGAGTACCGTATAAAGCTCGCAAAAGCTCCGGATAAAATTTATTCAGTGTGAGGCCGTAAAACAAAAGTACGACATAAATTGCCTGCCATGGGCCCTTACACGTTGGCTGCGGAATTTCCCAACATATGAGAAAACATTTTCCGTGTAGTGCAAACGGATTGATATTGTGAATGGTTGCTCTACTTGAAAGAGTTTTAGTAAATTTGTTTGAGTTAAAAGTCACAGTTTTTCAAAAAAAAATACTCAGTGAATCAAAGAACTTCGTTGGTTACTTACTAATCACTAAGTTTGGAATGTTAGCTTCTAGTAACTATTAACAAGTTTTTTTTCTCTTACACACAATATCATCTAGCCCCAAACTAAGCAGAGCTTGTATTATAAGAACTAAAGAACTGATATAAACACATAAGCATACCTTTTTTGTAAATATTTATATAGATATTATACATAAAAAACACCCAGACTCCGAAACAAATATTTATGGATCACATACATATTTGGTCAGACCCTGGAATCGAACCCGAGACCTCTTAATCAGCAGCCGCATACGCCAACCACTAGACCAGGCAGTCAAGATTGTTTTTATTATTTTTCATCTAAAAACAATAATTACTAATAATGTTTTTTCAAAAACATTTTTCATATCTATATGTATTTTACAAGATATTTTAATAAATTGACAATAACCTTATATTTCTAGTACCTAGTAATGACAGTAACCACATAATATAATGTTATTTAAATTATTTAAAGCTTACTAGCATTGGTTATTTTACATTTAGAATCTAACTAATAGTCAAAAAAGTTCACTAAATCTATCCAACGCTCCTGATACTACGCACATATGACGTCACAAATAGAGCACGTATCCCAACACATACAGTACACCGTTTAACCCTACGGGCTGCCACCTGTTGCATTCATACGACAACCCATATAACGTGTTACGTCCCCTACGGAACACACGTATAGGCTGGGACATTTTCGTTCAGCTGCGGAAAATTCGTCGGGACACGGTTAAGGAAAATTGAGTTCATTTTATGTGGAAGGGTTTATTTATTTTGGCGTTGATATTAGAGGGTTGAGTGGGTTACTTTTATTGCTCAAGTTGTGATACGTTGATACGTTTTATTTCGTGACAAAACATGGTAACGTGTGAAGTTATATGAGGGTGGTTTTTGAACCGTTATCGAACCTTAAACAGATTGGCATTCCGTCTTTTGTACGTTTGTACTGGATTCATGATTAGAGAGTCTTAATAAGAAAACTTACTTACTAGAATAGAATCCAAGAGTAGGGGTCACCATCCTCACTGTGAGTGTTGGCAATGTAGCATGGTGACCCGTGATACCATGGTGGCCTGGTCCCACACCCACCAACGAAATACGAAAGCACGAATGCTGTCATTATAAAGCAGGCACCACACTTCGCTATGCGCTATTCGTTGTGCGGGTTATTCGCGCGCATACGGCGAAGTGTAGAGAGTATATTCGTTTCGTTCACCATAAAAATGACAATGACACATCTCTACAAAACACATATTTGCCTTATTTGATGCTTATTTGACATACCAGTTCGAAGTGTGGATGGCATTTTTGTTGTTTGCGTGCATAACTAATATTAGGGGCGAATACGGCGCGGACACATAACGAATAGCGCATAACGAAGTGTGGTGCCTGCATCAGATTGGTCCTCTGTGTGACTCGAGCGGGCAGTACTACCCAGTACTGACCCGGTCGACTGGGCTTATTTATGCTGAATTCAGCTTGGCTCTACTACCTATTCATTTGTTTACTAGTGACAATATCTATTTATAGACTATTGGCTGACGATGATGTTAAGTGACACCAGTTCACAGCTGAACATAGGCTGAATTGGGTACCAATTGGAAAAAAAGAATTGGATTTGCCATCAAAATCCTAAGCCTTGTAAGCAAACAAAAGGTTCCTTGAAAACATATAGGGAGCGTTGATCCTTAGCAAAACGACTTAACGTTTGTTGTTAGATCTAACTTAAAACCAATAGGTTTTGGGTACTGATACCTCAGAAAGATTCGATTCAATACTTACCGGATCTTATAATCCTACATAAAATTGAAGATTCAAGCAGATTCAAAAAAAGACAGTTCCGATGCCATTTCAATTCCTTTCATTTCAGTTTCAAGTAATTAAGTAACGCAACCTCAGTTCAGTTCTATCATGCATTTCATTACTAAAATATTGTCCTTCTTCAGTTTCTTCATGGAAAGACTTCAAAAAAGAGTCTCTTTACATAACTTAAAAAAAAAAGCGTGTGACACTGTCTTGAAATTTTATTTTCTATTAGTAAACTTTTGAACAACAGCTTGTACTGAGTTAATATTTTGTTAATTACAATTAAACTATAATAATCCAAAAAAAGTAAAAAAAGAACGAATATATAAATACGTAAAACTTGTGACAACTGTTAAATAGGCTATGTCAGATAGCCATTGCTTCATTTATCAAAATCGTTTCAGTTGTTTAGAGGCTACAGTCGAACATACAAACATACATAGTCTGAAAAGTATTACCCTTTCTTTTGGCTTCGGGTAAAAACAGTTAATGCTTATGAAGGCTACTGTACCACATTAAATTACTTCTTCTAAAACTAACTCGTTCCACTTAAAATACTCAAACGCACAAAGAAAGTGGTCGCCCAGTGCTACATTATTTTGTTAGGCTTGTAATGAACCAAAAAAAAATTCAGCTCAGGGGGTCTGGCACGAGCTTCCACCGTTCATTCATGACGACCCTTAACCTTTACCTACACGTTAATAAGACGTCGTTAAAGTCTCCACACACGTTCCACTCTCGTGACTTTTTGGAGAAGTTGGTCTGGCTCATGGAATAAGCGGAAAGCGATTAATTTTGTTAAAAAGAATTGGTTTTGTTATGTACAATTAGGTTTGGTTTTATGGTTCTAGCGACATGAATAAAAAAGACACATAATTTATTTAATTTACATATTATAATTTAATGTCATTACAAAACGAATCAGGCAGAGTATGGTATGATTACATATATACTTTGGTATGATTAAATATTTATATATAACAAAAAACGCCTTTAGCAGACGTCTTCTACTACGTATAGATAGGCGTAATACAAGGATTGTGTGAATTTATGTTCAATTAAAACATCACGGTAACCAATCAAAAATATTGGATTCCTAGGCTTTTTGACACTATTTCATTTGGCATATATTTCGACCGACAACGAATATTAAGAAAATCAATAGCTAAAAATATTTATAGAGAGATTCAATAATTGAGTTGTTTACTTAGAAGCTTAATCATAGTCTGATCGTTTTATTTCGCTATAATTGTAACTAAGACGCGATAGAAACATTTCAAAGATCGCTATCATTTATCGCTTACACCACAATATTCACATTACAGAGTTGAGTTACTTAAGACGACCGCACACGATGAAGCGCCCGCACTAATTCTAATGACGTTATTATGAGAAATTTGATTGTGTGGATTATTATAATGTATGTCAGACCTTTAATGTATGGGAGAGTTATTCCAATTTAATACTGCGAACAAACAATCTTGATAAATTTTATTGTTCCGTCGTTTGTTCGATAAAACATTTAGGATAAAAAAAAGTATACAAATTTTAATATCGTAATAAACGATTAAACATCTGAACACACGGTAGTGTAATAATAAAAACCTTACTTAGCCACACATGGTATTTTAATGTATTTTTTATAGCGTATTGAAGTGATAAAATCTAGAGAAACATTTAATCATGTTTGAAACTGAAATTCACTAAAATAAACGGAAGCTTCTTAGTATTAAGAAAAAAAATACAAATAATAATTGTATTCTAAAATATTTCACGCAAACGATCTGTGAAAGATCAATATCAATAATAATTTCACATCTTATGTAAAGAGGAAAAAGATAATACAAACAAGCAGCCTCTGAAGTTCGTTTCTTTTTTACATTTGTTTAAATAAAACATACATGTCCAAAAGTAAACAAAACCAAACCAAGTGTCAAAATTATTAACGCCCACAACAGATGCTATCACACTCATGCGCATACACGAAGCCAAGATCAACATCCCAACTTAAATGTAACTTACTGTCACCATACCGTCTCAAGTTCCCATCATCGATCAACACTCACTTATCTATAACTTAAAAGGCTTTATCTATTAACTGTTTATTTATAAATAGACCTTTAAGATGATTTAAAATCAGTTTAAAAGGATGTGCTCTTGTCGTCGTATTGTAAAACTAATTATTAGATAACTAAGTCATATGACATTACATTTATCCTATTCTAATTCGAATTCTGTTGTGGAATATGTTACTATTGTAAATAATACTTTTAAGCTATTGTACAGCTTTTATAGCAGGCTTTGAGCGCGGCGACCGAATCAAGAAATTCCGTAACGAAAAAATCTAACACCCTAAATAAGGATAGAGCTGAGAGCATGCGTGCTGCCGCCACCGGCTGTTATCCATTGCCTTGACAACACAGTCATTCTAGATTCTTCTTCTTTTTTATTTCATTTTTTTATTACATAGATATGCTCATATTACTATTATGTTCTCTGTTTAGTTGTCATTGTCTTTCGGTTAATACAATGATTATATTTTTTGGTAATAATATTGTTGAATGTATGTATGTAAAAAGACAGTGTATATTGTTTTTTAAACTTGAAGTGATATCAAAGAAAAAAAAAACTAAATAAAATGCTATGCAATAGCTTTACCGCAGCAGTCCCCGAGTGCCACACGTCTTTTTTTTTTTGCATTAGAATTCAAAGGATGATGATTTCTCTATGCCTCTTTGTTTATTCTAAGACCTTATTTTAAACTCACAAGTCACATTAACCATAATATGGGATCGTACATATTACATCCACAACCCATAACGTCCCACTATTGGACTCGGGACTCCTCTTAGAAGGACCACTCCTTACGCTGGCCGAGTGCGGGTTGGGGACTGGCACGACCAAGTAATGCCTGCGTAATCTTTATGTTGGATGTTATTAAGCCACCCGAAGGCCTCCAACAAAGCTTCACTACCGTTATCTTATGATAACAACCGAGACTACTTAATGTAACCTCCGAAAAACGAAAAGGCTCATGGTTTCATGCCTAAAACGGTCACCCATCTACGTACTGTACCCTTAGTAATTATTTCTAATCACCAAGGTCAATTTGGCTATGATCGCTTCATATTAAATTAAATATACTTGTACATATTAACGTCACAGGCCAGGTGGAGTGATGATTTGCGCAAGACGGCTGGCAGGAGCTGGATGCGAGGAGCCGAGGATCGAACTAAGTGGCGTGCAATTGAGGAAAACTATGTTAAGCAGTGGATGATGATGTTCATATTAAATGTACAAACATTTTAATCATAGTTTTATTTTCATGGTCGCAAGGTGTATGACTGTTTATTCTAAATACTAGTAAATTTATAAGCTTTTATGGTTAGTATTTTCAATTTCAAAAAATATTTTTAACTACCGATACTCTACTATCATAGTGGATCAAGAATACTATTTCCCACTATCTAAGTATCGAGATTGAAGATTCCATTCAAGTATAAGGTAAACGTTGAGAGCATTCTATTACGATAAATCAATGATTAAGACAAAGAAATCTAGAAGGATGAAAACAATAATTCAAAAAGATTTAGAAAAAAGGTAAAGCATCACAAACATACTTTAAGCTTAAACAATTTACAGTTAGTTTTTATAGTAACTGTACTTCGGATAAGCAGTACAAATTTCAGGCAGATTCACTATAAAAATTCGTACAAATCATATGTAACATTAGCAGTGGATATGGTTTCAACTAGTTTTCTCTACTTCAAGAGAAGAATTTGCAAAACATCTAGACATACACGGCTTACTGATCACATAGATACTTATGTATATTTTCAAACTCATGCGACTTCATCACTGTTTCTCAAAAGGTTACACTTTAAATAGTTTTTTCATTCCTGCAACATTCGTCAATAATACTCGAAGTTGACACGATGCATTACACTCCACACGTAGCCATCTTGTTTGTTCGTCAGTCAAGATCTCGGGTCGATTCCCGAATCCGCACCTATAGTGTTATTTCTAAGTGTAGAGTGTGGAAATTTGGGGTGCCTCCCCTTTTTTTTTTTTTTTTTTTTTTTTTTTTTTCTGTGCGGAAATCCCCTCGGATACCACCACTTGGTGGTTATGTCGGACTCGAACCGACCAAAACCGCACGCCGTCACAGGTACCAGAAGCCGAGGAACCAGGTGTACCCTCGCAAGGAAATCCCTGGGACCCCGACGTACCTCGGGTCACCTACAGCTTGTAGATAGCCCCCTCCTGTGAGAGAAACCTACTGCTCCTTTCCCGACCAACTGAAAGGGGTGCGCGCTTCTTGTAGCGCTTGCACCGCCGCCCCGGCCTGTTTCTGCTAGGGTGAAAGATGGCCTCATCCGTCACCCCCAGGCGGGCGCTTATGGAGGACGGAGATCGGTTAACGATCTCCGGCGCCTGAGTCGTCTGCGGTACCTAGCCCGTTCCCGGGCTTGGCGGACCGGGAGAGTTCTGAACCTCTCCCGGACTCTCTCCGCCATCTCTTTCGCAAGCATAACATGCTCACAGAAAGAGACGGCGGAGTTCCACGCACTCTCGCTCCGTATCATGGCCGCAATCATGCTACGGAGCGAGAGAGTATCCACTCCGATGGCCGCCACGAGGTCACGCCTCGGCTCCTCCCACGCTGGACATTCTACCAATGTATGGAGCGCCGTGTCAACGGTTCGGCCATCACAGTGGTGACACCCAGGCGTCGGCTCCTTCCGGATCAGACACAGATGATCCCCGAAGCATCCCTTTCCGGTGATCACCTGCGTCAACCGGTATGAGAGGCTGCCGTGATGCCTCTCGAGCCAATCCTCCATGTCGGGTCTTACCGCTGCAATGACGGCGTGCCCAGCGCTCGGTTGCCCAAGTCGTTCCTTCCACTCCTCCACGAGGACCTGGTGGAGCTGGGATTTCTGAGTTTCGATGTCTCGTATCTCAGGATTCTGACCCAGCTCCCGCGCCTCCTTATGCCACTGATAAAGTGCGGCAAGGGCTCTCGCCTCCAGGTCCCATGGTGGAGTTCCGGCCAGGAGACTCGCCACCTCAAAGGAGATTGTGCGGTACCCCCTTATGATTCTGATGGCCAGCACACGCTGTGGTCGTCGTAGTAGTGCCGCATTACTGGCCTTCAGAGTTTTCGCCCATACTGGCGCCCCGTATAGGGCCATGGACCGCACAACTCCCGCGTAGAGTCTCCTGCAGGAGTCATCGGGTCCCCTCATGTTGGGCAGTAATCGTGCCAATGCACACGCTGCACCCACCAGTTTCGGGACCAGACTTCGGAAATGATGTCCGAAGTCCCATCGGCCATCGAGCACGAGCCCCAAATATCTCATTGAAGGCTCGATGCCGATGCGAATGCCTCCCACTATGAGGCTGAGTCCATCGGGCGGCTTACACCGAGGCCCGTGGAAGAACAAGGCCTCGGATTTGTGCAATGCTACCTCAAGACCCAGCCGCCGGATTCGCTCAACAACTTGGGCAACCCCGGCCGTGGCCCTCAGGGTTGCCTCGCGGTGCGTTCTACCACGCGCCGTGACAAGGGTGTCATCCGCATAGCAGGTGACGGTGACACCGTCCAAGAATTCACCGCGAAGCACCCAGTCGTAACCAATGTTCCACAGGAGCGGCCCTAAGACTGACCCCTGCGGAACACCGCACGACATTTCACGCCGACCGAGACCGGTCCTACTTGAGTAGACGACGGCTCTCTCCGAGAGATAATCCCCAACCATGCGGCGGAGGTAGAGAGGCACTCGGTGATATATCAGTGCCTCCCTGATGCAACCCCAAGGTAAAGTGTTGAACGCGTTGGCGATGTCCAAAGACACTGCCAACACCACTTCACCCCGAGAAACTGCTTCCTCCGCCAGGGTGGGGTGCCTCCCCTGAATGATCTCTTCTCATGGTCTTTCTTTTTTTCATTGTACATTGAACTTAAAGTTTTATATGCAAAATCCTCATAGTATAATATTGTTTTGTATATCTATCTTCACAAATGAACGTCGTCAAATTTTGCATACGCTTGTCAGACAGAACGAGAAGAATAAAAGGACAAAATTCTTCCAAAAAAGACAATTAAAAGAACAAATTTACGGTGAAATCTAATATTACAATAAAAATATAATATTTTTCTGACAATAAAAACATCTCGGGTGTTGTTTAAATACTTTTCTGTCACAAGAACAGCTTATCGAATTGCCAACAAAAGAACATTTTGAAATGATTGATAAAAACTAAATAATTACGAAACCGTAGTCGAATTCAATCCATTCACCGGACAAGTTGTGAAAAAAAATGATTCTCTGTTCAGAAAATATAGTTATTAAAAAAGTAATATAAACCGTGACTTATGGTGATACTTTTTAATATGTTGTTAAACTTGAAAAAAGAATAGGCTACTTTTAAGATCATCAGTACAATCACCTAGCAGATTTTTCATAGAAATTATCTTGATGTCATCATCAAATTGGGCAATCACCCTTAGGAGGAATCCTCAAATGCAGATATTTTGATATTATTATTTGATATCCGTCTATTGTTGATTAATGGCGAACTAAGAGCGTTGATATTTTTTTTAAGTTCGAATCGTCATAATCTGGAATAAATAGCCTGCCTCTCTTTTTCTACAGATTTCTTATTTTACAACGATTCATCAAAAATTGTTGTACAATTTAACTTCACTACATAAGTAAGTTACAAAACCTCACGACTGCAATCTATTAGTTAAGCTCTTTTATAATCTGTTAAAAAAAAGCGAACACACTCTCGTAAGCGTTGTTTATAAATGCCCCCGTTCACGAGACAGTTACCAGCATCAATTATTGTACGATGGCACTGGTAGCGCCCGGTGACGAGTGACAAGACGGCTTTAGATCATATCAACGAATGAAGTTTATATAGGGTGTTGTTTATATTAAAGTATTATTAAATACAAAATTACTGCTGTTTATGTGAGTACGATAGGTAATAAACCATTTGTGATAGAACTAATTTTATTTCATTCAACGGACGTATATTTACTTTGTGTATGTTTCCATATGTTTCCAGCGCTCATAGCCTAGTGGCCTTAGGTGATTGGAAACAATCACCAAGGGTAAGCAACGACGGCGCGGTCGGACCTAGATGGGTGACCGTTTGTGGCATTATATGTAATGAGCGTTTCCGTAATTCGGAGGTCACGTTAAGCAGTCGGTCCCGGTTGTTATCATAAGATAGCAGTCGTGAAGCTTAGTTGGAGGCCTTCGGGCGGCGTAAAAACATCCAACAGCAAGACTACGTAGCCACAACGTGTCTTGTCTGTCCCCAACCCGCACTCGGCCAGCGTGTGGACGTATGGCCTTAACCCTCTCTTGAGAGGAGATCTTGCCCAGCAGTGGGACGTTATGAGTTGTTGATGATGTTTCCATGTTTTTTTATATTTTACCCTACTAAAGTTACTCTACTCTGCCTGATAAAGAGCATGAAAGGAATCTAAGAGTAGGGGTCACCATCTTCATTGTGAGTACATACAATGCAGTAGGGTGACCCACACTGTGGCGGCTGAGTGATGTGCTACTGTGTCATTGGGCATCCGGTCTCTTTCTTGTCATTGTGGTTCTTCTTACTAAAATGGTTATTTGGAAGCAAATAAGCAGATAGGTCTGACTTTTGTTACTCTAAAAATACCCAGAAATAGGAGACGTAGAGTTGGACATCCTTCCTCATACATTAAAACGACAAAACAGAAAAAAATATTATAAGTATTTAACACAGATTAATATTTAACATCAGCCTATATCTAAAACCCGTTACACACTATCAGTTAGGATGCACAGCTCTTTGCTCCATTGTCTCCGGTACAGGACAAATTAATGACCATCTATTTCATAAGTGGTGCTTTTATTATTTTTCTTTACACGTGGGAACGATACGTGGTTATTAATGCCCAGGGTTCCATTAATTGCTTGTCAGAAATCCGAGATGGATAGGTGCCCATTACATTTAAAGTCTGTACAGGATTACTCCGGTTTTAACGGACCTAATCCACTGTATGTTTAGTGAAGCTCTTTTAAATTACAATTTAAGAACTAATATTTATTTTTCTTGCAGTATACCTTTTTTTTTTGAGCCATCTTACACACAACGTCATCTAGTTCATAACTAATCAGAGCTTGTATTATGAGTACTAGACAACTGATATAAATACATAATCATATTTTTTTTCGTAAATACATAAATATTATACATAGAAAAACATCCAAACTCCGAAACAAATATTTGCGGATCATACAAATGTTTGGTTCGACCCGGGAATCGAACCCGAGACCTTTTGATCATGATTTTACTCGCCGCAGGGTAGTCTAGGAAGAATGTCCAGAGAAGGGTCATAGCCCGAAACTAGAGCCTACATGGGCTACATGAGAACTTCAATCAGAGCATGCCCTGAAAATATTGATCATAGCTTAGTGCAATCTTAATTGTGTGTTCAACATTGCAGTTTTTCTAATAAATTTATTTTAGTTTCATGGCTAGAAATTTCATTGCCCGTAGTTTGCATCAATAAATAGTTTATACTATGCATAATTAATTTCGACGAATTAAGAATACAGAAGGAAAATGTCTTGGCTTCGTAACGTGAGGCAATGGATCGGAATCGCCAACGTAGAGGAACTGTTTCGTCTGGCGAGGGATAAGTATAACCTTCAGTAGTGGAGAGGCACCGCAAGAAGAAGAAGAAGAAGAATACAGAGTGTCACCACTCCTATTCATCCCGTGGGTGTTGTAAAAGGCGACTAAGGGATAAACTACGCAAGACAACATCAATGCAAAGAGAAGGAAAACTTGAAACCAACCCTATATCAACCCGTCTGGCCAGCGTGGGATAGTAGGCCAAAACCTCCTTCTAAGGAGAGGCCTATGTCCAGCAGTGGACTGTTAATGGATGTTGATGATATGATGAATTAATTTCGTACATATTTGTATCTAAAACTTTAAGAAAAGAGTACTTAATTTAAACACATAAAATAGAAAGATAAGAAAAATATATTTGTTTCCACAAATCTCTTTTTACAAGTTAGTCATAAATTAGTAACTAAGTTGTATAAATTATAACACATGTCGCGCTATCTGTCGACAAATTGTCGCGTTCTCGCGTCGGGAGACAAAAGTACAAAACACCGCGGGTATTCCTAACCATACTGAGTTATAGCGGTGAGATTTAAAACTACTATGTATAAAGATATATTTGTTTTGTGAACAGCATTTCACAGTTTGTTTATGTAAAACTCAACGTATTTAACATATTTCTGTCAAAGAGTAAGACCAGGATTCATCACTTCTGCGTTTGTAAATTCGACAGTTGGCCTAATGGTTCAAGCGGTCGTCACGCCGCTTTTTACAGCGCTGAGTGTTGTGGGTTCAAACCCCACAATAGACAGCACCTTGTGTGTTCCACAATCCAATTGTAGTTTTGACTGTAGGTGTCATTTGTGTCCTACTTATGTATGTTTGTAAAGTCCCCCGCGAAACGTGATCTATATTCATAATGCGAGAGTTATCTATAAAAAAATATAAAAGAAAAGATATTTCTACTTTTGTTTAAAATGTTTTTCAAAGTAGATCTAATATTTTGATTTAAAAGTCACTCTGCATATCTATTACACTTTCAACTACTACACTTATTTCGATGAAATTTGCCATGGACAAAGACTTACCACGATATCCGACATACACTATTTCATTGTTTCCGTTTCCGAAAATAATACACGAACGACTCTTTTTTTTTTTAAATGATACCAAATATAAAACTATTTGCAATTAATCAATCAAAATTAGGGATTTTCAGGCACTTTCGATTACTCCAGTAAACTCCAGTAAATTAACACGAGCGTTTAACCAGTCTCTGCTATTATTTAAAGCATCAATAGCGTCATATCAATACACTCCCGAAGTATAACCAGTGTTTGCAGATCAAATAGGGGTGCGCTAATTTGAACGCTATTTTCGTACATTATATTGATGGAAATGGGAACATTAGCGACTAATGTTGTTTGGGTTGGAAATTCATTGCTTTCGGTGTAACCTATTACAGGTCGTTGTGTGGGTGTTAGGCTGTATGAAACATTTTTTTAGAGCAATTTATATCACTAAACTAGTGCCACTCTAAACTTTCGACACAAACAATATGATATACTAGCTGAGTCCCGCAGTTGTTGTTCTACTTTTACAACATGTATAAAAAAGTAAAAGTCGCCAAAGTTACTCCTTACATCATCAGCCAGCCAGTGAAATTCCCGTCACAAAGTTCCAGCTGTTTATAAGATTAGCTCTAACAAAAGCACAGAAAGATCAGGTTCGGCTCTTCCTTCCTGTGCCGAGCAATCAAAAATTGGAACTCCCTACCAACTCATGTGTTTCTTTCCTACTATGATCCCGGGTCCTTCAAGCGGGGCCTGTAGAAGCATCTGACTAGGCCGCCCTAGTGTGGATCACCGTGTTGCATTGTCCAAATAGGGACGGTGGCCACCACTTTTGGATTCTGCTTAAGCTTTCCATCAGGCTGAGCAGAGTCATTTTGGCAGCAGTATATAAAAAAAAGATAAAAAAAAAGATGTAATTGCTTTTAGTAAAAAACTAGTGATTTAAAATTAGAAGCAGCACTTCAATTTTATTTACTTGTATAGAGTATTGATGCACTAAATAAAATTGCCTTTTATTAAACATAGCTTATTCAATTTCCCACCACAAATATTATGAGATGCAATATAAAACATACCACTTTATGCTCCTATCCATATGAAACAATAAAACACGGAGAGAGTATCGGCGCTAGCGCAGTGCGGTGAGCTGCGCATGTCTCGGACAAAAGGGAGAGGTCGCCCGCGCGTAGGATTATTGCGATGTGTAGTATATGTAAAGTTCTCTTATAAAATCTCGTATATTATTTTGTTTGATAGCATTTTTTTTACGTAGTAAGTGTGATGATCGAATGTTGATATATAAGTTAATTATAACATAAATAAGTGTCGTACCTTCAACCCGTGTGCTTATTTGTATATAATATCTTTTAGTTAGTGAGCAAACACTACATTGAAAATCACAACTCAAAACTCACAATTACAAGAAAAGATGACGATGTAATTTAAATATTTAATCATATTTATAAACTTACTTGTGCATCGTTTGTCTAGTGGTTAGCGTATGCAACTGCTAATCAAGAGGTCTCGGGTTCAAATTCCGGGTCGGGCCAAAAAGTGTTTTTGGGTTTTTCTTAGGGAATTCCTAATAGCAGCTTGGAGTTCGGAAGTTTGGCGGTGATTCACGCCCGTGCCTCGGAGAGCACGTAAAGCCGTCGGTCCCGGTTGTCATGAACATCTATGATAATCGTTAATGGGAAGTCAGTGCCCTCAAATATACTACACTACAACTAGTTCAATCTTCGAATTTCAGTCCTCCCCAGTCGCTCCGTGGAAAAACTGAAATTCAGATAAAACCGATTGAACTAGTAGCTGACCCCAAATAAACTTGGGAATAAAGGCTAGGAAGATGATTTATAAACTTAATAGAAAACACACTTTAGAAATACTATTTACTACTACTATTTTGTGAGACGCTTTTAGTAAGAATGTTAACAATATATTTTGAAATAATGTGGCTAATAATAATGCTGATAGAACACCTATCCAAATCCCTACGAATATTAAAATCCATAATACCTGAAATGCAGCATGTTAATCCACACTAGGCCGGCGTAGTAAGGTATTTGTCAATCACTGTGCCTCCAGTCTCGCACAAACCAAAGAAAAGCGACTGCCGAGCAACAGTTCATTCGTGCTGACTATATAAAATTAAATATTAAGTATCTTAAACTTTACCATATACCATAATTTCTATGCATGGCCATTGAAATAATCTATAAAATTGTCATGCACATACCGAGCACAGATAAATAATACGGATCAGATAACTTGTGTCGCACAATAATAACATATTATTGTAGTAATTCTCTGTTTTGTGTGCCATTACCTCCAGTAATGTTAGGAAGGTACAGCACTGCCCGTATTGTACAGTATACGTATCATTTAGAGAAACTTTCGTGGTGATTGTCTTCGACTGTATAGGGCAAGCTATTGAGGTTGATGTTTTGTATCTAATGGGTATTGTTGTACGCAATCCAATGTTTAAAGACCGTTTTATTTTGTATGCTTTTTTGATAGAAATAGTTTAAAATTATATCGTTTTTATTATCGTAATATGTAAATACGTACTTAGATAAAGTTTATGTGTTGAAGTCATCATCATCACTGCGCATGTGCCTCTCCCGCGAAAAAGCTTCAGGCCGACTATAATACGCGATGCTATACATACTAAGTATAGGGTTTGTTTAAAGACTGGTGAATTAATAACAGCTGTACGCGGACCGGATCCCTCCTATCTAAGGCGCAAAGTGGCACACTGTGTTGTTTTAGGAGGGCTGATTTCGAAATATGGGATATCCCATGTGTGTGATCCACAAATTGGTGTTCTGAGATACTTTGTGTCTGCTTTTATGCATGTTTGTATGCAGGATGTATATATTAGGGATTATGCGGAAGTCATCTTTTAAAAGAATAAAGAAAATATCACTACCCCGGAAACCCCTCAGCTAGTCTTAAATGGGAACCTTCACCAGCAATAATTGTATCGCAAAAACTGACGGCGTTGGGGTTGATTTGTGTAAACCACAAATATTTGTATTTGATGTTTTCTATGTATGTTATAAATGTATTAACAAAAAATAGTATGTTTAGGTATGTAGGTATTTATATCAGCTGTCTAGTACCCATAATACAAGCTCTGCTTAGTTTGGGATTAGATGGCGTTGTGGGTAAGGTATCCGAAATATTTATTTATTTTGCTTTTATTATTTTTATTCATTGTTTATTATTGAGGGGTTTCCTCCCTTTCTTTACAAATCTATCATCAACTGATCATGTTAACGAACATAAGCTAGATACCAACGGCTTTAATGTCACAGCCTAGGTAATACAACTAGTACTATAGACCAGTTAGAAACTGTTACTAAAACAAAACACATATCGTAATCAATTTGTATAAAAGCCAATCTAGCCATTGTTCTAGCTGAACCAATGTATTTAATTAGCACAACGAGTGGCAACAGTGTACGCCCTGACATTTTGTGTGTTCGTATGTTTGTGTGTCGCAACCGAGTGCAAATTGCTATCGGTTAACTAATTAGAAGTCGAAACATAGATCGGAGTGATAAAACTTATGTAGGATTTATTCACGTGTCGAATGAAGAAATATATATGAATGTTTTGTTTGTGAAGGTGTTTTAAAACACTTAATGCCAAATAGACTCCACACATTTTTTGTCTTAAAATAAAAGTTCCTGTGTCGCGGGGGACTATACAAATATACAAGAAACGGACACAAAAAATACTTAGACTCAGAATAATAATTTATTGATCTCACAAAGTGTTACCCATATAAGATTTGAACCCACAACACTTGGCGCAGTAGAAAACGGCGTAGCGATCGCTTAAACCACTGGGCCAAGTAAGTATGGAGGTAGTAGTGCCATTCTGATTCCAGCACGAATGGGCCGGCTCGACCGGGGCAGTACTACCCTCACACAGAAGACCATCCTAATCATGACAGTATTCTTGCTGTCGTTTTTCGTTGGTGAGTGTGAGACCGGAGGCCTAAACATTCTGCATCATTCTCCCAGTCTTCGGAGGCCGGGAGAATGATGCAGAAACATCTGACCAGGCCGCCATAGTATGGGTCACATGGCCTACCGTTACAATGAGGATGGTGACCCCTAATCCTGGATTCTACTCCTGCTTTCCAGCAGGCAGTATATATATGTGAATGGCACTAAATATATATATGTGATAGAGCAATTTGTCTCTTATTAAACAATTGACATATGTCATCATGTGTAATGACACGTAACACAGCTTAGGAGCGACAAATTTGATAATCAGAATGATATGAAAATGTCAACATGTTGAAACCGAAATGTCAAGATTTGACTGTGGGAGTTTTACTTGCTTATTTCTTATCTTCTTTATGACACTTTTACATATGTTTTGGGTCAATTAATCCGGCACGAACTGGCTCCACTCTGCCTGATGGAAAGCATGAATAAAAGCAGTATGTTGACACACACTATGGCGGCCTAGTGAGATGCTTCATTATAGGTTGGTCTTTTGAACTATGCGAGAGCATGGCTCAGTAGAGCCACGTAGGTATTTTTGACTAAAACTTTTCAGAGGAGTATCTCTGAAAAGTTTTAGTCAAAAATACCTTCATTCAATTGATAATATAACTTGATTACATTAAACGTAAACGTTAACAGTCAACAGTAATCTTTGAATAAAAATAAAAATATGACTATTTCACATGGCATTAAATTTATTTGTTAGAAAAATATCTTGACCAAAACTGTTCTTTTTATTAGTATATTTAAACCTTTGGAATAGCCTAATTTTTAAACCAACTAAATCTTCTACATAAACTTCATATCTCAAATCAAAGAACAAAACAATTTAAATTTAGAACGACGGAGACGCCATGCGTGCGCGCATGATTTTATTACGACAAGAGAATAGAAATTTCGAATTACTAGACGAGATTGTCGACCATTTTGGCTGGTCACGTACACAAAAAAATTATAATGATATGACCTTTGATTTGGACCATACGCGTACTAGAGGTTAATACATTTTTTATTGGTAACGGTGGCTTGATTTGACTATATAGAGCTGTGAGTACACTGATACTTTTTGAGAGGTGATTTATTGTTCTTTAGTTGCCATTAAAAAAAAAATCATCATCAACAACAGCCTTTAACAGTCCACTGCTGGACATAGGCCTCTCCTAATGTTTTTTTTCATTGTGAAGTTTTAATAGTTTTGCATTGAAAGTCTTGGGGAAAGCCTATCTAGGTGAGATGATCACTATAAAGGGGTTTCTCTAAAAACTTCAGATATTCTGACCCTAAACACTTTCTTCTCTCCATCACTTTTAAGATAACAAAAAAGTTTGTTTTAAGCATTCATATCAGTGTTGGGCAAAATTTAATTGCAAGGAACAATTAACAATTGATTAATTGTAAATTGTAAAATATCAACTAACAATTAATTAATTGTTAACTGTTAGTTTTACAATTAACAATTAATTTATTGTTAACTGGTAGTTTTGCAATTAACAATTAATCAATTGTTAATTGTTCCTGCAATTAAACTTTAATTAAATTTAAATAAAGTAAATAGAAGAAGTAGAAGATGGAGGAGTGGCACAGGGTAGGGCTTTGACTTGACTTATATTTTGTGTTGATCACGTGACTGAGTGATATTAGCCAATGAAACAAGAGAATAGAGAATAAGTTTTGAGAATAGGAAACGAAGAACGTTAACAACATGACAAGGGCGGTCTGTCTGGTCGAAATAATCATAGGTATGTGTGAGGCAAAATCAAATAATTTTAAACACAGGCTTTGTCTACCGTTTTAGAAGGTTAGTTCATATTGAAATTATTTAATTCGTTGCATCACATCTCGCATTCGACCACCGCCTTAGATCAGCGGTGAGATACAGACCGCTTGGAATTTCGTTCCGGACAACGTTCCGTTGTTGCGCTTAATGGAAATCTTTGTGTTACTGTTATATGTTATAATTGTTTATGTCGGTGTTAGGAAAGCGAAAATGACGTCTTAACTGCCGATGTTTAGAGTTATTAACCAAAATCTAAAAAGGTCTCGGGTTCGATTTCCGGATCAGACCAAATGTATGATCCGCAAATATTTGTTTCTGAATTCGGGTGTTTTCTATGTTTAATATGTATGTATTTACGAAAATAGTATGTTTATGTATTTAATATCAGTTATCTACTACTTATAATAAAAGCTCTTTAGCTCTGTTTAGATTGCGCAGGTACAAGATATCTGAAATATTTAATATTATTATTTATTTATCATGCATTCGGTTGGTAGAATTTCATTTGTTTATTTTAGTATACACAAAATATATATATTTTATGTCCTTGGGCTCTTAAAAAAAATCTTCTATACGTATCCATACTGTAGTAGTGTAATCGAAACAGTTTTTGCACACAAGAGTCATAAAAGTGCCGCTTTTCATTTTAGAAAACAATCCAGACGATTTGATTAAGAAAAATTAAATCTGGACTTGGTCACTAGTCGAAATTTTAGCTCTAATATATTAGCATAAAATAGGGATTATGAAGTGTGGGATTGATAAACATATCTATGAAACAAATGTTAGGTAATCTTTACTAGTTGTGGTGGCCTTTTTGATTACGTAGTACTTCATATAAAATAAAAGGAAAATTTATAAACTTGAGCAATATTTAGAATCACATGCAAAATATAACTGCGTGGGAAACTGAATACCTTATACTGTCGTATTACTCAACATACACAAAATACAAGCCCCGAGCGTACATACGTCATGTCACAATGATATGTGATTTGGTATTACAATACTAATAATAGTCCAGTCAACAAAAGCTTAACTTTGCCATTTTGGTTGAACACCTGCAACCAACGCTAAAATTTCCGTAAGTCTTCGTAGATTAATATACTAAAATTGCAGGGTGCTGCAATACCGGCAAAGGGTGCAAATACATTGCAAAAGGGTGCAAAAACAACTTTTACGTCTATATCTCGCGATTGGTTGAAAAAATAAAAAAAAATCCTACTACAAAATTGTAGGAAATTAAATCCCCAACAAAAACTTAGAAACGTATTTTCGCGTATCTCTCATAGTTTTTGTACAAAATGCATTTAAAGGTGCAAAATGAAAAAAATGTTACTATTAATCTTTTTTTTTCATATTGAAGTGATACTACATGTTTTATTGGGATTCCAATGATATGTTTCGGGCATTTTTTTTATTTATTTACACCTTTTTTCAATTACCTAATAATCTTGGCAAAAAAAAAACATTTAAATTTTATTATATGACTAGCTGACCCGGCAAATTTCGTACCGCCTCAGAATAATCATTAAAATATTATGCTTAGTTATTAACTGATACTGATAAATTGACAGCAGTGCCACCTAACGGGCTCCGGGTGGTACCGCCACAGTCGCTTTGTTCCTGCATTTTAAATCTGTAATATCTTCAAAAATATGAATTTAAATTACATACTGTAAAGGGTCATATTAATCTATATGAGATGCACAAAGTATTTAAGGTACTTAATTGGATAAGGATTAATACTGTATTGCTTATAATCGTTTCGTAAATAATCCATTACTTCTAGTAAAAAGAAAGAAAGTATTGGAGAACTTTTTAAGGTGTATAATACTGTAGTACATTATTTTGATCTATCTCGTAGGGTACAGCCAGCGTTTGCAATGTAAGGGTAAAAAATGGGTTTATTTACGATATCACATTAAAAACCTCTAAAATTATCAATGTTTCTCTACTTCTATGCATGTATTATACATATAAACCTTCCTCTTGAATCATTCTATGTAATAAAGAAAAGCGGCCAAGTGCGAGTTGGACTCGCCCATGAAGGGTTCCGTACCAGCAAGTAACATCATATAAAAGTTCTTGTAGTTCGTTGTAACTTTCATCGATGTTTTTATACCAGTGTATTGTTTGGATGAAAGGTATATTGCGTGTTACGATTTATGACGTATTAAAAAAAAACTACTTACTAGATCTCGTTCAAACCAATTTTCGTTGGTAGTTTACATGGTAATGTACAACATATATTTTTTTTAGTTTTATCACTCTCTTATTTTAGAAGTTAGAGGGGGGGGGACACACATTTTTCCACTTTGGAAGTGTCTCTCGCGCAAACTATTCAGTTTAGAAAAAAATGATATTAGAAACCTCAACATCATTTTTAAAAACCTATCCATAGATACCCCATACGTATAGGTTTGATGAAAAAAAAAATTTTGAGTTTCAGCTCCAAGTATGGGGACCCCCAAAATGTATTGTTTTTTTTCTATTTTTATGTAAAAATCTTAATGCGGTTCACAGAATACATCGACTGACCAAATTTCAACAGTATAGCTCTTATAGTTTCGGAAATAATTGGCTGTGACATACGGACGGACAGACAGACAGACAGACAGACAGACAGACAGACTTGACGAATCTATAAGGGTTCCGTTTTTTGCCATTTGGCTACGGAACCCTAAAAACGGTGTCGAAGTCCATTGCGTAGTTTTAAAGATCGAAGCATTTATACATATAGACAGACAGAGAGTGGAAGCGACTTTGGCTTATACTATGTAGTGATAATTTTTTTTTTTTATTCCATTGGATTCAGAGCAAAATAGCATTTGAAACGTATATTTGCAGTATATATTACCTCTCCATTTACCTGAGCTATTATAAATTTCATTTCAGGGGGACGTTTATAATAATATATCACTGGCGGAGAAAGAGCGTGGTATATTTTATATTATTCTTTCTACTACTACTCTATTGCTCCCACTGATTCTAATTTTCTATATAAGAATCTTCAATATAAGAGTGAATAGGGAGAATAAGACAAATATGAGACCCTTGCGCTCGACGTAAATAGTCCATTCAAGATCTATAGGATAGGATCAAAAAATAGGACCCATGTGCTCGAATAAGACCATACGTTTCCTAATAAGAGCGAAAGAGATAGAGATTTTGACAAAAATGAGAACCTTGCGCTCGACGAAAATAGTACCATTGAGAACACACACACATGCGCTTGTTTTTCTATATCGCTGAGTGCAATGAGTAAGACTGCAGCAGAAAATGCTCAACTAACTGTTTGTCACTTACTGTCACTATACTCCAAACTGTCGTTTCAGGGATATTTCGTTTTTGTGCTTCTTACTGTCCAAAAGTGATTTTTTTGCAGAATAAACTTGATTCACTGTTTTCAATTTAAACGAAACAATGAATCCTTCATTTTTATGTTCTATTTGTATGAAGAAAACGTAAGATGCAACAATTGTTGTGAAAAGTATGCAATCTTCTCAGGATTGCATACTGATTGTAGTGATTGGTATGGTAAAAGTGACGACCGCAGTGAAATGGCTAAGAAAATAATTATCACTGTATGCGCAGAAATTTTACAGGACAAAATAAAGGAAACTCTTTACGAAACAAAAAGTTATCTACAACCGGACAAATTCCCTGATAACGTTGTATCAGAAATACCTCCACTATTATCTTGCTTCCTACATAAATTATTATTAAATGATGAAAATATCGTGTCAGATGAATGTCCTGTTATCCCAAAAATAGATAGTATTGGCTATAGTATTATTTCAGCACTTCGTCCTAAATCCTTCATTCGTTTCTTCAACTAGCTGTCGAGACATACATTTATCGAAAAACAGGATCGATGTTAGTTATCAATCTACTAAGCAAACTGGGTGTTTGCACATCATACCATAATATTTAGCTTCATGAAGCTTCATCAATAATTTAACCTCAGAAGACTAAAATTACTGATGCTTTCCTTTAATATGTCTTTGATAATACTGACCGTAATACAAGGTGGGCCAAAAGAAATCACCCTTTTGAAAGATGCTCTTATTTTTGCAAATGGCGGCCAATGTCAAATCTGTTCCGACATTTGTAAACTAAACAGATGTAGAATACAAGTGAACAAGCCATGGAGCGATACACTCCCCGCGGAATGCTGAATAATCGTGTCTATTCTTTTGCGTAACAATTCGTCTGTGGTGTTGGCGCAGCGCGAATTCCATCGCCGATTCCCGGTCGTCCGGCACTAACTGCGCAAACACTGGGCCGTTTGGCCAGGGACTACAAGAGACGCTGCCAAGAGTGGCCGGACCCGGAGCACCTATTCTGCCGAGAATATCGCAGCTGTTGCTGAGGATGTCGAGCTGTTGCCTGAAACATCAACCAGACGCCGTACCTCGCAATTAGCCATCAGCCGGTAGTCCCTAAGGTGACTTTTGGTCAAAGACCTGCGCATGTCCGTGCATCAGCTGCTGCCTGTCGACCACCAAACGCATGTAGCCTACGCCTATGCGATTCTCAATCTCGAGGACGAAGTAGACGATTTTTCAAGCAAAATAATAATGAGCGATGAGGCTCATTTCCACCTCAACGGGTACGTGAACAAGCAAAACTATCGCGTCTGGGGCACCGAAATTCCACGAGTCTAGCACGAGGAGCCATTATACACGCGAAAAGTGACTGCATGGTGCGCTATTCAAGCTGGAACAGTCATCGGTCCTTTTTTTTTCGAGGACGCCGCTGGTCAAACGATAACAGTGAACGGTGCGCGCTATATGGCCATGTTAACCGAGTTTTTTCTGCCACAATTGAACGAATTAAGACTGGAGAACATGTGGTTCCAACAAGACGGAGCAACGGCACACACTGCGTGAGACACAACCGATATTCTGTAGGCAGCGTTCCCGGGTCGACTCATCTCTAGTTTTGGCGATTTGCACTGGCCCGCAAGATCGCCCGATTTAACCGTTCCAGACTTTTTTGTGGGGTTTTTTGAAGTCTCGTGTTTACGTGAATAAGCCCGAGCACATGAGTGCGAGAATCTGTCGCCCGAAGTTCTCGCTGAAGTGATGAAAAATTCCATAAAACGAGCCCGTATAGCAATCGATTGTGGCTGCGCCCATTTGGCCGATATCATCTTCTCGACTTCACTATTAAAATTCTAAAGGTTCAAATAAACAATCTAAAAACAAAATCAAAGTTTTTTATTTAGAAAAAAATTGAGAGCCGAACAACATCGGATGACTTCTTTTGGCCCACCTTGTATAAGAACCTCAGGTGGTCAGGAGACTTTTCATTGTTAAGGAGGCATAGCAGTGTACACACCAGCAAGTAGTGTTTGATATAAAAGAACTCCAATCAAATGTAAAAAAATCTGCAGCGCAATTAGCATCTACAACAGATATCACCGATGAGATGTAAGATGAGAGATTGCCTTCTGGATTAAAAAACATCACCTATGCAGATCCTAGTAAACTATGTTTAGGCATTTCACCTCTTGTATCACCATCGTATATAACATTTCTATCAGGCATATTACATGCCTCCCGTTCATTAGATGACCATCATCCCAAATTTGAAAATTTGCGAATTTGCGCTGAATCCGATGGAATAAAAAAAATATAAAATAAAAATATCATTTAGTAAAATTGAAATGAATTTTTTGTTAAGATTATTAGGTATATGAAAAAAGGTATAAATAAGTAAACAAAAATGTCGGAAAAATATTAATTAAATCCCAAGGAAACATGTAGGATCGCTTCAAAATGAAAAAAAAAGATTAATAATAATATTTTTACAATTTTGCACATTTAAATGCATTTTGTGCAAAAACTATGAGAGATACGCGAAAATTCGTTTGCAATTTTTTGTAGGGGATTTAATTTCCTACAAGTTTGTAGTAGGATCTTTTTTTATTTTTCCAGCCAATCGCGAGATATAGACGAAAAAGTTGTTTTTGCACCCTTTTGCAATGTATTTGCACCCTTTGCCGGTATTGCAGCACCCTGCAATTTTAGTATATTAATCTACGAAGACTCACGGAAATTTTGGCGTTGGTTGCAGGTGTTCAACCAAAATGGCAAAGTTAAGCTTTAATTGACTGGACTATAAGGAGAGCGGCGCGCGACAGCGGGACGCCGCAGTTGCGTTGTAACCGCGTGTTGCTATTAATCGAAATGTGGAATTAACTGCGTTGGTTAAGAAGACTATACATTGCACTTGTATACGCTGCGGTATATTATAATTTACTTTATTAGAAACAATATTCAGTCAATAATTCCAACACCATTGGTGAGGTATACTTCAAGACGTGTGCTGGTTTGACTATTGTAATACTAGTTTACCCTTACTTGTTTGAGTAAAACATTACTACTATGGTGAATTGATGGATTATTTAACTATAGTGAAATAATCCATCATATGTAGTCCCACGCATTTTGATGATTGGCCAAATGACATTGGCCTGTTTCGACAATTCAATAAATTGAGTTCATGTCAACTGAAGACTCAACTAAAAGCTCTTTTGTTGAAAAGGGTCGAGGCTAGTGATATGTGAAAAGGGAGACAGATATTTTGAACACTATTGAATTCACAGGCACTTATCAGACTTTGAAAGAAAAAGGTATGTGACCGATTTCAATGAAATTTGTCATGTAAATACTCTCGAAGAAGAACATGGGCTCTTTCCTACTGCGATAACAGACACGAAGACGGAGCCACAGCCAAAAGCTAGCAACTATACAAAAAGGCAAATGTTCTAAGTTTTATGAGTGGAAAACTGTACTAGGTACAGGTTATAATCCCTGCCTTTATTGGTCATAAGTATCTAGTGAACAAACTCCTTAACAATGTTTTCGCTTCGTATGCGCTTCCAAAACAATATAGCGTCTGGGAACGTGTTAATTTGTACTTACTATCTACAGCAAATTACATATTAAACTTATTTAATAAACATATTAATAAATTTTAGTATTTTCAACTAAGAGTCTAGAAGAGAAAATAGTAGAAGTTACACAATTGATTTTAGAAGAGCTAAAATATTTATTGATTCACAAAGTGTTAAGCGGAGAATGGTTAAAATTATTTTTAAATATCTTTTATGGATAATACAAAACGACAGATACCATTAAACATATTACAATGGAATTCACAAAGCTTAAGACCAAAATTATTGCAGTTTGAATGTCTTTTGAATCGAGAGCAGGTCCATGTAGCAATTATTAGTGAGACTTGGTTGGAATCTGGTTCTCGTACCTGTATAAGTTCCTACAATATGTATAGAAATGATAGGCTCGACTCGTATGGCGGCGTGGCAATTATCTGTCATAAATCACTAAAAACTCAAGTATCATCATTTATGTTACGAAATTCCGGGATTGAGGTGTTACATGTGAAGGTACTCAACTGTTCTTCCTTGGAAAACATTGTAAGTATATACTGCCCCTCTAGTGTTAGGACTACGCAAGCAGATTGGGATTCATTATTTGGTGCATATTCTTCTAAATCATTAATAGCAGGAGATTTTAACGGCCACCATACTAATTGGTCATATAAAAATAATACCAGAGGCATACAACTTATGGACTCATCCTTAGAAAATGCCTTCCTTTCCTTAAATAATGGTAAGCCAACACGAATTAAATTAGTTGATGGAGTATTACAGCAATCGTCTCCTGACATAACGTTCGTGTCAACAGATATTGCAGTGGATTGTAAGTGGAGTACTACTAATGAAACCTTAGGTAGTGATCACTTAATAATCAAAATACAAGTGTTAGTGTCTGAACCTAAACTAAATTTTATCAATAAACGTAATTTTAAAAAAGCTTCATGGCCTATGTATAGAAAAATCTTAAGTGAAAATTTTACAGCTTCTGTAATTGATCCCAATAATATCCAAATAAGCTATGATTCTCTAATTAACCAGATTAATTACGCCGCTGATGCAAGTATCCCTTTGATAAAGGTATGTACTGACCCCCAGGCTAAATTTAAACCAAAACCCTACTGGAATGTCGATCTATCTGAATCAATCGCTAGACGAAGATTGGCACTGGCTAAGTTTAGGCGTAACCCAACCCCTAGTAATTTAGATATCTTACAAAATCAAATCGCGGAATCAAAACGGTTATTAAGGTCAGCGAAATCACAAAACTGGCGTGAATTTTGCAGTAGTATAAAGGAGTCTACGTCAGTGACAGATATGTGGAGTCGTATGCGTTGGATGAAAGGACATAAAACTAGTAAGGTATTGGTTCCCCAAGAGCAAATCGAGGAATTACTATGTAGCCTCGCACCTGATTTTGTAACACCTCCCATGCCTGAGATTACATCAACTAATACAGTGTTAGAAACTAAATTTACATATCAAGAATTGGAAAAATGTTTAAAAAAAAAAGATACGGCCCCTGGTGACGATCAAATCACGTTTTCGATGATATATAATCTTCCTAGAATAGTCAAACTTTATTTACTTGATATATATAATGTAATTTTACAAACTGGATATATCCCCACCCAATGGCGAGATATAAAAATAGTACCAATTCCTAAACAAAACGCTGAAATACCAGTTAACTTAAGACCTATTTCATTGATTTCTTGCATTTGTAAAATTTTTCATACTTTATTATGTAAAAGACTCGAATGGTTCGTGGAAAAAAACAAAATTATATCAATGAATACTGTAGGGTTTAGACGATCTCAATCCTGTTTGGATAGTTTGACTAGGTTAATCTGTTACGTACAATTGGGTTTCTCGAAAAATATACCAACTTTGGCATGCTTTTTAGACATAGAAAATGCTTATAATAATATTAATATAGACAGTGCGATAAAAATTCTTGATACAATAAATGTCGGGAAAAGAATTTGCCTTTATTTGTGGTATTTTTTAACGGAAAGACATCTTAAAAGTAATGTTAATCTCTGTAAGGACAATCAGTTTATAGTCAGGTGGGCCGGTAAAGGCATTGCCCAAGGTGACCCATTATCTCCTTTAATTTTTAATATCATAACTTACGGTCTTTGTCAGAATATATCTAATGTTATAGTATCCCAATACGCCGACGATTTTTTATTGTATACTAGCTGTAACAACCTTAGTGATAGTGTCTCAAACATACAAAATGCACTTGACACATTTTCTATTTTATTAGAGCAGTTGGGCTTATCATTGTCAAGTAATAAATCAAAATTTTGTGTATTTAGTAGAGGGCGGCGAAGGCAATGCATTAATTTAAATATAAACGGATCAATAATTAATTCAGAAGAACATATAAAATATCTGGGACTATGGTTGGATAGAACATTGCGATGGGGAAAACACATTAACGAAATATGGGAAAAAACACAAAGATTTTTGAATTTAATGAAGGTGTTATCAGGGTCAGCTTGGGGTGTACACCCCAAACATCTGCGTACACTATATATATCTTTAATTAGGAGTAGGATCGATTATGGAAGCTTCTTATATGACAATAGCGCGAAATCACATCTAACTAAACTTGATAAGGTACAAAACCAAGCGATGCGGATTATTGGGGGTTTCATTCGTACTACTCCTATTCATGTCATGGAATGCGAGCTATGTATTCCCAATCTAGGTCTAAGAAGGAAATATCTAGCCATCAAGTTTTGCTTGAAAGCTAAATCCATAACAAACAATGTGACAATTGATCTATTAAACACTTTGCACAGTTATACAAACAATAGATATTGGAAAAATAAAAAACTACCACTATTAGCGGCAGTGTATACGGACATCAAAGAGGAAATTGTATCCTCCAGTTATCCATTGGAAATGTTTGGCCTGGATACATGGATATCAAATATAAATTTAGAAAATGTTATAATAGATCAGCTAAGTAGTGTTAATTTACCAAAAAAATCTTATAATAATATTATATTAAAAAACAATATACTGCAGGAACTAGATATTAAATATGATAACTGGTTTAAATTATATACCGATGCATCTAAGAGTGATGATAAAATTGGTGCTGCCTTTTACGAGTCTAGAAATAAAAGTAGTGGTATGTTTGATTTGACTGGTAGTCATATATGCATAATGACAGCGGAACTTGTAGCAATATCGGAAGCCCTTAAATGGTACTGCAAAAACACTAATGGTGAGAAGTGTGTTATTTTTGTTGATAGTAAGAGTGCTCTCCAGCATATAGCTCGATGCGCCTCTGGATTCAGAGGTGTTTCGATAGCTTATACTATTTTAGAACAGATACGTGCATTTACATCCATTTGTGACGATAGTTTGGTATTGCAATGGGTTCCGTCACATGTTGGCTTATCGGGGAATGAAGAGGCAGATCGATTGGCAAAGAATGCTATCTCAGATGGTATCAAACTCAATATCACCCCGAGTTATTCTGAGGTCTTACCTAAATTTAAAAAGATCTGCCAGAATAGTTGGAAAGAATATTTTGACGAAAAATCACTTTTAAAAGGAATTTGGTATAAAACTATTCAAAGTGAACCTCCTCACGTTCCCTGGTTTGCCAACAGAATACTCAATAGGAAGTACACTGTAATAGCTCACAGAATACGATCTGGACACGTTCCATTGAACAAGTTTCGACATCTTATGAGATTAAGTAACAGCCCATTTTGTGATGAATGTGGCATTGTTGACGATGTCTATCACTTTTTGATGGAATGTGTCAAAACTAGAGCTGAGAGAGAGACCTTGATAAATAGGCTTAATATTAATGTTAGAGATGTTGGCATGTTCCAAAGCATATTGTCGAAGCCTCTGTCAGAAGAGGCGTTGTTAGTATATAAGCTATATGAACTTTAGTCTATGTTGTTCTAAATATCTTATTTATACTTAATTTTAGAGATAATATATGGTAAGTTTAGGGTACGATGGGGCTGACATGGTCGTATATGTGACTAAAAGCCCCTAAATAAATAAAGATAATAAAAAAAAAAAAAATATTAAACTCGTTACAAGAACAAGTGTGTTCACTTGTACCAATAATTTTGAACATGCAAATTCAAATGGTGATATGTTTAGAAAGTTTATGAGTACTTTTTGGTTTGATGAGTTCAAAAGTATTTTATATTTTTAACACAAAGGTAGTAGAGCCATGCTGTGTTCAGCACAAATGGGCCAGTTCGACCGTAGAAGTAATACCCTCACACAAAAGACCAACCTAAATACGACAGCATGAATGCTGTTGGATTTCAATGGAGAATGGGAGACTGGAGGCCCAATGTTGCAGTTGCATCTCACTACGCGGCCATAGTGAGGGTCAGTCACCATGCTGCATTGTTTGCATTCACAATGAGGATGGTGACACCTACTCCTGAATTCTACTCATACTTTCCATTAGGCAAAGTAAAGTCACTTTGGTAGGCCTAATTATATTTAAAAAATACAAAACTAAAGTGTTCTTAGAAGTCTGATTCATCAACAACCTTCCACAGTCCACTGCTGAACATAAGCCTCTCCTTAGAAAGGAGGTTTTGCCCTACTATACCACGCCTGCCAGACGGGTTGGTATAAGGTTGGTTTCAAGTTATGGTCGGCAGCGAGAGCTCATTTACCGCGGTCGCGACCTTCTGCGAGGACGTAATCACGCAGAAGGAGGCGGCGGAGAAGGCCCGGGAGGACGACATCCAATCGGACCAGATTCGCCGCCGGCGACTCGGGCGGCGGAGGCGCGAACATCTGCGCCTCATGCCGCCTTGAGGTGGCCACGGGTGGACGGGACGGGTTTTCCCTTCACCCGCATTATGTGGCCAGCCGCGAGAGGGCGGCGTCGGTGTGTGCCGGACGCCGCCTAAGAGAGGGTCGTCGTACAGAGACGGTGTCCGCATCAGGAGCGAGCAGGCGCTGGAGAAGTTCAGAAGGAGATCCCACCCTGGACTTCTCCTCCTCCTAAACGGAGAAGCGCGGAGAGGGCACACTGTGTGGTTTTTGGTCGGTTCAAGTCCGACACACCACACCGCCGGGGTGCCTTTTTGTATAGTTGCTAGCTTTTGGTCGTCGCTCCGTCTTCGTATCTGTCCTTTGTCGCAGTAAAAAAGAGCTTATGTTCTTCCTCAAGAGTATCTACGTGACAAATTTCATTGAAATCGGTCACATACCTTTTTCTTTCAAAGTCTGCTAAGTGCCTGTGAATTCAATACTGTTCGAAATATCTGTCACCTTCTTCACATATCACTAGCCTCGATCCTTTCCAACATGATTTTCCATACATAAAAAAAAAAAAAAAAAAAAAAAAAAAAAAAAAAAAAAAAAAAAAAAAGGTTGGTTTCAAGTTTTCCTAGCAAGACAACATCAATGCAAAGGCATTGATGTTGTCTTGCTTAGTTTATCCCTTAGTCGCCTTTTACGACACCCGCGAAATTAATAGGGGTGGTGACACTCTGTATTCTTAATCGGTCACCACACGGACTGTCTGAAGTCTGATTGCAAAGAAGCAATAAGCATACACACAAAGAGATGTTTTTTTTCTCAAATTGACTATTAAAATAATTATAATTAGTAGATATGATATCATTTAGATATTTGAAATGGTTTTCGGAGAAATGTGATTAGTAATACTATTACATTTGAAAGCTAACCGCAATATGAGATTGGTGGTTTAGATAAAATGTTTTCAAAGATGTGTAGAAGTATTCTGTTGTTAATTTTAAATACGTCATGCAAGTATTGTGCTACTAATTTAAAAACCATATCATGATTACTGTAAAAAAATGCTGTAATCAATGATGCAATTATAGAAATAAATGCGTTAATAAATGGCCTCTAGCGGTGATAGTAATGAAATTTGAATTAATTTAAATTTAGTCATGAGCTTTGTGATATCTAAAATAAGGCAATTGGCAACAGGCCAGGTAGTACAGCCACGCTGATTTCAGTACGATTACTGTCCTAATAAGACCTATCTAAAATGGACACCATTCGTAGTGTCGTATTTCGTTTGGTGACTGTGAGACCGGAGGTCTCATGAAGCAATAGCATCCCACTAGGCCGTCATAGTGTGGGTCACCATGCTGCATTGCCTGCTATCACAACGAGAATGGTGAACGCTACTCCTGGATTCTATTCATGTTTCAGGCAGAGTAGAGTCACTTTAGTAGACCAGAATAAAAATGTGTAAAAACAAATGAAATGATATCTCATAAACCAAACAAATCACCAATAAAACTCCCTAAAGCGATTTACATTGAATATATTGGATAAAGTATATCGTAACAAAAATTCACCTCATCGTTACGCCCATACAATTTATAGATAACTTCCTAAGGCTTGATACACACGAGGGCTCCTTATCAAACTTGTCGTTCAACCAGTTAAGTATCGTTCAATCACCTAATAATGTGCAATACACTGTGTAACAATGTCACCCAACTTACCCTTACGTAGAAAAAAGGCTTACAATAATATTTTTGGTGTGAGAATATCACTCTAATCCTCATACACATTAGGTTCACAAAAGTCGTGTGTATATTTTTAAAAAAGAACGTGCATTTTTATTTTTATTTCTACATTGTGAATCAGACTTTAAACGGTTCTCTTAAATTCTATTATCGCTTGCTGGGGTTAAATGCTAGTAGCATGGGGGAAAAGGGCAAACACCATCATATTAAGTGAGCACATGAGAGAGGGAAACGCGAAAATGTGTGGGAAAAGCGGATATAGACGTTTATCGTTGGATTTTTCGCGTGATTTACCCGCGACAAATCTGAGGGCTTAACTCGGCAAGTTTAACTTGAACTTTGGTTGTTATAATCATTGTTAATGTTTGGAGGTCATGCCAATGTGGTGCTTCAGTATTCACTAATACGCTGTTGACATAAGGGCATGTCGATTTATTGCCGTTTATTCGACAAAGGGGGATCTTTATTTATCCTTTTCTAGTCGAAATAATTTGTCCTTAACGTATGTCTTGTGGGCTTGTTGAGTGATTCCTTATTGATTGATTTATTTGAACAGTTTTCTCTGTCATTACTTCCACAACTAAGTAAATCTTTCTGTTATCGATAAATACAATATAGTTTTACGGTACTTCATGATTTGAACATAACAAAACTGACTGTAGACCTTATTCTAAAGGGTAAAACGTTGCCATGCATTTGATAGGCGATAGGTTCGTCTAGTTATTAGGCCTGACTGCTAAGCCTGAGATCATGAATTCGATTCACACCTACGACAAATGACTGTGTGATGAGCACTGTGTTTTGTTTTGTTTATGGGTAAAGGTAGTAAAGTCACGCCTATTTCAGCACGAGTAGGCCGGTTCGAACGGAGCAGTACTACCCTCGAACAGAAGACCCTCGTAAAATTACAGCATTTTTACTGTCGTATTTCGCTAGTGAGTGTCAGACTGGAGGGCGAATGATGCAAAAGCATCTCACTAGACCGACATAGCGCGTGGATCACCATACTACATTGTCTGCATGCACAATGAGAATGGTGTTCACTACTCTTGGATGCTACTCATGCTTTTCATCAGGCAGAGTAGTGATTTTGGCAGCCATAAATATAGAAAATGAAAACACATTACTTTTTTACCATATCCATAAAAAAAAGAACTTTTTTTTTATTTCTAAGTTATCTTCCGAGCCTTTATTCCCAAGTTTTTAAGGGTCGACTACTAGTTCAACCGGTTTTACCTGAATTTCAGTTTTTCCACGGAGCGACTGGCATCGAACCTCCTCAACCCTTTACTAGGGGAGAATTGAAATTCGAAGATTGAACTAGTTGCCAGTATATTTGAGGGCATTGACTTCCCAATAACGATTGCCATAGATGTTCATGACAACCGGGACCGACGGCTTTACGTGCTCTCCGAGGCACGGGCGATGATCACCGCCACACTTCCAAACTCCAGGCTGCTATTAGGGTATTTCCTAAGAAAAAACACTTTTTGGCCCGACCCGGGATTTGAACCCGAGACCTCTTGATTAGCAGTCGCATACGCTAACCACTAGACCAACGAGGCAGTTATTTCTATGTATTTCCTATTATTTAGGCTAGAACTAGACTGCTGTTTGTAACATGTGTGAGAATAATATTATTAACCTTCGATTGGACTAAAACTGAGTGTCACATGAGATCGAACATAAATCTATCGAATAACTAATAGGTGTAACTAGGTGTATAAGATTAATCACAGACCTAAGGGCAAGTCTACCAGTACAGGAGAGAACAGGAACTATGGACAACAATTACTGGATATATGATGCATGGTGTCGGGGACCGGCCTCGGGCGGACATTCGTCTTTTGAGTGGTCCAAGTTGCAAACTTTTGGTGAATTGGTACCTTTAGAATAATAGCTTCTAAGTGTAGTACTTTGTTTATTGATCAGATATGTAAATTAATTAATGCACAAATAAATGGTGTTAACATTTAGCTTAATTACGCTGTATTAAACACTAGCTTCTGCCCATGACTCTACTCGCGTGGACACCGGTGATCGCGATAAAAGATATAATTCAAGGTTCTCCTTGCCAAACTTCATTAAAATATGAGATCTAGTTTAGCTGTAAAAGCGTAGAAGGCAGACCAACAGAGTTTTTTTCGTTTCATAACATTAATATAATGGACTTAATGATTTTAGCGATCTATGATTTTCTATGTCGTTCAAAATGTGCAAACTTTTTAAAAACTTTTAATTGTATTATGGTATTTTTTTTTTTGGTTTTTTTTTTTTTTAAAAGACAACTCCCGCATTAGGAATATAAATTCCTGTGTCGCGGGGGGCTTTACAAACATACATGAAACGGACACAAATAACACCCAGACTCAGAACAACAAATTGTGAATCACACAAAGTGTTATCCTACGTGGGATTTGAACCCACGACACTTGGCGCAGTAGGGAGCGGTGTGGCGACCGCTTAAGCCACTAGGCCAACCGTGCAGTCAAAAATTATGTACCAGGATAATTTAACTAGGTTTCTAATTAAGCAATATTTCCATCTCCATCCCGAATTTCCTTTAGCAATAAAGATTGGGTATAACAAGTAGATAAGTCAAAAAGGTAAAGTGACCATTACGCATTTCGACGCAGAACAAAAAGAAAGAAATTGTGGTTAAAATAATCTGTTTAAAATTAATTTAATTGAACATGCTTTGTTTTCCTTATCCACCTGAACAATGTTCGCTGTTGGACATAGGTCGCAGTGGGCGTCCTGCAGGTCATCGAATTACCTTGTGAGGGCCTACCCACGCTACGTATACATGTTCGTCTAACATGCTTCGCTATGCTCATATCTTAGACCATCATTGTCAAGTGACTATAACTTAGTGAATTATGATACATTTCTGGTATGTCAAGCTGTTAATAAAGTCTATTAAGTTCAATATATTCTAATAAATACCTATTTAACGTTAGCTTTTATTACTTTGTTCATATTATATATTTTATAGGTATTTTGAATTCAGTTTCAGGCATCAGCTTTATCATTCTCAATGTCGTAATAATGTTATTTCAAGCAGTTTTACCTGAATAAAAGTTTATCTACGGAGTAACCGGCATCGGACTTCTGCAACTATAAGAGCAAAATAGACTTTCAGTATATTTGATGTCACTGACTTCCAAATGGCCAAGCCTAAATTCCATACTCTGGGCTGTATCCACACCCTTTAGGCCCAACCGGGGAATCGAGCCCAGGACCTGATGATTGGCAGTCGCTTACACTAACCGATGCACCAACGAGGCAGTCATTTTATTCTTAATATGACCAATTAATAGGTTGTCAAAAAAAACATGTCCATTTTATAAAGCGTATGTTTATTTGAAATCGTAGAAGTTATCCTGTATAGCGAGGGACATTTCTAACGTCGAAACGAACACAAAGAACACCTAGACTTATAACAATAATGTAATAAACTCGTGAAGCTTAAAGCATCACGCTTTATATCCAGTCACATATTGTTTTTATTGATTCAAGCAACGAACAGAAAGATCAGCTAAATGTTCATCATCATCATCAACAGCCTTGAACAGTCCACTGCTGGACATAGGCCTCTCCTTATAAAGGAGGTTTTGGCCTGCTATACCACGCTGGCCAGACGGGTTGGTATAGGGTTGGTTTCAAGTTTTCCTTCTTTTTGCATTGGTATTGTCTTGCTTAGTTTATCCCTTAGTCGCCTTTTACGACACCCGCGGGATGAATAGGGCTGGTGACACTCTGTATTCTTAATCCGTCACCACATGGACAAAATGTTCAGTACACAATAATCAAACCCAGTTTTAATAATCATTAAAAGGAGAACCAAATAGATAGTTGTATATGAAACCTGCATGTAATTTTGATTTGTTTAAATGAAGTCTATTGTCACTTCATATCAATAGCATTACAAAACTTAATAAGATCAAATCAAAAGCCATGAGCGTAACATATTACTTTTTAATTAATGTTTCAATTGATTTGATAATGTTACAACACACTTTTGGGCTACATACATGTAAACGTATATATTATAGTTTACATAGGTAATGTTATTGATAAGTGGTTCGGTCGTTTGACCAACAGTTTGTAGCTAACTGTTTGTAAGTTTTTCTCAGTTAACTGTTGTCTAAAACTTTGAAATAATTATTCAGAAACAAAAAACCCGACTGCTTAAAAGCATTGAACTGAAAATAATAAAACAAGTATCACAATATCTATATGAAAATCGACTAACTAATGCATTGTTTTATAAGCTTACTAAACACTTTATGGTGCCGTATGCTGTAAGAAACAATTTTCGTAGTTCTTTCTTTGCTCATAGATAACAAACTATTGTTTATCAACGCCTATACATATGCCCATTTGGTTGACTGTCATTACATTGTATTACTTTTCCATAGAAAAATGGTATTGAAGCATTATACAGTAGTCTACAGATGGATAAAGCCTGCAAAACAATACAATTCGCTTGCAAATTATTGGCTCAGTTAGAAGTTTTCCTTACAACATTCATATCAAAAGATACTGCCTTCGGGTGCGACCACTATTTGTAAACAATGTTTTAATTGAATATAATGCAATTAAATCGGCCTTGAGAATATGAGAAAGTTATTATTATTACTACTGGCTTTGTAGGTACATGAGTGGCACGACTTAACGGTAGTTATTAGAGACTAAAGGGAACATACATACACATACAATAACATATACATTGTAGATTGAATCTTGATGGCTATTGTAAGAGTTAAGTAGTGAATAGCCTTCTATGGGTACATTGTAATAACAGAGTCGACTGTGTGTGTAACTTTTTTTTATGTCGCATATGCGGTAAATAATGATTTTCTTCTGATTATAATTATGTGTTTACAGAAATATTAGGCTTGAAATATATATAATATCTACTCCAATAACTTGTCAAACTAACTGTATATCTAACTATATCAAACAAGTATTAACTGCCTCGTTGGTCTGGTGACTACGAGTACTATAATTCGATTGCTGATCGAGAGGTTTTGGGTTCGATTCCCGGATTCGGTCATTGTTGTTTGCATTTCATAACTAGTAATTCCTAATAGCCTAGTCTGACTTGGCTAGTTCTTATATACATCATCAGTCTCATTGTTTCAAAATGTTCGTGTAATATTCCACAAGGCACTATTCAGCAGTTCTGTTAGCTAGAACTTGGTTTGACACGCTACCGTTGAGTGCAAATATATTTATTTATGAATTGGTTAACCAATAGTTATTACACTAAAACATTCGTGAATACATTGAATACAGTGTAATAGAACCCAAAACCAGTCTTAATTTAAGTGTACAGTTCAATGTACATAGCTAAACACTACATGCACATATTCAAAAACAACTTTATACAGAATTTGTCCAAAAAGAATTTGTAAAAATATGTGGGTACATTGGTAGCTATCCCTATTAGGGACATCAATCAGTACATGGTTGATCTGGACTCAGCCCTAGGAGAGTTGGAACCTAAAACTTCGAAAAAGGTGGTGTGCTGGAATATTTATGAGGTATATTTAATTTAAATTTGAGTATATGTTCGAAGGCAATAATATCGAGAATAACATTTTCTAATTAATTTAATTTTACTAAACAATAAATTTAAAACAGAATAAACGTAGAATAAATTAACCACGTAGAACGAATTACAATTACTCATTTTAAACCACAATAAATAACTAACTGGCAATAGTGGCAATACAATCAATAGCATATAAATAAGTTAAATAGGTTCGAACCGAGTCTTTAACAAGCTTAGTTGAACGTATGCAGATAGGATCGCTTTCGTTCTAGGCACATTGTATTGTAACAATAAGATCTTGTCATACACGTGTGTCGAACTGGGGCGTATTATCGACTGCCTTCGATATTTCGATATTTACTATCACTTTGTAATGTCAGGTGTAATATGTTCGTGATTCTGTTTATTGCTAAATTTATTAAAAGGCACGAGAAATGACGTGTAAATGGTGATTGTATGAGTTTTGATGTGTTCCTATGCATAGTGTATTCTTACTTTTTCCCACCCCATCACTAAAACGTAATAAGTATAGAATGACAAAAGTTACTACTTTTTTACTTTTTTACCCTATAACTTTTTCAAGGTATAGAAAAATGGGTAGGATAGAAAACGATAAATAGATAATAAATGTGATTTGTGTATGATTTTTTCTCTGCAGCGAACCAATGGATTTAGAGGATATTTATTTATTTTTATACATTACTATGTGTATTTATTAAATTATGTGATATATTATTATGTGTATTAATAAAATTATTATTCCGCATAAAACACTATTTATTGTATAAATAAATTTGTTAAAATTCTGCAAAAAGATCTAATTACTGTTACAGTTTATTTTAATCGATGTGTAACAGAGATTTAGCCTCATTATCAGCTGTCTTAATTCGCTAGAGTTTATCCAGAACTTCCTGAACCCCATAATAACCCGGTTATTGTTGCAGCTTAATAAAAAATCGCGGGTAACGCTGCGGTTCAAAGCTGGTTTAAATATAAAGTACCTTACTCTATTTACTCCTTAAATCATCATTTATGGTTCATTGAAATTACCGTCGAAATCGATCTATCGATATCGATCGTTGCTAATCTAAAATTTGATGTGAGTACCGTATAAACTTTTATAAAAATTGAGTAAAAAGCTGTTAATTGTAAATTGCAAACAAATACTTAAATTTTATTTGGTTTAGCGAATCACCTTCAACTTGCATGCAGATAAAAGATATGTTTTTTTAAGATTATCAGTTTTATTGAGTATATAAAATTATATGTCACGAAGTCCAGAATAGACCCGCTAGAAACAATGTCCTTCGCAGCCCCAGCCCGTTGAAGCTATCGCTAATTGCGATCGAGTGTCATTTTACGGCTACGCATTAGTGTTATTGCGTTTGCAAAGCTATCTAGTATGGCTGATCTCACAAATGTGCGAATGTGCATTGTTGTGTTAATGCAAACTGTCCAATTAGAATGATTAAGTTACGTGAACATATAGGCAGAAAATGTCGTATCAAGAAAATTTTGCAAAATTTACTTTAGTTAAATAATAAGAAAAAATAACTAGTAGAAAAAAAATCGACTAGTTTGTCTCATTACGTGAGGTTTAGGTAGAAGAAAATCCTATCTGTTATGGATTTTTGAAGTGGTTTTTGGCTCTTGTGTAAAGTTGAATATTTCGCGATACGACATTTCCTATTTCTGCCGTCGATAGGTTATGGGTAGTTTCTCATTTATTCTAGTCCATTTTAAATAGCTAATTTGATATGTTAACTTTCGTGTAGGGTAAATATGAATATATCGTGTAGGGTAAATATCTACTCCCAATTTAGTTTACATTTTAGTTGCCAACTATGAGCATGTTATTAACAAAACTTATGTTACTAGCGCCGTAAGAAAATAAGCAATTCCTACGTGGGGCAATCTGAAAAGAACTTCCAAAGTCCTTTTAACATAAAATGCATACAAAAAGAGCATGGATGATGCTTTAACACACGAACAACTTTATAGGTATTCGCAATACGACTAACTTATATTTAACGCCTCTTTACATATTTACCAACAATACAATGTATATAGAAACCTACAAAACATACAATTTAGAACCCTATTCCTTTCGATAAAGGGAGGATATAATTTTACATAAAAGGATAATTTATCTTGGTCGAGTTATAGTATTGAACGTAAAACTTATGTGAAGCATACTTGAAAAGTTTTATGGGGCTTTAAGTTTCCATTTAAGAAACTGCAAAGTGAAATTTCATCTAAAAAGGTATATTTTCTTGTGTAAGAATATTAATATCAAAGTAAAATGTTAGTGGCACTTCAATCTATTCTCTTACTTAAGACGTTTTTAAAGATTTTATTCCATAGTCATGATCTCTAAACGTGTTAAATTTTGTAGTCAAAACTTATTATGCGTTGGTTTTTTTTATATATTAATTTTAGTATTTTTATACAATATAAAAATAAAAATATAATAGTATAATATAAAAGTAAAAGTATATAATATAAAAGTAATATAAATAAATAAATAAATATTTTTGGACATCTTACACACAATATCATCATCTAGTCCCAAAGTAAGCAGATCTTGTGTTATGGGTACTAAACAACTGATATAAATACATAAACATACTTTTTTTTGTAAATATATACATATTATACATAGAAAAACACCCAGACTCCGAACCAAATATTTGTGGATCGCACAAATATTGTAAATATATAATAAAAGTAATATAAAAATACAATATAAAAGTAAAATATATGGAGATATGTGGTCATGTATCTAGTACTCTAGACTGCTTCGTTGATCTAGCCGTTAGCTTAAGTGACTGACGATCGAGATCGAGAGGTGTCGATTTCGATTCAAAAGTCAGACTAAATGCTTTTTATAGACTAAAACCTTTTAATATCAATCGTCCAGTATTTATCGTACAAGCTTTGTTTTGTATGGGACTAGATGGCGTTGTGTGTCAGATGTCCGAATTTATATTTTATTTAATAAATATTTTCAACGTTGTAGATAATGTAGGTACATCGGCCTCAGATATTGTTGGTCCAGAACAAATAGTGGCTGCACAGCGGTCGTTTCCCACAGGCTGCGCCGGCGCACATTTATGTATCACGTACGGACACGCGTGCGAGCACTCGATTGTAGTACTAGACATCTATAAGATATGGATTTTTATATTCAGCATTTAAGTGTACAGATAACGAATGTTAAAAATCTCACCAAAAACCTGCTAGACAAAGCGTGATTTAAGGTATTACAGGTACTACACATCATCTAGGCATCTGCAACATTCGTGTCATGTCAACATGAAATGACTTAAATAAAAAAACGAATGAAACGCTTAAAGAGTAGCCTTGTGAGTATAAAATTTTATGGTCTGACTTCACAATATCATATCATTCTACTTTTTGCACGTAATGTCCTTAACTATTGTAAAGCAAAGATGAATGCTATCATATTTAATCCTTATCTAATCTTCTGCCACCTATCTGGTATATTCAAGTGTAATATAACACTATGATGCATGTAAGAAAGCATCTCATAAACACCCTACGTAATCCACAATTAATACGGCAGTGTTCCCGTACCTTCTAACCGTTCCTAAATCAGTATCGATCTACAATAGATCCCTCTTGCGGCCGGCGGCGCACGACCGTGCGCACGATTCAGATTAATCTATCGAAAATCGTTTTACAACATATTATTTATAGAGCGCATGCGCCGGCAATGATCATCAGTCCGTGTGCGTAGTGATGCGCTGCGACGCATTCCCCGCGCAACAGCCAATTGTCGATGCGGAAATATCGACAAGACGTTATCGATATCATTGATCATATCTCTATATGTGAGTGGAGAGTGCTCGTTTGAGTTTAGAATTATGCAAAGTCATGTTACGTATGCGAAATTCTCAATTAGAATAGCATTGGTATTCGTGTACATATACAAGTTTATCGATTACACGTCACATTTGAAATGTTTTGAGTAAGGTTTGATAAGAATTTAGTAAACTATTGCACTAATACACATTTTTTTTTTACTCTTTTTACTCGCAAACCTCATGTTTTGTAGAAAAATAATACTGCTAAAACTTTATCAACCGTAAACTGTCAGAAATTAGACATATTTTTCATTAGGCTAAACTACAAGTCAAGTTCATAATCACAAATGGAAATATCATAGGCTGGCAGACTCCTTAATCTACATTTTCAATAGCTAACAGTCGTCCTCTCGGATCTTAACATTTTACCTAGCATAATTTGACTTCGTCTCGGACCCTAATATTTTACCTAGCATAATCTAATCAGGTGAAACCGGTTGAACTAGTACCCGAAAAAAAAACAAAAAAAACTGACTTCGTCTCGGATTTTACCATTTTAACTAGCATAAACTGTCTGGTTATTGATGACTTCCACTTTAATTAAGAATACTAACATATTCAATAGATTAATCTCAGATAATTTTGAAAGCATGAAAAAAAACCTATCCAATTAAGTTTGAGCTATTTTCATATATTTCTCAAGTAAAACAGTTCAACATTTTCATGAAAAGAGGAAATAAAGTGTGTTACTTATCTATTCAAGGTAAATAGAACTTTATTATTGAACCAATTAAATACATTTTAACTACACCGTTGTAAAATTTTATGTATTCAACATAAAACATTTTACAGCTTATATATTTCTTCAAACGTTCATTATGTCACATTTACCGTTAATCCGAGATTAAAATTCAAAAACCATTAAAAATTAACACCATCAAATCACGGGCTTTACTGTCAAAATCGGACGGTACCAAGTTGTACTTCATAACTCGTAAAAGTGAAGTGATGTCGTAAAAATAAAACCGAAAGCATTCTAACTGGAGTCAACAATTAACCCCGGCTGTAATGAAACTTCTGAACTAGCGCCTGCTACGACGTAGAATCGCGGAGCCTATTTTAAAGACATTGAATATTTAAGAGAGCTAATTGAAATGAGCGAGACAGTTTGGAGTGTCGCCAGGATAATTACCTAGCTCCTAAGATGAGATTTAACGTGCTACACTTAAATGGTTGGGATCCTTTTTTTTTAGGAAGTTTATTCCCGGATTATATTTTAATGAGAAAATTGCAATCATTATAAATTAAAATGGTTGACTTTGATTAAAATTGTGCAAAACTTTGCGCGATAGCTTTTATAATAACATCATTCTTAGTAACTCTTTTTACATATCGCTATTGTATATACATGTACCGTATTGGTATTTACAAACAAAACGACGATTGTAGTGTTATAAATACATATGTACACTCATGTTTTCACCTTCTTTTTTCAGGTTCCGTGGTTCACGACTCGGTACCCTGATAGATTCGTCATGTCCATCCGTCCGTCCATCTTCAACTTGCTATTTGCATGGATATGAGTTGTGATTACGTCCACAAAGTTTTACAATAAAATTACCAAAAATATTTTTACCTGGGGTACCTCCTCTACACGTAAAGTGGGGATGTTTTTTTTTTCTCGCGTCTATGGTAGATCGTATGGGATATCATTAGAAAGGTCCTTTAAAATACTGAGAGGTTGCCAAGATATATTTTTTATTAAGATATCCGTTTGCGAGTTATTTAACTTTAAAGCGCTTTTTTGTTAAATAGGGCGTCCTAAAGGGCTAAACAAAAGGGGGCGCCCCTTTAAAAGCTAAACGGCTGGTTCAACAAATCTGAAACTATAATCTTAAAGGCAAACTATAAAGGGTTTAAATTACTTTATTCATTCATGAATATAGTGTTCTAACTTGCAGCGCAAACTTCGTACAAAATTAACGAAATTATAAGTAAAGTTATCTATTTATCATGTGTGACTACGGAACCCTATTCTATGCGTGGCCTGACACGCATTTGGTCAATTTTTTTATCATGTTGTTATCAGCAGTTGTTGTTGTTTTTTAGCATCAAAAACCGTAGCCAGTCTAAAAATATTTAATGCAAATATCGTACATATTTTCACATACATGTAGCGAATAGTTCTTAATTTAAACTTAAAAGCAATTATTGTACAAATGTATATTATATAATTAAGTTAATTCAACAAATGATTGGGTATTCACCAACAACCCATAACGTCCCACTGCTGGGCTTGGGTCTCCTCTCAGGAGATAGTAAAGGCCATACGTCACCAAGCTGGCAGAGTGCGGGTCGGAAACTTTTGTTCTGATTATTTTCTTACTGTATGTCTATCCGTCCAGATAGCTTTCTGAATAACACGTTGATTAACTAGATTCTCAATTTCAAATCCATTTTAATAGGAAGGCTGAGTTATGTCTACGATTTTTTTAAACAAGTTTACTTACCTATTAATCAACGCGTTCAAACAATAAATTATATTTTGAATTTTGAACGCGTTGAAGTATGAATTTCATATGACCAAGGAGTTACTTTTATAATATTAATATTGGGTGTTCTTCTATGTATAATAAGTATGTATTTACAAAAAAAAAGTATGTTTATGTATTTCCACAAGTTGGTTAGTACCCATAATACAAGCTCTGCTTAGTTTGTGATGACGTTGACCGAAATATTTATTATTATTATTTATTTATCCATTAACCGATTTGAATTTCACCAATTATAATGTACTAACTTTCGCCCGGTTTTTGAGTTTATCGCGAATAGAAAGACAGACAGACGCGGTTGAAGACTTTATTTTATAACAAATAGCTATATATGTATACATATATTTATATAAGCTGAGTTCCGCTGTGTTATGTTATCGTAGTTTAAGAAAAAAATAACCGAAGTTACTCTTTATATCACATACTATCTGCTATCAAAATTTTTAAAAATTGCTTGATGTAAGTTTCGTATATATATTTACATGCATTTAGTAAAAAACTGTTCATTAGATATTAAAAACAGACACTTCAATTTAATTTATTTATATAGATGTATCGATAAACGTAGAAAAATATATATCTTCATGTTTTATCGATATCGATACTTTCCCCGCCTTCACCTGTGTGATGTCGAAGGTTGTCGATTCGTGCCGTCCGTGTGCGACCTCTCTTCCGGTGTCCAACACTGAGACGCTAATGGACGCTTATTTGTACGTGAATTCACATTCAACCGATTACCTTGTTTGCTTACAAATTGCAAGGGTACAATTATGCTGATTCCGTAGGGATACGGCCGCATGCGTTTGTTCAACAAACCGCTATTTTTCTCCTCATTTTGTTCTTTTTTTCCATAGGGGAAATTCCCGATGTATATTGGCGTGAAAAAGTTTATTGTTTTGGAATTTGTCGATGTTGTTATGACGTTTTATGTTATGGATGTTCGCACATGTAAAGGCACGTGAAAACTTAGCTTGATTTTTCAGACTATGATATGAGTCGCAAATAGAAACTTTCTGTACATCTTTACAAATGTTTAGTGTATTGAAACTTTCTGTACATCTTTACAAATGTTTAGTGTATTGAAACTTTCTGTACATCTTTACAAATGTTTAGTGTATTGAAACTTTCTGTACATCTTTACAAATGTTTAGTGTATTGAAACTTTCTGTACATCTTTACAAATGTTTAGTGTATTGAAACTTTCTGTACATCTTTACAAATCAATAAAATTTATATGTTTGATGTTTGTAATATCAACAGTTTTTGCAAAATTTACTTTGCTTAAATTAGGTACTTTTTTTTTTTTTTATAGACAACTCCCGCATTAGGAATATAAATTTCTGTGTCGCGGGGGATTTTACAAACATACATGAAACGGACACAAAAAACACCCAGACTCAGAACAACAAATTGTGAATCACACAAAGTGTTATCCTACGTGGGATTTGAACCCACGACACTTGGCGCAGTAGGTTGCGGTGTGGCGACCGCTTAAGCCACTAGGCCAACCGTGCAGTCAAAAGGAAATTTAAAGAAAGAAATTCTGTTTGTTCGTTTGTCTGTTTATTCCGATAAATCTCAAGTACATCTGGACCGATTTTGACATAACTTGATGAGTAACTGAGGCTAATTTTATACCAGCTTCATTCCGCAATGTTATGCGTGCTTTATAACAATAACCGGGGGTCATAGAGCGGGAATACGCTAGTATAGTAAATAAATGATGTCTTTACAATGAAGATAGAGATGACAAACTAGTGAATTGAGTCCTCAATAAAGTATTCTTCTTCTTCCTAGCCTTATTCTTATTTAGAGTCGGCTACTAGTTCAACCGGTTTTACCTGAATATCAGTTTTTACACGGAGCGACTGGCATCGGACCTCTGCAACCCTAAGGGAGAACTGAAATTCGAAAGTTGAACTAGTTGTCAGTCAATTTGAAGGCACTCACTTCCCAATAACAATGGCCATAGATGTTCATGAAAGTACCCCGTAACGGATTAAGGACTCAATTCCTGTGAACATTTCCATTGCTGGAGTCTTAGTAACAAGGACCCGTTCTTACCTTATCGATACGGAACCCTAAAAATTCAGACATAGGATTTCTAAAGAACAAAATATTAGTCTCCGCTAGTAGGGACAGTATTCATTCATATAATCTACAGATCCAGTACCTTGTAAGTTCATGTTAATCCCAAACTACGTATTAGAATATCTAATCTAATAATAGGCAACGATACCTGTAGCACCAACACCGTCATATCGACATTCAAACTTAGATCAAGCTTTATCGCATGATAAATCCATGTTTACGAGTATGTACATTAAATTCTCATAACTTGTATTGCAACAGCAACTCAAGCAACACAGTATAAATCTTTCCCAAGTACAACTTATTCTCGATCCCCTTTCAAGTCGATACGGACATTCAAACATACAAATCGAGTGTAAGGCCATAATTGTTAATTTCAAGCAAAATGCCCGCAATAGCTTTCAAGTCGAACTAACTAACGATCCTATTGCTAGATGCCTATCGGGTTTCTGGACATAGTACCTGGGAGGTTGCACCTTATAGTTAAACGCCGATTAAACTAACTAGAAGATAATGAAAATGACATTTACTCCTTCGTATAAAAAATATGAATAAAAATAGATGAAATTAAGGACGAAATATAGTATTATCCAAGGAACTTAGGAAGAAGCGGCACAAGAGTCGTATATGTATTTTTTTAACATTAAACAACTTCCCCAATTAGTGTTGTGTTGCGGGATACTTTACAAACATATATGAAATAGACACATAGAACACCCAGACTTAGAAGAACAGTTTTTGGGTCACACAAAGTGTTGTCGCACGTAGCATTTGAGTCCTGGACACATGGCGTAGTAGAAAGCAGCGCGGTGACAGGTGACAGCTTAAACCACTAGGCCCATCGTGCAGACAATTTTATATGAGAAGTTAAATCGTTTGTTTCTAACAATATTCAAAAGAATATTGTTAGAAACAAGTGTTTTTGTGTTTTTAGTGTTTTTTTTTTTATAATTAAGCCTACCAAAGTGACTCTACTCTGCCTGATGGAAAGCATGTATGCATGAATGGAGTAAAATTACCATTCTCATTGTGAATACAGACAATGCAGCATGGCGGCCTCACGCATACCAACGAAATACGACGGCAGGAATGCTGTGATTTTAGGTTGGCCTTCTGTTTGATGGTAGTTCTGCCCTGGTCGAGCCGGCGCTTTCATGCTGACGTCAGCGTAACTCTACTACCATGAATAATCACTTTGAATTATAACTTTATCTCACTTTTTTACAATAAAACATCATCCCCTGGAACAACTCAGCTTCATTGACTTCTCTGACTACACTCATAACCGACAATGAGTTAAAAAAGGATTTATAAGTTTCATGGAGTACATTAATCGTTTTGCATCCTAGGTACTATTTTAAACAAAACTCCTTATTTCCTTTTACCAGCAAATATAATATTTAGATAAAACGTCTTATTTTGTTAACACCACACATTTTCAAAATTTGCTAGATCAACTGAAACTAGCCTTTTAGAAATGAATTGAATTCACATTTCTCGCAAAAGTCCTTTCACAAATCTGAATACTAAATCGTCAACATAAAATTTAAATACGGAACATAGTGCAACTGACCTCAAAGAATGCGAGTACATAATGCATGCGTGCACGCCGCGACGCGCACAGATCGATGGATCGTATCGATGCTCACAAAGGATCGAGTCGTGATCTCGATTGCGTTACGTTTGAAAGTTTCGCCGTTTATGTAAACCCTAGTTTTATTTTATTGCGTGGGGCATACGCTGTGATATTGTTGGACGTTTTTGTGACCGTGTGGGGTCTACCAACCGAGTCGTCAAGAAATTGTAAGCTAAATATAAACTTAAATTTATTGTCATTCATATGTTTAAAGGTTGATGTACTGCCTCTTTAGTGTAGCGGTTAGCATTTAGATTGTTATGCTCGAAACCCGGGTCTAGCCGTAAGTGTTTTTAGTTTCTTACAAGAAAATTTTAATAATAGCCCGGTATATTCAAGTTAGACGGTTTTTCATGCCCATGCCTCGGAAAACCAGTCAAACTTTCGGTCTTTGTGGTCATGAACATCTTTGGCAATCGGTATCGTAAACATTTCTTCCTTGAATTCATTCAGTCGTTCAAGACTTTTGAGGGCTTGAACGACAGACTTCGACGAGACTGACGTCAGATTTACGTACGTTCATTTGCAATAGACTGAAGTTTAATCTTTAAGGCGAGTAGGTTTCCCATCGACTAGGAGAGACACCTACTCAATATATCTATAATTGGTTAATATAAACTGTATTTTCTAGACATGAAAATGACTGCACGGTTGGCCTAGTGGTTTAAGCGGTCGCCACGCCGCTCTCTACTGCGCCAAGTGTCGTGGGTTCGAATCCCACGCGGGATAACACTTTGTGTGATTCACAAATTGTTGTTCTGAGTCTGGGTGTTCTTTGTGTCCGTTTCATGTATGTTTGTAAAGTCCCCCGCGACACAGGAATTCATATTCCTAATGCGGGAGTTGTCTTTTAAAGGAAGGAAGAATGAAAATACTGTTTATTTGAATCACCGGTTATTTGCTTAACTATCAGCAGGATATTTAAAAATTTTAAATTTCATTTATACGATATTGATACCTCAATAAAAGCGCTGTATCATGCGTGTTAGGATTAAACTTGTGATTCAAATAAAACAAGAAATCAAGTGTTACTAGACCAAATTCATCAGCTTGGGAACCGATCTATGAAAATCCGTATCCGTGACGGACCCACTCGAGTGTGAACAGTGTGTTAAATGTAAAGAACCCTAAAAAAAGTCAAGTTTTGACATCATTTCACGTCGATCAAGCGAGCCGATGAATAACTCGGTCCAACGAAAGAAAAAAACCTACGTTCTGAATGCGACTCATTTTATGAATGAAATAAGATTTTTTCTTACGGAACCGCGACAAATATGTGCTTTCCTTTCTCGGCCGTCTGTGGCGACGTGCATTCATTTTCGATTACTTTTTTAATTCCATTTTGATCTATCAGACTTTTGCTAACATTGTAAAATAAGCCCTATGATTGATAGACTTCGGTCTAAAATATCGAATGTTGTAAATTTTATAACCGCATATCGTAGGTTTCTTTGAGAAGTAAGTCCGTCGCAGCAACTGCTTCAATGTAACGCTCGGTACACAGATGCGGTCTGAGTAACGAGATTTTATTTGTAGCAAGTGATTTATTAGTGGGATTAAAGATTTTGTGGGATATCGAAGTCAAAGTTGTTTGAGAATATTGAAGTAGTTCTAAATGAAAAGTTTCGATTTATTTACATGAAATAGTAATATATTTGCTTTATTCCAATTCTATATTTCTAATGGTATTGATTCTTTATAATTTTAACAAAAAGGAACCGACTTCAATGAATTCCGAGTACCCAAATCGCGACATTGTGCCTATGATATTTGAGGAGTTCCCTTGATTTCCTTGGGATCCCATCATCAGATCTCGATATGGTGACGATGGGACCACCTGTAAGCTACGCCCATTCCAATGCAAAAATAATTTTTAAAATCGTTTCATAAACGATGAAATTATCGCTGAACATACATAAAAATAAAAAAAATAAAAAGATTTCGACGAATTGAGAACCTCCTCCTTTTTTTTAAGTCCGTTAAAAACTGATTGGCAAACTTAATTAAATCATATTTGTCTAATCGGTTGAGCTGCAATACACTGGGTACCATCAATTTCAATAAAGAAACGAAGTAACTTATTTTAAAATTATCGTTTTTTGAATTTTTCGAAACATAACTTTATAGTTTTTACACCTAAATGACACTCAAAAGCTGAGACAATATGATACACAGCATGAAATAAATAACTACAAAACCTGACACCTTTAATCAATAACACCCAACACTCATTTCTAAGAGTAAACACTCTTGACTTCCATTGAAATAAAAACTAAACAGCTAGTAAGTACAACTAGTAGAAAAGCATTGTGACAAAAATCTGTTTTCTACATACACAATGCATGCAGTCCACTGGTTCCATCAGTGCAAGTTATTAGATCTTTTATGCATTTCTTTTTATTCATTTTATTGCAAACAATGTATTGAATGAGTTCTTTGGGAAAGTAATGAATTAGAAAATACTGTTATATAAAATCAGAATGATTGATGATTTGTTTGTGGTTTCAATTTAATAAAACCATCGTTTCTAACGGTCCGTTTACGACCTTACCGCTGTGAGCGGCAGCTAAGAGCGAAACGCCGAGCGGTAATATTAAAAAATATAAAAATGTACGAGGCACGCCACGAGTCGCCGCTCATAGCGAAAAAGCTAGCGGTTTTTGCCGAGCGAATTGCTACAGCGGCGAGCGGTATGGAGAGCGGTAGGAACAAAGGCACAAGTTAGTATGTGCGACGCCACGAAACAGAGCGGCGTGGACAGCGGTGCAGGAGTGAGGGACTCAGCGGCGTTAATAAAAACAAAAAAATTTAGACGATTTTATGGCGGTAATGGATACCGAGGCTTTTATAACAGAAATTTTAAATAGACCGCCTATATGGATGTCAAAATATCCCCAACATAAATATAAAAAGGTTGTGGGAAGAAATTAAACGGGGTGCTGCTGGCTAGAAAACCTCCACGTGGTGCACCCTGGGCGCTGGCGATAGCACTGTTCCTCCTCATTTCCTCCGCGTTATCTGGAGGGGAGGATTATCGCCAGTGGCTAATATTCTAGCTGGAGAGGAGCCATCATCGGCTCTCGGGCAAGGCCTGGTCCAGCAGGGCGGGCGTTTCCGCCGGTTCCCCTGCTGGCTCTTCGCTCTTCGGAGCAAGGAGGAGGTTAACCTCGTTAAAAAACCGAAGGTGGGACCCTTCATGGGTCGGAGTTTCTCCCGCTGGAAGCGGTGGAGAAAGGAGGGCGGGCTCGGCGTGTACTCACACTACCACCGAGCAGGCAGGGGGACGTAGTCCTCCTGCCACCGTCGGCATAGCGTAATCCCGGCTCTGTCCGGGGACGTGGGTCTTGGCTTAACCGCCCGGACCGCGAGGAAGAAAACCTCTATAAAAAATTACCCCGAATCCCAAGTTCTGGTGCGTGGCCAGGGGATGCATGGCTGATGGGAAGTTCAGTTGCGAGCGCACCCCAAGCCGAGGTACCTGCGGACCCCTCGGCTGGGTTAAAAATTTACGCTTGCCCGGGTATTGGGGGATCTCTGCCCGGGTCGACTTTTATTTCTCCCCCACTCGTGGGCTTAAATATGGAAAACAAATCTAAAATACAAATAGAAAACGAAAACGGAACGGAAAAACAAAAACAAAACGAAACGGCATTAAATACGGACACTGAAACGAAGAGAGGGAAGGCGATGAAGAAGGGCATCCTGAAGGGGAGCTCTTCTGGAGCGGACGTCTCGGCGTCGGAGGAGGCTGTGGTGGCACTCGGGCCGCCCACCTCGGTGGGGCTCCCAGCAGTCAAACGGACTACTGGGAGCCAAAGAAGAGGAAGAGATGGTCGCTTCGAGCGTGAACGCTCCAAGTCGGCGGTGGCGGGCAGGAGCGATGGTGCGCGGCCGGAGCCAATGGAGACGGAGATGCGGGCGGGCGATAGCCTCAAGCGTCTGCACTCCAAGGAGGTGGACAGCGACGCAGAGACGCCAGTCGCGAAGGCTGTCCGAATTGACGGGTCGGCAGCCCCTCTCTCGCTGCCAACGGACTCCGTGTTCTCGAATGCGGAGTCCCGCAGGAGGAGGCGACTAGACAACGAAGTCGCAGCGGAGGAGGAGATCGCCGATCTCCTGCTAAAGATTCGGGAGCCGGTGGAGGGGGAACCCCCCAAAGCTCCCGTCTCAGTGCAGGAGAGGGCGAGTGCGGCGGTGGCCATTATTAATAAAGTGGCCATCAAGTCCGTAAACCTGAAGGGCGTATTTGTCAAGGCCCTGAAGGACTCCTCCTCCGCCTTGTCGGAGGTTGTGGGGACCCTGTGCGGGGATATGGAGCGCCTCAAGGAGGCGAACTCCCGCCTGACGGCTCAGGTGACTGCGCTGAGTGCGCAGTTCGCCCAATTTCGGGCTCAGCGTGCTCAGCCGGTGGCCCCAGCCTCGCCTGGGTCGTCTCGGCCGGAAGCCCCGGCCCCGCACGGGCCGTCTCAGCCGGAGGCACCGGCCCCGCCCGGGCCGTCCAGGGCATCGGTACCGGCTCCACCCGGGCCGTCTGGGGCAGAGGTCCCGGCCCCGCCCGGTCCGTCTCGGGTGGAGGTCCCGGCCCCGCCTGCGCCGTCCCGGCTAGGGGCCCCTGCTGGCGGAGAGTTCCCTGACGCCATGCTGCGTCAGGCGCTCGACGCTATGACGCGAATGCTGGACGGGCGACTGGCCGGCCTGGAGGCGAGGCTTCCCCCCGCGCCGGTTGTCCGCCCCCCACTCGCGTCGCAGCGCCCCCAAGTTGCCGCTCCGCCCGCGCTTCCTCTGGTAGGAACTCGCGTGACCTACGCGGCGGCGACGTCGGCCCCGCCCCCCCCCCAAAACCAAAAGGGGCCCAAGAAGGGGGCTGGGAAACCGGCCCAGGCGCCGGCCAAGGCACCGGCCCAGGCGCCGGCCAAGGCGCCGGCCCAAGCGCCGGCCAAGAAGGGGCCTAAAACGGCACCAAGGAGTGGAGAGGAATTCCCCCCGCTCCCTACTCCTGCGCCTCCGACGGGTTCCTCAGGACCAGCCCCCTCAAACGAGGGTTGGCAGGTTGTGGGGACCTCAAAGAAGAGTAAGCAGCGGGCCAGAAAGCGGGCGAGAAAGGCCGCCCAAGACGCAGCCCAAGCCCCGCAGGCGCTGCCGGTGGCGGCAGCGGCCTCTAAAAAGAGGCCGCGGAAGCTACAGCCGCCCAAGACCGCGGCTGTAGTCGTCACCGTATCGCCGGAGGCGGCCAGTGGCGGGCTAACTTACGCGGCCCTCTTCAAAGGGGCCCGGCCCGGTCTCGCCGCTGAGTTCGGGGCCGCGGGGATGAGGCTGCGCCGCGCCCAGACGGGAGCTCGAGTATTCGAGTTCCCGGGGGCAGAGGGCGCGAAGACGGCCGACACTTTCGCCGAGAGGCTGCGGGAGGTGTTTGCCGCCCAGGACGGTGTCAGAGTCGCCAGGCCCACCAAATGCGCGGAACTGCGCATATCGGGTCTGGACGACTCCATCACGTCGGAGGATGTCCGCGATGCAGTCACGGAGAAGACTGGCTGCACCGCGGGCACCATCCGAGTCGGCACCGTCCGTCCGGGCCCGGGAGGCCTCGGCTCGGTGTGGGTCAGTTGTCCCGTGGCGTCGGCCAAAGTGTTGGCCGACGCGGGAAGCATGCTTGTCGGCTTCGTGAATGCCAGAATCACGGTTCTGGCCGCGAGGCCGATGAGGTGCTACAAGTGCCTTATCGCGGGACACACTCGCACCAAGTGCGAGAGCTGTTTCGACTGCAGCGAACTTTGTTTCCGCTGCGGTCGACCCGGGCACAAGGCGGCAGAGTGCTCTGCCGCCCCTCACTGCCCGATGTGTGCGGCGGGCAATAAGCCCGCCAACCACCAGATGGGGCAGGGGGGCTGCAAGCCTCCCCGCGCCTCTCGGCAGACTTCGGAGGCTAGCCCGGCGACCCAGGCTGCCTCCGACGTCAATCAGGCGACGTCGTCGTCGCCCATGGAGGGGGTTGTAGAGACGATCCAGTAATGGATCAAGTCTCCAACCTCCTGGTCCAGACGAACCTCAACCACTGTGCCGCGGCGCAGGATCTCTTCCTGCAAACCATGGCACAGTGGTCGATAGGTGTTGCCGTAGTCGCGGAGCCCTATTTTGTCCCTCCCCGTCCAAACTGGATGGGTGACTGGGACGGCTCCGTGGCAGTCGTCAGCTCCACGGCGGCTCATTCCCCGCCCTTGTCGCTAAAAGACAAGGGTACTGGATATGTTGCCGTCGAATGGGGGGGAATCACCATTTATGGTGTATATTTCTCCCCCAACCGGAGTCTGAGCGACTTCGAGGTCTTCCTCAACAACTTGGAGACCTCGATACGGCGATTGGGGTCTGGGCACGTCCTCGTGCTGGGGGACTTCAATGCAAAGTCCATTGCGTGGGGTTCCCCGGCGACGGACGCCAGGGGCGAAGCCGTCGTGGAATGGGCGGCGTCGGTGGGCCTCTGTTTGCTGAACAGAGGCGCCACCAACACGTGCGTGCGACAGCAGGGGGGGTCGATAGTGGACCTTTCGTTCGCTACCCCTGCAGTCGCCGCACGAGTAAGGAACTGGAGTGTCCTGGATGAGGTCGAGACGCTCTCGGATCACCTTTATATCCGATTCGAGCTCTCCCGGTCCCAGGACGCCAGTAGGGGTCACGCGGCGCGGCGTCCCTCCCGTTTTCCGCGGTGGGCTGTCGCCAAGCTGGACAGGGACCTACTAGAGGAGGCGGCCATTGTTTGCTCTTGGCTGTCTCCGCAGGCCCCGACCGAGGAGGTCGACGTGGGGGCTGGTCGCTTCGCCGATGCGTTAACGCTCATCTGTGATGCGGCCATGCCCCGCGTTCGTGGCCGTCGGCCTCCTCGGAAGGAGGTCTACTGGTGGTCCCAGGAGTTGGCGGACCTCCGTGCGGCTTGCGTACGTGCCCGGAGGTCCCACACCCGGAGTCGGCGACGTCACCGCGGGGGCGGTGAGGAGGTGGACCGGCTTCACGAGGAGTACCGAGCAGCTCGGGAAACTCTGAGGCTGGCCATCTGCCGCGCCAAAGACGCAAGTCGAGTGGAGATGCTGGAGAGTCTGGAGCGTGACCCCTGGGGTCGGCCCTACCGTGCGGTGCGCCAAAAGCTCCGCACACCGGGCCCCCCCCTTACGGAGACTCTCCAGCCCAGCTTCCTGCAGGAAGTGGTCGAGGGCCTATTCCCGCAGCGGGCGGAACACACACCCCCGTCGATGGCCCGTCGTGGTCGTCGTCGGGGCAGCGTGGGTGATGTTCCGCCCGTCAGGGAATCTGAGGTAGGGGCGGCTGTTCTACGGATTCGGTCCAAGAACACCGCCCCCGGGCCGGACGGGGTTCCAGCCCGAGTGATGGCCCGTGCCCTCGACTACATGTCGGACCACCTCAGGGGAGTGTTGGACGCTAGCCTGGCGTCCGGACGCTTCCCTGAGCGTTGGAAGTGCGGGAAGCTGGTATTGATCCAGAAGCATGGACGGCCTGCCGATTCGGTCGCGGCCTACAGGCCCATCGTGTTGCTGGACGAGGCGGGCAAGTTGTTTGAGAGGGTTCTCTCTGCCCGCATCGTCCGGCACCTCAGCGAGGTGGGGCCCGACCTGTCGGACGCCCAATTCGGTTTCCGAGAAGGGCGTTCGACGGTCGACGCGATTCTGCGCCTGAGGGCCGTGACCGAAGAGGCGGTGAGAGGCGGTGGAGTGCTGTTGGCGGTGTCATTGGACATCGCCAACGCCTTCAATAGTCTGCCATTCGGCTGCATCAGGGCCGCACTCCAATACCACGGAGTGCCAGGGTACCTGGGGCGGCTGGTGGCAGACTACTTAGAGGAGCGTACCGTCGAGTACGAGGACCGAGGTGGCGCCTTGAGACGCAGGGCCATGTCGTGCGGTGTTCCACAGGGGTCTGTCCTAGGACCACTCCTGTGGAACATGGGATACGACTGGGCCCTACGAGGGCGTCTCCCCCCCGGGCTGGGTGTAATCTGTTACGCAGACGACACCCTGGTCACGGCCCGGGGGGCAAACTTTGAGGAGGCGGCGCGCCTGGCCACCACGGGAGTCTCCCGGGTGGTCGGGCGCATCGAGGCGTTGGGTCTGCGGGTGGCCCTGGAGAAGACGGAGGCCCTATTATTTCATGGGCCCCGTCGCGGTCCGCCCGCCGGCGCCTCGATCGAGGTCAACTCGGTCCTCGTACCGGTCCGGGCCCAGATGAGGTACCTGGGTCTGGTCCTCGACGGTAGGTGGCTCTTCGACGAGCACTTCCGACAGCTTGGCCCTAAGTTGGTGGGCACTGCCTCCGCCCTAGGGCGACTTCTGCCCAATTTGGGCGGGGCAAGTGTCCCCACTAGGCAGCTGTACACGGGGGTTGTCCGGTCAATGGCACTTTACGGTGCACCGGTGTGGGCGGCGGCTCTGTCCGCCCAGAACAGGGCGCGCCTCTGGCGCCCCCAGCGGATACTGGCGGTCAGAGCCATACGTGGATACCGCACCGTGTCCACAGAGGCGGCGTGTGCCTTGGCCGGAACACCCCCGTGGGATTTGGAGGCGGAGGTGCTCGCCGAAGTTTATCGGCGAGTGGCTGACTTCCGGGCGGAGAACGGCTTTCGCCCTCCGCCCGAGGACGTGCGCGAGTGGCGCGAAGCCGCTCGCCGAGCCACCATGCAGAGATGGACGTTCCGGCTGGAGACCCCACGCGCTGGCTTCGCCGCCGTGGAGGCTCTTCAGCCGGTCATCGCGGAGTGGGCAGGGCGGCAGCACGGGACCCTTTCCTTCCGGCTGACGCAGGTACTTTCCGGGCACGGTTGCTTCGGAAAGTACCTGCACTCGGTCGCTAGGAGGGAACCGAGTCCCGCCTGCCACCACTGCGACTGCAGTGAGGACACGGCCCACCACACGCTGGCGGTCTGCCCCGCTTGGGCGGCGCAACGCCGGGTCCTCACTGCAGTCATCGGAGGGGATCTCTCGCTGCCGGCCGTCATAAGATCGATGGCCGGCAGCGACAGTTGTTTTACCGCGGTCGCAACCTTCTGCGAGGACGTAATCTTGCAGAAGGAGGTGGCGGAGAAGGCCCGGGAGGATTCCATCCAATCGGACCCGATCCGCCGCCGGCGCCCGGGGCGGCGTAGGCGCGCATACCTGCGTCTCATGCCGCCCTGAGAGTGGCCGCGGATGGGCGGGACGGGTTTCCCGTCCGTCCGCAGTAGAGGCCAACCGCGAGGGGGCGGCGTCCGCGTGTGACCGGACGTTGCCCAATTAGAGAGTACACGATGGAGGTGGTGCCCGCAACAGTGCGGGCAGGCGCCGGTTGGAGTCCAGAAGGAAATCCCCTCCCTGGACTCCTTCCAATACAAAGGCGCAGAGAGGGTCACACCGTGTGGTTTTAGTCGGTTCGAGTCCGACACACCACCCCGCCGTAACCCCCGACGGGGTGACGGTCCGCGGGGATTTCCACACGTAAAAAAAAAAAAAAAAAAAAAAAAAAAAAAGAAATTAAACAATGTTTTCCGGAATATAATGGTACTTACGTTTAATTTAAATTGATAACACAAAAACATAGAACCTAGGTACCTACCAAACGAAGCTACTGATATGTTGACAAAACTACTGGTATGTTTACGTAATGTAGGTGGATAGTTGAAAAGTTTTAAAAGTTAATTTTTTTCTCTGTCAGTAGGTATCTAATTAGCATAACAGTAAACATATCAGTAGTTTTGTCTGTAGATATAACTACACACGAAACTACTAGTATGTCTTATACGCAATGTAAGTAGTTGACAAGTTTTTAAAGTTTTTTCTCTCTGCAAGTACCTACTTAGCAAAACACTTGGAAACATCAGTTACTTCTTATAGGTAGGACCTTCGTATAGGTCACTAAATCCACCATCTAAATACCGATCTTTATTTAGTTCGTGCACTCATTCTCTCATATTTAAAAAAAAATTGTTGTTTCTAAACAGACAGGGATATTTTTTATAACGCCATGATTTTTAACACGTTTCGACTACCTAAATACGTCCACCGTCGCCGCTGCAACTAACCGCTACTAGGGTTCGTGGCGTGCAAAACACACCGCTCACCGACGCCGCTCCGCTTCTCGCTAAGACCAAAACTCGTGGCCAGGCCGTAAGAAATAATCGTCCACAGATTTATGTTATTTTTTTATATTTATTTCATCAATCATCAACAGCCTTTACCAGTCCACTGCTGGACATAGGCCTCTCCTTAGAAAGGAGGTTTTGGCCTACTATATCACCCTGGTCAGACGGGTTGATATGGGGTTGGTTTCAAGTTTTCCTTCTCTTTGCATTGATGTTGTCTTACGTAGTTTATCCCTTAGTCGCCTTTTACGACACCCGCGGGATGAATAGGGGTGGTGACACTCTATATTCTTAATCCGTCACCACATTTATATTTTTATGTTTATAAGCCTACCAAAGTGACTCCACGCTGCCTGATGGAAAGCATGAATAGAATCTATTAGTAGGGGTTTCCATCCTCATTGTGCATGCAGATAAAGCAGCATTGAAACCCACAATATGGCGGCTTAGTGAGATGCTTCTGAATCATCGGGCCTCCGGTCTCACACTCACCAACGAACTACGACATCACGAATGCTGTCATTTTAGGTTGGTCTTCTGTGTGAGTGAGAGTAGTACTGCCCCAGTTGAGCTAGTACATTCGTGCTGAAATTAGAATTCCTCTACTACCTTCAAAATATTTCGCTGCTGGAAATAGGATTGTCCTCAGAAAGGATTGTTTCATCGGTCGAGGAACAAAATCGGGTCTCTCAAATTGCATGAGGCCGTAGTTACTTGTCATATAAATATATGAAGTTTAAACTAAAAACTTATTATCTTAGATACATAAGTGGCTATAGTTTCATAACTTCGTAGTTTATATAATTTTAACAATAAGAAACCGACTTCAAAGAAAAACTATTCCGAGTACCCAAATCGCGACAATTGTGCCTATTATATTTGAAGAGTTCCCTCGATTTCCTTGAGATCCCATCACCAGATCCCGACATAGTGACGATGGGACGACCTGAGAACTATGCCAAATTCAATGCAAAAAGGATTTTAGAAATCCGTTCATAACTGACCAAATTAACGCTAAAGAGTTGTACCTTCCATCATCAGCTCATCATCATAATGTATTGACTACAAAACGCAAATACTTGATTAGCTTTAGAAAATACGTAAAACACATAGTATTTCACTATAAAATTTAAGAGTTGCCATCGATTTCCTGAAGATCCCGACATAGTGACGATGGGACCACCTGTACGGTATGCCAAATTGAATGCAGAAAGAATTTTTGAAATCGGTTCATAAACAACGAAATAATCGCTGAACATACATCAAAAAAAAACAAAATAAAGATTCCGACGAATTCAGAACCTCCTCCTTTTTTTTTGAAGTCGGTTAAAGATTGACAGTTAAATTAAATTTTGATTTAATGCTCCCACTCAGCACCTGTTTCAGAAAGTTATGAAAACAGCGCGTAGGAATGAGTGCTATTAAATCTTCACATAATCTTTAAACATAGTATAAAATGAGGTCATCACCGCTGTCTCTTCGTTTGAATCTTTTTAACTGTTCCATAGATTGTAAAGTAGTTTTCAGCAATAGATATAGTGATCAAGAGACAGGTTTATATATGTATTATATGCTAATTTTAGTCCAGTAGAAATATCTATTGCAGTAGAAAATGGTTCTAATACTATAGGTCTAATTCATAATTTTTAAAAATAATATAATAAAGACTTTTCTATCTTCTATACTCTATGGTAACATGAAAAAACTATGATGACTGCTCTCAAACTTTCGACAATTCACTGTTTTGTGATGCACTATTTACTGTAGCGTAAATTCTAGGTCCATAGTTATTTATCTATCGTTTCATTTTCAATTGTGGATTTTTGCTACTGGCGTTATTTGAGATACTTCACATTTATAATGGTAACACGTTTTTATTAGAAGTAAAGAAATAGTTGACATTAAAAGATACTATCCAGCGATTTCTGGTCTAAAAATAAGACATTTCTTTCTTTCTTGATATCACTCTTAACAGAGTGGTCGTGGTCGTCACTTTAGATATTGGCTTTCTCTGATGGCCACCTTCTTCTTGTATTGATGCAGTGATGGTATTGATGATAAACCATTTTGCTGACGCTTTTGTCTGGTCAGTCCACCTCATAGGCGATTTTCCACGTGATCTGTTTAAACCTTTCCCTGGACCATAAATCGCTCAATAGCCACCTCTCCTCGGCAGCATTCGTGACCAAAAAAGGTGAGGATACGAGACTCCAGCTATTTGCTGGAGTCTCGTATCCTCACCTTTTTTGGTCTAGGTTTGGTTAATAGTCGATGGTTAATGCCAAGTTCACGAACTAGAGACTCGTTGATACGGAGTTCAGTCCACGATACTCCTTCAGCACCACATCTCTAGGGCGTCTATTGACTGCTTCTCTACTTCCCGTGAAATCCAAATTGTTGAAGCGTACAATACTGTGGGGAATACGAGTGCCCGAACTAGCCGTATATTTGTGGCTCTGCAAATTTTGGTCTAGTGGCTAGCGTATGCGACTGCTGATCAAGAGGTCTCGGGTTCGATTCCCGGGTCGGATCAAATGTTTGTGTGATCCGCAAATATTTGTTTCGGAGTTTGGGTGTATTCTATGTAAAATATGTATGTATTTACGTATAAAAAGTATGTTATGTATTTATATCAGTTGTCTAGATACACATAATGCAAGCTCTGCTTAGTTTGGGGACTAGATGGCGTTGTGAGTAAAAGTAAAAATGTCCGAAATGTTTATTTGTTTATTTATTTTACGATTTCTCCATATTTTCGTCAATTTGACCTACCCGTTTATCGATACATATACAGTTGTTGATAATAATAGCCCCAGGTAAATCAATGATTGCATCATATCACATCAAGACATTAATACAATAATACTATCTATATTGAAGTCATGATACTAGAGATTGTTATAATTAGGGACCATATTCGTTTAGTACTAGAAGGTGATTTTAATTCACATAATATATGGCATATGCGGGATACGAATAGCAATGATTCTGATAAATATAGTGTTCTACGCGCAGTTCGGTATCGTATCCTTATAAAAGAATTCCAATAAAGGCCTAATGCTTGATAATCAATTCCCATAATGGATGAACCATGCCCTCGTCATCTAAGTACACTAGTTAGACTCGCACTTGTGAGTTTTATTTTGATACAACGTGTCCGATTAATCGCCGACATTGTGTCTCGCAATCGCAGCAATCATTCAACTATAACACTTTCCGATCACCACACCGAATTCCCCTTCAAAATTTAACTAGAACATAGGCGTTTGTAATTATTGGAAGCAAAAACGTCGTGGCGACTGATTACTTTCACAAGGTATCACAATAGACCATGAAATGAGCTTCGGCGAGCCACCGCGTTACGCATCGTTCGTGTACACTGCAAGTAGTTCTCGAACAAGTGTCGATTGAATACTTTTGAATTCGGACGAGTCTATCCATAGACACGGTATTCATAAACTTTCTTTTTTATTTGTTTTGCTAGCATTTAGTATTGGTAGTGTTAGTGTTATGTATAATATGTATGTATTAACAGAAAAAAGTACATTAGCAGTTATATCAGTTGTCTAGTACTCATAGCACGAGTCCTGCTTAGTTCGAAACTACAATCAATCTAATTACAAATCTTCTGAAAGGTATATACCATGAATGTATATACCACTATACCTGAAATTAATCCCTACTAATATTATAAATGCGAAAGTAACTCTGTCTGTCTGTCTGTTACGCCTAAACCACTAAACCGATTTTTATGAAACTTGGTATGAAGATAGAACTGAACTTGGGAAAGAACATAGGCTACTTTTTACCGCGATAACCAACATACACGCGAGCGAAGCCGCGGGCGAAAGCTAGTGAATGAATAAATTCATTTAAAGTATACTTAAGTTGTGTTGCTGTTTGACCTCTCTGAACTACTTTAGCCAATAGTCCTGGTTTTGTTATCTTAACGTGTACGTCTACGTTGATAAAGAAACTTTATCTTCAATATTTATGTTCGCAAGTAATTTAAACCCGTTATACTTACCTAACTAATCTACACGGTACACACGAATAGATGTAGTACCACACTGGTTGAAATGAAAATTGCTGATACATTTTAGCCAAGCCTAAAGGGACACTTTGACTGTGGAGCAGAGTGAGTGAAACTGGCATAAATGCACAACTGATTGTATGTGAATGGCTCAATCAAGGCTCCGAGTTGCGCAAGGTGTTACGTCGATATGTTTTGACGTGTCCAGGTACAACCGTCGCCAGTTGTACCGGTAAATTGCTACAATTATATCGGTAACTATGTCAAGTAGTACGCGGGAGGAGAAAAGGGTTGAAAGGCACTGATAACTTCAAATATAATAAGGTTCAGGGGAGATTTTTGTCTCAATGTGTAATTATGTTAAAAATAGGTGGCTCATAAAATAAATACTTAACCATTTTTTACAGGTTATAATTTCTTTTACATCACTTATATGAATACTAGCTTTCGTCCGAGGCTCTGCCCGCATGTATGCCAGCTGTAACGGTAAAAAGTAGGTTCTGTCTATTCCTAGGCTTTAGACTGTGCACCGAATTTCTTTAAATCGTTTTAGTAGTTTTTCCCTGAAAGCTGGATAGACAGACAGAGTTAGTTTCTCATTTATAATATTAGTGAAGATTGTTATAATAAATTGGAAATTGTAGATACCTATCTAATTATTAAATGATGCTGGTAAGAAGAAGTGTCACATTATCTGTGATTTATGATTTTAGAATTAGCTAATAGTTGGGATTAACCTAACTGTGTCTTAATTTCATACTCTTATTAATTGTTTTATATTTTCATATTTTGATTACTACTGAATAAAAATAATAACACAAAATTGTAGATAAATATATCCATTTAAACATATAATTTTTTTTTGAAGAAGAAGACTACGGTGTTCTAATTCAGATTAATAATTCAATTTGATGCATCAATACTGTTCCTAGGTACTAAACTAACAACTACATAAAACATTAAAAAAACAGCAATATATTTTCCCGATTCACTGTGACAAGTTTCATTTCTCCCCATGCTCCTCTTCAAGTAGCAAAATCCGCCCTAAGCCGCAACACATCAAGAGTATCATTACAAAAGTACAAGCCCATTAACTGATTATATATTATTGACAACACACGTTGGATAACTCGCTTTACCGTACGATTAACTAGATAGGAATGGATAGCTTTGTATGTGTAGAAGATTATACGACAAACCTATTTCGATATTTTTTTAATGATGACGTGTTGTCAAGATCAACTTCATATAGTATCGACTAACTAAAGTACTAAACCGATATTAATAAATGGAGTATTAAAAGATTATACGGCCCGAATGACATGAGCTGTATAAATTTTTATTGGAAGTTTCTTAGGAGTAGGTTGATCGGCCTGATGACCCGGTGACAGTTTTTTTTTATAATTTTTTTTTCTATTGTTGTAATGTAATAGGCGTTTGTCTTCCATCTCACTTGATGGAAAGTGTAGATGAAGACGAAGATGGTACACGCCCATCCATAAGAAACCTCTTCACTCTACTCTTAAAGGCTCCAGAGTTCAACTTATCAGGACCTACCAAACCTGTACTAAATGTGCCAACCAAAGTGATTTTACTCTGCCTAGAGGAAAGCATGAGCATAATCCAAGAGTGGCTGTTACCATCCTTATTGTGAGTGCACATAATACAGCATGGTGATCCACACCATGGCGGCCCAGTGAGATGCTATTGCATCATCGGGCCTCTGGTCGCACACTCACAAACGTAACACAACAGTAAACACGCTTTCATTTTTATTTTAGTCTTTTATGTGAGGAGTACTCCCGTCAAATCGGCCCCATTCGTGCTGAAATCTGTAGGACTCTATTACCTCGAGAAAGACTGATCAGCAAAATTCAAAAACATATTTGAAATATGAAAATTGAATCTGTAGAAAATACATTTTTAAGACTAAAATTTTAATATATAAAGCTTTAATTTATTTATAGAAAATCAGCATTAGATCTGTGATATTTTTATAATACAAACAGTTTTTAAGTTGTTTCCTTAACCTATACACTTTGTTTATTTGTAGGAAATAATAATAACGCAAAAATTACACTTTCATCTATTGCTGTAGATTTTAAACCTAAAATAATCAATATTAAAGTTTAATATAAATCTTTATCGGTAGGTAAAAAAAGGAATTTCACAAACACAACAAGGTGAAAACTGTATTACATTTTAAACGACCGCAAAACTGGTAAGTATTTTGTTATTGAATATTTATTATAAAATTGTTACTTATATTCGTACAAAATAGAATTTAGAACTGTGATATAATATAGAAAAACGTTAATTCAGAAAATACAAAACACTTAAGTAATAGTCTAATATAAATTTATTATCCGAACGAAAGAACATAATCTGGAATTCGTCGTGAATTTCGCAATCGATATTGTATTACGATGAAAAAAAAACAAGAATCGTTATTGATAATCGCTCATTACAAAAGAGGGGTTTCACTTCCACGAGCGTCACGTCTCACGATCAATTGAAAATAATATTAACCAGGAATTAGATATAAACTAGAAACGACTCCGATAAATCATATTTAGCTTAAAATTGAAACTTTCGTCATCGTTTTCACCAACGCCCTTTACATTGAAAGTGCCAGAAAGTGGAGAAGAAAGGACTCCGCGGTTCGCCTTGGGTTCAAATCCCACATGAAACAATACTTTGTGATTTACAATTTGTAAATCACATAAAGTAAGTTGTTCTGAATCTGGGTGTACTTTGTTTCAGTTTCATGTATGTTTGTAAAGTCCCCTGCGGCCCAAGATTTATATTCTTGGTCTAATATTTTCGTACTAACGGGAATTTGTATCTCATCCGAAACTAACTGTAGCTATTACCCTAGTTGTCACACTCTATATATATACGAATGTGATACCAAAAGCATTTATAACTATCTTTTGCACGTTAATTCGCCCGTGTGGATGTCGGTTATGGAAGTAAAAAGTATGTCATCATCATCATCATCAGTCTATTGCAGTCCACTGCTGGACATATGCCTCTCCAATTGCACGCCACTTAGTTCGAAAAAAGTAAAAAGTATGTGCTCCCTCAAGAATCAAAGTAACACTATATCAAAATTTATCAAAACCGGTGTATCTGTTTTGCCGTGAAAGCGTAACTAGACGAAGATAGAGCTAGTTTCGAATTTTTAATATTAGTATGAATTATTGTTAACGAAAGGGTTTCTTTAACACCTTTAGAAGCCACTTCCATTGATACTGAACCGACATTAACAATCCAATACTCGAGAGTCGTGGTCCGACTACCGTTTTGTTATTGTTCAATATGTTTTCCAATAATCCAGTTATAGATTACTGGTAGAAAGGCTCGTTTCGCACGGTTACCTAGAAAGCTAATGCGTGCACGCCCTTAAATCATTCAATGATATCTCGCGTTCAACGCAATCAATTTTGATATTAATTTATTCCGAAATAGTAGTAGGCCAGTACCGTAGACTCTTGCTACCGTGATAATAATGCCAGTAAAGTTCCTCCGCGATCTAAGTGCAACTTGTTCAGATACAAAAATCACTATTCATTAACTTTATCACATTTTTCAATAAGATTTTCAAGGTAGTAGAGCATAAGGTAGAGTTTGCAGCACGAATGGGCTGGCTAGATAAAGTCGACCCCAGTCTACCCTCGCATAGAAGAGATTGCCTTTGAGCAATAATGTCGCCACTTGTACTGACACAGACTAAATATCTGGTGTATAATCGATTTATTGTTATTATTATTTTTGTTACATTAATTGCCTCGATGGTCTAGTGGTTAGCGTATGCGACTGCTAATCAAGAGGTCTCGAGTTCAAATCAAGCCAAAAAGTGTTTTTGGGTTTTTCTTAGGTAATTCGTGATTCGCGGTGATTCACGCCCGTGCCTCGGAGAGTACGTTAATCCGTCGGTCCCAGTTGTCATGAACATCTATGGCAATCGTAATTGGGAAGTCTGTGCCCTCAAATATACTGACAACTAGTTCAATCTTCGAATTTCAGTTCTCCCTTATAGTTGCGGAGTCGCTCCGTGAAAAAACTGAAATTCAGGTAAAACCGGTTGAACTAGTAGCCGACCCCAAATAAACTTGGGAATAAAGGCTCGGGAGATGATGATGATGATACGCATCAGTTAAAGTCAAAGAGTTTATAGAAAGAAATTATCACTCAAGAGATATAACGTTTAACAGTATGTATACATTTGAGAAACTACCCATGATAATAATAAGAACTAGAACAAGAGCATGTTTTACATATTTGGACTCATCGCTACGCTAAGCCTCGCTATCCTCGGATGCCACGACAGAAGTTGCGGCTGCTGAAGAGGTGTCGATCTCAATATGAAATTTTTCTCTGTGTCGATATCACTAACACCTATACATCACCTACCGAGAAGATGACAGCTACCGATCAGCTTGAAATCTGGAAGACCACTAATCTTAAACAGGAAAGCTGGTGTCGCTGGTAATGTGAGCCGCATGAAGTATACATAATTATTCTATTAATAAGAACGTCATGCTGACATATTTTTTAATTATTTCTAACTTGTTTTTGAATTATAAAGTCCCAAGTACACATACATTAAATTTCAAGAAAACTAAAAGAATTAGAATCAAAAGATTGCATTGAATAAGTTGCAGCGAAGCAAATCATTTATATTTACATCAACAATACCCATGTAATCAATTATTTACTAAAAACTGTGATTTTGTAAGCAGAATTTAAACAATAGAAACGGAAAGTGTTAATTTAACCATGGCTCATTAACTGTTACGCATAATCCTTAGTTAGGTTAATAATAAAAAAGAATAAACAATTCTCTTTAAAAGAAAAACAGAAAACGGCTTAAAAAATAAACCTAATTAAAAAGGTTCTATTAGCGAGTCAGCTGCTTGGATAAATGGTTTGCGTCCGTGTCATAAACTGAATAAGTAAAAGTTCAGTTGGTTCAGATGCACGTGGTGTCGCAGTGCCGTGTATCAATTTGTGTTACTATTATTGGTTGGTTTGTATATAATAATAATAATAATAATAAAGCCCATTTATTTCCAATCCACACAAATGTTATTACATGCGTTATTATGTACATAAATTCAGATAATAAATAATAATTTCTAATTTAACTAATAAATAAAATATTTAATGTATTTTTCTTATTTCTTATCTAAGCTTTCTTGACTACCATTGATCGGAACCCCTTCTCGGGTAAAGGCCTCCTCCAGCTTTTTCCAAACCTCTCTATCCTTAGCTTTATTCCTCCATTGACTTCCCGCTATCGCTTTTATATCTTCTATCCACCTTTTCCTAGGGCGCCCCCTTTTCCTTTTTCCACTTGGTCCTTTCCATGTAGTTGCCTCTAAAGTCCACCTTTTGTCTGTGTACCTTGCTATATGTCCTGCCCACTGCCACTTCTGTTTTAGGGCATATTGTAAGACATCTATAACTTTCGTTTTTCGTCTTATATTTTCGCTTTTCACTTTTTGTATTCTTCTTATTTTCAGTACGCTTCTTTCCATCGCTTTTTGGCATGATACTAATTTAGTTTTTATTTTAGTATTGTATGTCCACGTTTGGCATCCATATGCAAGAGTAGGCAAGACACAGGTGTCCAAGACAGTTTTCTTGAGATAAAGAGGAAATTTCCCTTTTAAAATTTCTTTCAGGGACCAAAACTTTTTCCAACTCATATTAATACGCCTTTCGACCTCTAGTTCTTCATTTTTCTCTTCGAATGATAGCTGTTTGCCTAGGTATATGTAATTGTTCACATATTCCAATTGCTTCCCACTTAGGTATACGGCGTTGGTGTGACTATTTGTCAGTATTTTAGTTTTATTCTCGTTCATTTTAAGGCCTACTTTTTCACTTTCTTCATTTAAAGTCCTTATCATTTTTTCTAATTTCTTACTTGTTTCAGCGAATAAGACAATATCGTCCGCAAATCTAAGGTGTGTAAGTCGATTTTGGTTAACTATAATCCCTTCCGACTGCCAGTTAATATCGTCAAAAATGTGTTGTAGTACCATTATAAACAGCTTGGGTGAGAGAGGGTCTCCTTGTCTCACTCCTCTACGGATCGGTATATCAGGACCCCGTGTCTCTAACTTGACTTGGCTTACGCTACCCTCGTAGATGTTTTTCAATACTCTTATGTAATTCGTATTTATGTTGCATTTATGCAGCGCTTCCCAAATAGCATCATGAGAGATCGTGTCAAATGCTTTGGTATAATCGATAAATGCAAGGTATTGGTTTGTATAGTAAACAAGAAAGTCGCAGTCCACTGCTGGACATAGGCACATCACTCTGTTAGATTTTGGGTTTCTCGCATCCAGCTCCTGCCAGACATCATGCGTAAGTCGTCACTCTACCTGGCTTGGCGCCCTACACTACGCCTGCCGAAACTCCAATCCAAAACTCTTCTACCCCAAGGGTCATCAGTTCTGCGGCTAATATGGCCAGCCCACTGTCACTTCAGCTTGCTAATCCGGTGGGCTATGTCGATGACCTTGTATCAGCCTCACTGTGGTTAAATTCTTCTCTTGAATAGTTTCTCCCTTTATCGTACAATTAAGATTGCTCGAGAATTCAAACAACATACTACACAAATTTATCAATATAATATACGCCTTTACTAATGTGCGAGAGCGTATGCAGACGTAATCGTAGATCATACGCTAGTGCTAAACGTCTCATTAGTGTCGCAGAATGGCGCAATAGTTTTGCAACTACGGGTTATTCTGTACAAAACTTCCTATAATTGTTAATTCATTAATATACGTTTTTTATTTTTTTATTTGAGGCCTGTCAAGGTGACTCTGTCTGACGGAAAGCATATATAGAATCCAGACTGTCTGCGAACGCGGACGGTATGGCGATGCCAACCCACACTATGTCAGCTTAGTGAGATGCTTTTTCCCGTCACTCTTAAAAGTCCCGGGATCATAACGGTTAATGCGTTATTGGTTTTATATTCTGTACATATTTGTTATACCAAACTTCTTCACCTTCTTTGTTCCATCTGACTTTGTGTTGAAGTTCAAAGGATACGGCGAGGTCTTGTAAGAATTGAAGTTGAAGTTCTTAGAGTTACAAACACGTTTGAAAAGGATTATCAACAAGTTTTTATTCAATATATTAAAAGTACATTTTCACAGTTACTGAAGGGACTATCACATTTTTTTGCTTTAAGAAAATTAACAGCGATTTACAAAATAATCTTTCATCAATAAATATAGACCACGCTGAAAACATCAATAACTTTTACGCATGTAAATCTAGAAATGAGGGCAGATATTGCTTTGAAATTACTGTCATATGAAGTTGTTGAAGCTGCTCCTAGCCAAGCAACTATGGTGCGGTCAGAATCTGGATTGGTAACCGTTAGGGGCACGATTTCATGAGCGTCTCCGTGATTCGAAGGTCACGTTAAGCAGTAGGTCTCGTTTAACAGTCGTAAAGCTCAGTCGGAGGCGTTCGGGCGGCTTAAAAACATCCAACGGCAAGATTAAGCAGCCACAACATGGTCTTCGCAGCTCCGAACCCAGATTCAGCCGAAGTGGGGACGTAAAGCCTAACCCTCACCTTACCATCTTTGAGACGAGTCCCAAGCCCTGCAGTGGGACGTTAATAAGATATTGAAGTTGATGTTTGACTGTTATTTGTACATAACTTTAAATTTTTTATTCAACTTTTCTGCAATTCTTATTTTAATTAATAATACAAATTAATAAATTCTAGTTATACTGTTAAAGTTCTAGCTCATAAAGTGACTGGCATTTATGGGCCACGCCATAGTAATAAACCTAAGATTAATCTTTTTATAATCAGGCAGTAGCCCATTATATGTAATGTTGTTAGCAAGTGCCCTAATGCAATAGTTCTAAATGTAATATTGCCTGCAGTGGTTAGGAAGTGATAAAGAAAAGTGTGAGTTATGTTTATGATAGCTAACTTATAATAATATAATATTTTACCACATTCCCCGTACCTCGAAGAGTTCGTTAAGTCGTTGGTCCGAGTTGTTATGAACATCTACGGTAATCGTTATTGGGAAGTGAGTGCCCTCAAATACACTAACAACTAGTTCAACCAAAACTTCAGTTCGCCTTCAGAGTTGCGGACGAGCGATGCCAGTCGCTCCGTGGAAAAACTGATATTCAGGTAAGACCGGTTGAACTAGTAGCCGACCCCAAATAATCTTGGGAATAAAGGCTAGGAAGATGATTTTAATAAATTCCCAAACTAAACAAATATAAGCAAAGGCAAAACAATCAATTGCATTTTTTCTTTTTTCTTTTCAAGGCAAAATTAGTCCAATTTGTAATACCCGTCCATTGATATTCAATCACAGAAAACATGTCGACTAATACTTTGTTGTCGTTGTATAGATTGTGCACTAGTCTCATCATATTGCATATCGTTTTTATCAACACAAACATTTCAGATCAAATATTTTTCTATTTTATATTATATTCTGCTCATTGTTATTATCATCAACGACATTAAACATTCTACTGCCAGACATAGACCCTTCATTTTTTTTTTTTAATCAAGCGTACCAAGGTGACTTTACTCTTTCTAATGGAAAGCAAGAATATAATTCAAAAGTAGTGGCTACCATCCTAATTACCAATGCATAGAATGCAGCATGTTGACCCACACTATGGCTGAAAAGAGAGATGCTTCTGCATCATTGGGTGTCCGGTCTCGCACTCACCTTCGAAATACGAATTTGTGTTTTTTTTTTAATTATAGGGGGGCAAACGAGCAGACGGATCATTTGATGGTAGGTGATTCCCGCCGCCCATGGACACCCGAAACACCAGAGGAGTAAAAGGTGCGTTGCCAGCCTTTAAGAAGGGAGTACGCTCTTTTTTTGAAGGTTTGAAGGTCGTATCGGTCCGGAAACACCGCATGCGACAGTTAATTCTACAATTTAGATGAGCGAGGCAGGAAATTTTAGGAAAAACGCACTGTTGTGGACTGCCAACCATCTAAGTGATGGGGATGGAAATGCTGTCGCGTGGGACGATGACGGAAAGAAGCGGCAGGGATTAATTCGAACAATTCCTCGGAGCACTCTCCGTGGTACAAGCGATAGAACTCACGATACACACTGAATAAAAACTACATGGATATTAAGTTCTGTTAATTTATCTTAATCTTTTTACTACACACACACGTCAAGACATAAAAAAGAGGAACAATTTAATAGCTTTTGACATTAATATGCGTAGATAAATACCACTTTTCATAATTATTCTTCACTGTTCCATTATTAACACCTATTTCGATAGATATAAATCAAAATGGCCGCCGGCTATTAAAACTTGGTAGAACGAAATTGATTTTTTCGAACTTTTATTTTTATTTATTGTACAATTTATTTTGATTTATAACTATGCATGATATTGTTATAATGATGGAGGTATAATATTATTATTGGCTACTGTTGTTGAGACTTATTTAATACAAATAAACTATTCTACATTTTAGTTACCTTGAAAAGTTTATCGTGGTGGATGGATTTGCTACATAAATGGACTTAAAATTCCGTCGGTTTTCCATTTACTCATACAAACAAAATAATTCTCATGAGTTTTCTGTGCAAAGAGTTGTAGTAATATTTTTTTACCTTACTGTAAACTGTAAAGAAATAACATCTTAAAAGATCAGAAATGCCCCATACGAACTCCCCTGTGATGGCAAGCTATCATAGTTTAGGTCCAAAAGTAAGTTATTTGGATTCGACGATGTACAAACTATTTTTTTTACTTTAGCTATTGGCATATCAAGATAGTAATGTCTGACATTTCATCTCTTCAACTATATAATAGTTTATGATTTATTTTAGTTATAGCCTCTGTGGCGCAATGATAGCGTATAAGATTCAATTCCTGCTCTGAGCAAATGTTTGTATGAACAATAAACATTTGTTTCGGAGTGTGGGGGTTTTCCATTTAAAATATGTAGGTATGTACATATTTACAAAAAAATGCAAACGTTTTTAGAGATATGTCAGATGGAAAGCATGAGCAGAACCCAAGAGCCGTGGTCACACACACTGATTGCTGCATGATGTCATATTTACGTTGGCCTTCTATGCGAGGGTAGTACTATCCTGGTCGAGACGACCCAATCATGTTGCAATTAGCCTGGCTCTGCTACCTATGCTCTACTACTACTATCTCTACTCATGCTTTCCATCAACAGGTTTCTGGTTTCCCCATTACTGAGGATCGTAACTTCCTCGGCAGGCTCTAAATAGAAAGAAATATATTGTTAAGATTTTTATTCTCTATCGAAAACCTCATCAAAAAACCTCGCCAACCAACCGTCAAATAATAATCGACTTAATTCAGCCTTAAGAAAATTTAATTGAATTGAAAACAATTACAGAATAACACGTCAAAACCACAGCGGCCATATTTCTTAGTTCGAAGCAAACCTCATAATTACACACACGACTCCCAAGTTCCGCACACTAGGACCGACATACCGAGTATATTTCGTCGATACGTTACGGTCAAAGAATAGAATACGATTTTTGGGATATTATTTTAAAGGTTATTTTCATATCAAGGATTGCTGCTGTTAGCATACACGGCTGCCAATCAAGAGGTATCGGGTTCGATTCCTGGGTCGGACCAACTGTTTGTAACGTTTGTAAATGTTTGTTACGGTGTTTTTTTTGGTATATTAAGTATGTGTTTATATCAGTTATCTAGTATCAAGTATCATAGTTCAAGCTCTGCTTAGTTTGGAACTAGATGACGTTGTATGTCAGATGTCCGAAATATTTATTTACCATTTATTTATTGTAGAACGTTTTAGTGTTTCTAAATTATAACTTTTTCTCCTTTTCAAACAGCCTCGCTCACTTAAATAAAACCTATAAAACCTATCAATTCAATCTTCAGTAAATACATAAAGACAAACATAAAATTTACTTCCGTGTTAGTAAAATTAGTGACTCAGAGAGCAACCAAAACCTTGTCTCTATTTAGTTATTGCATATAGTTTGAAATCTGTGTCATAGGCATTAAAATTATAAGTTTATTATTTTACTATTCAACAGACAACACATGTTTTGTTGTTAATTGTTGTTGAATGTGCGGTGACTGTGAAATCTATCTATAACACGATAAAAATAAATTCTTTTCTGCTACTGCTAAGACTGCTACGTGACATAAACTTTTACAAATTTTACATAAACCCATAAAAAGCGACTATGCATATAAACATATTCACTATCACTTGTGTCCGGACATTTCGACATCTAACCAACTTCACACAACACTGTAACACAGTTGAGTAACCCAGTACTCGTATGTGAATTGGAACTACCGTCCCATCATTATCGTATAAATCAGTAACGATTCAACCGGTAATTGGCCGATGTATCGATACGATCAAGCTCCTGGAGCAGTAAATTAAAGTTTGCGTTCAATATAATTTTCATGTGATATGTGTGAGGTATATAAATTATTGGGTATTAGAAACGCTGTGATATACGAGTACATCACGGTCATAAAAGTGAACGGAATACATATTCATTGAAGTATCGATTATATTAGTCACGTTATTATCTTCCTAGCCTTTATTCTCAAGTTTATTTGGGGTCGGCTACTAGTTCAACCGGTTTTACCTGAATTTCAGTTTTTCCACGGCACGACTGGCATCATACCTCCGCAACCTTAAGGGAGAATTGAAATTCGAAGATTGAACTAGTTGTTAGTATATTTGAGGGCACTTACTTTCCAATAACGATTGCCATAGATATTTAGATATTTAGATAGATATTTACGATAGCTTTTAGGAATTTCTTAAGAAAAACCCAAAAACACTTTTTGTCCCGACCCGGGATTTCAACCCGAGACCTCTTGATTAGCAGTCGCATACGCTAACCACTAGACCAACGAGTCAGTTCAGGTAGAAAGTCACGTTATAAATGGTCAATTTTTTTCTTGAAGTAAGCATAAAATACGATGGAAATACTGATCTAGGTCCTAATTGTTAATCAAACGAACCTAAAATGAAAGCGTTCGTGTTTCGTTGGTGAGTGCGAGACTGGAGGCCCAATGGTTCAGAAGTATCTCAGAAAGCAGTCATAGTGTGGTTCATCAATTCACCATGCTGAATTATTTGCATACGCAATGAGTATGGTGATCACTACTCTTGGATTATGGTCGTAGGTAGGTACGGTTCCCACTAAAAACAAATAAAACTGACACACTGTACTGATGACGTGATAGTTTAAGCGATTCCTTCGTTGCTTATAGGCCCACACCACTAAGCGTAACACGCTTAGTGGTGTGGGCCCTATATAGGACAACACTGTGTTTTTCATAAATGGTTGTTCTGAGTTTGACTGTTTTAGGTCTGTTGTTGTTTTAGGTTTTGAGTTTTAGGTCTGTTTCAAATGTTTTTGTAAATCTCTCTTTATTTTACAGTTTGGGAGTTGTCTTGCAATTTATACCTGCCATTTCTTCTAATGATCATTAATCCAATAAACTATTTTCATTTGATCAAAGCCACATGCCAGACTCCAGCTAATTTTTCTTCCTTCAACAGTTCAAGTTGAGAAAACTAGATTAGTTGTAGCAATAATTGATTAGTTTACCGAGAACAATCCCAGATGTTGAGCCTCCTAAAGTGAAGATTTACAGAACTCGTGGAAGGAGTTAATTAAAAAAAGTTTCAGTTTTTTATTAGTTCTATTTATAAAAATGTTATACTAAAACTAATATAGTTTTATAATGTCCATGGTACATCAGTCAGCAGTTTGTGTTCACGATGCATTTATTCTAAATCACATTATCATACCCATAGAAATACCGGAAAATTATGCTATTATACATAGACGCTTAGATGTAGCTGCTCACAATACCAACGCTAGTACTGCTCTAATTATTGCAAGCTTATGTTAAAAGCCCTCCCAGGACCGCTATTCATTTAAAATCATCTACGCTATCACAAGCAACCGTCTGTAATTGTAGCCCTAGGCGTCCGATGACACATTCCATCAAAACACGACTTTTCTTTAACGGTAACTCTAGTTATGCATTACACACCCCTATCGATACGTCTTTGTGACCTGTAAATCGAGTTCTCGAGAAAATTACTCTAATATACTTTAACATATGCAAAGGGAACATCCCCGAGGACATTGTAGCGATTATTATCTATCAGGCTACTTTATGGGCATTGGAAATTTATATTGGACTAACTATTGCCTGAGGCTTCGCAAGCTTATATGTCGACTATCGTGATAAAAAATATTTAACATCATAATAATCAAAATTCAATAAATTGGGTTCAATGGTTGAGCTTGAAATCAAAAGAAAGTTAGTTTTACTGTGATAATATAAAGTTATTTGATTTTCTGAAGAAAATAATGTTCCAATCTTCATATTTATGTTCTTCCTTCCAGGGATGTGGAAACTTAATAGCTTCCTAAAACAAATTATAAAAATCGATACATATCGATTTGAAATGAAATCGAGAGTAGGTAGTAGTCATGACACACTTGTAAGCAATAGTTAGTATAAACACACGTATGTCTAACATTCCGTACATAATGAGTACATTCGTAATAAGCATGGAGGCAGTTATACTTAAGGCGATGTAGTATAGAAAGTAAAAGTTATTTTGAAATATAGAGAAACCCTAAATGATCAAACAAAGACTTAAAAGACACATGATACATGGAGGTTGTCATCTTCCTAGCCTTAATTATTCCCAATATTATTTGGGGTTGGCAACTAATACAACATGTTTTACACATATATCACTTTTTGAGATATATCAGAATTTGAAGGTTAACCTAGCTATCAGTACATTTTGTGGGCCATCACTGAAGAAACATCACTGTTTCTGTGACGCATCCAATAGTCTGCCATTTTTCTGATTAATGGAAGCACTCCTTTAGCATGGGGTGTCAGACTACCTGAGGCAGCTTGTACAAGGACCGAATGGCGTTTTGAGACATCGGGCCATGTCGTGCGGTGTTCCTCAGGGGTCTATTCTCGGACCACTCCTGTGGAGCATGCGATACGACTGGACCTTTCCGGAGCATATCTTCGTTGGGCTTGTTGACACTTTAGTCACAGCCCGTGGGGCAAACTTTTAGTAGGCGAAGTATTAGATTCACTCGACCTCTTATTCAGTAGTCGTATACTCTAACCGTGTTACTGTTTCCGTGTGGTGACGGATTAAGAATAGAAGTGTCACCACCCCTATTCAGTCCATGGGTGTCGTAAGAGGCGACTAAAGGAACAAAATAGGCAGCTAACATCACTGCCAAGAGAGGGAAAACTTGAAACAAACCCTTTACCAACCCGTCTGGCCAGCGTGGTATAGTAGGCCAAAACCTCCTTTCAAAGGAGAGGCCAATGTCCAGCAGTGGACTGTTAAAGGCTATGATGATGATGATACTCTAACCGCTTGACTAACGATACCTTTCATATAATATTGTACGTATCCACTTATATAAAATCGTAATGATATTGGATATTCTATAGGCGGTCTAACGAACTTTATTCACATTTCAGTGTTTACTTTATAAACTGATATCAAGGACAAAGTTTTAATAATTACTACGTACTAAGAATCCTTCTAGGCCTTAAATAAAACAGTATTATTACACTGTATCGTTAGTTGTATGTCAACAGGGAGTAAGAAACGTAAATATACGTACAAATTGGAGGACGACAATTATAATTTATTGGTTTTGTAATAATTCGATAATATTGTGTGGTATATAATATAGGTTAAGTATTACGAGACGAACTGACCGAGATGGACGAAATCGTATAAATAACTTAACAAAAGCTAATTTGCTCAGCAAAAGTAGTTACTTAATTAAAATAAATAATTTTAAATTAAAAGTTTTTCACTAAATGCATTTAAATAGGTTTGTTTCGGCAAATCTCTAGAATGGCGAGACTGTTTTTGTTGAAACTTTCACTTGCAGGTAGCTGATGATGAAAGCAGTAACTTAGGCTAGTTGTTTTTAGTAGCATTGCTCGGCGGCATTACTCAAAGTTTTTGTTTTAAAAGTACAACAATAACGGAGTAACACCACGGTACGAAACTCGTGCTAAATAAAGTTAACGCATACATTTGAAAGTCTAATAAAAAATCCAATACATTTCCCTAACACCTAGAAAAAAATTATAATGCTTATTGGGTTGGGTTTGTTGGTCTGGTCCTTAGTAATCCTGTCAATAAAAATATATAAATATGATAACTATCAGCAGTTTAGATTTTTGATTATACTAATATAGTATAATATGAACTCGTTAATATTTAGAAATAATTATAAAATAAGACCGTAACCATTCTAGTTGCCCGACAAGATCACAATCAAAAACTCGGATACAATCACCAACCAGCACACTATAATAACATGCCAAACCGATATGCTAATACATCGCATAATATATCCAACGTTAGCTAATCGAACCAAACTATCAAACATAAACACTAAAGAGACAAACATTATCCTGAGATAATTACAAGAAATACGATATCGCTATTAAATTAACTGTTTAATGATAGAATTGTATTGATTCGGTTATATCAGTTATACTCTAACAACCGTTACGCATATATCAAACTGTCAAATACCGGACCAATTGCTGTGTTTAAAACGCAAAGGTGCGTTCAAACATGTCCCCCACTAGAACGAATTCCTCCGCACATTTCGCAACTATCAGCTTATACCTAACTCCGCCCTAAGAAACCCACCTATTACGCCGTTCGCTACTGAACAACCTTGACTATTATTTAGAACACTGACCATTAACCAGAGCGCGTAAGCATAGATACGACGTCACCAGAGGCTGATAGCTCGTCGACAGCACGAATTACATTACAGAATTATCCTATTTTCTGTTCGGGAGCCCCGAGCGAGCCGCTAACAAGCCTTCTGACGTAGAAAGCGCTCTCATATTTTCTTCTCTAATAAAACTGATGATAGTCTTGGGGTGTTCTAAAAAACGAGCTCTGTATCAAACGCATGCTTCAGGTAAACTACTTGAGTATAAATTCTAATAAGCGTTTATTCTATGCGCCTCCTGAGGCAACGATGTTCTTAATCTTGACCATTATAGGTAGGAAGTTTTAAAATTCAAGAGGTACTTGGTTATACTTAATATTTAGTTGCCTCCTACGCTCGGTAGGGTAATAAATCGCGGTGTACTGATTGTTAGGTGGCTTTTTAAGCTTCCGTGTGTTTAGATTGTACTGAATCAGTCACGGTTTTAGAGATAATTCATATGCGCGATGGGACATGAATAAATCTTCGTTTTGGATCCATTTTTAAGTCGTGTTCCGTGATTAGATTGGCGTGGCATTTACTGATAAGTGTGACGTTTATGAAAGACGTTTACCCGACCTCGAGACGTGCACTACTGAACAGTTACTAATATTTAGTGTACTCCATGAATTTTATTATAAATGCTTCATATTTTGCTTTGTTATTTGAATGGTGGAAATATAAAGGCGTTATTATTGCTAAATGTATTGGTTAATAAATTTTTACGTTCCATTGTGAATCAACGGTAAGGTTATGTGAAGAGGAGGTCACTAGATATCGAAAGGATCATCTAGTGAGCATACTATTATTCAAAATAAGCCTATTATTATAAAGATTTCCAAACATCTGCCAGTCTCATCAATTATTCTTCGAGGACTCAAATGGACTCAGATGGAGGACGCAATTTGAGTCCTCGCAACCGGCACTAAAAATCTTCTGTATTCTATCCATATAAAGCAACGGTATACTTAAACGTTGTCATGTTCAACCAACTAATTATGGGTATTTTTTTTTCTTTATAAAAATCATACAAATGATACGAAAAGATAATTGTACCAACACGCAAGTTGGCCAGCTGGGCTAGTGAATGGCGTAAGGACCTTTTAGCTGATCGAACAAGGACCGAACAAGGTAGTACGCGATGGTATCAGTTATCGAACACTATGGGATCACATCAGCCTCGAGCGGATATTGTTCGGCATCGTATCTATAGTCTAGATTATTGTTAGCTGATCCGGATTGTTCTATTATAAAGGTGAGATGTTAGGAGATTCAAGGTCACTAAGCAGGGACTAACATCTACACTTGCATTCAATGCACAGTAAACTTAATATAACCATGAAGTATAACTGTTATCGTATGATTTTAAAATAAGGTCCTCGCTTTGTGTTACACTGTTACTTGAAATTTTATAATTCTGTGAAAATATATTGGTAGGCAGTAGAGCCACACTGATTTCAGCACGAATGGGCCGCCTCAACCAGGGTAGTACTACCCTCACACAGAAGACCATCCTAATAATGACAACATTCTTACTTTCGCATTTCGTTTGTGAGTGTGAGACCGGAAGCCCAATCATTCTGCAGCATTCTCTCGACCTCCAAAGGCCAGGAGAATAATGCAGAAACAACTAACCAGGCCGCCATGGTATGGGTCACCATGCTGTATTGCCTACTCTTACAATGAGGATAGTAGCTCCATATTAGCTATTATATTATATATATATATTATATATTAGCTGGATATCCAATATTGTTACTTTGGTAGGCTCTACATTAAAAAAATATTTACTAATTTTGAAATTGAAACATATAAAAAAATCTTTTTTTATGCTCTTTATTGATAATTATGTAGCTAGTAATTTTAAACTCATTTTTAAAAAGCCTTTTTTCGTACTGTTTACTGTACTGTACATTATGGAATTTCGTACTTAATAACATAGTAAAGCTTAATTTAATTTATCTATTAAGAAAACCATTAGTAACCAACTGTTGTATTCATAAGAGATATATTATGTTGTAAGAAATACAATAACAAACAATCATAGATTGAGTTATTTTATTTATTATTTAGCCAATAAAATGGCCGCGGGCCAATCGTTTGACCGATCTATAGGTAGCTTAAGGCAGTACACGAATTGTAAATAGTAATTTGATTTTATATTTCAATTTGACACGATATTTAAGACTTAAAAATAAATAAATTACTGAGTTAATGAGTCACTATTTGAAGTTTGCGAAAAACTTTATTGTGATAATCGCGATCATAATTCAACTTATTGTTTGTGTTTCACTAAAAAAATATGATGGGTAGGTAGGTCACATATTTCTCCAGAATCTATACTGTAAGATCAAGGTCTTCAACTCAGAAAAACTACAGGATTACTTCAATATTCGCTGATTTATTAATACCATCATTATTATCTACTGACTAGTTGACGGCGCCGAATATTACAGTATAATGCCCCGCTATCGAGGCGCGAACTCTCAAGTCAGTTTTACAATGTTTCTACACTAACAAAAATAAAGGTATCGATATTTATTAATATCGATGCTGATATTAATCAATACCGATAAAGGTCATTAAAATTACTAAAATATTAAATGAAAATAAGTCATAGCTGTTTTATACAATCACATGAATCAACAAATCATTATTAATTAAGAGTATTTACAATACAAATAAGTAAAATTGTAGTGTCAGTATGTGATATCAAATGAAGAGTGTTTTACCAAGAGCATATGGAAGTATACACTATTTTTACATCAAAACAGCAATTTTAAAATTTTCGTGTCTGTTTGATGGTTTCGACTAGTCTCTGGAACGGCTGGACCAACTTTGGCAGGTGGCTGATCACACGTCGTTCAACAATCACCGTGGGGCTCAGCTAGTATTAAATAAGCTTAATCTTATGTTTAACTTTTGTTTTATTTGGCTTACTTACACACAGAGGGCATTAATTTCCTTCTGTTAACATTATGTTCTACTGTACTTATTATGTTTCATATAACATACTTCTACGAGTATTTCTTGCCATCAAGTAAACTGTCTGGTCATTTGCTCTCTATACCATAAACTATATAAATAACACATATTTCTAAATTCTCCTAAGCCTTCATCGCGCACTACTTACCGAGTTATTTATTGCTCGAAACTAACGTTAAAGGAACCGTTCATACTATGAATACAGTGTAAAACAAAACGGTAACGTGGCTTGTAATCCAGTGTGTATTATAAGGCCGTGAGGAGAGTGAGAATTACTACCTCCAGGACATCGGCCAGATTACGCAACGAACACAGATGTTTGAATACAGGTGTACGATTTGGAGGTTCTATAAGAGATTCATAAAAGAATATATGATGGTAAAAGACCTGAACTTATGTTTACAATTAATTCAAGGTATTTTTTATTGCACATGTAAACTGTCATATTACTAACATAGAAGCTAAGCTAACCCTTAAATTTTAGTGACTGATGTTTTTTTTGTGTTGTAAGAACTGAAGAGGGTTTTTGTAAATGTCATCCCTAAAAGGGTAAACTAAGACAAAAACGCTTGTATTATTGGTTAGTCTTTATCACAGAGAGAAATATGAAATACGAAATATTAACGCTTGCACAACTGCCGGCGATAGGTAGTATTTTTGCTATACTGGGTATTGACTATTACTTGCAAAGTAACTTGGCTTCAATGAACGAATTTTATCTACCATAATAAATACCGATACCAGTCGCTCTGTGGAAAAAAATCAGGTAAACTTTTGAACCAAATAATCTTAAGAATTCAAATTCAAATTCAAATTCAAAATCTTTATTGCTAACTAAGTGTAGGTACATTTTGTGATCTTATATATAATACGGTTTGTCTCAACTTAGTAGCCTTTTACAGGCATTGCAAATTTGATGAGATGACGACGTTACACAATTGTTACAATGTTGGAATTTTATAAGGAGATTTAAACAAAAATTAATAAAAAGATCATTTATATAAGCAATGGGTACATCGAACCACTGCTTTAAATTTACATAAGGCTAAAACTAACTATTTTTTATATATTACTTGTTTATTTGTATCTAGTCATTTTCGAGATTTTTTGTTTAGGTAGGATTTGTTAGTGTGTGTTCATTTATGTATGTGTGTGTGTGTTTTTTTTTTTTTTTGTGGTATATTTTCTGTTAAGTATTATTTATGTTTTGTTTCCATGTATTCTTTTACTGAGTAAAAACATTTTTGGATTAAAAATGTTTTCAGTTTTTTTGTGAATACTGTAAGTTTGGTTTCATTTTTAATGTGAATTGGTAAATTATTGTAAATTTTAACTGCCATGTAGTAAGGGCTCTGGTTCAGCATTTTGATTCTGGATTGTGGTAGGTATAGTCTGTCTCTGTGGCGTGTATTTAAATTGTGGGTGTCTTTTACTTTAGTGAAGTTGTTTGGGTTTTTATTAACAAATATACAAATATCAAATATATATAATGATGGTAGTGTGAGGATGTTATATTTAGTGAAGTAAGGCCTACAGCTGTCACGATTTCCAATTTGGGCGATAATTCTGATACATTTTTTTTGTAGTATAAACAAATCCTGAAAATTTACACTATTCCCCCACAACATAATCCCATACCTTAACCAGGAATATGCGTAAGCGTAGTAAGCGGATAGTGCGGTTTTTTCATTTGTGGAATAATGAAGACTAGAAAAAATGAATGATATAACTGGTCACCGATTCTTAATGCCGTATCCATTTTACTATTGCCTTTCTTCTTTGACTCGGTAATGGCGTCTTATATGAAATGTGATTACTATATTGTTCTACCATAAGTAGATATAGTTGTAGTACAGGTGTTCTAGCTTCCTCACTGCTGTCATTATCATTATACCGCTTATCTACGTCAGAAAATGATTTTGTATGTCCGGATTAATTTTGATAATTTAATGAAAGGGTAATCAGATAGAATAGATGGAAAGAGGTAAGGGAAATGTAATCAGCTAAACTTAACCAAATTTATTGACCGATAATTTTGATTTTTTTAGGGATAAAATATCATTAGGTTCAGTATCGAATAATGATCATTACATTTTTCCCTGGTAATTAAAAATAGTCGTTTATAATCACGCCCACACAAAAGAGAAATATCTGAATCATATCAGGATTGTGCCGCGAGAGACAACACTATGTGCGGAACATATCATTTAGAGCAGTAGAAAACAGCGAGGTGACCGTCTAAAACACCGCCATATTTTAAAGCATTATTAAGGAAACCCGTTCTGCCTAAAATAGTTGAGAAACAACAATAATTCTTATCACAACGAGATATACATCATAATGTTATTAGAACTAGTACACCTCTATGTGATAGTATATCATTTAAAATCTAAACATGGTAAACACAGGGTATCCAATAAATATCTACAACAAATATGCATGCTGGGTTATCACATGATCTGGTATCGGTATCTTACACGATTCGTTTGGACACACCTAATGTTCCGTGACGCCACTGATAAATGACTGCAGAGCCGTGTGTTGGGGTTCGACCCGTTTAGTGATTGTTTGATGGCGTCAAGATATCTAGAGACTTAACAAAAATATCGTATTCTAGATATTTCTGACAGGTCAGGTCAGTAGACCTGATATTTCGAACCGTTGACTTAAAATATTTTTTATTTTACGAATGAAACAAACTGTTTTTACTTAATTACTTGAATAAAGCTTAAACTACTATACTCTTCTCTTCATTCTCTACCCAAAAACAGCGTCAACTTGAGCACGTTAAACTGGCTATCTTCAAGAAGGAAACTTTATAGATTAGTAAAAAAAAAAAGTTCATTTTCTCAAAATAAATTATTAAACAAATGAGGCTAGCAATGGTTCTATCGTTTTATCGATACATCCTTGTGTATAAACAAGACCGAGTAGGTTATTATCAATGGCAACTTCATTTAAAAATAATACGCTAGTGTTCTTCCTAGCCCTATTCCCAATATTATCTGGGGTCAGCTACTAGTTCAACCGGTTTCACCTGAATATCAGTTTTTCCACGGAGCGACTGGCTTCGGACCTCCGCAACCCTAAGGCGATTCACACACTGGTGACGCGCCACCGCGCGTAGGCGCGGGCAGCCAATCCCGAATCTGCTAGCGGCACGCGCTCACGCGTCGTAGCGCATTTTTAGTGAGCTGGACCTGGCGTGTTTCCTATACTAATCGATGTACTTGCATACAATATTAAAATCTGCCACTCCACGCTACGCGACGGAGCGCGGGGCAGTGTGTGAATCGCCTAAGGGAGAACTGAAATTCGGAGATTGAACTAGTTGTCAGTAAGTTTGAGGGCACTGACTTCCCAATAACGCTAGTAAGTGTCATTAAAAAAACGTGATATTAAAGTATTTTAAGGAAATCGTTTTTCGTTTTTTCGGAAGACGGTCCCCATTTCATCTCATCCGACGACGACTTGAAAAGACTAAAAGACTTTACAGTTTTGAAGACGTTAATTACTTTACATTGGCAGAAAAAGCTGATATTCTGCTGGTTGCCATTTCATCAAAAGAAGAAGAAGAAGTATTTAAAATTTTGACAGTTCTTATTTTAAAAGAGCTAACACAAAAACAGCAACGTGGTAGTAAGCCTATGGCGCGTGCGTGTCGGTACTGTACGGTTGCCTCCGTATATTAAATATAAACTATTTAATCACTTAAACTGTGATCCATATGCATTACTTTCACATGGTGTCCCATTACTTGAATAAGAATATACTTCAACTGATAAATGGTTATTTAACATGCTGTTGCAATGAAACGCTGAGAATTTATAGTTTAAAATAAGTTTAATCTATCTTAATATGTATTTGTGTGAAAGAAATCACTATTAAATTTACGATGATAAAGGGCTAAGTAGATTGCATTTTTATATACGCTTTGCAAAAAAGAGTTAGATATATGTTTTATATTATGTCTACTAGCTTTTGCCTTCGGCGTAATCATTTATCAATAAATTACTTTTGCGCGTGGTCCTCCTCTAAAAAGTAGCCTTCTCCAAGTTTCAATCTATTTAAATGCCGAAATTCATTCAAGTTGGTTTAGAGATTTACAGCACACAGGCATAGTTACCTTCAAAATTATAGTATTGATTTGCGTCTATCACAATTTCTGTACCGAGACGGGTGGACTTTGATTTTGTTCTATCCTCTTCTGCTCAAAGGGTATGCTATCTTGATAAATCTTCACTAAATCGTGATGATCCCTCAAGTAAATACATCGGTTCCTAATTATTATTGATCTTGAATCTTCCAAATTGCAAAGTCATAAATATTATACTTTTCCCAATTTTACCAACAACTATTGAAAATGTGTTTTTTTCTTATAAATAACTAATTCCTTCTACAAAGCAAAAGGAATCAAAATCACGCACACTGTATAGTATTAAATCAACAATGACCACACAACGTGTTACACGCGGACAGTCCATCTGTCAAGCACACTACTTGAATTCCAGGAACACTGCCCACGTGCCTCTTTGACGGTGTTTAATGGTCACCCTAATCCCGCTGTGAGATCATTTGTCAGCATACGTGGACAAAGTAGATTTACCCACAGTTGAAATTATGATAGAACTTATTGCAAGGTACTATGGTTGAAAATTGAATTTTATTTCATTATAAAAATAGGAAGGTGAAATTGTTTTCCAAATGTTTTGGTTTGTTTGTATTATATAGAAATTGATTAAACTATACTAATAACGTAATTAAAATTTAGCAATTCTTCTCCTTCGAATTTGTCTTTTATAATTTTTTTTAGGATAATTTCAAAATAAAAGTGACTGAGAATTTAAAATGATATTTTGAAGATCTTTCGTTCCGTCCAGGTGTTTGGGCTGTAGGGCGTAGCAAAAAAATGGACATACATACATACATGCATAATTAACGCTCGAAAAACATTACCCTCCTTCTGATGCAGTCGGGTAAAAAGATGAGAGTGCATGTTTTATAAAAATTATGTTAAAGTCTTGTTGGTAACTAGCTGAGCCCCGCGCTATTACCCACAGTTATTGTTGTAAATCGAAAGTAACGCCGCTTAGCGAAGTTAGTATAAAAAATCATACTAAGTGAAGCGTCGTCATAATAAGGCCAGGCGTTCCAGAGATTAACCGGAACAAATAGATAGACAGACAATTTTTTTTTTTTTAATTACTATTTTAATTTAAGTAACATATATGTACTTTCCGACACAGAACAAACAAACACACAATTAAAAACAAGAAACAAACAAAATAATCTTCCAATCCGGCTGGTCACCGTGGAATACCACAACCCTCCAAAAATAGATACCACAAAGACTAAGAACAGAAACAAAGAAAAACCACAATATATAGACATAACAACATAAAATGTCAGAACCTTATCGTCATTCGAACACTATTAGAATTAGAGGAAACAATACAAGAAACAAAATACGACGTTTTAGGAATATCAGAAACAAGACGGTTATAGAGAGAAGTGGTCATCGTTGGAGGAGGCCTTTACCCAACCTGGGGACCTTGCTAATAATTATATATAGTGTTATAGTTATAATAGTGGTAAATTAGTGAAGCAATGTAGTAGGATCAAATAAAGGCTTTTTATTTTTATTTTAGATTTTTATTTTATTTATTTTATTCTATGTACTTTCTATACGGAAACTTTAATTTTATTAAATTGTATGAATACTTATGTTTCATAAGTATCAGCAGACGACTTTGATACTAAGGCATTTTATACTACTACACTGTTATTTAAATATTGTATACAAGAGTTTGTACAGTGATTTACATAAGTCATGTTTGTAAGCCTCCGGGATTGACTATAATCCAGGATTTGGTGGCGCTTTGTATGATTTCCTTTTGAAGAATTTCTTTGGTCTGATCTTTCTTACATGAATTCGCTTTTGTTGGAAATTTTAACTTGGTATGCCATCTTTAAACAACACAAGAGATAGACCAGTCTGCGTCAAAATCGTTTTAATTTTTACCTATTACTAAATAAACAGTGTGGTGACGGATTAAGAATACAGAGTGTCACTGTCAATAAACTACGCAAGACAACATCGATGCAAAGAGAAGGAAAACTTGAAACCAACCATATACCAACACGTCTGGCCAGCGTGGTTTAGTAGGCGAATACCTCCCGTCTAAGGAGAGGCCTATGTCCAGCAGTGGACTGTTACAGGCTGTTGATGATGTTGATGAAGAATACTAAGCAAATTTCTTTCAAATAATACCCTATTTTTTGTCATTTTATGTATTAACCAATATAGAGCACCGGTTACATAATCCCCGAACGTAGAACTACCCAATTTATGTATATACCGGAATTTATTATGTATGTACCTTTAGATACCCTCTCCTGAGAGGAGATCCAGGCCCAATAGTGGGACATAGTAGTTGATGGACTATGAAAATGTTTTAGAGGATATTGAACATTCTTCAAAAACAAATACTGCTTTGTGTGGCAGCAATTCTTCCACATGAGGGTTTTTGAGAAACTGATATTCGATCATCTAAAAAACTATCTACAAAACGCACTTGGAATTACCTATATAACATCAACGCCACAATTTCTATCAAGATTACAGAAAGCCGATACTGCTTGACTTATTTATTTCTTTATTTTTCATTAAAGAAGTAAATTGACATATAAATTTCGTTATTGAAGAACATGACTAACTTCATAGGTACTATAGTAAAAAAACATTGGTATTGTTATTCTGAATCATCATCAGCCTATCGCAGTCCACTGCTGGACATAGGCCTCTCCCATTGCACACCACTGTGATCGATTTTGGGCTTCTCGCATCCAGCTCCCGCCAGCCATCTTACGCAGGTCGTCACTCCACCTCGCCTGTGGGCGTCCTACACTACGTTTACCGAGACGCGGTCTCCACTCCAGAACTCTTCTGCCCCAACGGCCATCAGTTCTGCGGCATATGACCAGCCCACCGCCACTTCAGCTTGCTAATCCGGTGGGCTATGTCGATGACCTTAGTTTTCTCACGGATCACCTCATTTCTGATACGAACATTTAAAATTGTACGAATATCAATAGCCTCAATTCGTTCACTACGTGACGTAGACCAGTCTTTTGAAAAGAGCTTTTGGACTAAAACACAATGTTGACTGTACGATACGGTTTGTTCCAAGTTTTCCTTCTCTTTACAGAACTTACGTAGTTGCTGCCTTAGTCGATTCAAAAGGTTCAAAGTGTGATGGCACTGCGCATTTTTAATTAGTTGCTACACTGATTAAATATCAACAGTGCAATAATAAAAATGATTCAATCAATCAATTAACAACCCATAACGTCCCACTGCTGGTCTCTGGTATTCTCTCACGAGAAGGTTAAGACCATATGTCCCCACTCTTGCTGAGTGCGGATTGGGGACTGGAAAGACTACGTAATCTTGCCGTTGGATATTTTTAAGCCGCGCGAAGGCCTCCAACTAAGCTTCACGAATGTTATCTTATATGATAATATAAATGATTATCTCTCTTTAATACAGAGGGCGTGTACAGTATCTGAGTATTCATCTCGATCGGTCCAGAGTAAAACTGATAAATTTTCTAATTTTTAGTTAAGCAAAAGGGTTCTTATAATATTCATGTGAATTGGACTAAAAATTAAGCTGGTAGCAGAGAAATATTGAGTATGCCAATTGTTATCGTTATCTCAATTTTTTTCTCTATCTAAACCTACCAAAGTGACTCTAATCTATCCGATGGAAAGCATGAGTAGAACCCAAAAACAGTGGTCTACATACTCATTGTGAGTGAATACTATGCGGTGTGATGACCTACACTATGGCAACCTCATAAGATGTTTCTGGTCCTTAGTCTGACGCGACAATCTTCTGTGTAATCCTTACCTATCAGTTAAGATAGAGACAATCACCTTTCGATACTTCGAAAAGAAGTAAACTATTAAACATTTATGTTGGTTTGCAAGAAACAGGTCTTTACTCAAATAACATCTACATAATATACTAAAATTAACTAGTAAACGGTTCACTATTCAGTTCCATTAAATATCAGACCATCTGGTAATTATCTTATAATATCTACTAAGTAACGCCAGACTAAAATTCCGGCTCATTAATAATTTATAAACAAAAAGAGTAACTATCAAAGTTTCATCGTCCGCCCACGGATGTGGCTTTATTACTCACAATTTTTCCATCCTTAATCCTTTACGGAGCTCATTTAGCCGAGTTTTAATCTCAATCTCACCTCATTACCGGATCCCGAATACTCGGAATAGCCAATTTCACCATTAATTACAAGCGGAGGCTCCCTTACCCTTCCTTTTTCGAGTAAAAATAAATTATAACTCATTTATCGTTACAGCGGAGTCGCGGACGACGGAGGCATTGAAATAAATAGCTGTCACGTTGCCGCACACTGAAGTAACGTAAACGTGAAACGACATCACGTTAACGTTCACGGTGGGGGTTGAAGCCACGCCTAGCGGCTGCGCAGTGTACCACACACGCCCATGTGTCGCACATACGTTGCGTCACGTAACTGGGGCACATATATGTAACATTATCGGGGGCGTGTGTACCAGTGGGCGTGTCACATGTGACATGTGTCAGTAAATGGGTGGAGATAGGCTTACGTTAAAAGGAAAATAGCCGCTCACGTTCTACTCTCGACAACTTTAAGCCCAACCCGCGAATATTTATACGACAGCATGTGTGGCTCACGCCCGTACCACTCATAGAAGCCTTTCACGCTACTGGTTGATATATAAATATAGCAATAGCTATGTATTCTCGTAGAAATAGTAATAAACGCCGTCGGCGCTGGAAATTAAACAGACGGGCGAGAGAAAAAAAAAGAAAATAATATTCCCACCTGCGTCCGCAATTATCGGCGCAAACCGCGGAAAATTGCGAGGCGAACGCCAAACTGACACTCGTGGAACTTCCTCAAAATAAAACTTTGGGAAAGTTCAACCGGAAAAGAAAGAAAACGCGAAAATAAAAAAGCCATTGACTCCGCAGTCCGGCCCCGAAAGTTTTAGACGCCTTTTTAAATATTCCCGCGGATGAAATCACGACCGTAGGGATTTTTTTATCGCCAGAAGGATTTTCAGTCCTCGTTTCTGTCAACTAATTAGAGTTTGCTCTTGAAAATAAAATTAAATGCAAATACTGACGTTATCAAAATAACACTTGACTTGCGTCATAGTAATTGGACATCGGAGTGGAGAGGATGTCGTTGAGTATTGAAAAATATGAGCTGTAGGGTGATTTTACAGCGTAGCGAGCATAAGAAACAATATGGCAGAGAATAACGACGGATCAATAATATATAGGCTAAGAAAACGCGGGCACAGAGCAGTTAAGGAGTCCGAGGCACGCGCACATAGGCAAGAGCGAAAACAAATCAGTGCCGGGAGGCGCAAATTGAGCACGTACCCGTTCCGGCTAATTTTATTTTGCAATTACACCCCGTCCCCGTCCCCCCTCGTCCTACTACTTCACCTCCTCTGCCCGCGATGCTTCACTAATACAACATTCTTAGCGACAGCCAGTTTTTGGGACAGAGACTGGTGAAAATCTCAAGAACAAATTATACAAGAACAATGAGACTCCAAATTCTATGTATATGTAGGTTCTATAATGTACTGTAGTGTAAATTTATATCTAATGTGGATTTAAAACAAAATCTTGTTATTTTATACAGATTTTTTTTATATGTATTTTCAAATTATGTTGGTTTTGATTGAAATTTAGTAAAGTTTTTAATTTTTCACAATCAACACAGCCCTAGTTTTACTGACACAGTTTCGTCACTAACTAAATAGATATAAACCCTTATAATTCAAGATAAAGAAAAATAAGAAAAAACATTTTTCATTAAAATGATAATGATATACCTTCGAAATACTCATTAAAAATCTACAAGAGGAAATTCTCAATCTACGCATACAAAGTCTCTGTAGGCTATTACTCTACACCCCCCTGTGTAAAAAGGTTGTAAGAAGGCGGTGGACACCCCGTCTCAGGGAGGCGATCGCCTCCACAACCCTTTCGCTTTTACCCCCACTGGACAGGGTGATGCTATTGTGAACAAAATATTTTTTTAATATTATTTATATTAGTCTTGACATACCTATGTTTAAAACAGTACGGTTACTATGCTGCATAATTCAAAAGAAAAAAATCAAATTTTGCGTGTTGCAGCAAGCAGATAAAGGCATCCTTGCCTAGTCCGCGATGCATCAATATCACGAATGACCGTCCATATTTACATACATGCCTTTACTCTCTCTGATTCATAATAATACATATTTTCATTTCATTTAATTTCATTTTATTTCATTTCATTTAATAAAATCATACGATTATAGAACTAGGAAAACAATTATCATTGTTTTCTAGCTCTTTATTTATCTGCATTGTACCTATTATGAAATAGTTTGCGAACTAATATATAACTATTTTATTTTTCTCATCACAAATGTAGGCAAACAAAGGCAAAACTTTAGGCATAAGAGTAAAGAAATTCCCAAAGCTGGGGTGATTATTGTAGTTTTGAACTAGTTAAGTAGTAATATTAAATTACTGTCTTGGCGAATTGGAAGCGTTTGTGACTGCTGTGATTAAGGTTCTAAGTTCGGTTCCCGGGTCGGACCAAATTTTGTAAATGATCTTCATGTGCCATGGTGCTTAATTTTTTCTACGTACAATATGTATGAATTTACAAAAACACAAACATCAGCTGGTGCTATCTGTCAGACTCTCAATATATTGATTTCAATATTTATATAGTCTTTATCTTTATTCTCTTTAACGGTTATATCATCATCATCTTCGGTATTACAGGGGAAGTAAACAGCATAACATAGCAACATTCTTCAATGACTTCTAAAAATATGCTTTCAAATCTTCCATTGCCATCCACTGCTGAACGAAGGTCTCTACCAAGAAGCGTCAACTATCACGGTTTTACACAATTGGAATAAATCCGATGGCAGCCATTTTCTTCAAATTGTCAAACTAAAGCGCTGCAGGGCACCCTAAACTATAAATAAATTAATAAACAAAAAGCATAAATTGAAATAAAACATGCTTTAAGACAAACTTTAATATAAAGCTGTTGTTAGTTACATTTTTAATTTACTTCTGTGGTACAAAACCAATAAAGTAGGAATTCTCTAACTAAGTCTGTCATCGCCTACACTTAATGGAGCAAAGATACTCTATCACGTGACCAAACCCGCATTAATTCGTATATGATCATGTTAGAATTAGATTAAGATTAGATTGATTTAGATTAGATAATATTGATTAGATTAAGTTAAGATTATTACAATGAGGTTGTCCTGTCCGAAAAAATAAAAACCCCTAAATAATAAAGTAAAACAATTATATAGAAGTACATTAATAAAGTTATTTAAATAATTTAAAATATAAAGTTTAAGTAAAAGCTAATTTCATAAACTATACTAAAATACGAATATTTCTATTTAAAGTCACATTTTTCGGCCATTTCAAAAACGGTAACACCCTATACCTGCTAAGCTTCTCGCATTTCTTCGACGCTTCTTAAAGTGTTTTACATACAACCATTTACGTTTGTGTGCGTTCGGTAAATACTTACGCATTGATGTGTGAGTCACTACGCATTTTTGCCCACCCCCCGTCCCTCGAAGAAAAATACCTTACCCCTTTCACCACCCACTTTGATGTACCGGTGCCGCCTTGCTAAAGAAGATATGAGACTTTTTCAAAAAGCTTAATTTAAATGAGACGGTTGGGACGACTCAATGGGAATATTCCTTAATTTAAATACTATCTTGAGGGCGAAAGGGTGGAGTACATTTTAATTGGTATTGAATTTCGATCTCAGACTTTTGTGACATTGTCTTTTTTCTTTCATTAAATGTATCTAATTACTGCGTGGTAATTTGCATCTTAATTTTAAGGTAAAAAAAATTTAATTACATTAAAAAGATACTGGGTGATTATTGCTTAGGTGCTAATACAAAAAAAATAGTACTTAGGTAATTATATTTTCCTTGTTCTGACATCTATAGGTACATACCTATTGTCGGAGAGTCAAGTATTGCACTATACCAGCTCGACAGGAGTGATACAGTCAACTTGGAAACACAGTATTCATTGAGTGAGTAAAGTTACTGAGTAAGTTGATTACTCACTGTGTCTTTTAACCTATGTATAATCACTCAATGACGAATAATATTTTGTCACCATATGTACGACAATATTATTCATCATTTAATACTTGTACTTCAAGTTTTATACTGACATACTTATGACTTTTTCTCCGGGCTCCATCTGCGCATATGTTGGTTATCGTGGTATAGTGTAGTCTGTGTCCTTCCTGAAGAATCAAGGTATGCCCACGAAAACTTTCATTGAAATCAGTGCAGTTATTTACATACGTGAAAACATAACAACTAGGAAGGAAAAAGTGAGATTCGAATTAATAATATGTATTACCTTTATTCTACTGCTCCGCCGAATGATGAAAATTTAATGTATCTACAAGAGAAATTTTATTGATATCGTTAGAGCGGTTTAACCGTAAAAGCGTAACAAAGAGACAGATAGATTAGTATAGATATTATCAACCAACCATCATAATAATAAAATTTGTTTCAAATATTAAATTTAATTTCGACACTACAATGTAAGCTATATTAAAAATATAATTAATAAAACCATTTCAACCCGTTCTCGTTAAAAAATATCACCACTTCAAAATTAAAATGTCGTCAACAATTTATAACCGTCCTGAATTTGGTGCTGTAACAAATACTAGAGTTTTATGTGTATCTGTCTGTCTCTGAACAATTATTCGATTTATTATTATGATTTGAAGGATAAATAATAAAAGATTGGTGAAGTTGAACATAATGCCTACTGATGCAGTAGCATATCAGTAGGCCGCCACAGTGTAGTTCACCATGATTCAGTGTCTGCTTTCAGAATGAGGATGATGGCATCTACTCCTGAATTGTAATCATGCTTTCCATCAGGCAAGTAGAGTCACTTCGGCAGGCTAAAATATTTTAAAAAACGCCTACTGAATTAATTTGTTACACCAAAGGGAATCTTGATGACATGACATTATTTATCTGTTATCTGTCATACAGGTTTTTACCTAGTACGGAAACCAGTCTCTCACACAGATCTTTGCTTCCTGTATTTTGTTTTTATCTGATGTTAATAATTTCTGTGAAATAGTTTGTGTGAGAGAAGAAATGAAATTTATTTATTATTATTATTAAATGTTACTTCAGGCATCACTTTCGTGTTTGACTGCCCCGGTAGTGACGTTTAGCGTGTGCGACTGCCTATCAAGACGTTTCGAATTCTATTCCCGAGTCGTACCTAGTAAAAAGCATTATTGAAAAACTTACCAAAAATTGTTCATAACAGCCCAGAGTATGGGAGTTTGATGGTGTGTTTGATGGAGTTTGATATTACACGTGTGTCTCGGAGAATACTAGTGCGTTAAGCTATTGGTCCCGGCTGTCTTGAACATTTACGGCAATCGTTATTGGGACGTCACTGCCCAATAAATTCTTGTATATATTAATAACCTACGCTAAAGCTGAAAAAGTGGTATGGCTCCTTTCAACTAACAATCCCCGCCCTGTTTTCATCAATCTGACAAAATACATACGTAAGTTATGGTTCGTAACTGAAAGTAAAACGTAACAACATTAGATATTTTTAATTATATTTAGATACTAGCTTCTGCCCGCGGCTCAGCCTGTGTGTATGTCGATTATCGCGTTAAAGAGTAGTTGTCCTTCCTCAAGAGTTACCGTAAATCTATGCCTTTCTTTAAAATCCATGCAGCGCTTTAGCCGTGAAAGCGTAACGGGTAGACAAACAGATAGAGTAACTTTAATACATAATATGCGGAATATTAGTATAAATGACGCAAAACCATTTCTTTTTTTTGGTCATCTTATCATTCTCGCTTTGCTGGTTTGCAACAATAAATTTGTGTCTATGGAATTCAAATGGATGAAATTTTATCTTTACGGTACCATACCACTGCTTGTAAACACATCTACCATTGTCGTATCTCTATGCGACTTCTTTGAAATTTATCTTTTGGTGCAGTACAGTGTCCATCGATTCACTCCCGAGTCGTTTTGAATCTAAGTACATTACTGTTGAAATTGTACTCGTGACAGCTACTATGCTGTAGGTGATTCAAATGACTTTCATTGTCGAAAATTGGTACAATTCAGTCGGTAAAAATCACCTCATTGAACATAAAAAATAAACATTAGAGAAAGAAATTGAAAGAAACCCGTTAACATAAAATAATGAAACCTTTCAAACAAACAATAGCTTCTGAAACAAAACAAAGCTCGCTGAATTCGCGTTCGCAATCAATACATGTCTTAAAAACAATTTAAAACAAGAATGTCTAAGCCGCCGTTCATAATGAAACAAGGAGCGATACGCCCAAGCGATGCTTGCGATTTGTTCTAGAATATTGAAGAACGTTGGAGAATTCTCGGAGAATTCACTTGGAAAATGTTGAATAGGTAATATAGTGCTTATTATTTCTATCAAAGGGTTCTGTGTTTATTACATTTTATTTACCTTATGCTATTTTAAACTACAAACTATTCTAGGTGATGATTATCTGCGTTGTCCTGTTTTATAATTTCCTAATAAAAATGCGATTGCCTAAACATTAAGAATAGTTTGAGTATTATAAAAACTTTTTAAGAATCTCAATAGGTCGTCATAGAAATAGTATTTCATGTCTATGATGACTATGATTGATTAATATATAATTTGTATTTAAAGCATGCTTCAAAAATAGTTTTTGATACATTTTTGCAGTAAAGAATGGCAGGGTACAATTGGTTAACTTCTATACACACAAATAAATGAAGTTGGATTGTCTGTATGCAATATCAAATGAACTGTGTTTTTATTTAAATCAAATCAAATCAAACCATTTTATTTCAAATAAACCAATACAACGGCACTTATGAAACGTCAAGTAGTCAGTCAGTAGTCAGTCGTAAAGCTAATTGTCTGTTCCAATTCGTAGATCCTATGGAGAAGAACAGACTAGAAACTCCATGGACACTCATGTCCAACATTGTTTTTACAATTTTTGGTTACATTGTTTAAGGCATTTTATTATATGTGAAATAATGTTTAATTATTTACGGTACCTACTAACATCGAAAAAGCTATTTTCATTTTTTTATGTCTGTCTGTCTGTTTCTTCCGGGTAATCTCAAAAATGGCTGGACCGATTTTGATAGAACAGCAGAGAGCTGATGAACTAAGGAGTAACTTAGGTTAATTTTTTTAGACTAGCTGTGCTGTGGGGCTTTACTCGCGATTTACAACAATAACCGCGGGTAACACCGCGGAACTCAGCTAGTATAGAATTTAAAAAAAATTAGAAAAGGGCATTTATTATTCTTTATATACATTCCTATTTGGTATCTACGAAGTAACTGATACTATCAAAGAAAAGTTATAGTTGAATTTTGATAGAAAATAAAATGCAACAAGAAGCTTCTTGAGAATTTTCTTTTCGAAACATGGCGTTTCCAATGAGCAAACATTACCCCTTTTAGAATTCTATTACGTACATCCATCGTGTACGTACAGGTGGGGGTATTTCGCACCCCTTTTTAACCCTTTCGGGGTCCAAACATTTCTTCTTTACATTTATTTCTTATGGCCTGTTTCTTCTTCTTAAATTATAAAGCTATACGTAGACTTATCGGTTTTGATACTTGAAGAAATAGATATTGGGATTTCTTGTAGAAATAGTAAACTTATATAAATAGATTTTAGATGTTTAGATTTCTTAAATGTATGTTTTTCAAGAATGATAATAATACATTTTAGATTAAAGACTTTATCAAAATGGCATAAATATTATTTAATACAAAAATAATGGATGGACATATTTTCTGGTCATAAAGATTGGTACACTATATAGAGTTGAGTTGCACCATTTCGTACAAAGTTATTACTCATATTTATTTGAAATAAAAAAATACACAACACCATTACCAAAGTATTGTTTCTTATGTAGGATTTAGAAGAAATATCCTATAAATTCACTAAAAATGGCGTGCTTCTATGCGTTTATTAAATCCTGTGATGTATATGTAGCAATAACAATAGTAATTTTAAAAATCCTATATTACAATCACTTTACACAAAATGTACAATGTCGTCAAAAATAAAACATACTTAATAGAAATACCATTGAAAAAGTAACTATTCTACCAACAAAGGAAAACTCTCAAAATTAGTTGGTCGCTCTCTCTCAGCAGCCGAAATGATGTTACAAAGGCGCGGAACTGGGCTAACACAAGTTTTCTATATTACAGTGCGTACCTCCCCCCTTCGCCACCCCGTTTACCCCCGAAAGGGTTGCGACCCACCTTTGAAGATGCGCCGAGCTTTTTCTATAATTCTCCTCTCCTAAGCGATTTGAATTTCGTTAAGTCTCGTATTTTGAGCAAAAAATAATTGTTTGAACCGATTTTCGAGTGTTTCGCCCGTTCGTTGGTATATTTCTTGTGTTTTTTTTTTGTGTCCACAAGATAAAGGCGTGTTCTTAACAGAATTTTTATTACTGATCAGTGAGTTGTACAAAAGTGAATCAATTAATTAATTTAGTAATTTTAGTTTGTAAAAGGTAAATTTATGATTTTTTTACCGTCTTAGAATCCCTTTACTTACTCGAGCCTGATGAGATTTACTAAAATAGGACAAGTTATTTAGGGTATAGGAAGGTATAGGTGATGGAAAGTGATTACCATCCCTCATGGTTTCTTACCTCTGTGCATGGGAGTTCTCTCAAACAGATACAAAACGGAGGAAATTTGTTTTTTTAATATTATAGGGGGCAAACGAGCAAACGGATCACTTGATGGTAGGTGATTGCCACTGCCCATGGACACCCGAAACAATAGAGGAGTCACAGGTGCGTTGCCGGCCTTTAAGATGGGAGTACGCTCTTTTTTTGAAGGTTTGAAGGCCGTATCGGTTTTGGTAATCAATGTAACGGACGAGCTCTGAAAGTTAGTAGGTTGAAGCGGCAATAAGCGCGTCACATATGTCGCTGGACATGTGTGATGTGACAATCGCAAAGTAGTGTGGGGCGCCTTCTAGCCAGATGGCGGACGACTTCCGTAAGAGGGCCGGCAGCCCAGTCCAAAAAGCAAGAGACTACAACGCAGAGGACTGCAATGGACAATAATGATAATTACACTTTTACTTACTCATTGAAAACTAACGTAAGAATTATATAATTGTGTGCATTCCTTAAAAGGTGAGTGTAATGGATAATCTTCTTCGTCTTCTTAATAGCCTTTTATTCTCAAGATGGGGTTGGCTACCAATTCTACCGGTTTTACCTGAATTTCAGTTTTTCCACGGAGCAACTGGCATCAGACCATCGCAACCCTAAAGGAGAACGGAAATTCTAAGTTTGAACTAGTTGTCAGTATATTTGACTTCCCAATAAAGATCGCCATAGATGTCCATGACAATCGGGACCGACGGCTTAACATGCTCTCTTCGGACTGTTATTAAGAATTTCCAGTAAAAAAACCAACAACACTTTTCGGCCTGACCGGGGATGTGTAACGGACAATGTTGTAAATAAAACAATATTTAACTCATTGCTTACCACATGTACTAAAATATGAAATATAAAGAAACCTTCACTTGTTTAATTATTAAATAAAATTGATACTTTAATATTTATCTATGGTGGGGACGTGCCCTAAACATGGCTTGCTAAAATTTTCCCAAATCCTTTTTTACTTTCACAAGGTCGAACGACTTCGAGCCGTTTATTTATGTTTGTTACATTTTAGCTTAAGTTATTATTGTCTTACGTAAAATCATTGCCACTGTTAAGTAACTCGTTTAGAACTTATAGCCATTTTGTTTATTTATTTTTGGCATACTGACGTGATTGTAATTTTAAATGAATCTTTTATATAAATTACTTTGAATCCAAAAAATCACTGAACACTCAAAGTGTCTTCTCAGTCCTTACACATGAGAAAATACAAGAACACGAAATAATAAAATGGAGATAAAAATGCAAATTGTGTAAAGCCAACAACTAACAACTTTTTTTTTCAAATCTCTACATTTATGTAATGGTTTAATACTCGTAGATATATTATTGTACAGTAATATTCTACAGAATATAATAAAATGCTATTTTAACGTTCGCTACTTGCATAATAACTCTCCAAAAATCTGTTTTTCTTTTACTTTATGAAAAGATCCAAAAGGAATTTGAAAATTCACGAAAAAAAAATTCATTTCATTCTTTTTTTATCGCGTATTTTCATAGTCTAGTTTAATTGACATCAAATTTAATTTGTACCTAACTCACTCGGTATAATTCACAAAATTAATTATTTATAGTTGGTTTTCAGTCAGGCTACTATGGTTTCTCGGCTCAGATTGCTTTCCTGAAATTAAAATAGTACAAGCTAGTTACAGTTAAATGAAAAATCTAACAATAATTATGAATAATATTATATAAAATTCCATCTATAAGTATTCAAAAAAAGTTATATTATCTATATAACATAACGTGACGTATGGGTAATTAAGCAAGCATCACGTTAAATATATCATTGTCCCTTATCATGTAACCCATTTTCACACACTTTAAAATGATAGTTTTGTTGACAACTTGTTTTACATTCATCATCATCATCAACAGCCTTGAACAGTCCACTGCTGGACATAGGCCTCTCCTTATAAAGGAGGTTTTGGCCTACTATACCACGGTGGCCAGACGAGTTGGTATAGGGTTGGTTTCAAGTTTTCCTTCTCTTTGCATTGATGTTTTACATTATGTTGTAGATACTCGTACGAGTATAATGACCCGTAGAATTACGAATACTCCTGCGTTTTTCCTGGACTAGATTTTATTCCACATTGTTTCAATACACTGTAATAATGTTTTCCATAGTCTATTTTTGATCACGAAAAGAAAAGGTAGTGCGTAACCGGAAAAGGAGCAAGTGCTGGTTTGACGAATTCAAGCGTCTTTGGTTTTCCATTAATTTTGGCAACACCACTCACGTATCTAATTAAGATAGAACTATTTATATTATCACAAAAACACAAAAAATATTTTTCGGTGTAAAGTTCTATTCACATTTTCAAAAAATAATGATTAAAGTCAGGAAAAAAAGAGAATATTTTAAAGGTCATTATGACTAACAATATATTGATAGTGTATTTATAACCGACTTCAAAAAAAAGGAGGAGGTTCTCAATTCGTCGGACTCCATATTTTTTTCATGTATGTTCAGCGATAATTTCGTCGTCTATGAACCAATTTCAAAAATTCTTTTTGCATTGGAATGGGCGTAGCTTACAGATGGTCCCATCGTCACCATTTCGAGATCTGATGATGAGATCCCAAGGAAATCGAGGGAACTCCTCAAATATCATAAGCACAATTGTCGCGATTTGGGTACTCGGAATAGTTTTTCATTGAAGTCGGTTCCTTTTTGTTAAAATTATATAGCTACTAATATACAACCTCGTTAAGATATAGTAACAACAAAAAATCTGCTTATCTACACTTTTTTTGAAAGTTGTCCATAAAAGATACAAAAAGAATTGATAATATTTACATAACGAATAGTTTCATGAATTAAATAACGATTTCAGTTTACTCCAAATAAAATTAGACTACATAAATTTGGACAACAACTGAATAAAGATTATAATTCGCCAATAAACTTAACTAACTTATTATGTCAATAGTCATAACAAAGTGAGACGTTGAAGTTGTTCATTACAGTTAAACGGCTTGCTAATAATTTCAGATCGATATTGAGTTGGTAGTATTAGAATTTACCTTGATAGACTTAAGTTTCCTAAATAGTCAGTAGTAAAGTCTGTTTCCTTTTACAGACGTAAAGTAAAACGGTTTCCCTCGAAAATTTCACTTAAAGATATGGTTTTTGTTACAAACTCATATTGCTAAATAGGAAGCTATAACTAAGCAATTGAAAGATTCTAGAGCGATCCACGTAAAATAAGTCAATTAAGATTATTTATTTAATTCGACTGTAGAACATTAGGCCACACATACGTACACACACATATGGATAACCTTACCTATTAATTTTCAAGTTAAATAAAATATATAAATAAATATTTGGACATCTAACACACAACATTATCTAGTACCAAACTAAGCAGTGCTAGTATTATGGGTACTAGACAACTGATATAAATACAAAAACACCCTTTTTTTGTAAATCCATACATATTACAAATAGAAAACACCCAAACTCCGAATTAAATATTTGCAGATCATACAAACTTTCAGTCCGACCCGGGAATCGAACCCGAGACCTCTTGATCAGCAGCCGCATATGCTAACCACTAGACCAAAGAGGCAGTCATGAAAATAGAAATAAATGTAAATAGAACTAAAACTTTCGTTAAATTTCGTGTAGTTAAAATGAGATATTCCATGGTAGGGGTGTAGTTAAAATGAGATATGCGATAGAACACGCGTGTCCCGGACAATCGTTTAAGGAAGTGCTTGAAAAGGACGGAGACGGATCAAGTTGAATTTTGAGTGGATGTTCTTGGTGTGTTTATAAATTTTTAAAATAAGCATTTTTAACAAATGTGGTAAGTCTCTAACTCTTTTATGTGTGAATGATATTAAGTTTTATCTTTATAAATTAAGTAAAACGGAAAACCTTTCTTGGCTTTCCTTTCCGTTTGGTCATTAAATTCAATATTACCAAAGCGAATTTTTGTCTTTATATATATAAATGAGCCTCATGAGAAAATTTATACATACGCAGTTATACTATTATAGTAAAATCACACTTTCTACAGTGAGTATAATGTTGCAGTATCAATGTACTCATGAAACAATATTATTTATGAACAGTGAAGAGATATTATAATAATAATAAGAGGTGTGTGGAAAAGCATCTCACAAAGCCGCCATAGTTTGGGTCGGCATCGCCATTCTTCCTGCATCGCGGGCAGTGTGGTGGCCCCCACTCTTGGATTCTATTCATGCTTACCATCAGGCAGAGTGGAGTCTCATTGGTAGGCATCAAATAAAAGAAAAAAATATATGTTTATTGGCATCAAATACTGCCATAAAATAACTTTTCAAGTATTTTCTCTAATGATACATTGCAACTAGTTTCGTGAGGTCAGTAACGTTTTAAGATAGCAAAAACTAAACTGCATTATCCAGTATTGAATAATAAAATGTGTAAACGTAACAAAGTTTTTATTGATCTTTTCTTTGTAAAATTTCACACAATAATTGTCACATCATAGTCGTGATGACTGAACATTTAAAAAACAAATAATTTCGCAATAAAACTGTCTCCACACTAAGCGGTTCGGAGACGCATCTTGACACAATCTGTCTTCTTCAGAGCTGTCAACCGCACCTATGTACGTCAACCGCGTTGAGCATCCCGTGTGAGACCGACATTATCATGTTTGTTTAGAAATACACTCACTTAAACTTGGTATATTCTTAAACAATTCTATTCTTGGTATATTCTAAAAAAACAGTAATTCTTTGTACTATTAAATATATTTTTTTGCTAAAAGCACATGAAAGTATATTAAAGTAATTACCAGCATTAATAAAAGAATATTTTGAAATGCATGTATATTTGTTTGTACTGTTATTGTCTGGAATGGTTGGGCCGATTTTGACGGGACTTTCACTCACGGATAGCTGAAGACATAAGTAGTAACTTATTTTACGTGATTTACAATTAAAACTGAAGAAAATACCGTGGGACTATCAGCGGATAGTTAACTATGAGAATAAGAAGAACAGAAAAGTGTCTTTAGGCACCGTACTAGTAGTTACTTAATTACTTATGGCCGAACATTTTCACATACATCATCTGAAACTGTAACTGTTGAAAATCATATTGAAACTTAAAGGAACATAACCCAAACATACAAAAGCCTGGTAAAACGATTACATGTAAATTACGTTGGTATGTAAATCTGTAATCATCGCTCACAGTCTTAATTTCCACTCCTTATCAGCATAGTACTAACACCCCACACTTTCAAACTCTCATAATAATAATAAACCTTATTACAATACAACTAAGTTTAGAATTGAAAAGCAACTGTTTTTATCTAAAGGAGTCTTAAGTTACGCTATCAAGAACGACTTTTAGTGACGCGTGAAGAATGAAGAAATTGTCTATTTTTTTGGAAGGTTCAATGACTTATCCTATCCTGATTCTAAGCTCTCACTCTTTGGGTAACTATTAATAGAATGTGAGAATTTAGAATCTATCTATTTATATAAATTATTAAATAAGCGTCTGTCTGTCCTTATAGATATGTCCGTCCGTCCGTCCTTGACTTACCTTTCAAACGGTTAGTGTTAGAAAGATGGAACTTTGCTTAAATATGTATTTTCATCACGTCGACAAAATGCTAAAATAAAATCACGAAAAATATTTAGTGATAACATCAGTAGTTACACATAAATAACATAATATTTTGTAGGTAGTAGAGCCACGCTGATTTCAGCACGAATGGGCCGGCTCGACCCAGCCAGTACTACCCTCACACAGAAGACCATCCTAATAATGACAGCATTCTTGCTGTCGTATTTCGTTGGTGAGTGTGAGACCGGAGGCCCAATCATTCTGCATCATTCTCCCGCCCTTCGAAGGCCGGGAGAATGATGCAGAATAATCTAACCAAGCTGCCATGGTAAGGGTCACCATGCTACATTGCCTACCCTCACAATAAGCATGGTGACCCCTACTCCTGGATTCTACTCATGCTTTCCATCAGGCAGAGTAGAGTCACTTTGGCAGGCTTAAATATAAAAAAAAAAAAAACTTAAGAAAATTTAATAAAGAACAAAGTAAATGGTATTATCAATTAACTACTAATACACTGATTGTTTGTCTGCCTCGATGCCTCAGTGGTAGCGTATGCGACTGCTGTGCTTGTCTCGAGTTCGATTCCCGGGTCGATTGTGTGTGTGATCCGTATATATTTGTTTCGAAGTTTGGGTATTTTCTATGTATAATATGTATGTATTTACAAAAAAAGGTATGTTTATGCATTTATATCAGTTGTCTAGTACCCATAATACAAGCTCTGCTTAGATAGGCACTAGTTAGTCTTGTGTATTATTATACACAAGACTAAGTAGTCTAACTAACTCTAACTAACTAACATATTTGACTGAAATATTTAATTAACAATAATATCTTAAACGAACATAAATATCTTAATATAAACATATCAGTAAGATATGTTCACGCTATAAGCACAAGTTCTAAGCCAAGCTCTAAGTTACCAAAAGTGATGTCGATTAGACGAATTAGCCGATGTTACTAAACGTACTGACCTGATCAAAACTTGTCGAAACTGATATGTACTTTAAGATAGAGTCTTAAAGTTCATAATAGTTTCTGCAAGTTGTTACTATCAAGAACTAACAAGAGTCTGGAATACACTTTGGGGAGTAACTGCAACTTTAAGTAGGTACCTGTAACAACTCCACTTGCAAACATTTATCTACTAAATATAGTGAAGGATAATCTTGCTTAATAGTTTTAGCATTTATTAACTTCTTTTTTTTTATCTTATACTAGCTGATGCCCGCGGCTCCGCTCGCGTCCTAGGGGTTTGAAAAATAGATGTTGGCCGATTCTCAGACCTACACGACATGCTCACAAAATTTCATACAAAGCGGTCCAGTCGTTTCGGAGGAGTATGGGAACGAACACTGTGATACGAGAATTTTATATATAAGATTTTTCTTTAGACAATTCACTATTATACATAACTGCACTGGATATTTCTGTGTCGTGAGTGACTTTACAAATCCCTATATATGACACACACAACACCCAAACTGGCAACAACAATTTGTAGATCACACAGTGTCGTCCCTCGTGGGATTGGCTCCCACAAATGCTGTCAGTTTTTTAACCAACTTTACAACAAAAAGACTGTTTTAGCTATTACTAAGCAAAATAAGACCTATTTAAAATATAGTTATATGTAGCTATATACCCTCAACACGGCATCTACCATATCAGAAGTGTTTTAAAACTTTTATATCAATTAAAAAACTTATGTCAGCTTCAGTATCAGTCGGGCAATAATGTAATGTAAATTCAGCAGTAAATAATAAAGAAATTGAGACAATATGGAAAGAGAGAAAGGAAGGCGAATATAATGTAAAGCAAAGTGAACGATATTGCTAGTAAGTGTTTATAAATCTAGGTGACCTATTTCTTCAAGGTTTACTAAGTGTAAATATTTGCTTACTAGGATTATTGTAACTCGAAGTTGATCTTACCTGGAGAACCAAGCTCTTTAATGGGTTTTAAAATATTACAGAAGTAAAGAAAGTGGAGCTTTACTGAGCTAAATATAACAAGTTGAAGGAATAATTCAAAAGGCCTCGGTGAACACGTTAAACCGTCAGTCCCGGTTGTCATGATCATCTATGGCTGTCATTACTGGGAAGTCAGTGCTCTTCAAATATATTTCAACCTCCGAATATAGTTCGCTCTCAGGGTTGCGGAAGGCTGATGCCAGTTGATCCGTAGAAAAACTGATAGGTAAAACCAATGGAACTAAGAGTCCCAAATAAACTTGGGAATAATAAAGACACATTGTGTCTACGTAATCTTACCGTTCAATATTTTTAAGTCGCTCGAAGGCCTCCAACTAAGCTTCACGACTGTTATTCCATGATAATAACTGGGACCGACTGCTCAATGTGACCTTCAAATCATGGAGAAGCCCATGGCTTACATTACACCAGGTGATTGTTTTTAATCACCTAGGACATTTGGCTATAAACGCCTCAGTTGACAGCATTAAACAGATTTGATTTAATTCACAAAAATTCATAGAAAATATAAATAAAATAAAAAAAGAAAAGAAAATAACCATCTGCAACATTATTCTTTGAGCGTCGCCGAGCGGTTTGAAAAGTGCGAGTTGGCCCAAAGTTTCAGCTAATGGGTTAAAACGGAGAGGGAGTGACGGTTTGAATTTTTGGAAATTTCGGATATAATTAGAGGAGCGATCGCATTAGAGATGTCACTTTTGGTTTATGGCGGCGCGTCAAGTGTCCGAAGACATTCAAGTTTTATTGAGGAACTTTGAAACTTCTTGTCGCGGTAAAGCGTTTAGAAAAAAATACGATGGTTGAATAAATATTAAGGATTGTTTGGTGGTCTGAATTCAATCTGTATTAGATATCGGTTAGGAATAAAATTTTAATTTCTATCAAGATCCTAATAATTGTATCATACACTTGTACGAATAGCAAACGTAATGTTTTATACAATAAATTATATAATAATAAATTATAATAAATTATTATGAATTTACATATTAATGACATGATGCTGTAGCATATACAACATTATGAGCAATATGTGGGAAATGTTGAGGGTACCAGTTCACAAGGAAGATCGCCTATGAGGTGGACTAACCAGATAAAGATGGCAGTAAGTGGCTTATCATCACTACATGAATGCGCAGAAAGGAGCGGTGGCATGTTGTGAAGCTTGCTACATACACTTGAAGTGATAACCACGAACACTCTGTCAAGAGTGATACCGACAAAGAAGAAAGAGAAGCCTTGATGTCTATAGGTATTTACATTGATTATTAATGAATTTATTAATCAGCCTATTAAAGTTTATTTGCCGAATAAAAGTGTCTTCTAAAATCCGTCATAGCAATTAGTCCTTTTCTTTTTGTTTCTAATTCAATATGTTTTCATCATACCTTCTCTCACTTAATAAAGTGTTAGTTTCGTTTAATGATTGATTGTTGATTGATTGATGATAGTTGAATGGTTTCTCAGTTTTCCTTTGCGATGATTCGAGAATACCTTTCGAATTTCAAAACCTCGCTGCTTCTTCTTCAAAACAAAATCAAAACAAAAGAAAACACATACAATTTAAAATGCAAACAAACTTCACATCAAGCCGGTTCTGTGCCATTAGCCTCACATTAATTTACGAGTACGATATTAAGGTTTGTATTGGGGCAAACACAACAATTGATATGCACCCTCCTTCCTTCGAGACACGTGTATGTATGATGATTTTTTGGTTCATGCAAAATTGTGTAGTATCTTATAAAACAAAAATTAAATGACTTCTTAACTTATCGCAAACCTAAGCGTTGACAGTCTTTTGTCAGAAAAGGTATCTTTAAAGATACGTTTCTTGACAAACAGATATGTTATTAAGATTATATTCCTAGCTTTTATGATCCCAGATTATTTTGGGCTCGACTTTAATTGAATATTAGTTTTTCTACGGAGCGACAGGCATCGCACCTGCACAACCCTTAGGGCGAATCAAAACTGAACTGAATTCGGAGAGAATTCATGACTATGAACTAATTATCAGTATTTTTAAGGGCTCTGACTTCTCAATAAAGATTGCCAAGATTTTTCATGAGAAACGGCGACAACGAATTAACATGCTCTACGAGAAATTGGCGTATAACACCGGTGTACTTAAACTCTGGAATGTTACTAAGAATTTGTTATAAGAAAATCCACAAACACCTTTGGCTCGATCCAGGACTGGACCTCGAAACCTCTTGACTGGTAGTCATACGTTAACCGTAGACCAACGCGGCGACGAACCAACATATCTAACTACTTAATATAAGTTTCTAATTTAATATACCTACAAAAATATTCTTATTTCACATTCGTTTCAATTTGAATAATCTCAACAGCCATTCCAAACACGACCTTCGAACTAAAGCCAATAAAAATGAAGCGAGCATTTAACTAATTCGATATTTCGTTCTGTAACAATACATGATAACATAACACGCAAACAAACTTCTCCATTACCAGACCCTACAACCTACCACAAAAGTACATATAATAAATATTTTTTAACAAACAACAAAACCAATAATTTGAAAGCTTAATATTATGCTAAACGTACGCGGTACGGTATGGTACAACCTGTTCGTGCATAGATTTTAATTATTATCATGTACCGAATACGACTTCTAATAAATGTCATTATGAGGCTGTGCCTCTGCCAACCTCATTTATACCTTTGAAATATTATACACATTCCTATTCCCAAGAAGTAAAGTTTATTTTAGTTTGAGTATTGTTTTGACAGAGGTAATTGTATGTTGGTTCTGATATAGTTCTTTAATGGAACCGCAATGTCACGTGCGTGACAATGATGGTACGTAAATAATATAGTTGAACGTTTTATATGGATGCAAGGCTAGCATAGTCTTTGTATTGAAACTTTTGTTGGTATTTTTGCATCGAAAATTGTGTATTACGATTATTATCTTATGATTTAGATTGCACAAGTTCTAAATTTTCGTTTTAGTTCGCCATTAAGCTTTGCTGTGTTTAGTAATTTCTGAAAATATTATTGCAAATGACAAATTATGAGCGTCTGTACTTTCTGACTTTGATTACTACTGGAGGCAAGAAGGAATGTCATACGATTTTGAAACTTATGTTATTGCCTTGTTTGTTACATTATGATTTATTTAATTACTGTTATGTTTAATTTTAACATGTTCTAAGCTGTCTCTTGAGACAGGTTTCAGACAGACCTAATTATTTAAGCTTTCAATTTAATAATTTTGTAACTCAAGTACTCTTAAACTAGATCTGTTTAGTTCTGATTATATATAACTACTTTCAACCATTTATAAAATAAAACATAACTGCGAGTTATTAGTAAATAAATAAAACTGTTATTATGTAATTCGCTGTTTAGTAAATGAAACTTGCAAATTCTGAAAAAAAATTGGTTTTAATTTATTAATTTTAAAATATTGAGGAGTGACAGATTACGAGGTGATAACATTTTACTGTCACCTTTATACCCACACTACACAATCCCTGTAAAGGTACATCACTGTGGAGAATGTATCCTTCTAACATGCAGTAGGTACTTTCAATGTAATTCCAAGTTTGAAATACTAAAACTAAAGAACACCAAAGATAATTTCCAAAAAACAACACTTAACCTACCTGATCGTCATCAGAATATCGAACCAAAACAAGGAACAATAAGACCAGTAGGCTGTATAACGCGTTTGCGCGCACAACATCCCGAAGGGGGCAATGGGGTGGACGGGCGGACTTAAGTCCTACCCTTTTAAAGATTCCACCGTCCTCTTATTTTTAAGACTTTACAATACTAACACATAGACATCGCATACATTGAGTTTGGCCGTATTAAGGGGAAGAAGGAAATCTTAGCAAGCGTCGTACCTGTGTGAGTGGGGATTAAGAAACCGACGTATGTGTTAGATTGGATTTTTCCGTGTTGGTCGTAATTAGAGAGTCGTTCATTAGGGGATGTGGGATGAGCCGTAATGAGGCCTTTGGAGGTCATTCAACGTGTCGTTCGAGCACGCGATGTGGGACTAAAGTGTATTTAGATGAAGTCGTTTTAATTGGAATAAAACGTAAAGGTATAATTAATGGCAAAACAAATGATATCTTGTCATCAGACTCGTTTTTTTTTTTACTTTAATTTACTTTTAGATATATGGCAAAGGCGACAAATTGTGCAAGCCTATTAACATTTTAAATTCCTACACATCTTACATAAGTTTCTAATGATACCTCTCACTGCTTTCACGTAACGACTTTCAAGGGTAAATTCTTAGAACAGTTTTAAGAACAGGCTTCAATAGAAAGTCTATTAATAAAAGATAATCAGATTAAAATTAATAATAATTAGGTAATTAGTCAAACATTTTAGTTGCTTCGAGAACGGACTAGTTTACGTTATTATGACATTGGAATTTGTATAGGAGTGCTAGCTGAATCCCACGGCGTTACCCGCGGTTATTGTTGTGAATGGTCACAGAGTGAAACTTTTCTAAAAAATTCTAAGTTCCTACTTATGTTATTAGCTAACTAGTGGTCGCCAAGTGTTCGGAGTTCGACCATAATTAAATATTTTCGGACATCTTACACACAACGTCATCTAGTTCCAAACTAAGAAGAGCTTGTATTATGGGTTACTAAACAACTGATATAAATACATAAACATACTTTTTTTGTAAATACATACTTAATATACAAAGAAAACACCCAGACACCGCAACAAATATTTGTCAATCACACAAATATTTTCCGACTTGGGAATCGAACCCGAGACCTCTAGATCAGCAGCCGCATACGCTAAGGCTACATTACAATGTTAATTTGACAAAGGAGTATCTCTGCGTGTGTGTGAAAAATACATGGTAGTATGTGTAATGTTTTAATATTGACTTAATGTGTTTTTAAGCATAATATAAAAAAAACATTCTGCACTCTCTCTCTCTCTCCATTCTCTTCTCCTTCTCTATGCATGTGCAAAATTTCACATTAGTGTAATATTCGTAAAAAGGGTACAAACTATTGCTTCACGTATTAATATATAGATTAAGTAAAATACTGTTAATTTAATGTTCCAAACAGACATTCCAATTTTATTTATTTTTATAGATATATTGCAACTAACAGTACGTTGGTATTGCAAACTACGGCTCACTTTTACCACTAATTGGCAATGATTCCTTGTTATCGAGCCCGGTGACCGGAACTTTGTAGTGTTGTTTGGACTTCGCCATTTTAATTCTCGGAGCTTATGGCACAGCTCTAATTATTTAATGCTTCGGTTTGAGTAGTGGCCAACGTTCTGTTATAGGTTTTTTTTTATGTTTTTCTTCTCGTTTTTATTTATTATGAACTTTAATTGTACATAAACATAATGCAGCTTCTGGTAAATGTTTATTTTCTTAGTTACGAACGGTGATTGGTTTAAAATATTGCGTAAAGCTTTGCAACTATATTACGTAGTATAAAAAAACTGGCGAAAAGTAGGCGTTTAAAATGCCTCTACCAAAATCTTCGGGAAACAGGTGTGATTTTTAAGTATGTGTTTATTTCATACTCTGAGAGAATTAAAGTTATTTTTCAACTTTATTATAACAAAACATACAGGTTGAGTATAAGTCATTAAGTCGTATGTCTAGTTGTTAGCGTATGAGATTATTCAACAACATGTCTCAAGTTCGATTCTCGGGTCGGACTGTTGTTTAGTATTTCTTGGAAGAAATTCTTAATAGAAGAAGTATGAAAATTTGTGGTGTTTCCCGCACATCTCTCGAAGAGCAGGTTAAGCCGTCGGTCTCCATGGTCAAGAACATCTATTGCAATCGTTATTGTGAAGTTAGCGCCCTCTGATATACGGAAAATTTAAGAAATAAAAGGTACTGAACTGAATATTAAATATCAAAAAAACTTAGTGAAATGGAAAAAGTGTTTCTTAATTTTATATTTGTTGTAACCTATCCTTTTAATCATAATTCACTATTTTAGCTAATTAGTATTTTTTTTTCTAAAGGATCCCTATATATGCCTAAAATAAACATTGCAAAACATAAGCTTGTAACATTTTTATTTAAAATAGTTTAGTATCGCCTGATTAAGTAAGAACTCTTATTTCAAAAAGATAATTAATATCTTCATAAGCTCCTTCCAACAAAATATAAAAATTATTTAGAGTCCCCCCTGTACTTACATCATAAATTATAACCCCAACTTTCTTTGTCACCTATACCAGTGAACAATAATTATAAATAATTATTGATATAGCAACATTGTTCGTGTCGCATTACGTGCCTTTGACTACACCATCACAATTATCACAATGGAAAATATATTTTTGTGGTATAAAAGACCTCTTTGGTTAAATATCAAAGAAGACGGTGGTAAGGTTACAATAATAACAAACGAAAACAATGCCTCCTAAACGTTTAATGCCATAACAATGAGAATTTCTTAAAATAATACATTAATGGGTTTGTTTTATTTACTTAGAAGTTTAAGAGGCAAAGAGATGTGTTGAAGATCAATCGTCTGTAGATGTGTAAATGTTTTATGATAAGCAGGTACGCTAGGAAATTTATAAAGAATTGTTTTTTGAATTTAGAATTTGCTACAGTTAGATCTACTAGATTTTTAACTAGTATTGCTTGTACGCGTCATTGTGTAAACGGATGCGTATGGAAGTTAGTAGTAGTAGGAAATCAGCTGAGTTGCATTGACTGTGGTCAGTAGATTACCTTCTGCCCATTTAGTGACCCTATGACTAGCAACAGTACAATCTAGTCGAAACGTCATGACAAATTTACTGAAACTGATCGCCTTGATTTTAGTATGTTTTCCTATTTATTAGAGGTGCTAGTTAAAAATGAAGCAAATAATAAAATTTATGTATTTAAACGTATTTGCTTCTTATGGTAGATACTTATATTGAAAGTATTATAGTAAACGTATATTGAAATTATAACAAATTTTAAATAAAAACTAGATTGTGATCATAAAAAAAAACACATTGCATGGCACATTTTTGTGATACTTTTGCCTTAATTCAACATAGATTTTTCCAATTGAGATAAAAGGACACTGGAGCAATCCGAAAAAAGTCACGTAAAGTCAGGGGCGGAACACTAATTTCGGCATAAATATTAAGGCCCAGTGTTGAATTTTAAAGGCGGCAATTTGAACCTACACTCTCGTCCTGATCGCAGGATAATTTATCTTAACGAAAGAAAGGGGTGGGCGCGACCAGGCGAATGGGGTGGGGGGACCCAAAAATTGGGTAAAAATGTTGCCAGCTAGCGATTAAACCGTTGGGGAGATGCGTCGTATTAATCACCACCCAGGCGTCTTCGAGGATTTTCGCGGTACATTTATAGAGTTGTCTTATCAAAAAAAAAAAATTCTATCATCTACGTTTCATTAAGAAAAATGCTGTAGAAATTGTTAACTACGAAACAAAAAGTGAAAATCTTTACACAAACATAGGTTTCTCCAATCAGATAAAATTTCAATCACCGATTAAATAAATTCAGGAACAGTTTGTATCCATAATTGCATACGTAAATTGATTTTAGTACAACAAATCCTTTTAAACGATGCAACAAATAAGGAAAAAGAAAATGTTAAATCATTTAGTTCACCATATTGTTTTAAGATTATTAATTACACATCAAAGTTATCGAGAAAATTTTTAGTGAATTATCAGCTCCATATAAATACGCAAGTTGTCCTGTCCGTAGAAGGCGGGGCGGCCACCTTGGCTTTGTTTTAATATTTTCGCAAGCATTATGAAGGGTTTGCTTACTTTCAAATAATTTCGGCTTCTGCTCTTGAAGTTTTGATAAAAGTTTCATTCTATCAATAATTAACGGGAACATTCCTCGGTTGCTGATGCGATTATAAAGGTTTGGGGTTTTTGCATTATCTACAATTTTTTTATCCTCAAAATGTCAAAGTTCGGAAGTTCGGTCAGTGAGTTTCTTTGTTGATAATTGAGTTGCAAAGTTTGTGAAAGGGGTGCGTGGGTTAATGTTTATTTTAATTTATAGGTGCAAGAATAATTTTGATCTGAAAGTATTTAAGATCTGTGGCATACTGTTTTGGGTAAATGAAAGTTAGCAAATGAATTTTTAAGCTGCTTAGTATTAAAAGTTTTGCGTTGTAAAAGGTAAAACGTAGCAAAAATTGTATCCTTTTAAAAATATTGTGGATAATTATGAAGGTGTTATGTATTTTATTGGTAAAAGAATTTTCAAAATCAGTTCAGTAGATCTAGAAAGTTTCAGCTAAAACCTTTTTATAATTATAATTTAGTTTGGTTTAGAGTTTTCTTTATAATATTAGTTTAGTTATATATAGAAATAAATTGGAGTATCTGTATGTAATATCAAATGAAAAGTTTTTCAATAAATGCATATCAAAGTATAGTCATTTTTTAAAACTTTGTCAGTCTGTCTGTTTGTTTGTTCTGGCTAATCTCTGGAACGCCTGGTGCTGATGACCTAAGGAATAACTTAGGTTTCTTTTTACACTAGCTTCGCTACGCGGCGTTACTCCCGATTTACAACAATAACCACGGGTAAACCGCGAGACTCAGCTGATTTTGAATATGATCTCTTCATCGATTTTTTATTTGATCTCAGTGAGAAAAATTGGCTCATTTTCTTCATGTGATATAATTTGTTCTATTTCTACATACTTTCGTAGTGATATCTAGAAATGTATTTGATACCCTAATTGCAACATATGAGTATTAGAGAAGTCATTCATAAACCATAAATTAGGTATAATTAATTTTAATTAAACCATAAATAGGATGAAAGAATTGGAGAGGCCTATCTTCTTTTTCTTCAGCATATTTGCATCCACTGTTTTATATAAGCCTCTTGCATGGTTCTCCATTCCCTTCTGGATGCGGCGTATCTGGTCTAGGTCGGCCCTGCCGTCTTTTTAATATCGTCCATCCACCTGGCAGCTGGTCTACCAACACTTCGACTCCCTATTCGGTGTCGCCAGAATATAACTTTATGTCTCCATTTGTCCTTGTTCCTGCGGCAGACATGTCCAGCCCATTGCCATTTTAGTTGCTGAATTCTTCTACCTATATCGAATACTTTCGTGCGTTGGCGAATGTCCACGTTATTGACCCTATCGCGCAAGAAGTTACCGAACCTTTTTCTCTCCATCGCTTTTTGCCCGACTTTCAGACGATGTATTAGCCCTGCAGTAAGTGTTCATGTTTCGCGAGAATAAGTCATCACTGGAAGAACACACTGATTGAAGACCCTTGTCTTTAGTGTTTGTGAGAGGCTTATATATGTATATCAACTACCCATAACTGCTGGGGTCGGGTCTTCTCTCAAGAGAGGGTTAAGGCTAAACGTCCCCATGCTGGCTAAGTGCGGGTTGGGGACTATATCATATCATGCCACAAATGGTCACCCATCTGGGTATTGAATACGCCGTCTTTGCTTACCTCGGCGATAGTTTCCAAATTACTTAAGGCCACTTGGATGTGAGCGCTTCGGCTTTGGCTATGAAAGTATTACCTCATAACTCTTTTACTAACCGACTTCAAAAAAAGGAGGAGGTTCTCACTTTGTCGGAATGTTTTTTTTTTATAAGCTGATTTAGAATATCTTTCTTGATTCGAAAATATATATAAGTACTTCTCGATTCATCCAATTTCCGATACTTTTTTGCTAAAATTTTGCAACCTTTTTTGGTGAATAAATACCGAAAGTAACACATACACATGAAACAAGATATTTTCTATTAACAAAAGCAAGTTCATGGTCAAAAATTACATACCTCAAGGCTATATGATATTGTTAGGTAGGTATATTTTTTTATTTTAAACAAACAATATGATACACGCTATTGTAGGTTTATTGGATTGGCAAATTTTTCTCGTTAGAAAACTACTAGAATGACTAAGTCTACTTAGAGATTTAAATAACTGTCACATGCTTACAGAATTAGTTTATTATGGAACACTTTCTTTAAAATGTTAATACATTTTCGCCATCTCATTACCAATGGGAAGCCACAAAGGATCTAACCGTGTAACATAAAAATATATTAAAGAAATCAAGACAGTTTGCGTCCGTGCCAAATGTCACACAAGTGCGACGACGCGTAATGTCAACACACACACAAACAGAGAACATATATATGTACACAGGCATACATACAAAAGAAGATATAGTATGGGGACGGAAGAATGGAAAACTTCCACGAAATTTGCTCACCGAAATGACGCCGCTTGTTTTTTGTAGGTGGCTGCTTATGACGATGATATTGTGTGGATAAGACTAATTAGTGTGACAGTATTTTCTTAGTTTCAGTATTACAGTAGAAGCATATTTACAGTATATTTTTGAGTAATCTATGTAAATTTATCTTCATGTTTTTCATGTTTATCTTTTAATCCACTTTATCAGGCGTTAGGCGTCTTAATTCTTTATTTTTTAAAAGATGAAACCCTTGTACAATTACATTATAACTAGGAGAAACAGAAAAAGTCTCACAACAACATAAGGTGCTTAGATAATAATCTAGTAATTTTAGTGGCGCTCAACGTTTCTAATTTATTTTATAAGATAGGTACTATCAGTTTTCTAAAAGGTGTGTGAGCTTCATAGTTTTTTGCAATCATCCTCATCAGCCCGTTGTAGTCCACTGGTGGACATAGGTCTCACACTACAGAAACCCAGTCTGGTACTTTAACAGTCCAGTCTGGTACTTTAACAGTCCAGTCCGTCAGTACATCTCGTCTGTTTTGACAGTATTTTATATTAAGGATCATCATCATAATCCGACCGATTTCGGCCATGGCGACCACGTCGACCTCTTATAGGGCTTGGGGGTGATGATTGTGGATAATTTAAATACTAACAGTAATTTTAGTTAGAGTTATAGTTTTAGTGATATCTGGGTAGTTTATGCAACAGTGCAGGACCCTAATCATAATTCATTCGAAGTTTTTGTTCAATTCATTAATGTGTCATATCCATATAATGCTATCCTACCCTAACAAACTTATTAAGATTTCTTTTCTTTTTACTCTACGTGGTTAGCGACGTATGACGCAAGCTAACGGCCGCAGGGGGGAGGAACAACCAGGGAGTAGGGGGGCGGGAGACCCTCGCACGCATGGCCGCTCTCATGATTTAAGCACAGGGATAAGAATGAAATTAAAAATACATCCTCGCCATTCCTTAGGGTGCCGGGGGGACATATATGCAAATGAAGGGGGGGTTCATAAGACAGGGGGAAGTTTTTTGTTACGAAGCTATTAATTTGGGGTGTAACTCACTAAGTATGGGTACGCATATATGGGGTACGGCGCGTCTTACAGATTCTTTTTCCATTTTTCTCTTTAAATTATGTAGGGATGTGAGCGGAGATTATTAAGTGTAATTCAGGTGAAATTTATTAATTTTTTGGAGGCTTTGAAGAATTCAATTTAAGGGAATATTGTAATTCGATTGTAAATATCATGCTTTCATTAAGACCTTGAGACACTAGCTTGACATTTTACCCTATGTTCTAAAATATACAATTTAATCTACAAACTAGATATAAAGTAGTATATAGTAAATTTTAGTTATAATAAGAATTTAATTAAAAAAAAAAACTGTAACAAAATATGAGTGTCAACGTAAGAAAACCTCAGAACATGGATAATACTTTATTGTGATAGACAATTGTGTTGACTGCACGGTTGGCCTAGTGGTTTAAGCGGTCGCCACACCGCTCTCTACTGCGCCAAGTGTCGTGGGTTCGAATCCCACGTGGGATAACACTTTGTGTGATTCATAAATTGTTGTTCTGAGTCTGGGTGTTCTTTGTGTCCGTTTCATGTATGTTTGTAAAGTCCCCCGCGACACAAGAATTCATGTTCCTAATGCGGGAGTTGTTTTAAAAAAAAAAAAAAAAAAAAATACATGCAGTCACTTGAGCCTCTACAGTTGCGAGGCGAGATATCACCTCAATCTCAGTCCTTAATCGCCTTTATCATAGAGAGTCTTCTGACGAGCTCTTCCTACTAGTTCCACCTTCTTCCTTCTTCTCCACGACAACACGTGCAGGCCTTGTAATTCACCGCTTTAGAGTGGTCGACATACGGTCTTGAACATACGGGCTATTCTTTGTACCGAGCAGTTAAAATCTGGAACTTACTACCAGCACATGTTTTTCTCTTCACCTATGATCCGGGTCCTTTCAATGGGCCATCAAATTGTGGATCACCATACTCTTGTAGTATGCTCATGATTTTCAATTAGATTAGAGCAAACTAATAAATATTTCGGACATTCTTACACACAATTCAGTACTCACAAGACACAAGACTCATTTAAGTACTTACTTTTCATCACAGCAACCTTAAAGTGAAAAAAATAATCGCCAGTCTTTTTGAAATTCTTTTTAACAAACTTTAAATTGTTAGACGAACACCAAACACCATTTTGAATCAACTTTATACACGTAACAATGTGTTCGAGATACAATCGCAGCCCGGGGTGTAAAGCTTTACACATTCATTCGGATGATTTGACACTTTATAAGGCATAAAGACTGTGTTCCAGGCGGTAAGATCCACGTTTCTGTTGTACCAAGTTATATTTTTCGACCTACATGACTGAAATAACTTTATCTATATTATAATATTGATACTCTATTGTACACAATCCTTTGACTGTCTCGTTCATCTAGTGGTTAGCGTATGCAAATACTGATCAAGAAGTCTCGAGTTCAAATCCCGGATCGGGTCAAAAGTGTTGTTGGGTTTTTCTTACAGGATATTCTTAGTAACAGCCCGGAGTACCTATGGAAGATTGGCGGTGATTCACGCCCGTGCCTCGGAGAGCACGTTGAGCTGTCAATCTCGGTTGTCATGAATATCTATGACAATCGTTATTTGGACGTCAGTGCCCTCAAATATACTGACAACTAGTCCAAACTTCGATTTCAGCTCTCCCTCAGGGTTGCGGAGGTCCGATGCCAGTCGCTTCGAGGGAAAACCGGTTGAACTAGTAGCCGACCCCAAATAATCTTGGGAATAAAGGCTAGGAAGATGAAGACTCTACGTACACGACTTACATTGTTGCGGTTGAATATTATATGAAGAAATGTACAATGGGCGGCCTTATTGCTAAATCCAATCTCTTCCAGGCGACCTTTGGATAGACAGATCTTCAGGAGATATCAAATAAGCAAGGGGTAGCTTAGGTGTTCTGAAGCTATGGTATAATTAAAATTAGGCTAGTTGAGAAAAAGCTAAAATTATATTTCCATTTCTTCAAAGTTTCAATCGAGGCACAGCTGGTGTAAGAACTAGGCTTTAAAATGTTTTCTTAGGATCGTAAAATACGGTTTCACTATCTATCAAAATAAATGCCTCGACTAGCTCGTAATTTAAACATAAGCCTATATTCGTATTAAACCAGATAGATAAATAAGAGGGTTTTGTAGGCAATTATTATTAATGTCTAATCAAATTATTTTTTTTCCAATTTATGTCAGCTATTTTTTGGTCATAACGGATGCTGGAACTTATTTACCGCAATTAACTAAATTACAATGATTAATAACTATAATGTAATAAAGTTTTAATTTTCTTGAAATCTGAAATCATTCAATCGTCAATACTTTAAAACATAATTAATAAATCTCTTTTTTATTGTTTTCTTATAATATATTAAGACACTATTTCAGCACACTAAGTATGAAATAAAATCTAAATAATTTTCACATCAAAATAACTTCAATGTCACCATCATTATTTCGAAAGGGTGGAATTTCTTAAAGGGTGGATTTTTGTTTGTAAATATAATACTACTGTGGTACAAGGATCAATTAAAGATTGTAAAATAATATTCAAAGAAAATTCAAGAGTCGTTTTAATAAAAAGCTAAATACTCTTAAGGTTCGTGAATTTATTTTTATTTTCAAGTAAATTGAAAACACTCAGTCTTGAGTATTATGAAACACTAGATTCTGCCCACGATACACCCACATATAGTTTGAAATCACTATCTTATTCTAATTGGTATCGTGATTTTAAGTTTTTATTACATTATTATATATTTATCTAAAATATGTAACTGTGTTTGTCAGTGTGGTTGTAGCACTGCGTTGCTTGGCTTGGGATCGGACTATTGCGTGTGTAATGAGGATATTATAAACTATACTATCACTGTTGTAATAAAAATAAAATACAACTAAGAACTCGAAGGAAATTCTTGATTCTTCTTTTCTCAAAGAATGACATTTTAAAACCTAACAACTAGTCAGTAATGTAACATTGCGAAGTGCCTGAAAAGGTCACTTGAAATAAAAATTTTGGAAGCTGTATTAAAGTTGAGATATAAAATATATCCCCCGCCACAGGTTACGCAACAATCCTTCTTCATTCAAATCGTATGAAGGGATCGATGGGAATTTCATTGGGGAACGACATCCGTGAACAAATTAGATAATCTACCGCGGATTTTGTAAACATGTGACGTTTTGGTAACGCGATATTAAACGGTATTTGCATGTTTGTGGTTGTATTTGTTTCAAATTACTTGATTATATATTTATTTAAATTTTATTAACTGAAGAACTATGTTTTAATTCTATTTTCGATAAATCATGAATCATCATCATCATGATATTCATATATCATGAATATTTTTTTAATTTTCACTTAATTATTATGCTTTCGCAAGTAACTTTGTGAGAGTTCATATATTTTGAAAGGTACTCATTCGGATATTTATGGAAACTTAGTCCTGACCCTCACCATGTTATTAACTTTATTTAAATTGTATTTCTAGCTGTAGGTTTTTGTAAAACTGTAAAAACAATTGTTGGTTCTTGTACAGGGGTAATGCTAGTGGCATTCTCTACCAGTTAACCATTTAGTATAATATAAAGGGACAAATAGTACTATTGGCCCCGAATCGAGGTCAAGGTACGGTGTTGAATTCCGTATAAATGAGCACCAACAACAACCAAAATGTGCTAGAATGAAGACGATGACTAGGCGTATGGAGTGTATAGAGCATGATGGACCGACGATTTGGTGGTGGGCAGGTGACTGGCAGCGGATGGATGCGGACTGCCCTTAATCGTGATGGTTGACGCTCCTTAGGAGAAACCTTCGCTCAACAGTGGACGACGATAGGTTATTAAATAACCATAAACATGAAATGGACAAAGTACAACGACTAGCAGTAGTCTGCCCATTTAGCAGTGTAAAAAAGAACTCAAACAATAATTCTGCCACCGTAAAACATTTTTTTTCAAACGCTTTCGGTTCTTAATAAGATGCCTTCCCACCTTCTTATACCTACATGAAGACAAAGCTCTTCCACTTTTCAATTCAAACACGTCCTCACACGGCACACCTGCAATTCCGAAGCCCCATTATTCCCCAGAAGAGGAATACCCTATGAACTTTGTCTGCTTCACGCCTCGCATAGCAAAGGGCAGACCGATGCTTGTCAAACAATAAATGTCACGTCCACTCCCTCATGTTAATTTACAAAAATACTAACACTATCTACTAGAGGATATTGAACTTTATGTTACAAAAAATAGAATATATTATGAGTGCAGGAATGGAGACGGTGAAAATACTCCCGATTTTTCTTTGAGGTGCGAACGATGCCCCAATTTTGGCGAAACGTTTGGTATATTAAAAAGTAAACGTTGGATAGCGTGGAACTGAAGCGAGTTAGCTGTTGTACGGATTATTATACACTAGCTTTTGCCTGTGGCTCCGTCCGCGTGTAATTCCATGATCGCGGTAAATAGTAGCCTATGTGTTATTCTGATATATAAGCTTCATTATTGTAAAGTTTTATCGAAATCCGTTTTGTACTTTTTGCGTGAAAGACTAACAAACATTATAACAAACTTTCGCATTTATAATAATACTAGGATAGGATAAGATGTAGAAATTGACACAGATTTAATATAGTAAAAGCCATTTTTATATGTCTATTCAACAAGGGGAATAAACACACTTTATAATTACCCAGAGAGTATAAATAGACTATAGAATACTTGAGGAAAATAGTTTATTTTCACTTAAGAATAGGTGAATATAATTTATAGCACATAGTCTTTTAAGTTGTGTGGATAAAGTTGTGTAAAACTTTTCCCTAACGTCGCGCTGAACCGGTCAGTTGGTGACCATTACCAATGCAATTAATTTCAGTCCTTATGCATTACCTATATTATCTATACAATTAAAGTGTCTGTCTGTAAGTATGTCCGCCGAAACAGCTAGACCGAATTTTAAAAGATTTTAACTATCAGATTGCTGATGAGTAACTACGAGTTAGGCTATTTCTTAGACTGGCTTTGCTCCACGGCATTACTTGCAATGTGTGACATGACGGGACTCAGCTCAGGGACAAGTTTATCCCAGGATCGTAGCTGCATTTGATATTGCATGTGATATTGAATTTCATACATACTTTCAAAAATATAACTATTATTATGATGCATGATAGAAAGAATATAACAAGAACCCATACATCCAAATTGGTAGATATATTTAGAAGACATGGTAATGTAAGCAACTCATATACATACTTACTACTATTTACAATATTGTCTTTACATTAACATTTTAGCAATGTACATACACTAAAAAGTCATAACATATTATGATATGCTAATAAATTCAAAGATATAGGAACACATTATCTGCAATATATGGTACGACATTACATTAGACTTATACAAATAAACTGTTAACTTCATTACACACTATTGAACGGTACAGATTTGAAATATCTGTAAATGCAACAATTGATGTAGTACTAGTGCATGCTTAGACGGTTAGAAATCTTGAACCTAATTTAGCTGCGTTTGACGAAGACGAAGAGCGTGTTTGGAATTTTCGAGAATTCAGTCTACCCCCTAAACCTCGCGGCAACCTACCTCAGCTCGTCGGGAGAAGCTCCAGGAACGCCTCAGCGGTTTCTGAAGTCCCCATCTGGCGTACTCTATAACAGAGGTACATCTCTAGTCCTACGCAGGGAAGTCCTCCAGCGTGTATTGGGTGGAGTCCCGATCGGAACCGCAGTGTAAATAGTATGGGTCACCATGCGAAAAGATATGGGTATGGACATAATGCGAAAAGATAGCATTATTCCCTTGTTAGTTTTCTAAGATCGTTAATTTTAGTACGATGTCGACCTTTCTGGGGCACCAGTACTTGTGCCCGGGATTGAATTGACTTTCTCCGGTAAAACTAAATGAACAATTATCATACTTAACTCATCATTGCATCATCTGTTTTACAATGTTATAAACACGCAAAACAAAGTTTATTGTTATTATGCTCCGTTGACCTCAATTTGCATTCAACTGATTTACTAAAATTTTCTAATTCTGATTGGTTATTTATCATACACCATCACTACGAAACATTAGTGACTCGACCACGGACCCTTAAGGAGATCGGTCAGAAGCGCTCTGCAACTCTTTCATCACTATTTTTCTTAATTAAATATTTTTTTGTTTCGATAGACGGAATATATTTTTAGTTTTTATCTTAATAGAGATAGCAAATAGTCGTGTAACCAAGTCTTAAGTCTCAGCACCCACGTACTACGCATGACTTATTCCAGTTTGTCACATTCGCAATCAACGTAGAGCTGTCTCGATGCAATGATAAATGCGTTTCTTAATTACTAAGTTATCGTTCGACGGGGGGTATGCATGTGTTCCCGGCCTAATTTATTGACATTGTGGCGTGTTTTGGGGCGGCTGATTGCGTAACTTTGTTTGCACGTGGCTTTTAATTTAATTTTAACTTTTTTTTAATGGTGTTGTTTTCTATTACCTATTAGTAATACTTGTGAAAATGAAAGGTTTAAACATGAAATATTATACTTATTACTGAAATATGTGAGCATGAAACTAAGTAATACTGCTTTGAACTTGATTAGAAAGTGGTACACAAAATGTGCTATTATTATAGTAGCTTTAGCTAATAAATCTTTTCCTGACATAAATTCGCTTGATTTGACTTTATTAGTACTTAAGAAAGTTTTGTTTGCTTGAGCTTGATGCGAGAAGCAGAAGATAAAACAAAGTGGTATGTAATTAAAGAGGCTTGTGTCCAGCAGTAGACTGTAATAGGCTGATGATAATGATGATGAGTATAGACTTTTACACCTTCTAGAATATAAAAAAGTAGGTATTTTCGAGAGTCTAACATAAAATAGAACCTCGATGGGGTGTAAATAAAAACACTGAAATAATTAGTCTAAAGCTAATCAACCAGAAGGCGACTAATTTCCGACGGTATGAGTTTTATTTACATTGTTACATGGGTCATTAAAGATATGAATTTTACGAAAGAAAATTACATTCCTTTCTCCTCATATTTTTTGATACTGGCAGTATAATCTTCATTTTGAACAACAAAATGTTAACGAGAATTCAACCTGTAAAAAGTAAGGACACAACTGGCCATAAATATAGAATAATCAGGCAAAAAAATCGAACACAATCTGCATAATAACAAATTTGGAACATAAAAAATGTTGAAACCGTCACCTTAAGCTTAATACACACGCGCGTCACGTTTCCCGCTCATTTGGAGGCGTTCATCGATCGGAGACAAAGCCTCGCCAGGCCCCGATAAACGAATTAAGGAAATGGGAGATTTTTTATCTGGGCCGTGGTGTTCGTAGGAGGGGGCCACGCGTCGTAAAGCGCAAGCAATACTTTCTTATGCAAAGTCCCTTCGCGCCGATAATTAGGTGAGCCTCGCGAGCTTCGTCAGTGTGTGTGCGCCTTCATGTCCCTGTTTTGTTTTTAATTTTTAGAGGGGTGACGTGTTTGTTAAGTTTACGAGTGTTTTGAAATTAGAATTCCGTATGATCTACACTATTTTACGCATTTTGTACACTTGAATTCGAATAAAATAATTCGAAATTCGAATCGAGTTACTTGTTAATTTTGAAGAGTAAATACTTTGTGGTCGGTAATTGCAATAAATTAGAAACTGAATTCTTTGTGTCCTACTCTGTTTTTTTTTAATTTTTTAGGTTAAATTTTCGTAGCGTAGTAGGTAATTATCGATACTTTAATTAAAAGATATTATTATGTCATAAAATTACATATGTATATAATATAAACCTAAAAATAAAATTTCTTAAAAATTGAGGACACCTCGAAAAAAATCAAGTCGCCCGAAGGTCTCCAACTAAGCTTCACGACTGTTATCTTATGATAATAACCGGGACCGACTGCTTAACGTAACCTCCGAATCAGGGCATCGCTCAAAACATATGATGGCACAAACGGTCACCCATCTAGGTACCGACCGCGCCATCATTGCTTACCCTCGGTGATTGTTTCCAATCACCTAAGGCGACCTGGCTATAAGTGCTTCTTGAAAGAAGAAAGTTCATTTATTTATATGGTGTATAGCTATAAATAATAGTAATTCTTCTGTAACGGCACAATTTCAAGTGCGTAAGTACCCGCAAATTTCAATAAAGACACGGTTACACGACACAGATGCGCGTCTTCTTGATGAATGTTTGAATGGGACTCGAGGAGCTCGTAGAGGGACTCGTTTGATTTGCGTTTTTTCAATGAAGTTAATAAAACATGTACAACTTAGCTTACAATATTCACAAAGAAATATTTTTTTATTTACTCACGTGTTTTTTTGGTGTAGTAAACGTTTTTAGTGACGCTAATAGTACCTACTGAAAATATAAGAAAAAAATTAGAAAAAAAAAAAGAGATAATAAGAAAAAACAAGAAAATATAATAAAATTAATTGACAAATAATATTAAAATATTGAAAAACACAAAGAGGTAAAGATTGTGAGTTTGTGACATTGTAGGGCTTAATCTTTGGATCTACTTAACCTATATTGAAAGTCATTTTACTAATAAAAGTCTCATTATTTGTATCGTCGTGAGTATCATTTGTGACTATGAAAAAAAATATCACGATATCCGACAAACACGCAAGCGCAGTCGTGGGTAAAAGCTAGTTATAATCTGTTAGAATAGTGATGAGCCAAGCTTTGGTACATAATGACCGGCCAATGTTGACCATTTATTTCTTATTCTTTTCGGTACGGTAGTACCTACATAACTTACCGTTAAGTGACTCTTCAGTTCGTTTGCAGTACAAAAAATCTTTCCTTTATTAAATATCTTTGTAAAGGTAGTTGCTTTGGTTATTATTTTGAAGCACGTAATGAAAAATATTGTAATAATAACATCGCGTAATGCTTACAAGGAGTCGACAAATACACGACATTGCGATCGTTCGCAAATGAGCGAGCGAGACGCTTGTCCTGCACATGTCTTTAGCAGCTCATAACGAATCTTGATACTTTTACTTTATGAAATTACTAATAACTATACTATGATCTTATTGGTTTATCGTCATGATTAAAGGGAACAAGATTATTACGTTATTGTAATTTCGTTTTCAACAGATAAGTTAGATTTAAAAAAAAAAATTAAATGGTTCTAGCAGGTTTTACCGTTTTGTAACCTATTTAGAAGTTAAGGAGGAAGAAGTCATTGTTTGCACCAGTTTTGTAAAAAAACCTTAATAACCATAAAATAATATTCTTTTAAATAATTTAAAAAACAAGCATTCTTTTAACTGTTTGTTTGTTTGTTATCTTTAAATATTTTTGTTAATAAGTACTTTACAACCGGAGAAGTATGACTAAATGAGAAAAAGATGCAAGATTAATAATATATTACAGTAAGTACTTTTTTGTTTTACTTTACACCCATTAATTTTGTTGGTATTCTCTAGACATAAAGTTAGACCTCTCCAATATAAACAAGATGATCACTAAAAGTATTTTCACTCACTCACCTACTTAAAGTATCAAGACAGTAAACCCACACATAACACTTTTAATTTTCCCTCCTTAAAAAAGGGAGGGCAGCGGTGTTTTCGGCTCTACCGTGTGTTAGGAAGGGGGCCACCCACGGGGTGTGGGGGCAGTAATCAAGACACGCAATCTTCGGCGAACCCTTAAAAACTTTAAAACTCATCGCCGCCTTCATTTAACATATATGTAGGTATATTCGTAGATATGTGTGTTTACGACTTTTTCGGGTAGCTTTGGGAGGAACCGAGGGAAAAACTCGGGATTTTATTATAGCAGGTAACGCTGGCGAGTTTTAATTAGTTCTGTGTTTGTGATTTTAACTGTAGGGATTGATGTTATAGAACATAATGATACATGCAATCACAGTGTGAGAAGTTTTTCTTCATATACTCAGTTGGGATACGCTTTTCTTTTGCATCTTATATAGACTTACCTTTATTTTCCTGTGCAGAAATCCCGCTGGATATCACCAACTGATGGTTATCTCGGACGCAAACCGAATAAAAACCGCACGCTCTCTCTGATAATAGTAGAGTCAGGTGTACTCTAGAAAGGATATCTTCAGAACCTAGATCTACTTCGGGCCATCTAATTACGACTTGCAGATGACCCCCTCCAAAATGGGAATCATGATTTCTCCAAAATGGAATAGCGCATCGCTGCTACTGCGACCTGCTTCTGGTAAGATCGACATCTTACTTCACCATGGTCACGTGGTTTCCAATTGAGTGCCTTGTTGGTCTAGTGGTTTGCGTTTGCGGTTGCCGATCAAGAGGTATCGGGTTCGATTCCCGGGTTGTACCAAATATTTGTGCGATTAACAAATATTTGTTTCGGAGTCTGGGTGTTTTCCATGTATAATATGTATGTATTTACAAAAAAACAGTATGTTTATGTATTTATAACAGTTGTTTAGTATCCACAATACACGCTCTGATTAGGTTGGGACTAGATGCCGTTGTGTATAAGTTGTCCGAAAAAAAAAAACTTTTTAAAATTTTTAGTGTTAATAAGAGAAAAATAAAAATGTTGCAATATAAAAATACATGTTGTTTCAAAATACATAAACCCATATGTATAAGTATCAAGTAAACACAGTTTTACAAATACTTCTCAAATGTCGAATACTGCTTCTAAATATTGACTGAATCATGTACAACCCTCTTTTACAATCGTATCTATGCATGATAATATATGGTAATAAGAAAATTAGGTTTTTTATGACTTAATAAGCAAAGAACTACACACCATAAACGTAACGTATGGGAATGTAATGTCATAACTATAGTCCCCCTACGGCATAAAACAAACAGCTTCAAAGTACTTTAATAAAAAAATGTTCAGTCTTGGTAGTTGCAACACGAAATACTGGTTAGATATAAATATTGTTTAATACGCAATTAAAAGTTTGGACTAATAAGACTATAATAAACATAATGACGATTTCATTTCACATTACTATCTTATTTACAATGTAATATTTTTGTTATATTTTGTAAGTTGTTTCTTCTAGTATGAGCTGCCATAATGGCTATTCTACATGTCACTATCCTCAATGCAAAATTCAATTTTCTTTCAACTTCAAACTGTGTTCAATGCATAGAAGTGTTACAGTTCTATTATATTAAATTCTAGAACCATTCAATTGTTTTAATTTAAAATGTAAGATTGATGAAATCAAGTTCAAACTTTAAGACAACGTATAACCCGTTTTAAATATTGTTTTTATCAATACATCCGCAATGACACTTGACATCGCTGTAGCCTAGTTATATTAAAGGAAAAGTTTATTTTATATATAAACTCAATTTTCCATTGACAGAAGAAATATTTTTAAATAATACTAGGTAGTAGAGCTCCATTGATTTCACCACGAATGGACCGGCTCGACCGGGGCAGTACTACCCTCACACAGAAGACCATCCTAATAATGACAGCATTCTTGCTGTCGTATTTCGTTGGTGAGGGTGAGACCGGAGGCCCAATCATTCTGTATCATTTTGCCGGCTTCCAGAAGCTAGGAGAATGATGCAGAAACATATGACCAGGCCGCTATGGCATGGATCACCATGCTGCATTGCTTACCCTCACAACCTTACTTCTGGATTCTACTCAGGCTTTCCATCAGGCAAATTTAATTTGTTTTCAATTATATCATACTTTGCCATAATTTAAATAAAACAGTAATGAACAGCCACATTTAATACAAAAGTCAAATAAAGACCCCTTTAACAATATATTATTACAAACAGATTATATGGAAAGGAAAAAGTTAAATACTTAAGGAAAAAGTAAGTGGTCAACAATTGCGTAGGAAAATTTAAGCTGTGGTCAGAATCAGTGACCCAATAAAAAAGCGAGGGTAGAATGATACTTCTCGCAAGCCATTTGTCAAAAGCGTTTATCCCTTTCGAGCTTATATTTTTTTTTTTATTTGGCCGACCTATATTTTAATAAGATAAAGAGTGTTTTTTTTTGTATTTAGATTTTAGAGAATATTCGTGTCACACAAATAGGTTTGTTGACTTCCATGAAAATGTTCTTAAACACTAGCTTTCCGCCCGCGGCTTCGCCCGCGTGGAATTCGTTTATATCGCGCGACACGGTAAGGGTAGATTAAACAATCTTACATGATTTTATGTTTGATAATAAGGAACTTCGACACAAACCTTCGTCCCCCATTTCAAACCCTTCTACCCTTATTTTCGCGATAAAAAGTATCCTATGTCCTTTCCCAAGTTCAGTTATATCTTCATACCAAATTTCATCAAAATCGGTTCAGTGGTATCGGCGTGAAAGCGTAACAGACAAACAGACGGACAGACAGAGTTACTTTCGCATTTATAATATTAGGAAGTATTTCGATAGTTAGAGTATGCAATGTATTTAATTGCAGCTAGTAAATAAAAGGGACTTTTAAAATTTAGTAAGTTATGCCTTTCGTTAGGATTTTTTTTTTGTATGTAAAGTTACCTCATATTTCTTCTTCAGGATAGTTAGACTAGTTTCTCCAAATTTAAGTATAATTACGTTCAGAATTTGCCTGCGAAACTTTGCCATCGACGGGTCAAAGAAATATAATTTCCATTTGAAGAAAAAATTTAATTCTATATCACACACAGACATGATACTATTTCAAAGTATTACTAATAAAAATTGTCAGGATTCTTTTCGACAGATTTAAAGTTTGCCTACATAAAACTTGAACAACAACAAGAAAACCGATCTCTAACTGTTTCAAATCAAAATAATTTTAAGTTACAAGTTACGATGCACCATAAAAATTCAACCCAAAATCGCACATCCTACCGAGAATAGTTCATTAACTTTTTTATATGTGTGCGCATCTATTAGTCATATTAACATGCGCGTGTGTGAGTAAACACACAGGGGGTTTTAATTTTTCGGGGGTTCTTTAATGACACTTCTTCGCATCGATTTTAGCATTTTCGTGAGGGTTACTCTTTTGTTTTGCCTATCGATTGAACTTTTTTTATTTGAATAGTCTAGTGAGTGCATACGTGCTTGCTGAGTACACATGAGGGATGTTCGTTTCAAAATTAAAACTGACGTCATCGTTTTATGGCTTAAGAGTTAGATTGAGAGTGGAAAATTCTACTTTTATTTATATGAGTTATTTCTTTTTAAACAGTATTTATTTAGGATTGAGATTGAAACAATTAATATCGTTCAACACAATGTTCTGACAATTAGGTTTGCTTTAAATTCAAATGTTTTGTTCACGAGGAAGCAGTAATAAGTTGAAAAATGAGATCTATAAGGTAGATATTTGAAATACAGTATATATAATATCAATCACAGAACATAGAAATTATTATCTCTTCTGTGATTGATGTTGTATTAAAGTATGTCTAATAACTATGAAATAACGTAGTCATGTCTAAACTATCTATCTCTCTGTTTAATGTTAGCTCGCCTTGCTTATTAATAAAAATATTCGTATCTAATGTGCGTTTACTACTCACTATTATCTAAAGCAATATCGATTCACTACGCTCCAAAACACAGGCAGCAAAAAACGCGATACACATTAACAAAGGAAAAAAATTAACGCAAATTAAAGAAACGAATAACTGGATGAAGATACGCCAATGAAAGGGGCAAAGTTGCCACCCTAAACACCCCCTAAAAATTTAATTCATCACCGCCGTCCTGAGACATATCTCCTTCGTGTCCCTTCCCCTTTCTTCCGCCATTCTTTGCTTTCTTGCAAGCTTTTTCCGAGAGCACAACGGACATACACAGCCTGTATATCTTTTTTATATCTACAAGTGAGATTAGACTCTATCTTATGCAACCTAAAGTTGTGGTTCTCTTGAATTAAGAATTGATTTACGTCGTTTGTTGTAATACAATACACGGGCCGTTTCATTCGTTCGCATTGAAAGCTTAAAACAAATAAACCTACAGCCAAGTGAGATAAGGTTTTCTTGATGTCGGTAGGTGATCAAAAGGCGATGTGTCTTATCGGCGGTTGGCACAGCTCGCATCATTAGGCTTTTGTAAAGCCTACACTCTAGGCAGATGCGACCGATAAATACCAATTACGATAAATAATAGATTTAGTGAAAATTTAAATAGGTAAAATTTATTTGGATCACATTTGACAGATTTTATGCATATATATCTGTTATCATTCATTTGGTGTGGGTTGGAATAAATAGATTTAGATCATAATTATCACAATAAATTCTTTGTGGAAAATTTTTGAAACATTTGAAATCGATTTAAAAACAAGAAATCTAAGGAAGTTAAATATTTCTAAATGTGTGGTTACTTCATAAACACTAGTATTAAAGGTAATAATTATATTAAAGTGAAAATTACACCAAGAAAGACTATCGCCTTCAAATTACACAAAGTAGAGTAAACTAAGAATTAAAATTAGACAGTAATATGTTTTTGTCAACTTACTTCTATGATTATAATCCACCTATCAAATAAATAATGATCTGAATTAATTTGATAAATCAATCAGCGCATCGAGTCTGTTGCCACATTCAGAAACAACTTCATCACAAAACTGCTAGTAGTTATAGTCTAAGATCCCACCGCTTGATTCTGCAGGTATCTGTTTTTTCGATACAACTAATTTTAAACGAATGTTTATAAAGTAAACAATTGTTTAGAGATAGGTTGCCTATTAAAAATTAGCCGCAATTACCTGAAATTAATTTTATTAAAATTAATTCGTTGATGTAATTTGCAGCTATATGTTTTTTTAATGAATTTTACGACATTTGAAAGAAAATAATGTTACGAATTCAAAAAGAAATGGTTGCCAGCTCTCAGTCAGCCGCAACGTTAGGGTTGCCAGGTGTAAACAGGTATATTAGTGTAAATTATTTACACTCACATGTTTTTTTAAAAACGTTAATACAAAATTAAAGTTTTATCTATACTAATTACGAAAATCCATGGTTGCCAGTTGGAAAATGGCCGCAAACAGAGGTTGCCATGATTTATATATTGAATATTTTTGTGAACATGGGTGCATTTTACATACAAATTGCATTTTTTTGAGCTCTTGGCAAATATATTGACTCGAGCGTATTAACCGATGTCTTAGTGAAGGCAGAAGTACTTGCTGTAGGCTCGATGAATAAATTTATTGATAGTAAACACTTTAATCGCTGCAAGTGGCTTTTTATGTAGTTTTTTTTATTGAAAAAGTGAAAAAAAAATTTTTTTACATTAAAAAATTATACTTATTTTAAAAGCAAATCTTATAAGTATACATGTCTTTGATTCATCTTTAGTTTATCTGTATCGGTGTCAATATCATCTGAATTGTCAGAGTCATCATCAACTTCTATATTATTATCTATATCACCTAAAGTTAATTATTTTGATGCTGACAAGATATCTTCTACAGTCATTGGTGTTGGATCGCACATAAACTATGTTGGTTTTGAATTACCATCAATTACTGACCAACCGCAGTCTTCTGGTTTAAAAATAATATAAGATAACTCAGTTGCATTGTGCCAAATGCAAAATAGTTCTCAACAATTTTTGCTTTAATGATTTCCAACAAGGTGGAACTAATTTTGAGTCAAAACAAGTGACTTTTTTCAAAAATTTCTCTTTTACTCTTGTTGCTGATTATTGTTTTTGAAAGATCCTATATCTAACCTTATTAACACTATTGAATTTTTTACGCCGCACAGAAGTGCGGTAAATTCCTGAACAACAGATTTTTTTTCATCACTAAAAACGTTAGTTGCATCAGTCAAGACGATCCGTTCATTTTCAATTTAATCAAATTGCTTATATATAAAATTAAGTATTTTGCATAGTTAAGCTGATTGAGTGTGAAAAACAAATCAGTCATGATATAAAGAGAGTCCAAATAAAGTTCATAGTCACTGCAACGAATACTTCTTGATAATCGTACAAATAAATTGACAAACTGCGTGTATTGGAAGTAGTACTGCGCAGTTTTTCCGTGGCCACCTTATACAGTCACTCTGCAATACTCTTTATAACCTTTGAAAATATTTCTCAGAGAATCTGGGAAGTCTAATTGTTCCCAAACGTCCGGAGAAATTTCGCGTTGTGTAGTATCCATAAATGCCGAATCTTCATTAAATATGTTATGGTCAAAGTTAATTCGTAATAAATTTTCTTCTAATGTTGTACTATCATCTCCAGCTTCTGATACATTGTTTCCTAACAATTCATTTTGAGAAACAGCTTCGTCGATTATTCTTAGATCACGCTTATTATTTAACAATTGAAGATAAGATAAATATTGATTGAAATGCAGTATCTACAAAGCACTAGAAATTAAAGGATGAAGCCACTTGCAGCGGTTAAAGTGTTTACTATCAATAAAGTTATTCATCAAGCCTACAGCAAGTACTTCTGCCTTCACTAAGACATCGGTTAATCCGCTCGAGTCAATATATTTGCCAAGAGCTCAAAAAAATGCAATTTGTATGTAAAATGCACCCATATTCACAAAAATATTCAATATATAAATCATGGCAACCTCTGTTTGCGGCCATTTTCCAACTGGCAACCATGGATTTTCGTAATGAGTATAGAAAACACTTTAATTTTGTATTAACGTTTTTAAAAAAACATGTGAGTGTAAATAATTTACACTAATATACCTGTTTACACCTGGCAACCCTAACGTTGCGGCTGACTGAGAGCTGGCAACCATTTCTTTTTGAATTCGTAACATTATTTTCTTTCAAATGTCGTAAAATTCATTAAAAAAACATATAGCTGCAAATTACATCAACGAATTAATTTTAATAAAATCAATTTCAGGTAATTGCGGCTAATGTTTGATAGGCAACCTATCTCTAAACAATTGTTTACTTTTTATACATTCATTTAAAATTTGTTGTATCGAAAAAACAGATACCTGCAGAATCAAGCGGTGGGATCTTGTACTATTATGGCAAAAGGAAATATTATGTCTTGCTATCAATACTCGTACTTCGTTTTAAAACAAATCCCTATCTTTAAACAAATTCACAAAAAATATAAAGCATTCTATGTCCGTAATCATCATTAGCAAATTTCATTGGAAATTGTAGAACATTATTCTCTTTTTATTTGTAAAAGATCGACCAGGTCTTGAAACGTACTAAGTTACAATCACTCTTAGTATTTTTTTCACTTGAAATAATTAGGCTTCGATGGAAGATTCGGGTCAGAAGATGATATTGGCTTCAGGTTTTGGTAACTCGGAACAATTTTGTTAACTGAATTAGAGAATTTTCTCCGCTCCGCCCGCGTGTGTGTCGGTTATCGCGGTAAAATGTAGCCTATATCCTTTCCCAAGGTTCCGTCTATATCTACGCCAAAATTCATCAAAATCGGTTCAGTGATTTAGTCGTAAAAACGTAACAGACAGACAGACAGACAGAGTAACTTTCACATTTATAATATTATGTAGGGATTTTATTGAATCTGGAATTTGATTCAAAAATAGTTTTTCGTAATTTATTGAAATTTTGCATTTTAAATGAGCTTATTTTTATACGTCACACTATCAAATTAGGTAAATATTTGTGATTTTACATACAGAGGCTTTGTAATTTACTTGCTTTTGCCTGTGGCTCCTCCCGCTATTTGGGTATTATTGTGATTATTGAGATACGGAGTTGCTTATGACTTTCCTCAAACCTTAAGGTATCTTCATATCAAATTTCATTGAAATATGTGAAGCGGCGTAGCCGTGAAAACGTTTCACAAGTTGATTACTTAACCGAATAATATATGACATTATTGAATGAATGTAATTGAAGAACTTTTATACTGACACTTTGTCATCAGGAATAGAGAAAATAACATTAAACACCTTCCGCACTTTTTTTTTTAATAAAGCAGTTCAACTCTACCACAGACAAACGCTGCGAATCAATAAATCAACCAACTATAACTCAAAACTAGGCCACAAACAACTATTAAAAAACCAAAAATGCAAATCTAAACGCCGCCCAGGGCTATTCGGAACCCACCCCTATGATTCCTTGCATCATTAAACCCTCGGGGCTTAGGCCTGCAAGTAGCCCCTTCAAACGGCATTGACCATGACCCTTTTATTACCCAAAGGATCTTTGTAAAATAAATAAGATTTTTGACGAACACTTTTCCTGTTCTTTTACATTTTTTTTTTGAATTTCATCTTTTGTTTTGTAAGCACAATAGGTGTACAGGGTCCTTTTTAAATGTTTACCGTTTTTTAATTATAGATACAGGTTAGATGTAGGTATGATATAATATAAATTAGATGTTTAGACTACTGTGGACTTTAGTTAATAAGTAAGAAGGATCACAATGAAATGATTCCTGAGTCGGACACTTAAGAAATATTTAGTCAACGGACATAAAGAATACCCACATACGGAACAACCATCTCCTATAGATGAATAGATAGCTTTTTATTGCTCACCATAGTATAAAAGATACAATCCTATACTCAATATAATGAATATTATAAACGCGAAAGTTAGTGAGTATGCATGTGTGTATGTATGTTTGTTTCTCTTTCACGCAAAAATTACTGAACAGATTTGGATAAAACTTTACAGTAATATAGCTTATATATCAGAATAATACATAGACTACTATTAATGCAATAATCGAGATACATGGCGATAGGTGATTATAAAAATAAATTAATCGAGGATGTCAAAATGTATCACTGTTTATCTCTTGTCAAAACTTCACAGATTGATATGCATAACACACTTGCATAGCAACCATAATGATAGTTTGTAAATGGCTAATTTATCCCGAAAATACGCGCAAACGAAAACACCGCGGAGAGCAGTGTAGGATATAAACAAATAAAAATAGTTGAATAACGGGCGGTTTTAACGCAGGCTGCGATCTCTTCCAGGCAATCTTTATAGATGGACTATATTTTAAAGTAATGTGCAGTTACTGGTACACATGAGCTAGCCACATTAAGTGTTTAAAAAAAATTGTGAGGTAATCAAATTCCAACTATTATCGCGGCGCCTTGGCGAAACGACCACTCAAACGCATTCTGGTGCATATAAAGGAATAGCGGCTCCACCCGCGTGTATGTCGATTATCGTGGTAAGAAATAGCCTATGTCCTTTCCTAAGGTTCCGCCTATCTCTATACTAAAATTCATCAAAATCGGTTCTGTGGTTACACGCCTAGTGTAAACGTAACAGATAGACAGAGCTACTTTCGCAGTTATATTATTAGGAGGGATTGAAACATCAACTCTCTTGTAACATTTAATTTCAACCACTGTACCTGCAAATAATAGTAAAAGGTATGTTAGTGGAAGTGGCAGTGGGCTGGCCATATTAGCCGCAGAACTGATGACCGTTGGGGTAGAAGAGTTCTGGAGTGAAGACCGCGTCTCGGTAAACGTAGTGTAAGACGCACAGGTGAGTTGGAGTGACGACCTGTAAGATGGCTGGCAGGAATCCAAAAAAAGCGAGAAGCCCAAAATCGATCAGAGTGGTGTGCAATGTGAGATGCCTATGTCCAGCAGTGGACTGTGATAGGCTGATGACGACGATGATGATGAAGAAAACCCAAGCTTTTGATCAAGGCTATAGCAGTATACCTTTCTATTAAAGTTATGTTGTAGATATCTAATGGATTGTTTTTAATTTTATGGAGTATTGAATATTTTCGTGCCTGACAATAAATGTGTATGACATTTTGGTGTTATTTTATTAAATAGGATAAAAATAAAACTGTTTCGTATCTATTGTTACTTAAAAACACCAAATATATTAAAACTCCGTGATCATGGCGCCTTGCAACAGTACCGAAATATTAGATACTCGTTAATAAAAAGGTACATGGTAGCAATCCCGCAGATTTCTATTTTGATGAAAGTTTAAAACAATAAACAAAATATAGATTTGAATAGAAACGGTTGCTAAATTTATATAGTCACAACCAATTTTCTTGTAGCCTCAAAAAATATTCGAATTGTTGTATTTAATGAAGTCATTTAAATAAAAATCCTGTTTGCCTATAACTATAGTATAACCCTATTTCATCTATCTATCAGACTGACTTTATAAAGTTCGAAAATTGAATTTAAATTTCGAATCCAGGTTGCACCAAACCTGAAGTCTAAAAGACATACTTTTCAGTGACAGACTATTTTACGTAATAACGAAAAGAACATATTAAAGACGAAAATCAAATAGCAAATATCTCGATACCGCTGTCTTTACCGAGCTCTTATCGAAGAAACCGCTTTCAATTAACCAGTAAATAACGTTTATATACTTACTAACTCTTCACATAATGAGTTAATAACACAACACCTACACACGCGCGTTAGAAATGGAAAATCGTCGACACACACATAAAATACACGCACACATTGACAGTTTTCGCGGATGTACATAAAACGCGTCTTTCTTCTTGTATTCTTAATTAGCGTGTCGTATGGCTCCGTCTCTCTCTTGCCTGTGGTGTTAATTAGAAGGACGTCCCTTTCTCGCTTTCTTAATACATTCTTCCTCTCCGCGGTGTTTCTTTACGTTTTTATTTGTGTGCGTGTCTGTGTGCGGTGGTGTTTAATTTACATGTACTTGTATGTCAGTGTACAGTTAGAGGGAAAACTGGATGAAAAATTATAGACGGAGAAGGATAATGTGTTAGTTCTTTATATAAGTGGAATTGGAAATACATAATCAGTTGAGTTTTATTAATATTTTATTAGATTTAAAATAGAAAGTGGATAAAATCAGTGGACCTGTATAATAATGATGTGACACATACACACTAGAGTCACGCTTATTTCCAAAAGGGGTAGGCAGAGACAATTGATCTACACATACTACGGCCAGATACACCTTTTTTGTTTGGTCCACATTCATCAACCGCTTCATGCGTGATGAAAAAAGAAATAATGTTATAAATCATTATAATCATAACGACAATTTTCTCAAGGACTTTCTAAAAGCCTGTGTCCATGTACTTCTCTTTAGAAAATCAACACATAGGAACGGAAGACCCGCTATCTTCCTACTCTTTCTCTAATTTTCCCAAGTTACTTCTGCCTCACCGTTTCTCCCATTACGTTTAAATAAATTCAAATCTTATAAAAAGTACAAGTCCAACTAAAAAATTCCAATATCGCGTTTGACTGTACTCTGGGTGTTTTATACGAATGTGGGTATGCGCGAAAGGGTGTCAGCGGCGGGGGGTGCCCGCTCCTTGCGACGCGAGGGGGGAGGCACGTACACATAAACACTTATAAAAGTTTTTTGACAACAACCCCCCGCGTCTCAACCCCTCGAATTCGCTAATTTATGTTGCTTTTTTAATCAATACCGGGGTGTGTACGAGTTATAGGTTCCATCGACTCTTTGTTGGATTGTCTGAGACAGTTTTCTTTTGCGCTGACGTCAGATGTTTGCTGTCTAGAGAGGGAACTTCGGTATATTCAGTATTAAGATAATTACTGTAGTGTTTATCTTAGTATGTTTATTTGTGCTAGTGTTACTTTGAGTGATTTATCAAGTATTTGTCGAGCTCTGACATTGGTATTTATGTATAGTTTCTTGGTATTTTTGTATTGGCTTGACAAAGTGACTCCTCCATATCTAAAGAAAACATGAGTAGAATCCAAGAGTGGCGGTCACTATACTCGTTGCTGCTGCAGATAATGAAGTATATAAAACTTTGACTGCCTGGTTGGTCTAGTGGTTAGCGTATGCGGCTGCTGATCAAGAGGTCTCGGGTTCGATTGCCGGGTCGGACAAAATATTTGTGTGATCCACAAGTATTTGTTTCGGAGTCTGGGTGTTTTTCTATGTATAATATGTATGTATTTACAAAAAAAAAGTATGTTTATGTAATTATATCAGTTGTTTGGTACCCATAATACTTAGTTCTGCTTAGTTTGGGACTAGATGATGTTGTATGTAAAATGTCTGAAAAAAAAAACGAGTTATATTGATATTGTATTACATAGTATGAGTAGAATCGGTATCATAGTAATATCTAAAGGAAAACATCAGTAGAATAGAAAAACAATTCCTCTATGTAGATCATATCACCAAATGATTATCATGAAGTTTCTCAATCTTAATGATAACTTTAATTTTAAAAACTATCAAGGGCAAGGGCAAGTTATTGCTTTTATTACCATAAAGTGTTTGGTATTTGCCACTTTAGTGCTTATTGAAACATATTTTATAGGTATATGTCACTGAGTTTGTTACAAGGGAAAGTTTGTTAAAAAAGACAATACCCGTATTAGCAATATAAATTATGTGCCGCGTGGTACTTTACAAACGTACATGAAACGGACACAAAGAACACCCAGACTCAGAACAACAATTTGTGAATGACAAAAATTTTTTTCTCACTTGGGATTTGAACCCACGAAACTTAGCGTAGTAGAAAGCGGCGTGGCGACCTCTTGAACTACTAGTCCATGCAGTCAACTGCGTATATTTAAAACTCCTCCAGTTTTTTATTTTTTTTAACAGTTTAATTTTTCGTGGGACTTCCCGAGTGCCATAACTCGGTGTGTTCGTGGGTTACTGCTGTTGATCCTGGTGTACAGGAAATACAGTGGTAGGCGGGATTAGTCCTATACCACTGAGGTCTCATAAAGGCAACAATTAGAGAAACTAAAGTTAGACTTTCTAGGTCCAGGAACGCAACTTTTAAAGGGGATTTAATTTATCGGCTATGCTAAAATAAACAAAGTTAAATCGATCTTTGAACATGATATTGAATACGTTCTAACATGTTGCACATTATGAATTACAAACTATGGGTGTCTTTGAGAAGTTTTAACCAAAGTTTTTAGTGGTATATGAAATGTCGGGTTTGTTTATTTTAACTGTACTTTTATGTAAGCCAATAAACTTCAAGGATACCGCGTGCCACTCACCTAGTAATAAATAAATCAGTAGCATTTCATTCGTCAATAAACGTAACGAGATAAACTCATATCTCGAATGCATAACGATTCGCCTACTTAAGTCGTCAATCTCATCCTAAAAATAAAGTTACGTCGCAATTTTCCGTTTCGCCAACCCCCTGTATACGTGTGACGAAAAATCTGCGAACTGACAAACTTAATTTTACTACCACCGATATAAATTTGGAAAACATTTTGTTCGTAAATGTATTTTCGCGAGCCGCAACTTTAAATTGGTAACATATTGTCGAACATGCTTCTTAAGTGGCTCCTTCAAAAGATTTTCAACCCTATGTCTTTGTCAATACAATTGATACTCACGTTGTTTGCGGTTGAAGATGGTGTTGGCACGCAGCGTGATGGATGGTATGTCACACGCGTGACGTCATTGTCACGCTGAGGTTCACGCGCTAAGTGACGTAGGTATTAATACTTTATTTGCGGAGTGGTTGTGGCATTAATTTTATTTATTCCCCTTTTTCGTTTAAGGTGATGACAGGCAGGTGATGGAAGATGTTTTAAAAAACAAATACTTGATAGCATTTCTTTACCAAATATAATGTAGGTAATAGGTATTTAATTGAAGACGAGCATATCTTTAAGGCAGGTATCCAGATTACTCTCTAAGTTCAGTAAAAAATCGTTGAATCAATTTTGATGTAGTTACATTAAAATTGATTCAACTTTTTTTTTCTGAATGACGCATTGAAAAAATTCTCTCTACTATACTGCCTAAGCAGGTTTAGTTTAGTTTTCCTCGGCGGTTTCCGCACTTAGTCCTAGCTATTGGACCATTGTTGCCTAAGCAGGTATGGACAGTAGCAATTAGATTCGCACTAATAGTAGTAAATATTGTTGAATATCACCAATAAGTGTTTCTTTTCTTTTTTTCCTGCCCCAACAGTTATCAGTTCTGCGGCAGCCCACTGCCGCAGAACTGATAACTGTTGGGGTAGGTAAGTTCTGGAGTGGAGACCGCGTCTGGAGTGTAAGACGCCCGCAGGCCGGGTGAATTAACGACTTGTACTGGAAAGGTTGCAGGAGCTGGATGCGAGAAGCCCAAAGTCGATCAGAGTGTTGTGCCTGCCTCGACAAAATGTGCAGGTATGTTAATTACAGATGATGAGAGATATCCTAGGTCTTAGCAGCTGGTTGTCCAAATAGTATTTCGGGGATAACAAGCGATAATTTGGTAGGTATATATGTATACACCGGGATGTACCCCATTTGTGGGGTATGGCAGGGGGGACACCAGATGCCGCTGTTGCGATCCTGGTGTTCCTCTGAGCTGCCGAGGTAGGCCGCCGCGGGGTTTAGTGGGTAGACCGGTTGCCCGGGAGTCCCACACACACCCTTCCTTGTCCCCCCCAAGAAGGGTATGGTGCGAAAAGCATTCCCCGCGTAAAAAAAAAAGGTATATGTGTATACAAAATCAATGTATCTATGAGACTATCCCGATTGTGCCATTGAGTAGTCCGATGATGGGACAAGTGAAACTTTTTGGTGCCAGTAGTCCCATGAGACAAGTGATACCAATATTTCAGTGGGACTAACCTAGCGTTTACCTCAAACCGTGTCATGCCACTTTGATCGTAAAAATCATTATAAATTTTACTAAACGATCATATATGACATATAAAAAACAGCATTGTGTAGAAGGTAGTTTGACTTCTGAGACTGAAATACTGGTGTCACTTGTCCCATGGAACTACTGGCACGAAAAAGGTCACGTTCACAATCCATGATAGCATGTACATGCTTTCGAATGAGACTAGTCGAATAACAAGAACAAAACAAACTACAAAACGCGAACAATTCGAAATAAATGTATCATAACAATATGGCGTAGAGAAGCATATAAAGACACAATTAGAACTACCGTTATAACCGCACCCTGATCTACTCTCATTAAGCATAGTGCACAACGACTGAATCGGCCACTAACTCAGAAGCGGCCCGGGGCCCGCGAACGTGTAATACTAGCTCATAAATCTTTTGTATCGGCCGTTTTGAGCTGGTTTGAGCTTTTTGTATGGTGTGTTCAAGGGTTCATAGTGATGTATAGGTAAATGCGAGGCTCTTCTCGTAATAAACTTGCTTTATTACTGTGTTTTATGCAGTGTTTGTTTTGAAAACTCTTTGATTAAGGTATCGAATACTGATTTATGTTTAAAATTAAATGATCCATAGATTAAATATTGGAAACTAAATATTCTTATTCTACATTTTGTACTTAATTTTTAATAAACTTTTGGTTCTAATAAAAGATCTCAAATAAATAAATTTAAAATTGAACTTATTTAAAAGTAGTGCAGATAAGTAAGTTTAATTTAAAATTTATTTACTTGAGATTTTTTTAAAGTGTTTTTTCCGATTGTCTTAGGAAATTCCTAATAGCTGCCCGGAGAGAGAGCGAGAGAATGAGACTGAGAGAAAGTTCATGTAAAAATAATTGGCCAAGTGCGTGTCAGGCCACGCATAGAATAGGGTTCCGTAGTCACCCATAGTGGTAGGTAGATTTAAAATCGTGTCCAATAGATAATTGTTATTTTTACTTATTATTTCTTTAGAGGGGTGGAGGACGCCTTTTTTTGCAAAAAATTGCGCTTTAAACTTGAATAACTCGCAAACTTTCAAAGATTTCAAGAAGCTCTTATTTCAAGCAGCCCTTTTAGAGGTTAATAGAGGATAAAAAGTTAGAGAAGGACTGACGAGAAACTGTTTATTTACTGTTAATTTTATTTAAAAGAAAAAGACGTTTAGATCTAACTTAGTATCAAGTATCAAATGTCCTCCATCTAACCATGTCTATTTTCATCAAAGCTAAATCTCCTGGCTATTAGTCAATAATTAATAGTAAATCTAAGGCAAACTGTATGGTAGTCAATTGTTTACGCGATCATTATCAGACTCACGTCTAAAGGTGGAAACACATTATCGGACGCGGCTGACAGCCGTGATCTAGAGTATGATACATACACTGAGCTGTGCAAACTATCGGACGTAAGTCGTGGACGTAACCTTGAGCGTTCGGACGTCCGACAGAAATCTGGTACAAGACCGACTGACGAAACTGCACACTTATCAGTAGCGGTTGTTCGTCAGCCGTGTCCGATAATGTGTTTCCCAGCTTAGGACGCTGTTGATTATATCTTTAGACCGACCTTAAGGCATTTTAGTTTATTGATAATAGCTTCCATTATTTTATATTTAACTAGCTGAGTCCTGCGGTGTTACCCGCAATTGTTTTTGCAACCTGTGTAAAAATATTTTGCCTAATTTACTTTTTATATCATTAGCTATCTGCCAGTGAAACTTCTATCCAAATCGGTCCAGTCGTTTCAGAGATCAGCCGCAACGAACAGACAGATACTTTTTTTTTAAGAGTTTTCTATCTATCTATCTATCTATATATAGACTACCTACATCAAAAAAGCAACTAATAAATTTTATCTGTATGTGTGTTTGTTTGTTCTGACTAATTTCCGGAACGGTTAGACGAATTTTTCTGACCGGGCTTTCGCTGGCAGATAGGTGATGATAATATAAAAGGTGACTTAGGCTACTGTTTTTAGAGACTGCGAACAATACCAGGGGGCTCAGTTAGTTATTAATAAACCTAACAAATAGTTTACCTAACATAAAATAAATATAGTCTCTCAGAATTGTTCCGTAAAGTTATATAAAATAACTTGTAACGTATAATAAGTTTCACTCTTACCTGCTCACAACTAGTGGTTTAGTAATTGTAATTGTACGTGATCTGATCGTGATAGCCGACAGGATATGATTTAGTAACTTATCTGTACTAATATATAAAGTTGAAGGGTTTGTTTGTTTGTCACCAACTTTACGTTAATCTCATATTCTAATTGAAAAATGAAAAATGAATAGGATCGTGAAAATAAACGCGGTCTGAAAATCATCTCACTGTCCCGCCATAGTATGGGCCTCCATACTTTATTGTCTGCATTTTCAGCAAGTGTGGTGGCCCCAACACTCTTGAATTCTGTTCATACTTTCTATCAGGAAGGGTAGAGTCACTTTGGTAGGCTAAATATAAAAATACACGGTCATTACTCATTACATACTTAACTAGCTAGCAGTTTAGATGTTTTAATAATAATAAGAAATATTATTATTGAAATACTTTCTTAATCTCTATTACTGAGTCTTGCCAATGATAAAAGTTACATATACATACATATAGTTATATTTTTTAAATTTTTATTTTAATATCACACATTAGATCAAGCTAAAATGACAGAATTCATGCTGCCGTATTTAGTTTTTATTTTTTTATTTTTTTTAAAAGAAAACTCCCGCTTTAGTAATACAATTTTCCTATGTCGCGGGGAACTTTACAAAATACATGAAACGGACACAAAGAACACCCAGACTCAGAACAACAAATTGTGAATCACACAAAGTATGACACCTACAAGACATATAGAAGTGGTGACACTCTGTATTCTTAATTTATCACTACACGGACTACTCATAATCAATAACCTGTAAGTAAATTGTAATAAAAGTCAAGGAATATCTTTAACTATTCATATTGCCTATAAAACTTAGAAAATACGGGTAGCATTAAATTAATATCCTACAACTAACATTTCCATACATTCATACGTACAAGACCGTGTAACATGGTATCGCGTGGCAACTTAATTGCATATTAATCGTAACGGAATCCGGCCCTGCTTAACTGTAATTATTGACCGCACTCATATTGTGGCACGCCCTGAGACGGCCCTGTACGTGTGGGAAACTTTGATTAGTGAGTGCTATCTATTAGATATATTGCTTATGGCGATAAGGAAGGAGTTTGCAGTGAAATTTCGAATCAATGGTATCACCATTAAAGAAGAAATGATGACCCTTTTCATTATATATTTTTAAAGACCAAAACCCAATTGCGTTAAAACTTTTGAAACAGTTTATATGGCACATGTACATGTAGTCCAGTCAATAAAAGCTTAACTTTGCCATTTTGGTTGAATACCTGCAACCAACGCCAAAATTTCCGTAAGTCTTCGTAAATTAATATACTAAAATTGCAGGGTGCTGCAATACCGGCAAAGGGTGCAAATACATTGCAAAAGGGTGCAAAAACAACTTTTTCGTCTATATCTCGCGATTGGCTGGAAAAATAAAAAAAGATCCTTCTACAAAATTGTAGGAAATTAATTCCCCTACAAAAATTTGGAAACGTATTTTCGCGTATCTCTCATAGTTTTTGCACAAAATGCATATAAAGGTGCAAAATTGTTAAAATAATAATTTTTTTTCATTTTGAAGCGATCCTACATGTTTCCTTGGGATTTAATTAATATTTTTGTTTACTTATTTATACCTTTTTTCATATACTTAATAATCTTGACGAAAAATTCATTTCAATTTTATTAAATGATATTTTTATTTTATATTTTTTTTATTCCATCGGATTCAGAGCAAATTTTCAAATTTGAGAGGATGGTCATATAATGAACGGGAGGCATGTAATATGCCTGATAGGAATGTTATATACGATGGTGATACAAGAGGTGAAATGCCTAAACATAGTTTACTAGGATCTGCATAGGTGATGTTTTTAATCCAGAAGGCAATCTCTCATCATACATCTCATCGGTGATATCTGTTGTAGATGCTAATTGCGCTGCAGATTTTTTTACATTTGATTGGAGTTCTTTTATATCAAACACTACTTGCTGGTAGGTACACTGCTATGCCTCCTAAACAATGAAAAGTCTCCTGACTACCTGAGGTTCTTATACAAGGTGGGCTAATAGAAGTCATCCGATGTTGTTTGGCTCTCATTTTTTTCTAAATGAAAAACTTCGATTTTGTTTTTTGATTATGTTTATTTGAACCTTTATAATTTTATTAGTGAAGTCGAGAAAATGATATCGGCCAAATGGGCGCAGCCACAATCGATTGCTATACGGGCTCGTTTTATGGCACTTTTCATTACTTCGGGCGACAGAGTCTCGCACTCGTGTCGAATGTTGTCCTTGAGGGCTTCCAGGGTCTCGGACTTGTTCACATAAATACGGGACTTCAAAAAACCCCACAAAAAAGTCTGGAACGGTTAAATCGGGCGATCTTGCGGGCCAGTGTAAATCGCCAAAACGAGAGATGAGGCGACCCGAGAACGCCGCCTTCAGAATATCGGTTGTGTCTCGCGCAGTGTGTACCGTTGCTCCGTCTTGTTGAAACCACATGTCCTCCGGTCCTAATTCATTCAATTGTGGCAGGAAAAAACTCGGTTAACATGGCCATATAGCGCGCACCGTTCACTGTTGTCGTTTGATCAGCGGCGTCCTCGAAAAAAAATGGATCGATGACTGTTCCAGCTTGAACAGCGCACCATGCAGTCACTTTTCGCGATTATAATGGCTCCTCGTGCTACACTCGTGGAGTTTCGGTGCCCCAGAAGCGATAGTTTTGCTTGTTCACGTACCCGCTGAGGTGGAGCCTCATAGCTCATTATTATTATGGTCGAAAAATCGTCTACTTCGTCCTCGAGATTGAGAATTGCATGGGCGTAGGCTATATGCGTTTGGTGGTCGACAGGCAGCAGCTGACTCATGGACATGCGCAGGTCTTTGACCAAAATTCGCCTTAGGGACGACCGGCTGATGGCTAATTGCGAGGCACGGCGTCTGGTCGATGTTTCTGGCGACAGCTCGACATCCTCAACAACAGCTGCGATATTTTTGCCAGAATAGGCGCTCCGGGGCCGGCCACTCTTGGCAGCATCTCTTGTGGTCCCTGGCCAAACGGCGCAGTGTTTGCGCAGTTAGTGCCGGACGACCGGGGAATCGGCGATGGAATTCGCGCTGCGCCAACACCACAGACGAATTGTTACGCAAAAGAATAGACACGAATATCCCGCGTTCACTTGTATTCTACATCTGTCTAGTTTACAAATGTCAAAACAGATTTGACATTGGCCGCCATTTGCAAATATAAGAGCATCTTTCAATAGGGTGATTTCTTTTGGCCCACCTTGTATTACGGTCAGTATTATCAAAGACATATTGAAGGAAAGCATCAGTAATTATAGTCTTCTGAGGTTAAATTATTGATGAAGCTTCATGAAGCTAAATATTATGGTATGATGTTCAAACACAAAGTTTGCTTAGTAGATTGATAACTAACATCGATCCTGTTTTTCGATAAATGTATGTCTCAACAGCTAGTTGAAGAAATGAATGAAGGATTTAGGACGCAGTGCTGAAATAATACTATAGGCAATAGTATCTATTTTTTGGATAATAGGACATTCATCTCACACGATATTTTCATCATTTAATAATAATTTATGTATGAAGCAAGTTAATAGTGGAGGTATTTCTGATACAACGTTATCAGGGAATTTGTCCGGTAGTAGATAACTTTTTGTTTCGTAACGAGTTTATTTAGTCCTGTAAAATTTCTGAACATACAGTGATAATTGTTTTCTTAGCCATTTCACTGAGGTCCTCACTTTTACCATACCAATCACTACAATCAGTACGCAATCCTGAGAGGATTGCATACTTTTCACAACAATTGTTGCATCTTACGTTTTCTTCATACATATAGAACATAAAAATGAAGGATTCATTGTTTCCTTTAAATTGAAAACAGTGAATCAAGTTTATTCTGCAAAAAATCACTTTCGGACAGTTAGACGCACAAAAACGAAATATCCCTGAAACGACAGTTTGGAGTATAGTGACAGTAAGTGACAAACAGTTAGTTGAGCATTTTCTGCTGCAGTCTTACTCATTGCACTCAGCGAGATAGAAAAACAACCGCATGTGTGTGTGTTCTCAATGGTACTATTTTCGTCGAGCGCAAGGTTCTCATTTTTGTCTGAATCTCTATCTCTTTCGCTCTTGTTAGGAAACGTATGGTCTTATTCGAACACATAGGTATTTTTCGGTCCTATCCTATAGATCTTGAATGGGACTATTTACGTCGAGCGCAAGGGTCTCATATTTGTCTTATTCTACCTATTCACTCTTATATTGAAGACTCTTACTATAGAAAATTGGAATCAGTGGGAGCAAAAGAGTAGAATAGTAGTAGAAAGAAAAATATAAAATATACCACGCTCTTTCTCCGCCAGTGATATATTATTATAAACGTCCCCCTGAAATTAAGTTTATAATAGCTCAGGTAAATGGAGAGGTAATATATACTGCAAATATACGTTTCAAATGCAATTTTGCTCTGAATCCAATGCAATAAAAAATAAACTAAAATTAAATTATCACTACATAGTATAAGCCAAAGTCGCTTCCACTCTCTGTCTGTCCGTATAAATGCTTCGATCTTTAAATCTACGCAACGGACTTTGACGCCGTTTTCTTTACTAGATAGAATGATTCAAGAGGAAGGTTTATATGTATAATGCATGCATAAAAGTAGAGAAACATTGATAATTTAAGAGGTTTTTAATGTGATGTCGTATATAAACCCATTTTTTTACGCTGACATTGCAAACGCTGGCTGTACCCTACGAGATAGATCAAAATAGTGTACTGCAGTATTGTACACTTTAAGAAGTTCTACAATACTTTCTTTCTTTTTACTAGAAATTATGGATTATTTATGAAACGATTATAAGCAAATCAGTATTAATCCTTATCAAATTAAGTACCTTAAATACTTTGTGCATCTAATATAGATTAAAATGACCCTCTACAGTATAAAATTTAAATTAATATTTTTGAAGATATTACAGATTTAAAATGCAGGAACAAAGCGATTGTGGGGGTACCGGCCGGGGCCCGTTAGGTGGCACTGCTGTCAATTTATCAGTATCAGTTAATAACTAAGCATAATATTTTAATGATTATTCTGAGGTGGTACGAAGTTTGCCGGGTAGGCTAGTCATAAAAAAAAATTTTTTTAAAGTAGGTTTTGGCCCGGACGGGTTAAGAATACAGAGTGTCACCATCACCACCCCTATTCATCCCGCGGGTGTCGTAAAAGGCGACTAAGGGATAAACTACGCAAGACAACATCAATGCAAAGAGAAGGAAAACTTGAAACCAACCCTATACCAACCCGTCTGGCCAGCGTGGTATAGTAGGCCAAAACCTCTTTTCTAAGGAGAGGCCTAGGTCCAGTTGAGGACTGTTAAAGGCTGATGATGAGTTCCTCGCTGTACCTTAGAAATTAGGGAAAAGGTGATAGTTCAGACTCTGGTAACTTCGATCGCTTGAAGAAAGGGATTTCTTTCAGGCCTTGGCATCACTCCTATGGAGCCTATGGAACAAATAAGAACTTTTCCACGATATCCACACAATATTAATGAGAAATATGTAACTGACTATGTAATCCGACTATGGAGGAAGCCAAAAGTTAGTGCAATAGTTTTGAGAGTCAATGTACGTTTATGTGTTCCATCGTAGCGCTAAACCTACTGAACCAAATTACATAAGATGTCAAATGATAATCCCATGTACATGTGCCATATAAACTGTTTCAAAAGTTTTAACGCTATTGGGTTTTGGTCTTTAAAAATATATAATGAAAAGGGTCATCATTTCTTCTTTAATGGTGATACCATTGATTCGAAATTTCACTGCAAACTCCTTCCTTATCGCCATAAGCAATATATCTAATAGATAGCACTCACTAATCAAAGTTTCCCACACGTACAGGGCCGTCTGGCCAGCGTGGTATAGTAGGCCAAAACCTCTTTTCTAAGGAGAGGCCTAGGTCCAGCAGTGGACTGTTAAAGGCTGTAGATGATGTTGATGACTATACCAATGACGTTTTCTTGCGCAGTTTGTCCTTTAGTTTAACGATCCCGTGGGATAAGTAGGGATGGTGACACTCCTGATTCTTAATCTGTCACCGGTGTTCACGGGTGTCACTGGTCAGTAACTATCAGGTGACGCGTCTGTTGAACTGCGTAAACTAAATGAATGAAGTGAAATGAATGAATGAAAAACTTTCCCGTAAAATAAATGGATACTAGGATAACAGTTTATGATTTGTTCTAGAACATGTATGTCATGTATTGTAGTACCTTTTACTTTTATTTATGTTGTAAAGTAGATAATAGACCAAATAAATATTTGCAAATTACCTACGAATCAATACTTTCAAGATTCATGTTTGAAAACATGAACGGATTGATTCACTAACGAACAGATTTCTGTTAATTGCAGAAAATAACACTTTCGATCAAAATAATTATCTTTTGAATCAATAAAGCTAAGTAATATAAAAGGGAAAAGTTTTAAAGAATAAAAGCAGTATAGTGAATGGTATATTGTTTTAAGTACAAACTGCCTAACACAGCATACTATATAATTATTATAAGTGACATTTACTAAAACTAACTAATGTTTCAGTTCTATTTAAAACATATCCTTGATAACAATACGGTAAGTAGTAAGTTCTGTACAAAAGAAAAAATTATAACAATATTTTCTAAGTATCTGCGAAGATTGTAGTAAATTTCATTGACCATGAAAACGATAACTTTAGTTCTTTGCCAGATTATTTTTTGACATTTGCCTGACATCTCGTTTCTAATACAATCCCTTAGAAAAACGCCATGCACAGCCCTCTCCATAGCACGCTGCGTGACTTTGAATTTGTGGTTCAGCCGTGCCGTGAGTTTCCATGTTTCAGCTCAGGATGATGAAGAACGATAGCACTTAATTTTAATGTATATCCCTTTTAAGCCTAATACTGTGGAGTAGGTCCTCTCTTCATTTTCATTCTAATTTTCCTTGAAATTTTTGAACCCATCACATAATCCTTTCAGTAAAACCTACATTTAATGTAAATCCTCATCAGTACTTTACCCCACAAGATGCGATTAAGCAATCACGAATTTAATTAATAAATAGTCCCGCAAAGTTCAATAACCAGTGCGGATCGGCGCTAGCGCAGTATGGCCACCCGGGTACATAGCAGAATCAAGATTTATTTACTAAACTAGTATCCATTTTATTCTATTTATACCACACGATCATTGTCGATTTTCGGTTACTACTTACTACATAATATGTTAGTTATCTATGATGATAGTAATCTACCCAAACACGAAACGGCTTATTCGATTCTTATGATAATTTCTGTGTTTATTCAGTAGTTCTGAGAATAGGACGTAAACTATTTTTCGTTCCATTAGTCTATTACTTGTAACGAATTGTGTAGAAATCTTATAAGGTAGATCGAGGTCGTAGTTGTGATCAATGGTTGCAGTTTTTCTCTTTTTTTCCGCCTAAAACGAATAGTGATAGTTTTGTCAGTCCATATAATTATATTTGTATGTTCGGCCGTAGCGACAGAACTACTAAACAATTATAATTAATGAGGTGTCAGTAGATACCTAATTATTCCCCGGATAACATAACATATATATTTTTTCATATGTTTCTACGTAGTCGACTTACATTTGTATAAACTTTTTATTTTTATTTTAGGACTTCTGAAATGATTTTATATAAACTTTAAATTGATTTCGAGGATTGAAATCTATATACAGCTACAACAACTATATTCCTCACTGGATTTTGATACTTTTCAAGCTACCAACGTGACTTGTCGGAGCTCCCATTAAAATAGCTGCCACTTCAAGACGGTGTGTGTTATCAATATCTAGGTACTTACCTAACATTGTTATGGATTGTATACCGTAAACCGTTTTATTCTATTATAATTTCGATTCTATTATTATATAGCGTGCAGTGGATACTTTTTGTTATGTTTTTAAGTCTAGTCCTAAATTGAAGCCGCGACATTCTATTAGTCAAGTAGGATTCAGCTCAGAATAAAATACGAATGATAAGCATACCCTTTCTTGTATCTGGGTATACTTTATGTATTTAAATATGTACGTTTATTAGCGGTCTGTTCATCAAAGTAAAGGCTCATCCTAGTTTATTTATTTATTTATTTAATTAAAACTTATTGCACTTGTTGTACAAAGGCGGACTTAATGCCTTAAGGCATTATCTCCCAGTCTACCTTCAGGTGATGTAAAAATAAGATCATCCTCCTAGCCATTATTCCCCAAGTTTATTTGGGGTCGGCTACTTATAGTTCAACCGGTTTTACCTGAATTTCAGTTTTTCCACGGAGCGACTGGCATCGGACCTCTGCAACCCTAAGGGAGAACTGAAATTCGAAGGTTGAACTAGTTGTCAGTATATTTCCAGCCGCGAGGGGGTGGCGTCCGCGTGTGACCGGACGTCGCCCAAATAGAGAGAATGAGGAGATGGCGCCCGCAACAGGGCGGGCAGGCGCCGGGAGGGATCCAGAAGGAGAAAACAGTTACCTGGATCCCTTCCAAATACAGGCGCAGAGAGGTCATACCGTGTGGTTTTAGTCGGTTCGAGTCCGACACACCGCCCCGCCGAGAGCCCCGGTGGGGTGACGGTCCGTGGGGATTTCCACACGTTAAAAAAAAAAAAGTTGTTAGTATATTTGAGGGCACTGACTTCCCAATAACGATTGCCATAGATGTTCATGACAACCGGGACCGACGGCTTTACGTGCTCTCCGAGGCACGGGCGTGAATCACAGCCAAACTTCCAAATTCCGGGCAGCTATTAGGAATTTCCTAAGAAAATCCCAAAAATACTTTTGGCCCGACCCGGGATTTGAACCCGAGACCTCTTGATTAGCAGTCGCATACGCTAACCACTAGACCAACGTGAAGTAAAAATAATAATAAAAATAAGATTTCAAAAGAATATACCTATTATAAATGAAAAAAATTTTTTTTTCTTCCTAGCCTTTATTCCCAAGTTTGTTTGGGGTCGGCTAAATAAAACATAAATATATAATTTCGAGCTATCCTTATTGATGTTTTTTTTATGTAAAATTATACTAAAATATAAAGACTTCGCATCACAATCAGGCGAATTAACCCTATTTATAATAAGACTTAATTTTATACATAACATAGTATCCCTTTAAACGGACGCGATATAGTTTGCCGCCTTACTATATAAAGTGTACCTTAATACCTTTAAAGGGTTCACTGCTGCGAACCGTCACGATCTTCAGATGTATGGTCGGCACTTGTTCTAAATAAATCACTTCTTGCTAGACATTCGGTACAGAGTTTTTTTGAAGGTAGAAAATATTATTAGCTATTAAGTTCGATCATAGGGAGTACAAGCTACATTAGGCATTTTTTTTACAGACAACTGCTTATTATGGAACATATTCTGTGTATGCGTGGAACACCGAAACTTAGAACAAGAATCAGTGGATCGCACTAAGTATTTGGTTGGTTGGTTCTAGTGTGATAGTGTGTTGTTTATAATTAGATACCTTCTATAAATATAAAATTCTCGTGTCACAATGTTTATTGCTTTACTCCATCGAAACAGTTCTATTGATTTTTATGAAATTTTGTGTGTATATTTAGTAGGCCTAAGAATAGTACGGAAACTACTTTTTAAACTACTAAGTAATAAAGGATGAAACGGTACAATTTTAGCCGCGTACGTCAAAACATATAAGAAGAAAATTTTGAACATTTTGTGTTATGGCATCAATTCGGATAGATTGCGATTTTATTTTTTATGGTTTTAAAAAAATCTACGTAATCAGTATTACGAAATCAAATCAAACTTATCACATCATAATATAGCCGTTTGTTATGTAAAAATGTCTACAAACCTGTTGCGCCAAGAGTTTATCCGATTATGTTGTCGATGCTGGCGTGTGGCAGGTTGTAACGGCTCATGATCATGTTACATGACACCGCATGGTATCAAGACTTTGCGAGAGGCGATGGCATCCGGCATCATTTCTATCATTCGATTGACGTAAAATGGTACTTCGATAGACGCAAACTGGTACTAAACTTTAGAAAATTGGTACCTTCTTTTTTGTTATGTGGGGTTTTTTTTGGTACCATACCTTACACCTTACACTCCCGGTGAACCGGTCTACCCACTAAACATCGCGGCGGCCTACCTCGGCAGTCGAGAGGAGCTCCAAGAACGCATCAGCGACTGTTGGTAACATGAAATTAATGTTAACTATAGTTTTGAAGATAAATAGAATTACATAGAAACTGAGTGGAACTGAGTTCAGATTCCATATATATTTCTGTATATAAAATTGGTACCTAATAATAGTTTTGACAGTATAAAAATCTTATTGAATATTTTTACTGAGTATATTTTTTAAGCTTTAACCGACCTTGTTGGTAGTTTTTTTTCTTTCTCAACACTTAAATATTTTTTTAATATATCATTATATATTTTTGTTAATCAATTAAGATAAACGATACCACCATTTGAGAAACTCATCATCATCAACAGCCTTTAACAGTCTACTGCTGGAAAGGAAGGCCTCCTTTGAAAGGAGGTTTTGGCCTACTATACCACGCTGGCCAGACGGGTTGGTAAAGGGTTTGTTTCAAGTGTTCCTTCTCTTGGCAGTGATGATAGCTGCTTATTTTGTTCCTTTAGTCGCCTCTTACGACACCCATGGAATGAATAGGGGTGGTGACACTTTGTATTCTTAATCCGTCACCACACGGACTCATGTGAGAAACTGCAACAACAATAATCCATAACGTCCCACTGCTGGGCATGGATCTCCTCACAGGAGGCAAGACACGTTATTGCTACGTAATCTTGCCGTTGGATGTTTTTAGGCCACCCGAAGGCCTTACGATTTCTTATGATAATAACCGGGACCAACTGCTTAATGTAGCCTCACGGAAACGCTCATAACATATGATGCCACAAACGGTCACCCATCTAGGTCTGACCGCGCCGTCGTTGCTTACCCTTGTTGATTTTTTCCAATCACCCAAGGCCGCTTCATTTGAGAAACTAAACCATCAAATTATTGCTACTAATTTCATCGATTAATCATGCTCCGCCAAGTCATCAGTTGATCCAGAAGATGGACATTGTAACTTCCACTCTCAAAAAATAGGTAGAAACTCGAGAAGTTTTCTGCAAATTGCAGTCGCTAGTTTCCATTATAACTAATTTTATCTTTTAGTCTAGTTAATCCTTACGTAGTAGTTTATGTTAGAACAAAAAAGTTTAGTTTCAAAAACGGATTCTGTCTTTGTCCTTACCTCTATCCCGTATCTCGTTATAGTACAGTGAGTTCTAAACAAAGGTTTTGCTATCCAGCCGTCCTTTTATTTTCTGTAAAACAAAGTCTCTCTTAGCAGAACCTCGTAGAACAAATCTAACATTGTCCGTTCATTGTGTGTATGTGAGACGACGTCCGTATGAGGGCGGGCGTGATATATCGCCCCTGTAGCGTTAATAAGCGAACACGGGACTCGTGATCGCCAATAGCGAGATTGCGTATCTTATATGGCGAATTTGAAATAATCTTTGTGTAAACGTAACGCGAATATCTAAACATGATATTAATGACACGGGTAGTTTTGATGATGTATAGAACCAAATAGAAACTAAGTGGAACTGAGCTCAGATTTCAAGTATATCTTTATATATATAATTCTTCTGTGAGTGTGAATGTCACTGAACTTCTCTCAAACGACTGGACCGATTTTGATGAAATTTTTTGTGTGTGTTCAAGGGGATCTGGGAATGGTTTAGATTCGCAATTGGAACCGGTAGGTGGCGCTGCGATCAAGTTCTGGAATTTTAAAGTTGGGCGGTACGAAGTTCCCTGGGTCAACTAGTTTCTGTATATAACTATAAAAGTTACTATGGCTAATAAACGCTTTAAATTGCAAGCTTTACAAATTTTATCATGATAGGTATAGAAAAATATCCATATTTATCTGTATGTTTATGACATCTAATTGTTACTAATGGCAATATTTTTGTCCCTATTTTAAAAAAATTGTAAGACGACTTTTCTTCTTTGACTTTATTTCACGACAATTCCTAGTATTCGACCTAAGTAGACCGTACCTCTTGCATCTGGGTCACATTCGCGCGAAGTGCCCGTGTTTGGACGCGCTGCGCCGGCGCCGATAAATATACACGTCACAGGAACGTGTACTGCAATAACAAACTAAGCTATGTATACTTAGATCAAAAGAAATGTGCAAAATTGACTCCTATCTTTATACGCATAAAAGTCACTTCAAAATTCGACGAAAGGAAGTGTTATTTTTGCAGCATGTGACAAGATGCTTATATCCAAGAATGTGCTAATAAATTCTAGGCTTTACTTTATTGGAAATAAAGGTGATATTGTAGTTGAATAATAGTAAATCTTGTGTGGTAATAATATAAGATCCACATACTAGCATTTCGTGATCGCCGTGACAAACATTCATTTAACTGATTAAATGTCTTACCTTTGTATAATCTACCTGCGCGTTTGATTTATTTCCTGATTATCAATTGTCACTGTTCCGTTAGAAAAGTCCTTGTGCATATTATTTTTGTTGATGGAGTGCCTTCTTCACTTTCTGTGGGCAAAAATCTACAAATATAATAAAAGATTCCACATGGATACCACTTTGTGTGACCCGCAAATTGTTGTTCTGAGTCTGGGTGTTCTTAGAGTAAGTTTCATATAATAAATGAATCTTACTCTAAGAACATCATATTATGCGCTGGCTGTATTTAAAAAAATCGGCCAACTGCGTGTCAGGCCACGCACAGGAAAGGGTTCCTCAGTCACCCATAATGGTACGTGGATTAGAAATCGTATGCAATGGATAATTGATATGTTTACGTTGACGTTTTCCAAGTAAGCACATTGTAAAATTTAAGCCTCTATAACTCCTGAACTAACAAAGTCATCGATTCCGTTATAGTTTTCCTACAAAGTTCATTTATATGGACCACTATCAGGAATTTTCCCAGATTTTTTGAGCCAGCCGTTTAGCTTTTAGAGGGGGGGGGACGCCCTGTTTTTACAAAAAAGTGGCCGTTAAAGTGAATTTCTCGCAAACGGATACCTAAATCAAAAAATGGTCTTAAAAACCCTATATTGTTTTTAAAAGACCTATCTAATGATACCCCACATGATGGGGTAGAGCCGAGAAAAAAAAAACATCCCCACTTTACGTGTAGAGGAGATACCCCAAATAAAAATATTTTCCATAATTTTATTGTAGCACTTTGTTGACGTAATTACAATTCACATCCATGCAAAGTTTCATCTTTCTAGCACTTACCGTTTGGACGGTAAGTCGAGGACAGACGGACGGACGGACAGACGGACATGACGAATCTATAAGGGTTCGAAGTCATAAACTTCGGAACCCTAAAAAGGAAATTCTTGACCTGATTAAACTTAATCTAGGACTTAATTTGTCCAATAATCACGTGAGGTTCGAAAGGGAGGGGGGGAGGGGTTCACAAATAAACACTAAATATCACGTGTTTTTTCTGCAAATTTTTGCATTTCCTTGATTATTTTTATGTCAGTCAACCTTCAACTTTTCTACTCTACCTCTGAACGCAATTATTTGTAGTCTTTAATTTTATCTATTAAAATTAGTTGATACCTATACCTGCATTTTATTAATATAAAAAAAAATCTTTGCAGGTATTAAAAACACACATGATTTTGGAAGGGGGAAGTGGGGGGGTGTGAAACCTAACCATGTATCACCAAGGGGGAGGGGGTTAAAAAATGCAAAAAAAAGATCGCGTCTTTAATTGACGGCCCCTATGAGTTGTAAGTCCTGGCTCTCGCATCAGATTAGTTTCCAGATGACAATTTGTAATATCTTCATCTAAACTGGCTGCACGTATATTGAACAAGTTCGATCCTCACGTAATACAACACTGTCTGATCCTTAAATTGTTGTCCTGAATCTGGGTGTTATTTTTATGGGTTTCTAAACACATGTTATATTTCTAGTGCTAAGTCGTATTTCCTCTTCATACAGGCCCTTCTTCTCTTTGTACTACAATTATTTCAATTAGAAGGTCAACTTAATAATTACCTTAAACTTTATAAGTACCTTCTGTATGATGCAAGAGTTACCTTTTGACCTATTTAAGTTAATAACACGGAGCTCACCTCCAGTTGCCGTGTGTTCTAATGAAATCCACTTTCAAAGCAATCTGTAGCCTAGAGGTGTGTATTGTTATCAAACTAATACTATATTATATGTATTGTCTCTAAATATAGTGGTGCACCGGGCACACTACAATGTTGTGGTAATTAATTAATATCTTTTTTTCTTTTTATAAACTTATTTTATTTTTAATATTACAAATTATGATATTATTAATAATCAATGATGATAAATAAAGACTTAAACTGACGTGAAAATGTAAGTTTAGTTCAAAAAATTTAAATCACTCACAAAAGTCAGTTATAATCAAACATACAGACCAAAATATTTTTTTACATATACAAATATAGGTTCCTCAAAAAGATATTATGAATAAAACAACATTATTGGACTTTTTTAATGTTAATGTTTCCTTGAAAGACTACAGGAAAATGAGGATCAATTATGGTAAATGGAGGTAGACATATTGAAAATTGTTCATACAAATCGCTTCAATTTACCTTAAATGGACTGATTATAAAAATATTATCATAGTTATCTGAGTCTTTAAATGTTTTATGAGTACACACGCAGTTCATCTAAATGAATGGTCAGCTTTTAATGAAATATATAAAATTTTATGAAATTCGATATTTATCTCTTTTCATTAATTTGAATTTTATTTTCAACCTTCTTTAAGTAAACCTTAACCATCTCACCAAAAGACCCGAGCCCAGTAGTGGGACTTTATGGGTTGTAGATGACGCTCTTGTAAATCTGTAATACGGTGTACAAAAATTAATCTAGGTATCTATCCATAGATATATTTCTATCTCGTTCGTGACTATTTTCAGCCGAAATGATTAAAAGCAAATGATGACATATAAAAAATGAATAGCGTATCAAAGTAATCCCCTTTTTGTTCAGATTTTGAAACAACACGGAACAACAACTACTTATCCAATGGACATTGACCAACATTTTTTTTTCACAAACCGTAACAGAACTACATTCGTAATCGGCCGCTGTAACTGCCGATGCATTGACAAACTTTTTCCTCGGCACAACTACAGACAAAGGTTTTCGTGTTTTTCTCGGTGTACCACCAACCTAAATACAGGTTGTTCGGCCCTCTATAGGATGATATAATATAGTTTCCAACACGGATATTGCGAGATAATTCTATGTTCTACTTATTTTACACTAGTTAAGACCTCGGCTGCGTTCGGACGGTAGTCGTCATAACTAAACGAATGTTATAAGACTCAAAAAGTAATCTTGTTTAATGTGTTTAGAAGTTAGCTGTAATTGAATATGTTGAAAATAAGTTGTCTTCCATGATTAGCGTTATAGATATATATTTCTAAATATAGATAGATCATGAAGCTAAATATTTATAGTTGACTGCCTTGTAGGTCTAGTGGTTAGCGTATGCGGCTGCTGATCAAGAGGTCGCGGGTTCGATTCCCGAGTCGGACCAAATATTTGTGTGATCCATAAATATTTGTTTCGGAGTCTGGGTGATTTTTATGTATAATATGTATGTATTTACAAAAAAAGAAGTATATTTATGTATTTATATCAGTTGTTTAGTATCCTCAATACAAGCTCTGCTTGTCTCGTCCGTGTGGTGATGGATTAAGAATACAGAGTGTCACCACCCCTATTCATCCCGCGGGTGTCGTAAAAGGCGACTAAGGGATAAACTACGCAAGACAACATCAATGCAAAGAGAAGGAAAACTTGAAACTAACCCTATACCAACCCGTCTGGCCAGCGTGGTATAGTAGGCCAATACCTCTTTTTCAAGGAGAGGCCTATGTCCAGCAGTGGACTGTAAAAGGCTGTTGATGATGATGATGATTGATGAAGCTCTGCTTAGATCGCTGAGGGTGTTCAAGAAACTATTTTCGTAGCTACAAGTAGTTGCATGAACTAATTGCATAATATTTGTACTTAATTAATTATTGGCATATTATTTTTTTTACTAGCTTCGTTCCACGGCATTACTAGCGATTAAGAACAATATCTGCCGTTAACACCGCGGAACTCATCTAGTATATAATAAATTATAATCATAATGAATTCAAGAGATACAATTTTGAAGTACACATATAAACAAACAAACATAACAACACATTTGTGCGCCGTATGGTACGTGGAATAGCTAACGACAAAGCGGTGCATGGAAGCATGGGCGCAATTGTTTATGAATTCGTTTAACCCTGGAGTTTAAATTATTCGCCAGCGTTTAAATCATCGATACTCTACTGAAAGTGCCCTAAAACTTAAAGATGATAATTTTAACAAAAAATAACCGACTTCATAGAAAAACTATTCTGAGTATCCAAATCGCGACAATTGTGCCTGATATTTGAGGAGGTCCCTCAATTTCCTTGGGATCCCATAATCAGATTCCGATATGGTAAGCTACGCCCATTCCAATGCAAAAAGAATTTTTGAAATCGGTTCATAAACGACGAAATTATCGCTGAAAATACATAAAAAAAAAAAAAAAAAGATTCCGACTAATTGAGAACCTCCTTTTTTTTGAAGTCGGTTAAAAATAAGATTAAAATCTATACAAATAAATAAAGTTGGAGTTTTTTCTATCTGTCCTTGTCTTGTTGTCTTTTTTTTGTCTTGTCTTGTTGTCTTTTTTTTGTCTGTCCGTCTGTCAGTAGAATAATCTCTAGAGCGGCTGGACTGATTTTAACGGGACTTTCTTAAAATCATAGACATACTTTTTTTATAAATATATATATAGTTAACATAGAAAACACCCAGACTGAAACGAATTTTTGCGAATCACACAAACATTTGAATCCAGGTATCGAACCCGAGACCTCTTGATCAGTAGCCGCATACGCTAACCACTAGACCAACAAGGCAGTTGAACTAGTTGTTAGTATATTGTAGGTCACTGACTTCCCAATAACGATTTTCATAGATGTTCATGACTACCGGAACCGACTGCTTAACGTGCTAGCCGAGGCACCGCCGTAAAACATAACCATACAACAACAATAATTAAGCACCTACAAATATTATAGTAGTTTTTTATCAGTAGAGGATTTTTATTGTTCATAGATGCTTCTAGATCAGACAATCGCCCCTTGTATGCAATAACGAATAACCATACTAAAACAATGTGACTTCTAAAACCTAAGAACAAGGGGCTATTAACCACAAATATCAACAACAAAATATAAGTGCACCGTCTAAAACCTATCTGATAAATGCCAGTAACAGTCAATTTGAAGCCAGTGGACGTCGGTCGGTAGCACATTGTTCGGGAAGCGACTGTGATCCTATCGTACAATGATATATGTGTAACGAACAGCGCCACGGTGGTCTGAAACCCTGCTAATAGTTTATGTGAAAACGTGAAAAACATAGAAGGAAATATGAGCTCGGCTTTATGGTTTCAAAGTCTTGGATATTTAAGTTAACGAATTTTAAGTCAAATGACGTAACAAAAACTATCATATTCTCAGGTTTGTATATCGAAAACTGTCGATTCTATAGATTTATGTCTGAATTTTCTATAACAAGTAGCATGAGATTGTTTTCAATGAATTCCTTTATCGATAACTTTTGCCCGTGCGGTTTTGTTCAGTCTGACCTCGGACCTTATGGTTATTTAGTTCTAAATCTACTCTGCGATGTAAAATCCTTTTCAACTGTCGTGGAATGATACAATGTAGAAAGCTTTTTACAGCTTTATGAACCTGCATTGCATAAGAGAAACTTTTGATTTTCAGTCTTCTTCGTACACATTTTCTCCTTGTAAATGATCTCATGTATGAAATAATAGGTGTGGTGACGTTTTAATAATACACAATCCTTATTCATCCACATTAAACTTGTCTCCACATCGGTTCTGTGGTTCTTGAGCAGAAACCGCTTCACAGCAACATAGTGTAGGAAGTCCACAGATCCGGTGGAGTGATGTGATGATTTGCTCAAGACGGCTGTGGCGGTGGGAGAAATCGAGTGTCGAACAAAGTGGCTTGTAATCGGGAGGCCTTAGTCCAGCAGTGGACTGCGAACTGCGGTAGGCTTGTGGCTTATGAAAAACAGTTATAAGTAATAGGTAAATAAACTGGTCCATAAGTCAGGTAGATGTTGAATTTGTTAAGTTTTTATATAAATTTGGAAAAAATGACGACAATTGTAGAAATGAAAATCAAAAAAAAAGTTCAGTAAAAATAAATTCAAACATGATTCTCACACTAACTAAATTACATCTAAGGCGCATACGCCGATGTGACCTGGCAACAAAAAACCATGAGGTCTTGAATTCTGTACCTACAGACAAGATAAAATTTAAAAACTATAAACCGAAGACGTCAAAAATTTGATGTAAAAAGGGCCATTATTATAATCTATTGACACCTCATTCATTCAAATCAGTTCAGTAGATTCGACACTACAGTGGAATGTACAAACAAACATAGACCGTCAAAACTATTACCCTCCCTTTTGGCTTCATCATAGTCGGTTAAAAATATCCTCTACTGTGCAAACCGCAACGAAGCGCTAGTATTATATAATTCTTTAGTTTACTCTACCGCCTTCACAGTTTAACGGTTTCGCGGTGTTAAGAGAGAAGCAGTCAGTTTTTTCTTTGCCAAAGTTAAAACAAAGCATTACACAAGTCTTAATAAAAAAAGATAAGTCAGATACTCATGGAAAGGCTTAGGCAATTGGCTTCTACTGATATTTAAACAAAAGGTATCAAATTATCCACGTCTTGGTTAAGGAAGCGCGTAATTAAAAGTTATTTTTTTAATCATGGTTACGTTGATAGTATTACTTCTTATTGTTTTAGTGTTGTATAAAAACAAGTAGAAATCTTTATAAATATAATTCTTGTGTGAGTATGTCACTGAACTTCTCTCAAACGACTGGACCGATTTTGATGAAATTTTTTGTGTGCGTTCAAGGGGATCTGGGAATGGTTTAGATTCGCAATTGGACCCGGTAGGTGGCGCTGCGATCAAGTTCTGGAATTTTTTAAGTTGGGCGGTACGAAGTTCGCTGGGTCAACTAGTTAGTTATAAAATTGTTAGATCTCTAACATGAGCAAATAGGTTCTGTACTCTTAAGTAATCATGAAACATATCATAAAAGTATTTTTTTTCAAAGACATCAATTACCCTTGTTAGTAATATATTATTATCTTGTTCTGGGTAGACTTTACAAACATACTTGAAACGTATGCAAAGAACATTCAGACTGAGAGCATTGTTGCTATCAGTCTGGAACTGTTTTGTGGATTACACAAAGTGTTATCCGATGTGGGATTTGAACCCTCAACACCTTAGCGTAGTAGAAAGCGGCATGGGGCCCATTTAAACCACTGCACCATCTGTCGATTTGTCCATCCAAAGTTTGCCTGGAAGCAACTGTAACAATTTCTACACGATCATTCATATGTGAACTGTATGAACTAGTGTACAATAAAGTTTATTCCATTCTATTCTATAAGTTAAAGAACATCGACTCCCACGACCAGTTACAGTATCAAGTTGCAGCCGCCAGCATTCGGCTAAACGTATGACAAATGTCGCTATTAATTTTAATATCTTCCATTTCGATATTGGTGCAATTCTGACTACAATTCTAATATACTTGATTGCATGTGACGGAACCAGCTTTATGGCGTTGTGTGCTTAGGGGGATATTTTGTTACGTAATACCACGTTTGCTAAACTTCCGTAAATATGTTTTACAATACAATACAAAATATATTTATTTGCATGAATATGATAGGTACAAAGTTATGAACTGCCTCGTTGGTCTAGTGGTTAGTGTATGCGAGTGCTAATCAAGAGGTCTCGGGTTCAAATTCCAGGTCGGGCCAAAAAGTGTTTTTGGGTTTTTCTTAGGAAATTCCTAATAGCAGCCCGGAGTTTGGAAGTTTGGCGGTGATTCACGCCCGTGCCTCGGAGAGCACGTTAAGCCGTCGGTCCCGGCTGTCATGAACATCTATGGCAATCGTTACTGGGAAGTCAGTGCCCTCAAATATACTGACAACTAGTTCTTCGAATTTCAGTTCTCCCTTAGGGTTGCGGAGGTCCGTGACCAGTCGCTCCGTGGAAAAACTGAAATTCAGGTATAACCGGTTGAACTAGTAGCCGACCCCAAAAAAACTTGGGAATAAAGTCCCGCAAGAGAAAAAAATGATAGGTACAAAGTTCTTAAATGAAATATAAATATTCTGCTACAAGTGGCACATATATATTAATATTTAATATAAAAAAAGTTAAGAAGGACAAAATCACAAATTAGAGATGTCCTTTAAGTAATCATTGACATCATAGTATCGTTTCTCAGACAGTTTTGGATTTTAAATATATACATAATTTTGTAAAGACTCATGAAGTGCTCAAAGACAAGTGGCGTTAGATGATTGGAATCAATCACAGTCAGTACATAGATGGGTGACCGTCTGTGATATGTTATGGGCGTTTCCGTGATTCGGAAGTCACGTTAAGCAGTTGATCCCGGTTATTATTTTATGATAACAGTCGTGAAGCTTAGTTGGAGGCCTTAACGCGGTTTAAAACATCCAACGGCAAGATTACATAGACCCAACGTGTCTTGCTAGTCCCCAAGCCAGCGTGGGGACGTAGGGCCTTAACCCTGAGAGGAGACCCGTGCCCAACGGTGGGACATTATAGGTTGTTGATGATGTTTGTTCCGGCTTATCTCTGGATCGACTTGACCGATTTCGACGTGTCTTGCATTGGCAGAAAAAATTCAAACTCACTCACTTTCTCCTCCTCAAAGACGGTTAGTATAGACCGACCGTCTAGTACTGTACTAGGTCTATGTCCAGCAGTGGACCCTGTAAGGCTCTTAGTAGTGATGATGATGATGAAGAGATAAATGTGAGAGGCAACACAACATAGTATGATCCGCACAATGCCTCTTAAGCAGAAACAAAGCCTGATAACATCTGACGGGACTAGTTGCAAGCATAATATAATATGTTCACACAAGCTGTGTCTACCAAGTAAGAGATTGCGGCGCGGAGCGGTGCTGTCACATAATTGTGATTAATTTCTAGCGAGCGTGTGCCTGCGGTCACTGGAGGAATGTTGTCCTAGCGAACGATACTGGCTGACTGTGAGCTTCGTTGTGAGAGGAGCGGATCGCGTGGAATTTGCTTTTTTATTTCTAGCAATACGGAAATCTTTTGTACGTAAATTATTATTAATTAATATCGCTACTCCGCGAAACATGTTGGCTATGAATGGCTATGTTGTTTAAAAATATACAGAAATTAAAATGTGAGTGTAGGCTGAAGAATGGCTCGGCTCAACCGGGGCAGTACTACCCTCATCATCCTAATATTGACAGTATTTTGTGTATCCGGAGTATGATACCGGAGGCCCAATTATTCTGAATCACTCTGAAGGCTTCAAGAGGCCGGGAGAATGATGCACCTTAGGTGATACATTATCCTTGGCACTTTTATTTTTAATCTAGGTAAACGTTAACTATTATAGACGTGTACGTGTAAATATAGCTACTACTATTATGTGTATTTTGTCAATTCACTTACCACTATGAAATGTTCAGCTTGAACAGTGTCTAAAGTCATAGCCTAATACATACATATACATACAAATATGACAATATTTATGAATTAAATTCTTCGCCCCCAATCGATCGGAAAAAACAACATCTAGTTTGACATTTAGAACTAAAGTCCCGTTTAAATTTAATCTCTGCGTCAGTTTTATTCTCTTTGTTATTCTCGGGTTTGTCAGTGTGACGTAAGCTTACCTAGCCTAAATCTCACTGAACCCAACTGTACAATACAAACAGATCATACATCTACAGCACCTGACCGCTGCCCACGCATTCACCGTTCGTGGTACAGTATTATAACCAGTCAGAACTATGAGTATACATGAAACTGTAAAATGTAGTCACGTATCGACCTCTCATTCATTCAAGTGTGAGAACAATAAATTCATGGTTAGTAGCTAAAGTGGCGGTCCATTACTTACTGTATAGGTTTCCGAAACGTTTTCTGATAAAAAATATATTGCTTAGTTAGTTATGAACATTTTCATTAGTACACTTAATACTGATTAAGACAATACACATAATATTTATGTAGTGTTGATTGAACAATAAAGTGTGTAAAAAAGTTGATCATCAATACACAAAAAACTTTTGCAAGGTAGCCATAATATGTAAATACAAATTTGCTATACCTCAATTGTTGATATTCTGTGATTTTTATATCACCGTGTCCTGACCCTTAAACCGCATTTGCTAATAGAAAACTCCTGCGCACTGTATTCTCTAGAATTAGGCACATTTCCACCACTACGGTGCAATTTGGCAACACTTGCAAAATCACGACTTTTGTACATCTCGGTTGTGTTGAATCTTATTATGATTTTGAAACTAATTTGTAAATGAGGTCAAGAGTCAAATATACATTTAAGTCGTAAAGACGTGTCAGGATATAATAATTGAAGAATTAGGTAAGGCAAAGGGTTTATATTTCATTTCTATGTTTCTAATAAAATAAATAACAGACTGTCAATAATTCACTACATATTTCTGACCTTAAGTAAACACAAATTACAATCCAAGTTAAATAGTTGTGGTTTATATGCAAAATTTTTTTTTTTAATAAGATCGTATTTACAAGAGGCAGTAGAGCCAATTGCAGCAGGAATGAGCCATCTCGACTGAGACGGTACTGCCCGCGCATAGATGACTAACCTAAAATACCAGTAATCGGGTCGTAAATCGTTGGTGAGTGCGAGACTGGGGGTACAATGATGCAGTATAATCTCACTAGGCCGATATAGTGACGGTCATATATCAGGGTCAATAAAGTATGTTATATAGTATGGCATAGTAGAGTAATATTGAAAGTCTTAAAAAATAAAACTATCTCAGAACCTTCTTTCTATGGTATACCCTTAGCCTTACTCTTACCTCTCCACGTTACCTTTAGCAGTAGGTAGCTAGTAAACCAGCAGCTTACGGAACGATATATGACATCCCCAGTGTGCTCGATCAGTCGCTCTTGAAACAGCAGTATGTTTCATCATCATCATCAGCCTATCAGTCCACTGCTGGACATAGGCCTCTCGAATTGCACGCCATTTGGTTCGATCCTCGGCTTCTTGTATCCAGCTCCTGCCAGTCGTCTTGCGCAAGCCACCTGGCCTGTGGACGTCCTACACTACGTTTGGCGAATCGCGGTCTCCACTCAAGAACCCGTTTATCCCAACGGTAAACTTAAACTTCTCCGTTCTTCTCATAGAAAATTGGTTAGTATGTTTAATCACCAAATATCACATATTCGATAAATAATATAATTACATCTCTATCCGTCTGCGATTGATTTTTTAAATAGTTACATCAATTTATGTTAAGAATCTAGTGACTATATTAGGAATAAACAATGTACTTGACACTATTTATTTTTAAAGAAAATAATAAGTTTTCTTTAATATTTCTATCCATGAAACGAATCATATCTTTTTTACACCAACTCTAGACCATTCAATCCCTCAACAGACGCACTGGTAGGCTAGTTACAACATCTAACAATAAAAGCGTTGACCTAAATAGTTACGCATTTTATGACTGAACTAGGATAATTTAGACTTTAATATAACTACTGCACTTAACGTAACATGTTTTGTGTGGGAATTTAAAGTTATAGCTGCGATTAACGTTAGGTAACTGTTTATCAATTTACACGGTTTTATAAACCCAATCATGCAAAAAACAGTAAAATAAATACATTTCAGACATCTTATACACAACGTCATCTAGTCCCAAACTAAGCAGAGCTTGTACAATGGGTACTAGAAACTGATATAAATACATAAACATACTTTTATTTTTTTGCATATACACATCATGTTATACAGAGAAAACATCCAAACTCCATCACAAATATTTGCGGTTCATACAAACATTTATTTCGTTCGACCCCGAACCCGAGACCTCAAGTAAAAAAGAAAATACTTGGCATCAGTACGATGAGACATTGAAATCCTAAAAAACGTGAAACTTAAAGTATCAATAAACCTAAAAAATACGATGAAAGAACTTTAATACTAAGAATATTTAACTCAAAATTTAAATCAAATCTTAAAACCTAATTCTTGAGATACTGATACTCTGGCTGTGGTTCAAAAGAAGTTAACATTAATGCTTTTAAATTTAAATGAGGTGAAACAGTCATGAAGAGTACTCTCGTTATATCTTAAACATGTAGTAATTTTATTACTTTACAACATAACTATTTCCAAATTTTTATATAAATAATGGAAAACAGACAACCTGGGGTTTATGAAATATATGAATGTCAAAGGTCTAACGCAAACACTGTATGCATTCGCAATTGCCATGGTGAGTACTTTTGGATTCTACTTATTCTTTCGATCAGGGAGTATGTTTTTTTCATAAATATGAGGCTGCCAATGTGACAACATTAGCAGCCTCATATTTATAAAAAAAAAACTTTCTAAAAATCATCATCACAAGCTTTGAAAGCATAAAAGTTCGAAAAGAATTCCCCAAGATAAAATTTAACTTGTGGAATCCTTATAATGATCTATATACATTTTTCTGTATACATGTATATTTGAGACATTCAAAAACAGATAAATATACCACGTAAATAAAGTACACATTTAATAGAAATAGATTCCATATTATGTAAAAATGTCGGTGGTCGCCACAACATTCGTTCGGCATAGCTTAACACGACAGCAGACCATAATTCGCCCCTAATGGAGTCTGCAACACGCACTGGCTACACATCAACCTGGAACAGACAGACGGACTGCTGGGCCAAGTTAGAACATACAAATGAATATAAACTTTATTGTTATTGGCTAAGACTTGAATTCGAATGGAACTGTTTCATTGAATGTTTATAAGGAGATGATACATTAGAGGCGAATTGGTAACGTGAATTTTACATACTTACGTAAAAGGGATGTGCTATAAAAAAGTACACAAACTTATAACATTTTTTAAATGTACTGTATTGTATTATGTACAATGTACTGATTTATACTTAAGAAAACCTAGAATTTTTTTTAGAAATCATTTAAACATTTTTTGAGATTTAAATTGAATTTTCATAGTCTTACATGCACAAAATTTGTCTGAGAAAGGTACAAAGTATATTAACATAAACATACTGATCGAAAAGGAGTGTACTCCTAGCCAATTTCGGCCATGTTGACTGGTCTCAACGGAGACCAATCAAATCCGCAGAAGATATCCGTGTGCTTATGCAGTCTCTATTTGATCTCTCTAACAATCCAATGGCACAGGACCAACAGGACCGACTACAACAAACTGCCAAACATATGCATTTCTTTAATAGCAAAAAAACTTAGCAGCACTCTTTTGCATGAGTGTTGCTGAATACAATCAAAATTTTAATGGCCTTTACGAGGGACAGCGAGCTAGCCAGCAGGAGGGGCAGTGCCCCCTATCCTATCTACGCCTATGCTCTTTTGGTCGGACCTGGGTATCTAACTTGAGAACTCTGGATCGACTCTCATTGCTAGATCAACGAGTCATTCAAATACATTACTTATCTAGATACTGAACGTCAACATGTATTTTCGGTCAGTGTATACACTCCATACCACTAGTATGTGCCCGTGTCACATCTCAACCGTCAAAGACGTCGCATAATTCTACCTCAAGATGAAGTCACAAATCTCAGACTGGATATATCTATCTCACAGTCGATTCCATACATACCTGTCTAACTGAATAATGTACCGATTTTAAAACTAGGTTAATACTGCCATTTATTTAATACATTATAATATTGGAATGCATTAGTGTTGCTTGCAAGGTGGAATATAAATTGAGAGGCAAAAATAAGGTTTAGATATTGTATGTTAATGTGTAAGTGAATGTTTATGTGTGTTAGTGATTGTTATGAGGTAACTTTTTATACTTATAACACACGGTCAAAATACTACTTATGTCAAAAAGATGTTCTATATAACGAGATCCAATTAATGTCAGCGGTAAGTAGTTTTTTTAATTTAATAGGAAGTTGATCAACACTTTAAGAATGCAAATTTTTTATACCCTAATCATTTGGTGATTATGCCTGTACGCTATCGCTTGTTATGTTTTTTCGTGTACTTCTTTTGCTTTCTTTTTTCTTTTTCAAGATTTATCTTAAGTACAGTAATCAGGTTTTGGTTTAAAGTTAAATAACAAAACTTATTTGTATGGAAAGTATGGTTCAAACCTATTTCAAGCCAGACTTGTTTGATATTAGTTAAATGTTTAGTTGCTTATATGTTTATGATAATTTTAACTAAAAAGATGTGCACTGCTATACATAGGCTCCAAGGCTCCCCATAACAATCAGTCCTGTGCTGCCCACATACAATGGTTTCTTACGACCCTTCAACAAGTCGTCAGACAACCTTGTAGCTAACTAACAAACAAACAATTGTATTAAGTAATAACTCATCATATTCTGAAATTCTTTGATCTGTTCTACTTCAAAGATATGCCTAAACATTTGATACGATTTTGTGGTACTCAATTATACGCCCGCATATGCCAGCACCTTCGTATATTAATTACAGATCCGTTGACATTTCTGGGGCTTCAACGAATCCCGCAAACACGTTAATGATTCGTATACTGTGGTAAGATAAGTTCTCGTTCAAACCCGTATGGTTATTAATAACTAAGTAGTGAAAATAAGATTATAAGGTACACTTTACAAGATTTTGTTTGACTTACAATTTTTGTATGTATCTTTGTTAGGATAAATACTAATTGGTACAATATATTAATATACTGTTGATTCTGAAACAATTATTCTAATAGAGACATGCTTACCCGTTAACTTTGAATGACAAATAATAACAATACATAGATATTTGTGTTTCTAACTGCCTCGTTGGTCTAGCGGCTAGCATATGCAACTGCTAATCAAGAGGTCTCGGGTTCAAATCCCGGGTCGGGCCAAAAAGTGTTTTTGGGTTTTTCTTAGGAAATTCCTAATAGCAGCCCGGAGTATGGAAGTTTGGCGGTGATTCACGCCCGTGCCTCGGAGAGCACGTAAAGCTGTCGGTCCCGGTTGTCATGAAAATCTATGGCAATCGTTATTGGGAAGTCAGTGCCCTCAAATATACTGACAACTAGTTCAATCTTCCAATTTCAGTTCTCCCTTTGGGTTGCGGAGGTCCGATGCCAGTCGCTCCGTGGAATAACTGAAATTCAGGTAAACCGGTTGAACTAGTAGCCGACCCCAAATAAACTTGGGAATAAAGGCTCGGAAGAAAAAGATATTTGTGTTTCTCTATTTATATCATACTAGCTTTCGCTCGCGGCTCCGCCCTCGTAAATACCGGTTATCGCATAAAGTAGCCTATATCTTTTTTCAGGCTCTAGAGTCTAAACTATTAGTGTACCAAATTTCATTAATATCTGTGCAGTGATTTTGCCGTGATAGTCGAACAGACAGAGTTACTTTCGCATTTATAATATTAAAAAGGATAAGGATTATACCTAATATAACAATTAAGTTTAAAAAATAATCATAAATATTTATAAAATCCATTAGTATCTATCAATAAATATTTCTTTGAGTATTTTGGAGTTTTGAAAAAGCACGATGCGATTGGATACTAAGTCCAGGGTCAGATCTCCTTCTGGACTACGTTTCCTCCAGTTCCTCCCAGCGCCTGCCCGCTCCTGATGCGGGCACCGTCTCGGTACGACGACCCTCTCTTAGGCGGCGTCATTGGAAACGAACCCAGTCTAACCACTTGGTGTCCCATTTTATCAATAAATAAATTCAACCCCCAAACTTAAAAGCTTTCATTTTGAAATTCAGATTACTAACCAAACCCGTAGGTGCGGTTATTTATATAGCATCATTAAAAACCATTACAACTTTTTCTAAGTTTGTGTTAATTTGATATTTCCTAAAATTTATGTGTAAAACAACTCATTTAAACGTATTATGTAATACTTCATTATTCCCGACCTAATAAACAAAGTCTAACATTTTAATTTAAACAACACAATGCTCTGTATTCATTGTTCAACTAAATACAGGAAATCTATTCGTAGTTTCCCGAAGTGAGAGTATTAATAATTAATAGAACAAGATTTAACAACTTCGATACACATTCGCTTTACACAACTATACCATTTTCCGTCGTTTTACACTTAATAGGCATGACGAAAGATTTTGAAATCCTCTTCCATAATGTGGGTAAACGTTTACTTAGTACGAAAAAAGCTTTATTTCGGTAATAAACTAAAGTTTGACGAAGTATAAAGGCTTTTTTCTAATCCTGTTTAAATAGAGCGCGAAAACAGCTAGTAGTGTCATGGCGTCGAGTCTGACGTCATACTATAGGACAGATCAATTGTCATCAATTGTGTCTACGCGCAGTCAGTTAAGATAGTAAACAAACGTTGTATTTTTCGGCTATAATTATGAACTCCAAAGTTTATAAGTGTTGTGCGGTACCTAAGTGTCAGAACACATCAATCAAGACTCCCAACAAGGTGTTTGTACATGTCCCACAGAAGAAATCAATAAAGGATAATTGGTTAAAGCTCGCACGGCGAAACCCGAACGATGTAGTTACGAATTCACCGCTCTATTTCTGTGAAGATCACTTTGATGTGAGTATATGCTCATGTATTGATAGGTTTAAAGCTTAAAATGCTTGTTTTACGTGAAATAGTTGAAATATTGAGGCAATGAAATATATAATTTGTTGAGATTACGTTTGCTTGGACTTGGCTAACATTCTTCTCATGAATATTGATTGTTTTCTTTCTTTTTTCAGTTGCCAAATGATATGGAAAATTATATGGAGTATCATGTGATGGGGTCTGTATCACAAGTACGAATGAAACCAGGGTGTATGCCCAAAAGATTTATGTGTCAACCAGACAGAAGAAAAAGAACATCTGACACAATAGAACGACCCTATATAGCAAAAAAACAAAGAATGATGATTATTGAAGAGTGTGAAAAACAATTCAAAGAAAAAAGTATAGTTCCAGAACAATCTAGTTCTGAAGAAATTGCATCTAGTAGTTCAGGTATATATCTTTTTTATTTATTTATTAGAAAACAGCTAAAAAAGTGAATTTTATTTTCAGTAGTATTATTATACATTGTTAGTATACTCAAAACCACTTAGATTTTTCTTTGACCTAATAATAATCTATTTATGTTCATAATACTAAAATTTCACTTAAATATAACATTTTTTTCACAGCCAGGCAGATGGTTGAAGAAGTTCCCCAAGTAGGACCAAGAATCTTAGACAAATCAGTTCAAGTATACATCTGTAAAAAATTTAGAAGTAAAGCTACTCAAACAAAAGTCTGTTTGGTAAATCAGATGACATCACCCTTGAAGCCATTCCTACATACTGTCTCTACATCACCATTTAAAATCAAACGTGTTACTAATAGTGAACCATCAAGACCAAATAAAAATGTTTTGAGTAAAATAGTCACACAAATAGAACGATCAGATAGTGATACTTCAAATACTCTCTCTCTAACTCACACAGAATCAACAATATCCGTAAAATCTTCTCAAATGGAGTCTACCTCTGACTGTAGCGAGATGCTTGAAGATGACAAGAAGTTAGAAAATTTTAAGAATTTAGAAAGCACCTTGAACAAAATAAAAAGACGCCCGCGTTCATATATTGGCATTCCTTTAACTTGTTTATATTTAGTTAACTTGATCCAAGAACAGACAAATATACCATATAACCATATATTACTATGTCTAAAAAAGATTAGGTCAAATCACTCATTCCATGATCTTGCTGATGACTTTGGCCTTGATAAAAGTTATCCAAGCAAAATTTTTTTTAAAAATGTACCTATAATAGCAAGTGTATTGCGTCCTTTTATTGTACCATTAGATAAGGAATTGATAAAAAAAAGATTACCTATGGCTTTTAGACATAAATACTCTAAGGTGACTTGTATAATCGATTGTTTAGAAATAGAAATACAAAAGCCTTCAAAGGCCTTGCATCAAGCTCTATCCTGGTCTGATTACAAAAAAGCCAACACAATAAAGTACCTAATTTCTTGTACACCTAATGGCTTGGTAAATTATATTTCAAATGGTTATGGAGGCCGAATAACAGACACATGCATTGTTGAAATTTCAGACTTCTCAAAATGTTTGCAACCTAATATGTGGGTCATGGCAGATAGAGGATTTAAACATGTGGAAGTCTATTTACAACAAATGGGTGTGCTATTAGTACGGCCTCCAAGTGTTGCATCTGGAGCAAAGTTAAGTAAAGTTGAGGCCAGAGAAACTAAACAAATAGCTAGCTTGCGAATTCATGTTGAGCGGGTGATAAGACGACTACGTGAATTCAACATGTTAAAACCACATGCCTGTCTTAACTTAAGTTTGCTTAAAGTCATTGATGATGTTATAACTATAGCTTGTGGTCTGATTAATATACAAGATTCTCTGATTAAATAAAATACACATAAAATTTCTGCATTTTTTTATTTCCTATTCTATACTTTTGTACAGCAATGGATACACATGGGATTTCCAGAATTTTATAACAATTTCAAGAAAGCCTGACATATATTGATCGTCATATGGTATACATAAAATTTCTGTATTTTTATTTGATGAAAAATTTGGGTCTGCAACGCAAAAGTAACACTTTTTCAGTCCACTTAGGTACATTTGCATTTGTACTTGGGCAAAGCATTTCTGGCTGGGTTTACCATTTTTAATGTAATTTAGATAAGTTTTGTTGCTCATGGGACACTTTATCTCTACAATGCTATCATCACATATTCCATCAGGGGAGCCTGCAAGCATTGGATGTTCTTGACATATAAACAGACCACTAATCCTGATTTTTTTCCTTAGTTTCTTGCTAACTATTTCACGAACTTCATTTTCTAAATATCTACCCCGTTTCATGGCTGGTGTGTCTAGTACCCTTCCCCCCATGATAGCAGAAATCAGAGTTCCATCACTGGTCTGGCACCGACTCACTTCATAGGCTTTAGAAGCTGTTACTCTGCCATATCTAAGTTCGTACCATAGGGGATTTTTGTACTGGTCTCTAGTTTCATACTCAATTTTGTTAATAAGTTCAACTGTCAAATTCACTTTACTTAAAAATAGGTCACAGCATTCTTCTCTATATGTAAACACAAGTTGGTGCATTGAGACACCATGTAAGTCATCACAATTAAAATCATATTGATGCCTTAGTAGCTCGCAGTTTTCATCTTTTCTCTTTTTTCCTTCTTCTAAAAATTTTTTAAGAACAGTGAACTCAGAAGGTACTTTAGGGCTACCTTTAGATAAATCTTGTGCAGATATAAATTTCAGGCTAGTGCCAACTCTTGATAGCTTGGATTTCTGCCAGTAACATTGTACTTCTGTACATGAAGGTTCTTCGCTTCGTCTATGGACCCACATAAGCAGTGCTATGGCATGCTTACATCCACCCTGGGCAGCAGCACAATCATGGCATTTAATTGATGTTACTTTTTCTTCATCTTTATCAACTATTAATGTAACAGCATATAGTTTTGCATGGACTTTATGCTCTGGGCAAATCTTACATTTTACTGTACAAACATTTAATTCGTGTTTTACTTGCACATAACTGATTGCATCATCCCCATATGAAGGTCTTGAAGACCTGAAATAATAGAAACTAATTACAACATGTTCATACACACACCACACTGTCAAATCAATCATGTTTATTGTCCAAAATAGGTTACAATTTTAGCATTAATTAAAAGTAAAAAAAATATTCTACCAGTCAACCTAACTCTTGATCATAATGATTATCAGACAATAGGTGTTTATGAGAAAATATTAAAGGATGTATAACACAAAAGTAGGAAACATAAGCTTCGAAGGAGTTGTCATTAGTAAACAATATCAATGTTTATTGTACGAACGAATAACTTGAAAATACAATTAAATAAACTCCTTCAAGTTCAATAAGAGTTTTACTAGTTGATTGTGTATTAGTGTATGTATTTACTGCTAAAGATAAAGGTTAAAATTTACTTACAAGGAAGTTTTTACGTTTCTAAACTCAGACGAGCAAAACTCCTTATTTGTTGCGAGGAAATCACTCAACATCAACACATCAATCCTGGGCAAATTTGAGGTGTTTGCCTTGACAAAGCCTGGTTCCATTGTTACAGATGTGTAGTAGAGTCACTGAATCACACAAACTAATTAAAAAACCATCTAAAGGCGTATCTATCAACAAAACACTTAAAGACTCAAAAATTAACCCTATCGTGACGTCATGCGCTGTGATTGGTGTTTCAGTCAAAATGGCCGATTGTAGTATTTTTGTCATAAACTTTAACGAAAATCTTATTAATCTCGAACTTATTTATTAAACTAAATCATTGGTATAAATTCTTTTAATATGTATATTTCCCTGAAACCATTTAATTTTAGATTATTTGATACTGTCGACACGCCCATTAAAGGATTTGTACGAACGGCGCCGGGGCGCGGCGCGATGCAAGATACAAACTTGCTCTCTTGTGCGTGTAAAGGTAGTGTCACAATGGCACGAAGTTCGATCAACAGGTGAGAATTTATTAGAATTTAAATAGTAACAGCACCTTATTTATTGCTGAGGAATGATAAAGGTATTAAAGCCTTGTGAAAGTAAAAAGTAAGCAAGGATAACAAATCTACTAAACAGTGGGTAATCAAATAATAACATCATCAACCCGTCACAGTCCATTGCTGAACATAGGCCTCTCCCAAGGAACACCGTGCAACCTGCTGCTTTTGCATCCAGTCGCTGCAACCTGTCTTACGCAAGTCGTCCCTCCATCTGACCTGAAGACGTTCCACACTATATTTCCCAAGACGCGGTGTCTTTAGAATATGCTTACTCCAGCGGTTATCGATTCACTGACCATTGTGACCAGCCCATTGACACTTCGACCTACTAACTTTCAGAGTTGTGTCGGTCATTGTGATGCTCCTACCGATATCAAACAATAAACACAGGAGTAGTTAAACAATGGGTATCTGGTATTAATATCTATAAATAAGTAAGTAGGTAAAATATTTGAAATAATCTTTACGCCGTTAGTACACCTACGCGTTCGTATGCGACAGCGAATCACTGCGAAACTACTGCGGTAGCGAAATATCTGCGGAACGTTAGTACATAGCAGTTTTTTCGCAAAGAAAAATATTTCAATATTTTCGGCTTCCATGGTACGAAAATCTGTTCTCAACGACAGAACGCATGCGAACACCTTACGATGCGAAACACCACTAGCAAAACATCTGCGTCTGTGTAACGACGATTTCGCAGTTCCTTGCGAAACAATACCGACAAGGACGCAACTATTTAATGTAGCCTAGTGCTAGAGTGAGACGTAGCGTATGCGAAATTCTGCCATACTACTGACAGTTTTTTCGTTGTTTCGCTGCCGCATACGAATGCGTAGGTGTACTTACGGCGTTAATTAAGCTACTAATTTATTTTAATCTCGATTTTTTCTTAGTTGTCTATAAAAACTTTTTTTTAAAAAAGTACATAAAATATGTTACTATGTTTTAACATGTAACTACATATTTTACTTTTCAATATTTCAAACATAACAATTAATTATAAAATGATCAAAATGTTTAATATTTACACTAATAATAATCGGTGCAATGCGTCCGCGCCTTTACATATAAGATTTCATAACAGATCTTATCTTATTGTTGTTTTCGCCGCTCCTATAGGCTTCCTAGTTTTAATTGAAATGGCGCTCTTAATACTGAATATTCATATAATGATATGCGTTTTGTGTATTACTGATAAGCTTTCTTTAATTATGTATATGCTTTATGCGCTTATAAGCATATGAATAATACAAATCAGATTATTGTAGGCGAAGAACTGTTTCCATTATGTAAATAATACAAGCATAATAAGTGAGGTGCTTAACTGGTTTAGCAGATTCCATTCTATAGGAATATGAATCTTTTTCAATATCAGTGCTTCTTATCGTAGAGAATGTTGCACTTGGAATAGCAAATTGTACTTTCTTTAATAGGTATTTATCGAGTTTGAATGTAAAGAAGGCACTATAAATAAAATTTACATTAGGCATCTGATTCTAAATACTTATTCTATGGGGAAAAATTATATTAATAATTTACTGGCTACTTCAAAAACTGCCAACATGAGAAGTATTAAATGAAATACATTTATTTAAGTTAATACTTCTACCTTCATCATCATCATCAGCCTATCGCAGTCCGCTGCTGGATATAGGCCTCTCCAATTGCATGCCATTTGGTTCTCTTCACATATTTGTATCTTAAAAAAATTTCATACATGAAAAAACATAAATTAAATATATTTTTTAGTTAAAAAATTGACTTTGAATTGACAGGGATAAAGATAAAAAAGACGTGATCGAACCGAACCGAATGATTAATAAACACAACTTTTATGTGGGTGGGGCTCTGTTCGAAAGCTAGTTCAATATAATTTGGAAAACACAAGAACATACAGAAGAATTTTTGATTCAAACAATCATCATATGTCAAACCACTCATAATCCTTCAGGTTGTGTCTTATTATGGTCCTATTTATTACATACGTTTAACAGCATAAAGTAGCTATTAAACTTAAAACTTACATGTAAGTGTCTTATAACCAGCACTTGTCTACGAGAAACCACGACAAGAAACAAACTCGTATACGCAAAACCTCTCTCATAAACAGACTTACAAAACGTTTGCAATAAATAGCAGGAACGTATCAGGCTATCATAGGTTTTATGAGGTTTAATTGTGTGTACGAACGTACGAGTATAATCGACGCGGCAGGACTCCTGCGCAACGGTGCAGCGAGTTATGGCCGATATATAGCTGCAGGAGCACAGACACGCGACCGCGTGCTCAACCGACGTATGCTCTCCAAGACGACGGGAGACATGGAGCTGGATGTTGTTTAGATGCTGTAATTTCATGTTAAAGTTATGTTAAACTATTTACTTCTGTATAACCTCGTTTTATAGCTTAACTGATATTTTTGTATGATGGCGTTGTGTGTAAGTTAGCCAAAATATTCATATATTTAGAATTATTTGAAATGATATCATTGTTTGATTTTATAGCGGTAACGAAGTTGGATAGAGAGGTAATGTGTATTGATATGTTGCTAAGGTGAAGGTCTGGATTAAAATTGTGTAGAGTGTTTTGTTTTAGTCACCTAATTTATACCTATATTCCCATTTAAGTATTTTTTTAAGAATAACTTAAGTCGCTGTCTGTCCTAATACAGATTCTTACCCTGTTTAGGGCAAATAATTGTGGATCTCTGAATCTATAAAGAATATCAAACCAAGGTAAGGGAAGTTTTATAGTCAGAGTGAAAATAGCCATTTTATATATATTTTAATCCACCCAACCATTTTACTTCAGGTTTAACGTAAAATTTCTAGATTTTTTTTTTCAATCTTTAAAATACTTTTTAATTAAATTATTGTAAAATGTAGACTTAGAGTCATTTTTATGCGAAAATCCCCACGAATAAGAGATCCCCACCAATTAAACAAATTACAGAACAGTTTTTTTAAGATTATATTACGAAAGATAATTGCGTCTTTAGTGAAAGCCCTTGGTAATGTATTAAATATGATATCCTTATTAATATAACGTCTTGTTTTTTGTTCCTCGTATTCACTATCGAACAAATAATTCTGACATACATACGTAATACCACAATACAGAAGTACACCATATAGTAGGCCAAAATCTTTCTAAGCAGATACCTATGTGAAATCTGGACATTTAAAAACTTTTGATGTGTTGTGATAAAAAATCGGCCAAGTGTGTTTCAGGCCACGCACAGGAAAGGGTTTCTCAGTCACCCATAATGGTACGTGGATTTAAAATCGTATCTAATAGATAATTGTTATGTTTACGTATTAATACGTTAATGTTGTATGACGTTTTCCAAGTGAGCGCATTTTACCAGTTAAGCCTCTATAACTCCTAAACTAACAAAGTCATCTAATCCGTTATAGTTTTCCTTCAAAGTCCATTAGATGGACCACCATCACGAAGTTTTTCAAATTTTTCAAGCCAGTCGTTTAGCTTATAAAGGGGGGGGGGGGGGTGACGCCCTGTTTTTTACAAAAAAGTGCCCTTTAAAGTGGAATATCCCACGAACGAATCATTAAATCAAAAAATCGTCAAATCGATCAAAAAACATTTGGGAAACCTTTTACTGTTTTTAAAAGACCTATCTGATGACACCCCACACGATGGGGTGGAAAGCCGCGAGAAAAAAAAAACATCCCCACTTTACGTGTAGGGGAGGTACCCCCATTAAAATTATTTTTCATAATTTTATTGTAGCACTTTGTCGACGTAATTACAACACATATTCATGCAAAGTTTCATCTTTCTAGCACTTACCGTTTGGACGGTAAGTCGAGGACGGACGGACGGACGGACGGACGGACATGACGAATCTATATGGGTTCCGAGTTATGAACTTCGGAACCCTAAAAAGGATACCCTATTTTTTTTCTCTGTGCGGAAATCATCCCGAATATCACCAGTTGGTGGTTATGTCGGATTCGAACCGACTAAAATCTCATTCGGTCTTTGTCAAATAGCCCATAGAGAGGAAATAAAAAAAAATTGTCTTGAAACAATATAATCATGGAGTCGTCTCCTCTACACATCTATTCCGTAGAATGCGGCTACACCCAATCGCACAATGGTTGATTTAGCCGCTACTACCGCGTCCGTTACGCCGGCCTACGCACCTTGCCTCTGTCGCCTGTCGCTTGAGAGATATAGCCCGTCGAGCGATATGTTAAATTGGACACACGCCTCCTTGCATTAACTTGCCTTGTGTGCCGGTACTGTTATAACATTCTCAACTACAGTTACTTGTAATACACTTAGTATAGAAAATATGGCGATTTATCATGAAGTATGTTCATAGAAGTTTTGGTGCGAATCGGCACTATACGCCACATCACGACTTTGTGTTGCATTTCACTCTTAAACTATAATTCTTTTTTTCTCTCACAAGAAAAGGTAGAGGGCTTTCTCAAAAGTGTTAAAATCTTCAAAAAGAAAACCTATAAAATTGAAAGATTATTAGAATTAAGATTATGATATTCATGGGATTCTGAGTCAAAATAACAAAGGCATATGACTGTATAATAATAAGGTTAATCTGATAGATCGCATCAGTTTTTATTTTTGGTCAATATTTTAACTAAAAAAATATGCTTCGCCAAATTTTATTATATATAGTGTATCTTACCTACGATACTACAAACAACCACAAACATAAGTCATAAATTATATTTTTTTTTTAAATAATGTACCAAATAAGATTACTTTGAGAATAGTGATTGACTACTTTAATTAAAATCCAGGATATTTTCTTTCCTTACATACAAATCAAGTACTAGTAATAGTACTACTAAAAGCACTATAATTGCTCAATACAGAAATATCATCATCATTCATCATCAAATATCATCATGATCACAACATTAAATAACATTCAACGTCATCAGCCTCTCGCAGTCCACTGCTGGATATTGGCCTCTCCAATTGCACGCCACTTGGTTCGATCCTCGGCATCAAGAACAAGAAATATATTTAGAAAAGTAATTTATTTAATAAATTCTAACCACAGACTAATTTAAGCATTTCTATTTCAATCTTTTGAGGTAAACACTTTCTATTTCATACCTAGATCAATAATCTAGAAAGAATCAAATCGCATTATTTTTATTGATATGGAATCATTACACGCTTTTTATTAGCTTCACCTGTATGTTTGTAACCAACTCCTTTGGGTGCGGTTTTGACCCACTTTAAACGGCCAGATTTCGTTCAAATCGAAGTTTTTCTAGATTTATCGAGGACTGATGACAATACACTAAATTGAAAAAAATTAAACAAATTAGTCTTTCTAAAAAGTCTTTTTAACCCGTTTATACCTACATTTTCATGAATCATTTTATCATAGAACGTTGAAGCTTATAAAGATTCCATGTTAAACGCGAGTCCTAGGTGAGAAATGCACCCAAAAGTAAATACAGTACTTACACAAATAATTCAATTTTCTAAAATTTTGTGTGTCTGTTCGGCTAAACCGATTTTGACGGGACTTTCACTGGCAGACGGCTGATGAAGTGAGGAATAACAAATTCTCTCCGCGGCGTTACTGGCGCTTTACAACAATCATCATCATCAGCCTATCACAGTCCACTGCTGGACATAGGCCTCTCCAATTGCATGCCACTTAGTTCCATCCTCGGCTACTCGCATCCAGCTCCTGCCAGTTCTTGATGAACTCTTTACAACAATAGCCGCGGGAAACACCGCGGGACTTAGCTAGTTTAAAAATATATGTTTCATCAGATGGGTGTAACTCGATCTTCATATTCTCTTGTATACTATTAGATGCACCCGTTCACAAGCATGAACATTAATAAAAAAATAATTACTCCATATTTTCTGTGACTACAATCAATACATCATTTCTCTTATTTATACTACTGAGAATTAGGAATATATTTCTGTGTCGTAAGGGACTTAACAAACAAACAAGAAACGGACACAAAGAACACCCAGACTCAGAATAACAATTTGTGGATGTTATAACGTGTAGGGTTTGAACCCACGACACTTGGCGCAGTTGAAAGCGGCGTGGCTACCAGTTATACAACTAAAATCTAGTTACTAAGCCTCATATTAACTAAGCTTTGTTCATGAATTATGCAAACAACATGTACACAGTAGATACTAAACGAAAATGAATATCACATTAAGTCGTATAAGATGTGGCGCGTATAATAAAATTGAAATTGTTACTTTGTAACTTTTAACTGTATTACGATATACCAGTTAGTTTACAGTGCCAAGCGGTTTACATACCAAGCTATAGCAGTCATTTAATAAAATGTAAGTACTCAAAAGTCTTCTTTAAAACGATCGAACGGATCCGATTCCTCATTTTGATGTTGATGTTTTTAGTTCCGATATCGAAGAACGTCGATAATTCTGAATTCTGCGGCGCATCCTACGTCTAAGTATAATAAGAAACAATAACGAAATCAAGAGTGCGTCCATTTTTAACAAACACACATCAGCCTCTGTCGAGAACAATTGGACAACTGCCGCAAGTGGCTGCCACTGGTGGTGGCGTGTAGTGGTCTGACTGTACCACTGGTGGTCGCGTTTAGTAGCGGCGACTAGTGGCCCTAATGTGCGGGGGCTCTTAGACTCTACTCATACTTTCCATTAGGCAAAGTAGAATCACTTTGGTACACTTAAATATTTAAAAAAAATGATGTTTAGTCGTATTCCAGAACTTATAGTACAAGTTCTATTTATCTGTTTCCAAATTCGAGAGTATCAAATTTTAATGAAGTAAACTTAACACTAGCAGAAGAGCCACAACCCTACGCTAGCTATTTAAATTCCTGCTTTCCGTTACATACATGAGTTTGAAAAGTTCACTATAATTAAAATTCATTCATTCATTATTCGTAACAGTAATACAAGTTTACGGGCATCGTTTCACGATCAAAGAAATCGAATCCATAAAAGGAGCAACTGTCCACTTATCTAGATCATTAGAATATTTGATAGACGTTCATTGATGCACGTACGGAACTTCTAGGCTAATGTGGGCTTGAAGTTTCATAGCCAGCTTTTACGAGTTCTTTATTACCAATGCATAAGAATTACACTCTTTAGAACTTCTATGTTGATGAAAATAGTCTTGTTTCACTTGCTGAGGCAGTTTCATGTGCTTAGGAAGTTATAGGGGCAAGTTTGATTAGGCTATAAAATGGCTTAATTAAAATTATTAATAATCTAAAAGTTTATAACTGTTTGTTTATTGACTTCAAACGATAGATTAAACGTATTAAAACGATGATTTCCATTTCAGCTCACAAAATGAATATTCAAATTTATGACCATTGACATCTATAGACATACCTACATACACTGGTCTTCATATCTCTGAAGCAATAGACAGAGAAATATGAAACACCCACATTCGATAGACTATTATTTCAGCTACACTAAATAAAGAGCCAGCCTATTTCCGCGGTACTTAAAAGTAAATGAGATATTAAGAAGTATAAGCAAAGAAAATAGATGATAAAATGGATGAATAATAGAGCGTAAGTAATAGCTCGCACAGATCCACATTAGGACCGTCTTTTACTTCTATCAACAATCATAATAATTTCCCTCACTCTCTTGGCAGGCTTAAATATAAAAAAAAAAAAAAAAAAAAAAAACCCTCATATTCTAATGGGACAACTATCCAACACGACACCAAGGAGATATCAGGAGTGGGACTGACGGCTTTACGTGCTCTCCGAGGCACGGAGGTTCAGTCTCAATCTTCCAAACTCCGAACTATTATTAAGTATTCTATAATCAGAAAAACTAAATAACATTTTTTGCCTGACCCGGGGTTCAGCAATCTGGTCTCGGGCTGTAAACTCAAGATAACTTGATCACTAACCTCGAGACCAACGAGGATGTTAGAATGTACAATAAACTTTCGTTAATTGATATTATGCGTCACTGAACGATTACTTAAAAATGCTCATATTCTGATAAAGCCTTAACTGATAGCATAGCATAAAGTGCCAATGGAATTCAGTCCATACAGCTTTACATGAAGTCATGGGCGCCAAGCCATACCATAAGTAATGTTTTAGACAGCGCGTTGCTTTATTTATAACTGTAACTGTAACACACACAGATAAATGGCTTCTCTGCCAGCCAAATTAACTTATACATTTAAATATACTACCTGTTTAAGGTAATGAAGTTGTTTGTATGATGATTTATAGGCATCGATAAATAAGTTAATATTCTAGGTGTTACGTGATTCTCGGTATTAGGTCCAAGGTATTAGGCAGTAATATGAAGACACTCGTTCGCATTGAGGATGGTAACCACCACTCTAGGATTCTACTTATGTTCTCCATCAAGTAGAGTAGTCATTTCTCTATTATGATCCTCTATTCTGATATATGATCCTATACTAGAAACGAATTAAAAGTATTCTAAATGCATCGATATCAAGACGTCCATTAATTAATTGCTTAGTTGTCAACTTCACCAAGTACTAACAACCCCATTTTCTTATTTATCGACGGTACTTTCTCATAATGAACCTTATCCACTTTGACTGGGCCAGCAGTGTATCATTCGTATCTATCGATGTATAGAATAGCTCCTGAATAGATATACGACGGCAGGTGATTAGCGGCACGAGCAGCGCGCGCGCATGTCTTAGAAGTTAGAACATATATGTACATTGTTATGTATGTGGGTACATGTTGCGAACAAAGAGGTTGGAATGTAAAATATGAACTGTTATATTCATGATAGTGTAATTCATGGTGGCCTCGCCATTTTCTACTGCGCTATGTCTTATGGACCAACACTTTCTGTGATCCACAAATTGTTGCTCTGATTATAATCGTTCCTTGTGTCCGTTTTTTTAAATAGGTTTATGAAATGACTCCTGATACAAGATTTATTTCTAACGAATCATATCCAACACGCAGCACTCAACACAGTAGTCATCAGAGATGTGAGAAGTAACAGATTCTACCATTTATGTTTATATTATTAGTCATATATGTATTAAATAAACTCTAAATTCTATAGACACTTTCGACTTTTTTTAATTCTCGTAACGAGTAGAAAATGCAAAGAATGTTTTAGTTACATTGAAAATCAAAAAAGTATTCATCAAAAAACTAAACTAATTAATTGAACATTAAACTACTCTATTCTATTCTATTCTAAACTAGTTATTAAATCAGTCGTCGTTTACCTACACCTACTACTTTATACGGTAACCAACATGCCTACTACAACATTATTATCATCATATCACTACCTATTCGTGTAGTATAATATACATATATGTAGTACTACTACTAATCCTCTATTAGTTATTTTGTTATGATAATAAAAAATAAATAAATGAAGTACAACAATTCCAAACACCATGTATGCAGATGCGAAGAGAATCGTATCGTCCCCACAATCGCTCGATCTATCGTCTGATCGCGCACAGAGTCTGCGCAATTATTCAAATCAGCTCAGTATTGTCGCTTGCACAGGTGATGCTGATAACACGAACGCTAGTTAGGAACTGTCTGTGATGATGCGGAGAAAGATATGAAACGGAGAAATATTTAAATAGTTTTCTTTCGAGCTTTGTATTAGTGAGTTATATTGCATGGACATAATGGCTTTAATGCTAAAGATTAGTTTAGAAGTATGTGGATACGTATACCATAAAACTTTTATTACTTAGCTTAAACATAAATTTTAAGAATGTATATGTCACATAAAACTTTCTTCATATTTATGGTACAAGGAAGAATTTATGGCGTTCGCCCAGCAAGAATCAGCAAAATGCAAGATAAACTGCTGCGTGCTTCCAAATATTACGCCTGACAACAAATACTCTATCAATAAGAAATAATTTTCTTGCGAGCATTACCTTTCTGGTATCCAAAGTCATTAATGCATGTATATTGCTTTCCGGTGATCGGGACCAGAGTATGTTACAGGCAGTTAGTGGCAACGCGTGCGCAGTATCTGATCTTGTGTCTCACAACGACTGCTCACTACACACGCACGTGGTTCTAACACTTTAAATGTATTCTATTAGGTTTAAAATGTTTCAACTATCCCTCTGTAAAATGTGATGACAGGTAAAATAAAGAATTCTTGGTAAATCAGAACGTCAGACGAAGAAACCACAAGTCTTTTTTATTAATAGTTTTGGCAGATAACGCTGACGCTTCAATTAGCTGGTTGCTGTTTACACTTCTAGCCATTTAAGTTTGATCCTTATTCTAGTAAAATTTCTAGCTTTTTTAGATATGAGGGGCAACCAAACATACGTGTAGCTTAATAAATAGTGGCGTCCGCTTCCGTGAATACATGTTACTCGAGAGACATGATTGGGTTAATGCTTTTGAGGCGGAAAAACACTATTTTTAAGAACTGAAAGTTGTATAGGGCCGTACTACAATTTGTATCACAGTAAGTGGCGAGAAAAATATTTTCTTAAAAAATGCACGGTGCATGCCTCAGGTTTTATCCAAGTGATGGGAAGACATGTTTGAACTTCACATAAATTCGACGCCGATCCATACGTTGTCAGTCATTTTCCTGTCCTCGAACCATCGTATCTCAGGGCATCTTAGCTACATCTGCCTTGTCTCGGTGACCACTCTAACACTTGACGGCTACAGGGACCATCAGTTTACTTGACATGACTGACCCACTTCCATTTCAGCGTGCAGATTTATTCATGCAATCGCTTACTAGATCTCTGTAAAAAATTGTATCCGGCCACACTGATCCTCGTCATCCTCCTCCTAATTACATTAATATTTAACAAACCATTACTAGAGATAAATAAAGCTCAATGAATTGCAACAATAATACAAGGTCATTAGAGTGAACACGGCACCAAAATTCTCCAATAATTTATTCGCCATTACCGCCTACACAGTACACGTATGCGAATAACAATGCTTCTGCATGCGTTGCACTATTATACATTCATATAATAATATACTGTACATGCCGTTGTACTATTGGCGAAGCAGATATACTTACTCGTATGTATATAATACGTGTTGGGTTAAGATTGTATTTGTAATATTTATATACCAAGACATGTAATTTTTTTGGTAATCGTTATTCGCATTAGTCTATCGCAGTCCACTGCTGTACATAGGCCACTCCCATCGCACACTAATCTGATCGATTTTGGTCTTCTGGCATCCAGCGCCTGCCAGGCATTCTGCGCAAGTCGTCACTACACCTGCCCTCTGGGCGTCCTAAACTACATATTATAGTTTAAATTAAATCTTTCAAGTTACTCAATGGATTTGAATATTATTTATAGAGAGACTGGGAATTTAAAATTAATCGCAGCAGATCGCTAGTTTACTTCAAAATATCTGTATTAACTTAATTGTAGAATGAGAAAACATACAAGATACAGATACAGGAACAAGATACAGGAGAATGACAGGACTAGATTGTGTCATAATAATGGTATACCTAGTCTCAATACAAAGACTTTCATTGTATAAACCAGAATTAGTTGAAAAATTAAGATTCTAGCTAGATGAAGGCAAACATGTGAAAAGCAACATTGTATTTTTTAGAAAGTATTTACAAGAAAGTTCTGCGGTTGCAACTACAACTTCTAATGGTAGTTTAGCACCAGTAATAATGATGTATTGGTTATTTGAACATGTACAATGTAACTATACTAAATACGTACTAAATCATTCTCTGTATCTAAATGCAACAAACTATTGCAACCTGTTCAAGCTCAATGCTCACCTACCTAGTTTTAATATAGTTTGTGCCTTTTTCGTAAAATCTGTTAAACTAATATTTATTAAACTAGATTTCAACGGCGGCTCCGTCCGCATGTATGTTGATTACCGCGGTATAAATAAGCCTACGTCCTTTTTCAGGCTCTAGACTAATAAGTGTACCAAATTTTATTTAGGTCGGTTCAGAAGTTTTGTCGTGAAAGTGCGACAGGCAGACCAAGTTCCTTTCGCATTTATAAATTTAGTAAGGCTTCCCCTTTCTCTTTCACAATCGTAAAATTATGTTCATTACCAAACTCAGATTACGGAGCCTACGATAGATATTTTTATGTTCAGCCCCAATCAACCCCCAAACTAAGAGAAACCTTTATATTTATTGATATGAAAGCTTAACAAAACAAATTTGTAATGCACAATTCTTCATTATTGTAAAATACCAGCATAATAAATGCTCACGCGGACGCATGTTCGCATGACATGCGTCTCGACTCCCACGTCATCAGTCACCGATGCACGCCGAGGCGCTGTCATGGGTAATGACGCTGATCCTTCAATACGATACGTAGGGAAGGCTTTACGAGATTTGTGCCGGTAGACCAGGGATGTTCGATAATAATGTCATAATGTCACATAAAAAGTTCTATAGGAAATTAAGAATTACGATATTATTATTTTTATATGACCAGAAGTAGTGGCGCTAGTATCTACCAAAAAACATGTAAGTTACATAACATGTAGACAGTGGGGCCGCCCCTATTTTTGACCTCGGCTTAATTTTTTAATTAATTTTTTTACTAGCTTTTTATTTAAAAGTCGAGTGAATTAATTTAAAAAACTGCATGGAAAATATTATTTTAGTCGCATATGATATTGGTTCTTATAATCTGATTATCTGTTTCAACTTTTTAGTTGAATTATACAGCGGGCGCTTACTCAACTGCCTGTTAAATGTTTCCGACCCTATACACGAAATCATTCTCGCAAATTGTAGGATTGTAAGAGGAAGAAAAAGGTTACACATCATCATTATAGGTTAACTTCTTCTATTTCATTGTTGATCATCTTTTTCTTTTAAAAACTAAATCAAAATCTAAAAAGATGGCATTGTTTTTAATAGTATATAGAAATATTTTTTTTTTAAACTGCCTCTTTGGTCTGGTGGACAGCGTATGCGGCTGCTAAACAAGGGGTCTCGGGTTCAAATCCTGGGTCCGGGCCATAAAATGTTTTTGAGTTTTCTTAAAAAATTCCTAATAGCAGCCCGGAGTTTGACAGTTTGTTTCACGCCCGTGCCTCGGAGAGCACGTTAAGCCATCGGTCCCGGTTGCCATGAACATCTATGGCAATCTTTATTGGGAAGTCAGTGCCCTCCAATTTACTGACAACTAGTTCAACCCTCGAATTTCAGTTCTCCCTTAGGGTTGCGGAGGTCCGAATCATGCAATCGCTCCGTGGAAAAACTGATATTCAGGTAAAACCGGTTGAACACTAGTTCAACCGGCTACTAAGCCGACCCCAAATAATATTGGGAATAAGGCTAGGAAGAAGATAGAAATAATGTTTTATAGGAATAATGGTATTCATTATTTCTATAAAATAATTTCAACGTTTCGTATCTGTCAGATGTCGTACAACGATTTTTTTATCATAATTACCAAAATTAAAAAAAAGAACAAATGCAACACTCTACCAATTCAAGTTGATGCGTTTTGTTTCGTTTTGCAACTAAACAATGGTGCATGCGAATCGACATGCAGCACTGTCATTCTGAATGATGTCGCGATGTCCGACAGAGATAGATCCATCTGCAACTTCTACTTTGTATTGCGTATGCGTGATCTTGTTGGTGATTTAATATTGCTATATATTATACTGGCAGCTCTGCTATCTTAGCGACTCGGAAATCTTGCATCTATTTATTTGAAATTGTTCTTGTTAACTGATGGTGTTTGTGGTATGGCTTTTAATAGGAAATGTGTTTTGAGAAATACTCGTAGTTTATGTGTAGGAGACATATAAATTTTAGTTATAACTAATTCATTGGGTAATTTCTTTTGAGGTGGCTGAGACGTTAAACTTACCAGCAAGTAGTTACGGGTGCGAAATAAAAAAAATAAAACATTCTACCGAACTATAAAGAAATTAAGTGGAGAGATGTAAACGAATACAGTGTGGAAGCACTTATTTATCTAGTGGTAGTGATTCTTACTGCTAAGCCAGAGGTCTTGTGTTCGATTCCAACTGAGGACAAATAATTGTGTGATGAGCACGGTCACTTATTGTAAGTCTGTTTTGTATTATATTTTCTGTGACCTAATTGATATTACAGACTATATTCGTCCGTGTGGTGACGGATTAAGAATACAAAGTGTCACCACCCCTATTCATTCCATGGGTGTCGTAAGAGGCGACTAAAGGAACAAAATAAGCAGCTAACATCACTGCCAAGAGAAGGAAAACTTGAAACAAACCCTTTACCAACCCGTCTGGCCAGCGTGGTACAGTAGGCCAAAACCTCCTTTCAAAGGAGAGGCCTATGTCCAGCAGTGGACTGTTAAAGGCTGTTGATGATGATGATGATGGATATGTTTATGTTAAGCCACAATCAACCCCCAAACTAAAGGATACCTTTATATTTATTGATATGAAAGCTTAACAAAACAAACTTGTAATGCAAAATTCTTCATTTATATAAAATACAAGCATAATAAATGCTCACGCGGACGCATGTTCGCATGACATGCGTCTCGACTCCCACGTCATCAGTCACCGATGCACGCCGAGGCGCTGTCATTGGTAATGACGCTGATCCTTCAATCCGATACGTAGGGAAGGCTTTACAAGATTCGTGCCGGTAGACCGGGGATGTTCGATAATAATGTCATAATGTCACATAAAAAGTTCTATGGGAAATTAAAAATTACGATAGTTTTTTTTTATGATCAGTAACGCTAGTATCGACAAAAACATGTAAGTTACTTAACGTGTTAATGTAGACACTGGGGTTTCCCCTATTTTTGATCTTGGCTTAAGTTTTCAATTAAATTTTTTACTAGCTTTTTATTTAAAAGTCGAGTGAATTAATTTAATAAACTGCATGGAAAATATTATTTTAATCGTATATGATGTTGGCTCTAATAATCTGATTATCTGTTTCAACTTTTAATTTGAATGATACAGCGGGCGCGTACTCAACTTCCTGTTAAATGTTTCCGTCCCTATACACGAAATCGTTCTCGCAAATTGTAGGATAGTAAGAGGAAAGAGGTTACACATCATCATTATACTCGTATGTTATCTTCTTCTATTTCATCGTTGACAAGCCCTCTATTTGCATTCATTATTTCTACAAAATAATTTCAATTTTTCGTATCAGCCAGACGTCCCGCAACGATTTTTTTTATCATGATTACCAAAATTAAAAAAAAGAACAAATGCAATACTCTACCAATTCAAGTTGATGCGTTTTGTTTCATTTTGCAACTAAACAATGGTGCATGCGTATCGACATGCAGCACTGTCATTCTAAATGATGTTGCGATGTCCGACAGAGATAGATCCATCTGCAACTTCTACTTTGTATTGCGTATGCGTGATCTTGTTGGTGATTTAATATTGCTATATATTATACTGGCAGCTCTGCTATCTTAGCGGCTCGGAAATCTTGCATCTATTTATTTGAAATTGTTCTTGTTAACTGATGGTGTTTGTGGTACGGCTTTTAATAGGAAATGTGTTTTGAGAAATACTAGTAGTTTATGTGTAGAGGACATAGACATTTTAGTTATAACTAATTCATTAGGTAATTTATTTTTAGGTAGCTGAGACATTTGACTTACTAGCAAGTAGTTACGGGTGCGAAATAAGAAAATAAAACATTCTACCGAACTATAAAGAAATTAAGTGGAGAGACGTAAACGAATACAGCGTGAAAGCACTTATTTATCTAGTGGTTAGTGATTCTTACTGCTAAGACAGAGGTTGTGTGTTCGATACTCACTGAGGACAAATAATTGTGTGATGAGCACGGTCACTTATTGCCTGCTTTGTATTATATTTTGTGTGACCTAATTGATATTACAGACTATATTTTATCTCTGTGTTTTATTTCATACAGATCCATTAAGTCGCTTTTGCCTGAAAGAGTAACAAACATCCATTTGAATAATAAGTAACAACATTATTAAGGTTCTATTGTTAAAGACTTTAACTTCTATAATCACGGATTTCTACATGTTAATTTGACTTTGATTTAAAAGAGTATGAATGTGTGTGTCAAATATATCTTAGTGGGTGCCTCTTTATTTATTGATGTAATGTATTGTTATGTATATTTAAAAAATAGCTTCCTGCACTCCTCCTCAAAAATATAAGTGTGCGTAATTTCATACTCCTCCGTCCACGCAATTATCCCAAAATGGTACCAATTTTTTGGTTCACGTAGTAATTATATAGATTAGTAGGACATCATATGTATGTATTTATAGAAATATTTAAGTAAGTTTAGCACTAGTCTAGTTACCATAGCACTAATAGGCTTTGAATCAGATGTGTATGTTTAAGGTGTGTGAAGAGAGTAATATATAAAAAAATATTACTTTTAAAAACTTAATGGTTGAATGATAGAAAATGTTGTGTGTGCTTTATACCATTAAGGTTTTAGGATTATATCGGATTATCTCAATAGTATAAATTAGACAAAACACAATAATACAACTTATTTGTTACACAACAGTACAACTTATCTATTACGCAAAAATACAACTGAGTTGACAGATTACTAAAGTATTACTTCAAACCTCGCACATAAGTCGCACATGCCCGTTTTTATTAAACAGTTTTAATAGATACATAAAGGATATCTGTCGTATATATCATTTGATGAACTTGTTACGCTCGCTCATTGAAATCAAGCAATTTTCTCCAATATATTCTAAAAACGGAAGCGAGCTTAGTGTGCAAGTTGACTGAATCGATTGTATGTAGTAGTAATCGTTTGCCCCAGGGAAAAGACTTTCCAATCCTGTATCTATCATGTAACCATTACAATGCATGCACCTACAATTCATATAGAAAGTGTTTTGCAACCGCTCTGTGACTACTGTAACTCGGTACTTGGACAAAAGGTGGAAATCATATCAATTATCGTCATCATGTCTCTTCACCATAAATGGGTAGTAGGGCCACGATGATTTCAAAGAATTGGTAATTTGAATCAGGCAGCCCTTTTTTGTTTGTTAATTTGATGTTTTTTTAATTATAAGTATTTGTACAGTGACGTATTAAGATTACGTAGTTTCATCTGTCATTACCTCTTCTTTCAGAATTATATTATTATTATATTATATTAGGTAGCAGAGGTATTTTAATTAGTAGTAAAGCCTCGCTGATGTCATCACAGAAGACCATCCTAATAATTACAACATTCTTGCTGTCGTATTTTATCGGTGAGTGTGAGAACGAAGTTCATTCCTCCGGAGACCGGGAAAAAACATCTAACCAGGCCGGCATGGTTTAGTTCACCGTTCTGCATTGCCTACCCTCACGAAGAGGATGGTGACTTCTACTCCTGGATTCTACTCATGCATTCCATCAGGCAGAGTAGAGTCACTTTGGTAGGCTTAAATATAAAAAAGTCTCCTCTAAATAATATTAATTATAATCCCTAAGTAACGCAACTGAAATTATAAGAAGACGATTCTGTAGAGGAATCTGATCGTTGTGTGAATAGTCACTTGTATTCGATGCGGTTTTCATAACTGTCTTTGCGAGTAAATCAAAAATTGTTTTACAATACGACTGAATATGTGGTGAAACTTTAAAGTGATGATCATTGATGTCATTCGTATAATAAAGTACCTACCAGTACGTAGCTCTGTCGACGATTCAGCGGGCTAACACATGTTGGACGAGTCACATGTGTATTTCTAACTACAACTATAATTGATGAAATTGATGTGCTGTGTGATGAAAAATGCTTTTGACTTCATTGTGGAGAAGAAATGCGTCTTTTTTCGAGGGGATTTCGTTTATTTGCTTCTGACATAAACAGCAAATTTATTTAATTGCATCGCACTACTCTTTCTTTAGCTCAAATCTTTAAAAAAAGTATTTTTAAATAAATTTATTTGTATAAATTGATGAAAATTACATAGAAATAATGAACGAAGGATAAAAAGTCACAAGAATTTTTATTTATTTGTTAAATATACAGTTATTTTGTTGTGTAATAATTTGAGGTAGTCTGTGACTGCCCTAGTTTATGTGGTTATCCATAGAAAGTTGGGTGCGGTGTATGTATCAGATCTCGGGAGTTGGCCCCGAGACATCCTGTACAATGTGCTGCACATCTAATGACTGCTCTATAACTTGTCTCGACTTTTGCATATTAAACAAGTCGTGGTGAAAAAGGCAATTGGCGGAGATAATGCATTCAGATTGTTTTTTCGTTTTGTGTTAAGTATTCAATTCCTTTAACAGGTGATATTGAAACTAAAGTACTTCAAAACATGTTTATATGGAAATGCACGCTTTGTGATAAAAAAAAACTAATTTTCTTTACTTTTGTTCAGCTGATTAATTGCCTCAGATAAAGTGTGACTTTAATTATTTTAATAGTACAGAAATAATTTATAGTTCCCAAGTAAATATGTTAAAAAATAAAATGTATAACATAAGAAAATCTTTAAGAAAAAACAAATTGTGTTATTATTTTGTGGTGTGGCTACCCGTTCCTCCACACTGGGACACAAATAGTATACTAACATTCTGACTGGTTGTTTGCTTCGTTTAGAAGCTATGCTTTGGAGGATAATATATACTATAGTCGTCACAAAATAAGAAGCCCGTTTTGACATTTGTCATTTGACATGAAGCATGTAAGAAATTTAAAATCAAATTCATAATCCTATTTAATTACTATGTTACCCATACACTATCAAAACGCGTATCATAAATAAGCATCAAATTTAACTTTATATTGAAAAATTGCACTCAAAAACACGAATTAATCGTATTAGTTACGCCACGATGACAAATGTCAAACCGAGCTTCTTATTTTGTGACGACTATAGTATACAAGATTTTGACATATTTAAATGAAAGCTTATAAATTTTATTTGCCGTCTTTATAATTCCACCACATTACAAACCGATAATTAAAATTTCTGCAAAATCATTTAATACTCGAAACCCTATCAAAAACGACCTACATTCTTATTGGCTGTTCGCCTACACATTATACAGGCATGTTCTTGATATGTTCCATTCTGAATATATTAGTATAATTTCCTCTAGACTTGTGCAGAACCTTATGCCACAGGTCTATATGCTCAATAACATCAATAACCATTTGCTCCATTAGAAGGCAATAACCATTCTGTACCAATACCCAATTAAGGCTAGAACACATGGTATAATTTTATATAAAACGCTAGCTACTATGTCGGTATGGTAATAAGGCCTGATTTGTGTAGCACTATCATAAGATCAGAATTCTACAGTAGAAGTAGAAATATGCTAACGATTTGGGATGATGCTATTGAGTAATGTTAAAAAAAAAAAAAACGGGGTTCCCACACAGAAGGGGGCTATCTACAAGCCGTAAGTGGCCTGAGGTACGTCGGGGTTCCAGGGTCCTTTCGAGGGTCTACGTTTCGAGGGTCTACTAAGCTGAGGAACCAGCTTATAGTACCCGAGAAGGCATGCGGCTTTAGTCAGTTCGAGTCCACAGCCACCAACTAACTGGTGGTATCCGTGCGGATTTTTGCACAAAGTTATATCCTTCTTAACCTAAGATCTCATCTGAGGATGAGTATGGCTTATATAGATGTCAGTATAGATCAGCTGGGCTTTTCTTGAAAAAGAAAACACTTGAAGAAAACATATTTTTGCCGATGAAAAAAATATTCTATCTTCATATGATACAATTAGCAACACAGATACTATAACCTAAGTAACTTCTTTTTAAAAAGTTACTAGACTAGCACATAAAATTTCATAAGGATCGATCAAGCCGTTTTTGAGGAGTATATAGAGAAAATCATTGAAGTTAACAGTATCAAATTAAGCTTTTCCAAGAGAGTCGTTTCAATAATTTTTTTTTTTTAAGTCGGCCAGCGTGGGGACCTATGACCTTAACCCTCTCCTGAGAGGAGACCCGAGCCTAGCAGTGGAATGTCATAAATGGTTAATCATCCAAAAAAGAACTTTAATGCATATAATTTTAAAGGGGTTGTATGAGGTACACAAAGTCATCTTTAAATTAATTATATTAATATAGACTACTAACATACAAATATAAATTTATTAATCTTTTGACTAATTCTTGTAATTACTAAACTAACTGTACTCTCAAGAACTAACTACTCCACGTATTTCTGTTTATCGAGCTAATATGTTAATAGTATATTACAATTTAGTAAACCAGAGCGTTTCCCTTCCCGTCTCTCGGCTAATACTGAGGAGCTACAGGTTGGCGCCTTATTCTGTACGGCCGAGGTTAATTGCTAATTACAGTTTTATGTAGTTTGAAGTAACTAATGAACTACCCATATGAAGTTTACTTTACTTGGAACTATAAATACTATTTAATGCATTAATTATAAATGTATTTAAATATATAAAATTAACGTATCTGTTTGTAATTTCAAATTTACAGTAATTGCATTACTTACAACAAAAAATCAAGGTTTAAATTTTTTTTTTGTCTTTTTTTGTCCGGCCGTCTGTCTCTTGATTTGTTCCGTTCTCTGGAATGGCTGGACCAATTTTGACATGACTTTTACTGGTAGATAGCTATTGATATAAGAAGTAGCTTATGTACTTTTCATTTAGGCTAACTATGCCCTGCAGTGTTACCCGGGGTTTTAGTAATAAAGGAACAAGAAAATCTACAGGTGACACCGCGGGTCTCATTTAGTTATTAAAAATACATTCATATAAAGCAGGCACGTTCGTTATGTGTCTACGCCGTATTCGCCCAAATATTAGTTATGCGCGCAAACAACAAACATGCAATCCACACTTCGAACTGGTATGCCAAATAAGCATCAAATAAGGCAAATATGTGTGTTGTAGAGATGTGTCATTGTCATTTTTATGGTGAACGAAACGAACATACTCTCCACACTTCGCCGTATGCGCGCGAATAACCCGCATAACGAATAGCGCATAACGAAGTGTGGTGCCAGCATAACATGGAACGTAGCCGGAATATTGTTTTAAGGTATGTATCGGAAGTTTTAAGTATACCTATAAAAGTCTAAATTGTCCAGTCAATCGGGATTCAAATTTAGTCAATTTCGTAGAAAAGTTATGGAGACAAAATAGGTAAACTATCATAAAAAACAATAACATCGCAGTTTCAATATCAATGTAAACACATACCACATTTTAAAGTCTCAAAAGTTTAAGAAAGAAGAAAGATTACAATTCATTCATTGATAATGTTGTTCTTGATTAGAATGAGTCAAAACCACTTTAGCTAGTAAAGCCACCCTGATTTCAACACGAATGGGCCTGCTCGATCGGAACAGTACTACCCTCACACAGAAGACCATCCTAATAATGACAGTATTCTTGCTATCTACTGTCGTATTTCATTGCTGACTGTGAAACCGGAGGCCTTAAAATTCTGCATCATTCACCCGGCCTTAGGAGGCCGGCAGAACGATGCAGAATTATCTGACCAGGCCGCCATGGTATGGGTCACCATGCTGCATTGCCTACAATAATGAGGATAGTGGCCCCTCCTCCCGGATTCTACTCATGCTTTTCGTCAGGCAAAGTAGAGTCACTTTGGTAGGCTTAAATATATATAAAAAAAAACAATTAAAATACCTTCAGAAAATATTAAAATTTTACCTAAACACAAAATAATATCTGTTACAAATAGGTCCACTGATAAATTATGTTCTTGAGATTCAGTTAACAAAGCACGAGTTTTACCTAATTAAATGTAGATGAAATGTAAAATCAACAATTTGTATCTACCTCTATTCAACTGTTGACATTTTTAGTGGTTTCAAATTCTAAAAAGACTGGTCTTGAGGCCACGACATTGTCATGTTCCTAAGTTATCCGTAACTTGGTACGGTACCTGCTATTTCATTATGAAATATTGCTAGCCTTGCACTAAATGTAAGTTTAAAAGTACAGTCGGTATCGAGGTCACTGCAACTACATGCATTGGGAAAAATATTCTAATTTAAAAGTTTTACATAAAATTACTAGTAAATATTTAATGGTTCTATAGGCACCGTGGCATGTTCAGAACCATAAAATAGCAAATTTTCTGTACTAAGTAAAATGGTACCTACTACAGGAGCTGTTTGACAACTCAATATAAACCGTTACTGCTACGTGGTTGAACAGCTGAAGAAAGAGATTCACATATATATATTAGCATTAATACCACATTCTCATGACTTACTCAAAAGCTGTCTCCCTGACTATGTTAGTTCTAGGAATTCACCAAACACGCGCACCTGCATATTCACTACCCATTACGGTCTCACTAAATATGTATAAATTAACATTTCAACGTTTTAAAACAATTTAATCACATTATTATTACTGATTTGTATCCTAGTGAAAGAAATATTGACTGGCCAGTTTCATTGTTACTTTAGCAAACCGAAAGAATATTTTTAATTAAAGTGTAATTGTTTTAGCCTTTATACATATATTGTATATTTATAGCCGTTAAACCTATTGTAATTAGTATGTTTCGTCACAAGATGACAATTATTATTTTATTATAAATTGTACCTCATGTAAGTGAACTGTTGTTCTTATGAGAAATAAAGAGTCTATAAACCCAGCTTTTTCACTGATCTCTTAACTTCCAAGACTTTCAATTAATTGTGTCTGTGTAAAATCTTTAGAATACTATATATTAATAGGTATCCCTAAAGAAAAATCGATAAACTGCGTCAGGGTCTAGGGGGGGAGTCTTCAAGAACTTTCAGCAGAGTTGCAGTTATGCGCTTAGAAATCTTCCAGCAGAAATGTTAAAGAACCAATGTGCTGCCTTCCTAAAGGGAAAAATAAGCAGTGTAATTATGTGAACCTGCCAAAATGCCTTTTTACTGCCTGATGAAAAGCAAGAGTGGAATCCAAGAAATGTGGCCTAAACTCCTACAACTCTCCTGATTATAATTATAACTGTTCCCTACCATTTATAGAAAAAAAATATATCAGCATGTAACCGTTTCAGAATAAGGCTTTCCACATTAGATTTGATTGGAATATGTCGTATGCATACATTATTGTAATGACTCGCATTCCAATATCTATTTACCTACGTAATTAAATGATTATTGGTAAGCACATAATGTGCACTTACAGAGACCGCTACATGAGTTTTTATGGTAATCTTGCCTTTAATTGGATTAAAATGATAGTTCATACAAATGGCTGCGAGCTAGTGGGTCAGTGAATGACTTCGTTCGCAAAAACTGAATGCGTAAAGATAAGAATGTAAAATGCCAAATGTTTGTAGCTTATCTTATGCTGGTGGCGTCACCTCAAAATTTGTAAAAGGAAAAACAAAATATTAATTTACATTATTTTGTTTTTCCTTTTACAAATTTTGATTACATTAAAAACAATGTACTTTTAATGTGCAATATATTATTCTAGTTCTTTTATTGCTAACTTTCTATGACTAACCACAGAACCGATACACTTTCCACACTCAACATTTTATGCCTCACATTGCAAGAACAAAATTATAAACAACAAAAAACATAACACTGCCTCGGTAGGCTTGTAAACTACACTTAATTTCTGTACTTTACTGATTCAGTTGGCAGCAAATTATACGCCATATGGAACAAACTTTCAAAATACAGCTAGAGGCAATTTTGCTTCGACGTCGTTTAGCGTTTTTTTTGTCTGTATGTTGTTGACATTACTAATTATCATGTTTAACTAACAATTTTGTTTATCAAAGTATACGTTTATTGAATATTGTAAATCATGTGTAAATTATAATAACGGTATATGTTATATAACTGTAATATACTAGTAATACGTTAGAGTAATAACTTCCTTTAGTCATCATCATCATCAGCCAAAAGACGTCATCTGCTGGTTTTAGGTCTCCCCAAGTTTCTCCACAACAACTGGTTCTGTGCCACACGTATACAACGATTTCCCCCCATTTTGGACAAACATGGTATACACAATGTAAGTATATTTACAACAACTGACTGTGGTCATACGGCCTGGGCCGAACGTCAGAGAACTCAAAGGTATAAATAGATGTACAGACGAAGTTATTTCATTGTGACTACGTTAATATGGACTCACCGTTTATTGTTCTGAGTCTGGTTATTTTTATGTTTGATTCATGTATGTTTGTAAAGTTCCTCTCGTCACAGATATATATTAAGTGCCTTTGAAAAAAAATCGTAATTTTTAATCATGACTTGCCGTCTGAAATAAACTGCATAAATAATTAATACCTAATTTAAATATAAACCAGTAAATACTCCATATCGCCAATTTTCGTTTACAAGGAGATCTGGTGCTATAAATCAATAGACTGGTATTCTCATTAACAGTACTGTTATCGGGAATCGAACCTGGACCGGTCGTGGTCGCGTGTGCGGGCGAAGGAGAAAGTGTTTGTTGGTGTTTCGCTACAGTTGTGTCGATATATCAAAATGTTAGAAAATTAATTATTTACTCGAGATTAAGTAAGCATATTTAGAGATATATTGAAGTGTCGGTTGTGACTACGGAAGCTTTACTCGATAAAGTAATAAAGTACTAACAATTAGTACCTAATTTGAAATGGTAGTTGCTCAATGAACCTCATAAAAAGGCTCAAAGTTACATATAGTGCAATGGAGATAGCAATACGCGAAGGTTCTCTGCGTAAACGAATCAGGAATGAGAAGATCCACAGACGAACCAAGGTTACCGATATTGCACAAAAAATTGCTAAACTTCATTGGCAGTGGGCGGAGCACATTCCTCGCAGAAGCAATGGCCCACGGGGTCATAAAGTCCTTGAGTGGCGACCGCGTACTAGAAGACGCAACGTTGGTAGGACCCCCACTAGGTGGTCCGATGATCTGGTGAAGTTCACTGGAAGTCATTGGACGCGGGCAGTATAAGACCTATGGTTGTGGTGATGTTTGGGAGAGGCCTATATTCAGCTCTGGACGTTTTTTTTTGATGATGATTTATTAAGAACTCCTTCATTCTTCCTCCAAGCCTTGTCCAAAAATAGGAAGTAAGCGTCTGCTCTAAATCTACTACGCACTGCACGCCTGAAATTAACGACTGCCATCAAACATCCAGTATCCAGGTACTATGCGATATCGAGTTTCTATTAGAAGACTTTTGTTGAACTTTCTAACTACACATAAAGATTGCCACGTTTAATGTGCTCGCTGAAGCACGGAAGAGTCTCAATATGTGTTAAAAAGTCGACCAACTGCAGGATCGTATCGACTCGAATTCACGCAGAAAGGATTTTTTTTATATTTATACCGTATCGTACTATTATTTAAAAAAAAACATGTTTGATGTATGGGATCTATTTAAATGTTTGTTCTGTTCTTTAGTATTTGTTATAATAGCGACAACAGAAATAAAAAAGTTTTAACTGCCTAACTATTAGATACATTTCACTAGTACAGCCTGGTGAGAGACGGACAGCGAAGTCTTAGTAATAGGGTCCCGTCTTATCCCTTGGATACAGAACCCTAAAAATGACTACCCATTTATAAAGTGACCTGGCTATGACGCTTAACGTTACAATGTGTTAATCCACTCAACACAAATTTTAAAAAGTTTAGATTTGACCTGAGTAACATCTGACGTCAATTTCACCCTACTGTTCGCTAATATTATTAGTACAAATTTTTAATCCGTTTCACAAATTAATTAAAAGTTTTAGATAACATACAAATTCAAGAAAACATGAAAAAGAAACTTTCCTGAGAAAAAAAGTATTAAATACCATTTTATAAATAGAAATCGGAAAAACACTGTTCAAGGCTTAAGAAACCCTTTGAGTAGGTACCGTTGTTTATGAAGAGTCGGTAATATAAAACCAATCAACATTTAATTACGAGAAATCCATAGACAACACAATAGGGCTTCAAATTACGCAATATCAACTTACAGATTTAAGAGATTAGTGCGATGTTTTGCTATCTTTCCTCTGGGTACTTTTCTATCTTGATAATTTATATATAAACTATAGGACTATGCATATTAAGTAAAAGTTATGTGGTAAAACTTTTTGTTTTAGAGAAAAAAATAACATGAAAAAGACGTCAAAATCTTTTTTTACAATCTATACAGAGATATAAAATTTAAGTCTGGATGTAATATGAACAAACGAAGCGTTATTTACTAAATGCAAGTGGAAGTATATTTGTCTGTCTATCTGTCTGTTTATCCAGAAAGTGGCTGAACAGATTTCCGCGTGACTTTTACTGACAGAAAAGTGATGGTAAAAGGAAAAACTGAGGCTATTTTTTTGGACTAACATCGCTCCGCAGCGTTACAAAAATAACCACAGGTAGCACAGCGGGACTCTACAATATATTTTGTATGACATTATTTATCATTGACTTATTAGTATATAGAAAATAATAAATCCACTTATAAAATCATAAAAGCTTTGAATATAATGTAATAATTAATTCAATAATCCTGCACACTTTCTACTCAACCAAACGATATCGCGATTCAGTCTCATCGAACAACGCCATCTATTGCGATGCATAGTAAATTGTTGAGGTTTCGAGCAGACTTTACGCGTAATGTAAAAACAATTTTAAACCAATATTTATTACATCTGTATCCACTAAATGCCAACACTTTGTCTGCTATTCACACAGTATCATATTACCTCCGCCCACACAATTCTGTATATATTGTCTTTCAAAAGCTATCAAACGTATAATTATTCAAAGCAAAATAATTAAATTAACAATAGTAATAAATAAACTACTAGTTTTACTCGAAGATCCTTGTCACCATACATTTGATTCTCCTTTATGACAATTTTATTTTAGGATTCTTTAATGTATTATACTATTAAAATGAACTTTAACGTCATGTGATAAAGACGTTTTTTATTACAGATACTGATTGCAGAGGCAAATATAAGTTTGTAAAGGTATAAATCTAGTGTTGGCATATGAATACGGCAGCACAATGCAATGTCCAATAGATACTCACGTAAATAAAACTAACCTATCAACCCTTAATCTTTTTAGCGCCTTAGCTGAATAGCCTTAGCCAAAAGGTATAGAGTCGCACTATCTCATTTTATACTCATACTGTTTAAATAAAAATAAAACATACATAAATACTGATACAGACATTCTAACTTCGAAGATTCTTTTGAAATTATAGAGGATTGCAAATGCCCAGGTACTGAATTCAGTCTTCATTTATATTCATTTAACCTGTTTCCAGTTTTAATTTTAATACGTAACACAAGAACTTTTTGAGAATGAGTAATAATAAAATTACCTATCTACTTTTCCAATTTAAAAAGAAATATCTATGTGCAACTCTATAGTTTCCGCTGTTATTCTCAAAGACGAAAAGAGAAAACAATTAGTGGGTACTCTCAAAAGTGCTATAAATTAGCTCTATCTACATTCACAGTGTCCCATAAAACTCTATTACTGTGGTCTTTTACTGCACACAAGTTAAACCTTACTTAATATACTTAAGCCGTTATTTTAAATATGTGAATATTTTGATGCAAATGTATATTTTGATTATTTTGTAAAATTTACAATTATCGTTTTATGGAGGCGACTACAGTGCTTACACTTATTTTGTCTATCAGTGCAGTTTAATTCGCCTTTATTTTATTTTTATTTACACAATGCTGTACATGCATACTATACATTTATCCAGTTTATTGTCGTAGTATGTTACTCTGCTCTGTTAATCATTAATGTTTTTTTTTTCAAATTTTTCTAGGAACACTTTCCATAATCAAGTTCATTTCAAAGACATTTGCAAAAGCTCTAATAACAAGGTGCCTTTGAAGACATTAATTAATGGATATTTTTAATCACATACTTCAATTACACAGTGTTAAAGTAACTTTTGTTGCTAAGTGCAGTAAAAGAGTCATGTATGATATGAACACAAGAGGTACAATATGAACGGTACAGCGAAGTACAGAACGATATATAGGTACCTATAAACGAGAGATATAGGTACCTCAATTTTTGTCATTTAATTAGGACGCTTGGTCACTTGGTCCGTGTGGTAACGGATTAAGAATACAAAGTGTCACCACCCCTATTCATTCCATGGGTGTCGTAAGAGGCAACTAAAGTAACAAAATAAGCAGCTAAAATCACTGCCAAGAGAAGGAAAACTTGAACCCTTTACCAACCGTCTGGCCAACGTGGTATAGTAGGCCAAAACCTCCTTTCAAAGGAGAGGCCTATGTCCAGCAGTGGACTGTTAAAGGCTGTTGATGATGATGATGATGAACTAAGACGCTGTGAAGGTCTCCGTACTTAGCCTTTAAGAATAATTAACATCAACCCATAATGTCCTACTGCTAGGATCGGGGTCTCTTTTCAGGAGAGGGCTAAGGCCATACGTCCCCATGCTTGCCGAGCGCGGGTTGGGAAATGGCAGGTTGTAGTTACGTAATCTTGCCGTTGGATGTTTTTAAGCCGCCCCAAGGCCTAAAACTAAGGTCTAAATCTTTTGATAACAACCGCGACTGTCAGCTTAACGTGACCTCTGAATCACAGAAACACTCTTAATATATCATACCACAAACGATCACCCATCTAGGTGCTGACCGCGCCGTAGTTACTTACTGACTGACTGACTGTTTCCAATCACCTAAGGCCACTTGACTGTGAGTGCTTCTTGAATGAATGAATGATTAACAATCTTGCAAAATAAAAAGTTCCTACGCGGATTAGCATTTACCTATACAAACTAATAAACCCCAAGTCCATTATTAGACCGCAATCCGTCGGGCTTGATTTAATTAGCTTTGTAATAGGATCTTGTATTACGAGAACATGACAACCTACATATACATTAATAAGAGTATGTACTAAACATATTCATATATGACTAACAACAATCAAACAAGCTAATCAAATACCAGAACAAAGTGGTGCCGCAAATCCAGTTTCACCTACCAGGAGAAACTCTGATATTAGTTGTTAGATATTAATTAACACATGCCGTTCCTGTCGCATAAATCTACAATGTCGATACTTCTCTATCGATAATATTTGATGCGTTCTTCCAAGAACTGATCGAATTCTCTGCTTTTGAACGTAATAATGTTCGAGATAGCCAATGACGAGATGGTATATTTCAATGTTTGCTTTTTCAATGAAAATGTTGCATACGGAAAGGATGTGTTCATCCCTTTTGAAGTAAGGCAAACGTATACCACAAGATTTTAACTTAATTTAAATCATTAGAACTTAATTTGGAAGCATATTAGTTTTAGTAAAATTTTGTGTTGTTGTGATTTTTCCAAAAATAAATTCAAGGGGAAATGGATGAAAAGATTTTTCGTTGACGCTTTTGTTTGTTAATTCCAATTTCAAGGTTTCATTTCAATTTCAGTTTTCAAAATTTTTGAAAATGATATTGGAAGGCACTTCAGTATAGGAATTAACTTGAGCTAACAATTTTAAATTTTAATTTCGCACGAAGATTAATTGTAAAATAATAACTATAATGAATATTTACACAACGCCATGTAGCACCAAATTAAGTAGAGCTTGTATTATGGGTACTAGACAACTGATATAATTCATAAACATACATACATACATAGAAAATACCTAAACTCTAAAACCCGAATCGAAGCCGAGATCTCAAGCAAAGCAGTCGCATACGCTACCATTGCACTACCGAGCCAACAATAAGGTGAATACAATTATAAAAAAATGTTCTAAGCTGTTTACATTCGATACTTTGAAACGATAAACGGCACGCGGCTTTAATCATTCTCTGCTGTCGACACTTCGGCCACCGTCTCGTCGATAATAGTTGACAACGCTCTGGCAAGCCGGTACACTGCGCAAACGCACGCCGACTTACGCACGGTACATTCAACCTATGTTGCGTACACGTCATTATTATAACAGGTTCTTATTGCTGATGTCCAGCTGTAACTCTGATTAAAAGGTAGAATTCAACCACCATTATAATTAAATCTTCTTCTTCCTAGCCTTTATTCTCAAGATTATTTGGGGTCGGTTACAAGTTCAATCGGCTTTACCTGAATAACACTTTTGCCCTAACCAGGAATTTGGACATGAAACTTCTTGATCAACGCAAATCACTAGACCAACGAGGCAGAAAAATAATTAAGTTACCAATAATTATAAAATTAAATCTGTAATAAATAAGAAATTATTTTGTAGCTTCCAATTCGAATAGATGGTGTATTTTTTAGAATATTTGTGGAAAATATATTCTACAATTTCAACATTATTGTAATATTGTAAACAATTTTTTTTTTTTTTTGCGGTAAAAATTTGCTGGTTTTCGACACCATTGCGTCTTGACAACAACCCCCTTGCCAAGTTGCAGTCGGTTTTCGTTCTGCAATCGCTGGCGCCTCTATTCTCTTGTTTGATTGGCTCATGTCACTCAGACACAAAGGCAGATAGACACACACACAGACACACAGATCAAAACAAAATTTTAGCCAATCAAACAAGAGAATAGAGGCGTCAGCGATTACAGAACGAAAAACGTCTGGAACTTGGCTAGGGGGCCAGAACAATCTGATTGACAACGATGCTAGCTTAATTTTCATAAAATACAAACAATTGAGTTTGCTCTCAACATAAAAAGATATAATAAATTAAAGAGAAACCCTTGCAATTAATTAAAACTTGTTAACAATTGACAGGATAATGGTACAGTTACATTTGACAACAATCTTCCGTTGACACACAGTCATTACGTTCAACTCACGTATTATATAATGTCTATACAAACAAATATAACTAAAATGTCTGTATGTTATTTCAAACTATCATTTATATTAAATGCATATAATAATGCGGCAGTCGTATAACTTCACAAATATAAATAAATAAATATTTTGGACATCTTACACACAACATCATCTAGTACCAAAGTAAGCAGAGCTTGTTTTATGGGTACTAAAGAACTGATATAAATACATAAACATACTTTTTTTTATGTAAATACAATACATAATATACATAGAAAAACACCCAGACTCCGAAACAAATATTTGTGGATCACACAAATTCTGACTCGGGAATCGAACCCGAGACCTCTTGATCAGCAGCCGCATACGCCAACCACTAGATCAACAAAGCAGTCAAACATGTATATTGTTTTGTAAACTTGAATTATTATCAAAGAAAAAAAGAAACTGCATAAATAAATATATTTATTGTTTGTGGATTAAATGTTGTCAAATATGGGAATCGAACCTATAACCCTTAAAACAGTAGAAATTGGCGAGTTACGAGCTTCTACGTTATCTGAAAAAAATCTCTAGCATTTCTCAGTAACTGCAAGTACGAGCTGCTACATTATCCAAAAAAACCTTTAGTATTTCTTGAAAACCGTAAATACAGTAAAAAAAACAGTTGTCTGGTAAATACAACTGTAATATAACAGAACGTTTTATATTTTGCTATTTAATAGGTATACATAAATATACTAAGATTGTGTTCTAACACTTTTATATATATTAATTTAGCGTTCAAAAGAATTCGGACGTACGACACTCTACGCCACTTAGTCCCAAACTAAGTAGAGCTTGTACTATGGGTTTAGTCCCCATTGATTTATCATAAAAGCCTCTATAGTTTTTGTAAATACATACATGTTTTACATATAAGATACCCAAACTTCATAACATATATTTGGGGAACATTCAAGCACTTGGTTCCAAGTATCGAACCCGAGACCTCAAGCACAACAGTCAACGCAGCCACTGCGATACCGAGGCAGTCAAGATCATCTTAAATAATTAGTTTTATATCAGTTACTAGTAAATCTACAATTATATTGCATAGACTATACATCATAAAAGGTCAAAATACACACCTACTTACTAGAATACTATAATTTTGCGTGTATAAATTTAATTAACCACAGAATTAAACAAGCGAAACTGGTGGTTATAAGTAGTTAATAACTAACTAAAGAAGTCATTTAATTGACTTTAAGATAAACTTTAACGACAGGAAGCAGTTAATTCGTTGCATTAAGATTAAAGCCTTTATAACCAATGTATAGACTTTATTTTAATTGTTCATTTTACTGTAGTGCGTAACACAGATTTAAATTAATTAATTAAATAAGTCTAATCTGATCTTAAATCTACGGATTAACGGTTTCACAACTTTATATCATGTTGACTGTTATTTGACAAAAAATAAACTTTTAAAGCTCAATATGGGATTGTAAATAAAATTCTTTTGAGTGATTTATTTCGCGATCATATACCTAAAAATATATATCATTTTGTTTAAGATATTTAATTTTTGTTCCTCAAAGAAAACTCAATGAAGACCCATAGAAAAAGAAGCTTGTCACATGGCACAAAGCACTAACACATTTTATACCAGTTTTTTTTTAATGTTTTAATAGAATAGGCGTTAAACTTTCATCACACCTGATGGAAAGTGTAGATGAAGACGAAGATGGTACACGCCCATCCAGAAGAAACCTGTTCACTCTACTCTTAAAGGCTCCAGAGTTCAACTTATCAGGAAAAATAGACCCAGGCAGGTCGTTCCAAATTTTGGCGACTCTCACCAAAAACGAGCTGATTAAAGCCTTATTTAGTACAACTGAATTAACTGCAACTTTGAAAGTTAGTCGTAATGGTTAGTATGGTTGTGAAATCATCAATTTTCGATTTTAATAAACTTAACAAAGGTGTTTGTGCGAAATCTCTTACTGGACTAAACGAACACTCCAATTCTTCATACGACTAATAGATGTTGGAGGATGTAAGAGTTTTGAGTAATATTTTTTGTTTAGAATCGTCCAAAGAGTAGAGTATTTGAACCGTCAGGGCGTGACCTGAAATGATCTTGTATATATTATTACGTTTATTGTAAAAAAAAGATTCCGACGAATTGAGAACCTATTCTTTTCTTGAAGTCGGTTAAAAAGAGAAACTACAAGAGTTTACCATTGTCATCTTCGTGCTTGCTTTCCCTCGGGCAACAAACAAAAAAAATAGTCAATTTTCTTAGTCGAAAAAAAAACAATACAAACTCTACAAGCTTTTCCGCAGTTGGTTATATACATATTTAGTTGTATTAAGCTAAGTTTAATAGCGTCCAAACCACAACACGAAACCGATCTACAGGTAGATCATTAAAATGATCCACTAGCTTCTTAACCACATCAATAATACATGTATCTGCTCCGCATAAATCAGATACATAATTAATGTGCATATGAATATACATGGTGTTTTAAAGGCTTTTCTAATCAAAACTTTGTTATTTATAGTGGACCGGTATATTTGCATATGCGGAGTGAGACTAAGTAATGGGATCGCTTCGTGCTTTTACTGGGTATCTACTGATTTGTGAGATCGTATAATTGTTTGATTAATTAGATTAAGCGGGTAGTTTTATTATTAAAGAAGTAATAGTCTTAGTCTTTAAATTTTTGTAATATTTATATTTCGGACATCTTTCACACAACGCTATTTAGTCCCAAACTAAGCAAAGCTTGTATTATGGGTACTAGACAACTGATATAAATACATAAAGGGTTTTTTTTGTCAATACATCCATATTATACACAGAAAACACCCAAAATCCGAAACAAATATTTGTGAATCACACAAACAGTTGGTCCAACCTGGGAACCGAAGACCGAGACCTCAAGCACACCAATCGCATATGCTACGTGTGACGAGCATTGAGAGACCAGTGTCCAGCAGTGTACTGCGATAGGCTGATGATGATGAAGAAGAAGGTTGTATTATAATTTGGTTGGTAACATCATCGGTCACGACGTATAAGGAGTCAAGGAATCGGCTCTTGTTAAGGAGCTTTAAAGAGCTGTATCGACAAGAGCATAGTTTTTAAATAAGGGAAGGTGTTAAACGTCATAATACTCGTAACACTTAACGTGTTGTGAACACCAGGCGTTACTCAATAAATAACATCTGAGTTGTCGTCATCTAGTCCCAAACTAAGCAAAGCTTATACTATGGATACCAGACAACCAAAAACTTGAATCACAAATAAAATCACTGAACAGATCTGACAAGCTATTTATTAAGTGTCAAATATTTATACATTCGGGGTGCCTTTTACACTGAGCCCCTTAAAGAAACAGTATCGCGATTCAGAGAAATAGTACAACGCCATCTAGTTGGTAAAATATAATACTTTTATGATTTTGTTTTATTTTCATCGTGACAAAGTTTAAACGCTTGTTTTCGTCATGAACAAAGGAAAAAGAAATATATAACACATATGATAGTTCAAAGATTTTACAATTAGTATGACTTCATCACATCAAAAGCTTTTGACAGTTCACTACAAGATTTAGGCCTCTTCTTGGAAAAATAGATTTTACGAAAATGGACTACACCGTGCAGTTTGTTCATGGCCAGTACAAACTAATATAAACTTCAAACCATTAAGAGTTTAGTAATACCTATCACGTCATTACGGTTTTTCCTACCTTCACTTGTACCTCTCAGGCCCTTCCAGGCAGTCACGCTTTTTTACAAGTTAGGAATGAAAAGCTTTTTATACTCTATGTAATAATTTTAGTTAACGACTTAGACTAGCTAAACTTAGGTATTTTGCTTACTGTATAATCCTCACGTTATTTCTTTTGTATATCTCATAAAATTGTACAAATTAATTACATCCAGTTGTTTCGCTTCGTTAACAATTGACAGTTATGCAAAATAGTTCTTTCTACGATCCGGTCTAAGTCGTTAGACTTTATCGACTTTTCAAATTGTTACGAGAAGAGCGGCGAAAATCATTGTGTACTTTTATTAAAAAATGTGGTTGAGAATTTTCGATTTCCTGTATATATAATTTTATAAACATGTGTATTTCGGGAAATCCCAACCGATGACTTTTGATTTGATACAAATATGTCCTAATTACAGAAACGTTGTGAGTTAACCGTAAAATGTGTGCCTAACTTGTAATGGTAATTCTAAAAATCGATATTTCATTTCATACCTTAATTATATACTATTATATACTGAACTGTTTAGCATTAGATACTATAACTGCTTATTACTTTAAATTTTTGTACAAATAACTAGTTGATAACCAGTTACACCGTTATTAGTCCTTCTAAAATAGGTGTCACTTCAGTTTATTTGTCTAGAAATTCTATGAACGTCTGAAATTTTACGAAAACATAAAATTAAATAACGATAAGAATACAAAGTTACTAGAACATTTGCGCTTGTATAACAATTTCATAAGTCAGTAATGTACTCGTAAGTTCGTTGGAATAAATAACTTTATAATGTCATTACAGTTCTATACTAGTATAATTAACTTATAATCAAGTGCCGAAATATGTCATTTAAATTAATATATTGTACGAACAACTGTAAGTGACATGACTATTGCAGTTGAACATTGAATGACGTGTCAAGGCGTACATATCGCGCGCAAACAAACACTCTGCGTGTTGTCGCAACGTGCTTTTATACGGCTATTGACGTTATTAACAATCAGTGTTTATTGTTCGTACCACTGGTGCGTTACTATACATTTATTTATAACTAGCTATTAACTATTAACAGCCTGTCACACAAAAAAATATTGTGGCTCTCTATTTAAAAACTAATTTTCCTCTTTATAGTTATTAGTATGAGAGTAAGAAAGATTACTACCGTAATTAGTCACTTGCAACTGAGAGTCAAGTATGTTGGTAACCTTTATGTCCGATCCTCCAGAATTATAGGGATGATTATATCTGCGCTCAGTTCAATCGTACTGTGTCCTCCTTGACAAATAACATCGCATTACTGTGCGGATGGGTCTGTACATGATCAGTTATTGTTATAAGCACACCTTACTTATACCAAATGATTTGAATCATGTATTTTTGGTTCGATTCGCGGGTCGGACCTAATATTTGTGTGAACCGCAAATGTATGTTTCGGAGTTTGGGTGTTTTCCTTGTAAATTTTTTATGTATTTACAAAAAAAAAGTATGTTTATGTATTTATATCAGTTACCTAGTACCCATAATACAATCACTGCTTAATTCGGGGCTAGATGGCGTTGTATGTTGTTTGTTATGTTAATGTTAATATTTATTTATTTTATAACTTCAAATCATTTTTTTTAATAAAAGACAACTCCCGCATTAGGAATATATTCATATCCTGTATCGCACAATTGGACACTAAGAACACCCAGCCTCAGCTTTCTACTTTGCCAAATGTCGTGGGTTCAAACCTTACGTGGGACTACACGTTGTGTGATCCAGAAATTGTTGTTCTGAGTCTCGGTATTCTTTATATCCGTTTCATGTATGTTTGTAAAGTCTCTCGTGACACCGACTATATATTCCCAATGCGAGAGTTTTATTTTGTAAAGTAAATAAAACATCTGATAGGAGTGTATCTATAAGAAGAATGAAAGAAAGCCAAATTAACTCACGACCAGAAGTTAGTTATCCAGCTCCAGTTATCCAGGTCTGAACCAACTTTTACTTTATAACTATCATACAAATCAAACTCAACGCCAGCTTTCTACTTCATACATACAAAAAGTGAACACAGAAACGAACTTGAATATATTTAGTTGAATACATCAATCAAGTGTGAGTCGGTACTAACGAGAGCTTTTCTCCAAGACACATATGCATACAGAAACCATAATTTAGACATTGGCCCACTCACTAACTCATAGGCGACTGGCGACAGGTTGATTTCACGTATACACAAATACTAGTAGCCTACATGCATATATTTCTAAGGTTGTGTGCTTGCTCGTTTCCTGATGTTATTTAGAAAGTGAAAATCCGTACTGGTGTATAAATAAACTAAGACTGTATTACTGTATTATACCTTTTAAAAAGACTGAAAATGTGCATGAAACTGGCCGTTACTTTTTATTTAAATATTTTTTTATGTGACTCGATTGCTTGTTACTTTTAAATTATTTATATTTGAGAGGACATCTAAATACTTTAATATTCTTCCTATGCGTTCCTTTTATGTTTATTTTATACTTGATTTCACCCGCCGTTCCGCCCGCGTGTATCTCGATTATTGTTATTCTGATATAAAAGCTATTTAAGCCGTTCAGTAGTTTTTGAGTGAAAGAGCAACAAACATATAACATACATATATAATATAAGTAGAATAATATCCTGTATAAGATAGTTAAAGCCTTTGAAAAACTTGACGTTTCGACTGGGCGTAATCTCGTGGTGAATATATAACTACGGCTAGTATTCATGTAAGAAGAATATATTTTAAGTAAATATGAAGAAGCAATTGCTTTGTAAAATAAGTAATTATGAAACCTATATCGGACTATTTATAACAAATAATAACAAATTCCACATTATGCTTAACGAAATTTTGTTTTTTTTTTATAAAAAAACAACAATAATTCTACTCTACCTTTTGGAATGCATGAGTAGAATCAAATAGTAATGGGCCTTCGGTCTCGAACTCATCAACGAACCATGACAGCCCGAAAGCTGTCATTTACGAATGGTCTTCTGTGACAAAATCCAAGCGGAGTTTTTACTAAAATTAAACAGGCTTTAATCCTAGTATATATGGAGTATGTTTGGCAGATCAAAACAATCTTGGTTAAAATATCTTCAAACACTATTTATGTCTATCAGATATCATGATATTAGAATTTGTCAATACATATATTGGTCTAAGCGAGCAGATCTAATCCTTTTAAATCAATATATTTACGTTGTACCGTCCATTTGTATTCTGCTCTCGGATAGGTTGTTAAACTAATTTCTCTATTACTTTATTTTCTCACCATTTCAGGCAGTTGCCATAAGAAGGTATCAAGGTCGAACCACTATCGCTGCACGCTTCACACTGCGCTTAAAATGGAATGGACGTGGACCGATGCAAAATGCATACACATTAACATTTGTAAGAGTAATAAATTACTTCTAATCTTAATAGATAAAGACGTGAATGGTGTTTTCTGAATACTTTACATTCTATTTTTAATTAATACAGCATTTATTATAATATTGATATCTAAATTTAATCATCATGATTAAAGTCATCATGACTTTGATTATCATAAATGATTTTTGGTTTAAGACCAAAAGATGTCTCAATAAATTTTTCTTAAACGGAGTCACACAAGTTAAAATGGGAATGTTGAAAAGTAAGGTGGGATTAGGTCTCATCCAAAGGTCAAGCAATTTTTTTTCTTGCTTTTTCTTCGTGTATTTGTATCAAATCAAATCATTTATTCTGCAATTAGGTTACATGGACACTTTTGCAAGTTAAACTTTTTTTTGAGCAGATGAGTTCGGCCTTTCCTAACTGGACTAGCCCTGAGAAGAAAGGACAAAACAAACTCAGGGATCACAGTCTCTTTTAAAGTCCAGACAATATTCTTAAATGCAAAAGACATTAATTCAATATAAAAGCGATAATTACAATTTGTCACAACCATAATAATTTCGTCTTCTGGCAGGTCACTACACCGAAGACCTGCCAGAAGTCAGCACTGATGAAATCGAGATGGCTCTTAAACAGCTTAAAAATGGAAAAGCCCCTGGAGAGGATGGCGTTACAACAGAGCTATTAAAAGCTGGAGGTAAACCCGTACTGAGGGAGCTCCAAAAGCTTTTCAACGCTGTCCTGTTTGAAGGGAGAACTCCGGAGGTGTGGAGTAGGAGTTTGGTCGTTCTTTTCTTCAAAAAAGGTGACAAGACCTTATTGAAGAACTATCGACCCATTTCCCTTCTAAGCCACATCTACAAGCTGTTTTCAAGAGTCATCACGAACCGTCTTGCGCAAAGACTCGACGAATTTCAACCACCGGAGCAGGCCGGATTTCGGAGCGGATACGGCACCATAGACCACATACACACAGTGCGGCAAATTATACAGAAGACCCAGGAGTATAACCAGCCCCTGTATCTAGCATTCGTGGACTATGAGAAGGCCTTCGACTCGGTTGAGATCTGGTCTGTTCTGGAGTCCCTGCAGCGTTGTCAGGTAGATTGGCGATACATCCAAGTGCTGAGATGTCTCTACGATACCGCCACCATGTCCGTCCAAGTACAGAATCAGCAAACAAGGTCCATACCATTGCATCGAGGAGTGAGACAAGGGGACGTTATTTCCCCGAAATTGTTCACGAATGCAATGGAGGATATGTTCAAGACGCTAAACTGGAAAGGACGTGGCATTAACATTAATGGCGAATACATCTCTCACTTGCGATTTGCGGACGACATCGTCATAATGGCAGAGACACTGCAGGACCTGCAACAGATGCTGAATGACCTGGCTGATTCTTCTATGCGCATCGGCCTACGGATGAACTTGGACAAAACCAAGGTCATGTTCAATGAACATGTTCTACCGGAACCGGTTGCAGTACACGATACCGTTCTCGAGGTTGTTCAAAAATATGTCTACCTTGGGCAGACATTGCAGTTGGGTAGAAACAACCTCGAGGATGAGGTGAATAGAAGAATTCAGTTGGGTTGGGCAGCGTTTGGAAAGCTACGTCGAGTCTTTTTGTCGTCGATCCCACAATGTCTAAAAACGAAAGTTTTCAATCAGTGCGTCCTACCTGTCATGACATACGGAGCCGAGACCTGGACACTTACGGTACGGTTGGTCCATAAGCTTAAAGTTGCTCAGCGTGCTATGGAAAGGGCTATGCTCGGCGTTTCTCTGAGGGATCATATCAGAAATGAGGTGATCCGTCAGAGAGCTAAGGTCATCGACATAGCCCACCGGATTAGCAAACTGAAGTGGCAGTGGGCTGGCCATATTAGCCGCAGAACTGATGGCCGTTGGGGCAGAAGAGTTCTGGAGTGGAGACCGCGTCTCGGTAAACGTAGTGTAGGACGCCCACAGGCGAGGTGGAGTGACGACCTGCGTAAGATGGCTGGCAGGAGCTGGATGCGAGAAGCCCAAAATCGATCACAGTGGTGTGCAATGGGAGAGGCCTATGTCCAGCAGTGGACTGCGATAGGCTGATGATGATGATGATGATGATAATAATTTAAAATAATAATTTAAAAAAGCGCTTCGAGCGCTCATAGCCGAGTGGCCTTAGGTGATTGGAAACAATCACCGAGGGTAAGCACCTACGACGCGGTCAGACCTAGATGGGTGACCGTATGTGGCACGATATGTTATGAGCGTTTCCGTGATTCGGAGGTCACGTTAAGCAGTCGGTCCCGGTTGTTGTCATAAGGTAACAGTCGTGAAGCTTAGTTGGAGGCCTTCCGGCGGCTTAAAAACATCCAACGGTAAGATTACGTAGCCACAACGTGTCTTGCCGGTCCCCAACCCGCACTCGGCCAGCGTGGGGACGTAAGGCCTTAACAATCTCTTGAGAGGAGACCCGAGCCCAGCAGTGGGACGTTATGGGTTGTTGATGAATTTAAAAAATGTCAACAATAGCAACAATTAAAGATAAATTTCTTAAATATATAATGTAAGTTTAAACTATAAATTATCGTCACATCAAATCGTTACCTAACAGGTTAATGGAACCCAAACTCATACCTCTTTAATTCTAGAGACTCTCAAATGATTTACTAGAAGGCCAAAATCCCTAAGTACCTTTTGAATAGTTACAATGCAAACTAATCAACATATTCCAAGCTTCTAGAATACTATAATCGTTCTTACACCCAATGTGGAATGAACCCTAGAAAGTGCGGTAAATAACAATCTGCGCAAACGAGCGGTGTTGATGTTGATAGTGCTCACACAAATCACGCGCGCGCACCGGCTGACATACGGTATGTGCGACTGTGTCGAGTATCGCAAGAAATGTTTGTTTAATGTCCATTGTCTGTCTATGTATGACTGGTGCAGTGTAAAGTGCCAGGTATTGACGTAGGTATTCCAAGGTAACGTGGAATTATGAATTACTTATGTTGCACAAAGAGCAGAAATAATACTTTTATATTATTGTATGCAAGTTACAGTTGGAAGAAAAAGCGAAAAATAACGAGCGATTTATATACAAGTTTTACTAGAATTTAAGTGCATTAGCTAAATATTATTATATATTTGTAAAACTTAAAAACAAGCATCAAACACAAGCAGTAAGTTAAGCAAACCATTTAATTTATCCTAATTGTCCAATATCTTTGCCATGATCCTAAGATAGAGAATCTTTATTTGTACACAGTATCACATATTTACAAGAGAGTACATGAAATGACTAATATAATATAATCCTAATTAAAAATACAATCAAATTAAAATGAGGTATCTGCTTGTAATATCAAATAAATATTTTTTTACTAAACTTATATAGAAGTAAATAGGTAGGTACTTACATCAAAAGCATCGTTTTTTAATTTTGTCTGTCTGTTTATTCCGGCTCATCTTTGGAATGGCTGGACCGATTTCTTATTGACAGAGGGTGATGTCATTAGGAGTGACTTAGGGGAATTGCTTTAGACTAACTTGCCGTAGCCACAACATGTCTGGCCAGTCCCCAACCCGCACTCGGCCTCCTGAGATTAGACTCGAACCCAGTAGTCGGACATTATGGAATATTGTCATTTTTTTTATTGTTGTAATGGAATAGGCGTTTGTTTTCCATCTCACCTGATGTAAAGTGTAGATGAAGACGAAGATGGTACACGCCAATCCATAAAATATATTTTATATATCTTTTGGATGGGCGTGTACCATCCATACCAAATTAGAGTTGTCATCATCTTTAATGCAAACGTGATAGTGGTATATTTGTTGTGATTCTTGTATTTCGAGCTTCTATAGAGGCAAATTGACTGAAGAAAATCAGGCAGAGTAGTCACTAGCAGGCTCACATAAAAAAAAAAAATCTAAGATATAAAGCTAAAATATTTCTCGTAACATTTCAATTTGACATAAAACACGATAGACAAATCTGCATTATGCAGCATTTATCTAGATTTAACTTATTTTCTTTACTAACTTTGTTTATTTCAAAACTCAACTTCTGCACAAGCGAGTTCTTTATCAGCGAAAATTTATTCGCGCTCGCCAATCAGTTTTGCATACGACACGTCGCATGCCCGTTGGCTGTCTACATCGTAAACCAGTGGTACGGCCGTTACTCATAATGTTATGATAATCCATTGAGTGGCGCGTATACGAGTGACTTGGTCCACTCACTCGCCTTGTGTAAACGAGGCATGAGCAAACTTTACTTAGATATTGTTATACGAACTGCAAGTGGAGTTGGTATAACTGTAATGATTTATGGTCAAAAACTTTGCATTTGTTTTGGATTGACCAGGTGTGCATAGTGTTGGGTAAAAGTCGATATGAATAAATTTGTAACATGATATACTTGTTTTAGTTATTTCTTTATAAGTATATATACTAAATACTTTGAATGACAGCATTCGTAATGTCGTGTTCGATCAGTGTGAGACCGCAGGCCCCATGCGACAGAAGAAGACAGAAGACAGAAGAATCTCTATTGAGATTCTTCTGCCGCATTGGTGGTGCATGGTAACCCGTCTATTGGAGGGTTACATTGCTGCATTGTCAGTATTCAAAAGGAGGATGGGTATCGCTACTCTTAGATTCTACTAGTACTTTCCATCAGGCAGAGCAGAGTCAGTAGCGTTAAATATAAAAAATAATAATTATATAGTAAATCATGACTGTGAGATTTTGTTTCATTGACTGTATGTTTGTAAATGGCAATGACGAATGACAACGAATTAATGACTACTGTATCTAGAGAGATACGAGCATGAGAGACAAAAGTTTTCATTTAATGCTTTTTTTTAAAAAAAACTACTCCCGCTCTAGGAATATAAATTCTGTGTCACGTGGGACTTCACATATATACATGAACACACACATACATACATTTGACTGCCTCGTTGGTCTAGTGGTTAGCGTATGCGCCTGCTGATCCAGAGGTCTCGGGTTCGATTCCCGGGTCGGACCAAATGTTTGTGTGAGCCGCAAATATTTGTTTCGGAGTTGTGTGTAAAAATGTCCGAAATAATAATAATTATGAAACAGATATAAAGAACAAGCAGACTCAGAACAATTATAATTTGTGAATCACACAAAGTTTTGTCCCACGTGGGATTTAAACCCACGACTTTTGGAGCTGTAGAAAGCGGCTTGACGACCGCTTGAACCACGGACCTCCGTCCTTTGAAACACTTCCACATGACTGAGGTTTAGATTGTTGATTGGTCCTCCAGTAACCTCACTCACTCAGTAAAAACGAACGAAATAATTACCTCACATCATCACACGTTTACTATACAATGAGTGTTACTAATCCTTCGTTATCAGCACGGTTATTCAAACCCTTACAAGAGATTCAAACCGCTCACTTGAAATTCATCTAATTCACTACTTTAAAAAAAAAAGACCCTCAACACAAACCGTCTCCGTCCCGCACTAAAATCGAAAACTATTTACCATTTAGCCTGCATACATCAGCTAAATCAAATCAGCATTTCAAAAGGCTTTGATCTCCATAAATTGAAGGTATTGTTAACGAACAAACCAACACACGAACACACATGACTCGGTTATAGACGACAGTAAATCATATTTATAACTCACAGCTCTTAGGAATTTACAGTATGCAATATTTTGAAATATGGAATCTGTATCTTTTAACATAATTTATGTTTTACTTTTCTTATTTCTTTGATAGCTGAGTCCTGTGGTGTTGCCCGCAGTTATTATTGAAAATCGCGAGTAAGAACAAAGCTGGTCTAAAATAGTTTAGCCTAAGTTACTCTTTAGGTCATCAGCTATCTGTCAGTTATTTGACTGCCTTGTTGGTCTAGTGGTTAGCGTATGCGGCTGCTGATCAAGAGGTCTCGGGTTCGATTCCCGGGTCGGACCAAATATTTGTGTGATCCACAAATATTTGTTTCGGAGTCTGGGTGTTTTTCTATGTATAATATGTATGTATTTACAAAAAAAAAGTATGTTTATGTATTTCTATCAGTTGTTTAGTACCCATAACAGAAGCTCTGCTTACTTTGGGACTAGATGATGTGTGTGAGTTGTCCAAATATTTATTTATTTATTATTTATTTAGTTAATGTCCCGTCGAAATCGGCTCAGCCGTTCCAGAGATTTGGTTAAACCTACAAACAGATAGATATAAAATTTATGAATAGCTTTTTGATGTAGGTATACACAAACAAATTCATTCAATTTTGTTTATTTACAGAAATGCATAATGGATTATGATAACATTATGTATGTATATACTAATATTATCTGTCTGTCTGTCGCCATTTAAGGCCAAACCACTCCACCGATTTCATTGAATTTTGACCCAGATACATTTTGATTTTTGAGGAAGAAAATAAGTTACTCTTCACTGTAAAATTACAAGAAAAAATATCATAGAGCATTCTTCGAAAGGACAGCTTTACTCTTTGTGTATGGGACTAATGTGTTGACTGCCTTGTTGGTCTACTAGTCGTTTTCGTATGCGGCTGCTGATCAAGAGGTCTCGGGTCCGATTCCCGGGTCGGACCAAATGTTTGTGTGATCCGCAAATATTTGATTCGAAGTTTGGCTGTCTTCTATGTTTAATATGTACTTACAAAAAAAAATGTTTATGTATTTATATCAGTTGTCTAGTACCCATAATACAAGCTCTGCTTAGTTTGGGACTAGATGGCGTTGTATGTAAGATGTCCGAAATATTTATTATTTATTTATTCCTACCACCTATGCACACCACGGACTCACAAGAATCAACAGTTTGTGAACATAACAGTTTATGACGCTCGAAAAATCTTAGAAAATGTTAAACTGTTTTAAACTTTTTGTGTTTTAGATTAATACTCGCACATGTCATTACATAATTTTCCCAGTATATTATATTTGAAGTTTGATTATTTCTGTTTGAGTTCTTATATAAAAGTTAAATTACGCCATCAGAGTTTCTAACATCGCGCATTGATTTGATGATAAAATGAATTTATTAATATAATATACTGGCCTACAAATGAACTACAACCTAATGAACCGATTTAAGGATAGCTTTAGCTAAGGTGTTGAGGCTGTGGTTAAATATTTCTTCTTTCATAGACATTTAAGAAAAAGCTGAATTTGAAATCACAAACACTTTAATATATTTATTTGGTATATGCACTCACACATACATCTTCCAAAACGTAGTTAGAAGCATATTAAACGCCCACATTATGCTAGCTGTAATCACGTCTCAGGGACGTAATACTTGGCAAATATATTGCCATTAGCTGAGAGTTATAAAAGATAATCGAGAAGAGAAGATAATAGTAAAATTATAGTTTAGCTGAAGCAAAAGCTTAACAAGATCAGGATCGCAAAACTGAAACTCGAATGTTTTGACATTTTCGTCACAACATTTAAATTATTAAGTACCAGCTGAGCCACGCGGTATTGGCTGTGACCACGGGCAACGCCACGTACGAACATACACTCATATTTTATTTATTTGTATGTATTTGTGTTGTATCTTTAGTATCGAAAGATTGACAATCATCATCATTGAATTAGAGAATCTCTGAGACGCTTTCTATTCAAGTTCCTTCGTATTTCTTTGCGTACAAATTGCCCCTTAATGATTATATTTTTAATTTTAATAATGAGCAAGTACCGTTAAGAGCTTAATATATACTTTATTTAATGTCATTATAATATTAAAATGATAAAGCTCAAGCACCTTCTAACTGTATCATAATAGGGTTGCAACGTATTTTTATCGTAACAATCTCCCTATATCACATCACTTACAGTTACAGATTTTAGTTATTACCAAGTTTTTAGAAATAACCGTAAAACTATTGAAAAGGGTATGATTCGAAGGAATTTAAAGTTGTACTATTCTAGAGTGCTGCGTGAATTTAATTATTTTTTATTTTTAACTATTTTTGTAAATATTTATTATGTTAAATCATTTTAACGTTTAACTCCAGAAAACTTCGGCTAATTTATTTTCTAGTTCAAATATTGTAGACTACAGTCGCTACAAATGTCTGTGACGAAGCTTACGAAACTTATCCGAATTTTATAGCTAGGCTAAGTAATCGTAACTTATCTATTACCTACTCATATGTCTCTTCTAAATATCTTGTATATTATTTATGACTTTGTCATAGTGGTAACCCTATGGTACATATGTATGTATGTATGTATATGTAGAGCTCGTGCGGCGTCCGCGCCCGTGGGCGAGCGGTAGCACCCACGATACCGAAGGACAATGTACCGTAAGAGAAACATTACATACAGCCTGCTATTATTTCTACTTTCTTATGATCAAATATAATCAGAAGACTAGTTCTTGCCCACGGTTTCAACTATGTACGTCGGTTATCGCACTAAACAAACACAATTCGGTAGTTATTCTGATGCACTAAAGTTGTTTGTGTGCTGGTTACTACCTCGGGATATTGCTGTATCACCAGTCATCACGATGACCCTCGGTTATCAGATGCAGGGCCGGATTCAGGGGAGGGCAACCAGGGCAACAGCCCCGGGGCCTCCACAAAAGAGGGGCCCCCACAATAGAGACTTCGGAAAAAAAATCAAATTCAGACTAGTAAACAACTTTTCCTTTCATATTTTCGCGTTATACCTTTACCTACAGTACACAACACCTTTGTACAAACATGATTAAATAAAATTTAATTTTAGATAATTCTTGTTTACGATTATATTTATATGTTCGTTAAATAATAAAATAGTGTATACTTGGTTTCACAATAAATTACTAATCGGAAAACTAACGGACTTTGGTCATTAAACTATTACTAATTACTTGCATTTCTTTAAATTATCTGACGACGTGAAGAAATAAAGGAAATAAATGAACTCACACTAGGCCCACAGAGAACAGTATGAATTTATTACACATCCATCCACTCGTTTCTCACGGTGACCGCATGCCTTGTTGAGAATGTTGTCATAGGTGATATCTGATATATTCACTAATCGGAACACCATACGCGCTCGCAGTGTTAGCGAGTTGATGTCAAATGTTTTTGTTCACATCATACACTAGACCCTCAGATCGAGTGTAATGTCAATAAATCTCGTTAATGTTTATTAATAGTCATACAATGATAATTAAATGTTTACTAGTCACTCGCAATAGGTTAATGTAACCTATTGCAAATGTCTATAACAACTATGCCCGTTGTTTGATTAGTGTATTTCATCCAATTTTATAATCTATTAACATGTTAAAATGATAAGTAATGTAGTTTTACTCACATATTTACTGTTGTGCTATGGTGGTTAGTTGGTGAGTGAGAGACTGAAGGCCCAATGTTGCGGTAGTATCTCAATATACCGCCTTGGTGATGGTCACCGTGCTACATTAAGTGCACTTACACTACTTACATGTTTTCCATCAGGCAGAGTAGAGTCACTTTGAATGGCTTGTGCGTAAGAAAATACGTTCTCCAAGCCCCATCGGCTTGGTTCTGTGTCGATGAATCAAGTAATTTTGTAATCTATGCTACTATTCAAAATTCGAAAGCAACTCTGTCTCTCTCTCTCTCTCTCTGTCTGTCTGTAACGCCTAAACCACTGCAAAAGAACTACTTTGATTCTTGAGTGGACGACATAGGATACTTACCGTACCGTAATAGATGTATGTAATTTATCATTAAGTGATCACCCTGTATCAATATAGTCCCGTGGCGTTTCCATTGCGCGTTTTATAGGGTACCGGGTAACACCTTATTATCTGTTTGCATTGTAGCAGACCTGCGCCTGCTCACTATTTCGCTACTTCGTGCTCCACAACGTAGTTATTAGTACTGATTAATATATAGAACGTTTAGTTTTTTACGATTTTTTTTAGCTACAGGCCGTTTTTTAGTTTTATGATGATACCTTTTGATGATACCATAGATTGCTTTAGCAATAAGGCCGACCATTGTACATATCTAGAAAAAACTTTCAACTGTAAAAAAACTGTATTTGGTGTGCAATAAAGTATATTCTATTCTATTCTACAATTCTGACTACAAGGACCAGTATAAGCGACTAGATGATATATATATATATATATATATATATATATATATATATATCATATATATATACATATATATATATATATATATATATATATATATATATATATATATATATATATATATATATATATATATATATATATATATAAGTGGCTCCGTATAATATACTGAATGAAAATAATAATTTTGTAACAGTTGATGAGTTTAATTTGAAATACTCAGTAACCATTGATATAAAAGGCGAAAGGGGAAACCGGTCAGGTAAAAGTTAGGTTACTTTATTAGTGAAATAGAAGTAGGTATATGTTTACTTTCAAAAATGTGTAAAGCAAAAACGTTGTTCACATTTTTCCAAAAAATATGCTTATGAGAAGGTGTATGAAATTTGGCACAGTTTAAGTTTCCAGAGAGAAGGAAAAGGAGAATGGTAAAAGCAAAATGGTAATGAATTTTAGTAGACTTCGACCACTGGGCGACCACTAGTACGAACAACCTGCTGTCAACACACCTCTTATTACATTCACTGTAATCTTCCCTAAATTACAACACAAAGGGTAGATTACAAATAATTCACTATAAAATTAATAAACACCCAACATATATATGTTGTTAGCTTTACTAAAACAAATTATTTATTTATTAATAACATAACAATAGTTAGACAAACATTAAATTTACGTATCTAATTTAAGTCCGACCACAAATCATGCCTGAACTATAAGGAACTGAATATAACTTTTACTACAATTAGCAATGATCTGGTCCATACCTAGGAGAGTTCTAGTACAAAAGCAATTACAATAAACTGGAAATTAGTAAGGCTAGGTATGTAACAATAGTTTAATAGAACAGGCAGTTTTGTGTAATGAACGCCGAACATAAACGTGTTACCTGCATGTCGCGGTAACGATGTACCTTAGGATGTGGACACACTATACATTTGTAACTCACTACTCAAATCAGTTTTAAAACTCAACAGATGTCATCATAGTCATGCAGAGATCATCTTTCTAGACTTTATCATTTCCATAATTAATTGGGATCAGCTACTAGTTCAATCGGTTTTAGCAGAATATCAGTTTATCCACGGAGCGACTGACAACGAACCTCCACAACCGAGCGAACTTAATTTGAATTTTGAATTGAATGTTAGTATCTTCGAGAGCACTGTATAATGTTTATTTGTTAAGTCCCCTGTAATACAGGAAGTATTCCATGAGCGTTAGTTGCTGAGTTGAGAGTGATAAAATTCTCAATTTTATTTCTGCGATTCTAGGAACTATTTAAATGATAGTAGCTACCGATAAATAATATATATTAAATAATATATAATACAAAGTCACCACCCCTATTCATCCCGCGGGTTTCGTAAAAGGCGACTAAGGGATAAACTACGCAAAACAACATCAATGCAAAGAGAAGGAAAACTTGAAACCAACCCTATACCAACCCGTCTGGCCAGCGTGGTATAGTAGGCCAAAACCTCTTTTTTAAGGAGAGGCCTATGTCCAGCAGTGGACTGTTAAAGGCTGTAAATGATGAAATAATGAAAACTACATAGGCTACTCTTTAACACGATAGGTGACATACCTGTAGGAGTAATCGCGGGCTAAAGCTAGTTCTTTAATATTTCAATTCCAAACAATCTTGTTCATATGCCAATGTATAACTTGCCGTATATACGCTTATGCAACTTCACATGTCCACTTATCTATAACGGTCACGACGAGATCACTCGATTGTTACTTTCGCGTTAAACTTTTATTATAGTAGCATTAAAACAATCTTATGCAACTGTAACTCACGACTCGCGTACGTGTTGTAGACCTGCCCTAATCTTGATTTCCATTTCACATAATTACATGTGTAAGTATGTTTATATTTGAGTCAGATAAAGCTTAAATATGTCATAAAAGCTAGCCATGTGTGTGTGGGCCACGCACTGTGTGGGGTTCTGTAGTTTATTACAACCCATTTCGAACAAATTATACCTAATAAAACCCTCTTATTTATTGTTGACAATCATCATCAGCCTATCGCAGTCCACTGCTAGACATAGGCCTCACCCACTGCACACCACTCTGATCGATTGATCGATCGGATATTGATCGGATCGGATATTACGGAAAAGCTGTCAACCGATTAAAATTTTTAGCATGGAGAAACTTTGATTCTTGAGGAAGGTCATAAATTACTCTTTACCGCGATAACCATCGTCTAAACTATATTTTCAAAAGATATGTACGAAATGGTGCAAATAATATAGGTTTAGATTTTTTTACTGACTCAGGTCTGTTTTTTTATTAATGTAATGGAATAATCTTCCATCTCACCTGATGAAAAGTGTAGATGAAGACGAAGATGGTACACGCCCATCCAAAAGAAACCTGTTCACTCTACTCTTAAAGACTCCAGAGTTCAACTCATCAGGAAAAATAGACCCAGGCAGGTCGTTCCAAGCTTTGGCGACTCTCACCAAAAACGAGCTGTCAAACCGTTAAGTTCGTCTTTTCGGTATGCAAGTTCTGTTCTTATTCTTCTAAAACGTATAATTAAGATGAATAACTGCCGCTGTGGCGAGCCGGCTGCGTATGCAAGTGCTGAGCTTGAGGTCTCGGGTTCGATTCCCGGGACCAAATGTCTGTATGATCTGCAAATGTTTGTTTTGGAGTTTCGGTGTTTTCTATCATATCATTCAAGCCATGTTTCACATAACCCGTAGTACAAGCTCCGCTTAGTTTGAGACTAGATGGCATTTTAATACAGATTATTTCATATTTTAGGAGAACTCGCATTAAATGAGTTTATCAAAATATTGGCATGGCACCTACAATTAAAAAGCAACCTTCAAGCGCCCACAAAGTTTTTGAAATACCAATTCAACGAAAGAGCCCTGCACCACGGGATAGGTGTGCAAAATAATTAACGGTAATGGATTCTTGTGAAGACTACGGGACCCTAAGAAAATAATAACAACACAGATAAAACAAAATTCTTCAACACACAAAATATAACTTTTAAAAACACTCCGTTCATGGTATAAGCAACACATCATTATTATTATCAAAGTAATACCTAAATATTTTTGTATTTATTTAAGGAGGTACGATAAAACACAATAGCAACTTTACACCCATTACACATTATCATATTATATTAGATTGAATGCACTATTTTTACTAGTACTGTATTTCTTTTTTGTTTGGTTGCAAATTCAAATCCAAATATTGTTAAAAACTATCCATTATAAATATCATAGTTGCAATGTTTTCGAGAGTGATAAAGTCATTTCCTTTTAACCTTTCCATACTCATAATGGCATTGTAGAAGAAACTATGTTCAAATCACCATAAAGGTATCTGCGTAATATCTTCCAAAATTCGTTTCACAACTTGCATGCATACTGGAAGTTCTGCCTTCTTAAAGTCGTTAGAACGCGAACTTGTAACTCACATGTACCTATTAGCGATTCTAAGGCCAGATACATACGAATCAACTTCCGAGGCTTATCGCATATTCTTAAATCTTGCTGTATCTCAATCATTTATCTACAAACTGGATGCATGCAAGATGCGCTTACTATGCTAGTATCCTACTAGGCAATGTTGCTACCGTGTGTTCGTAACCTATATCGTGACTGCGCTTTCCTGACAGTGGTTTGCAACATTTTTGATTATATTTATTTTTTATTTTAGTACTCTTCAATTAACAACTGATAGGTTTATCATCAGTGGTTTTATTGCAGATTTATCAAGCTAATACAAGACTACTTTATTTTCGATCACGGATTCCAGAAGCAAACAATGTAGGATGGTGACTCACACTATGGTGGGCTATTGAGATGTTTCTGCGGAAACAACGGAAACGGAAACAACAGCACCAATGCGGTGTTAATTTTAGGTTGATCTTCTGTGACAGAATAGTACCACCCCGGTCGGGCTAGTTCATTTATACTGAAATCACCGTGACTTAACTATATTGGTAAAACTATACTAAGTTATGTGATTTGAAACATTTACCTAGGGTAAGCAACGCAGGTGCGGTCAGACCTAGATGGGTCACTGTTTGAGACATGATACGTTATGAGCGTTTCCGTGATTCGGAGGTCACGTTAGGCAGTCGGTACCGCTCCGAAGCTGATCGGCACTGCCTCCTTCCTTGGGCGTCTTTTGCCCAATCTGGGAGGAGCCAGTGTCGCCACGAGGCAGCTGTATACGGGGGTTGTCCGGTCTATGGCACTCTATGGTGCACCGGTGTGGGCGGCGGCTCTGACCGAGCAGAATAGGGCGCGCCTCAGGCGGCCGCAGAGAACTCTGGCCGGAACACCCCCGTGGGATTTGGAGGCGGAAGTGCTCGCCGACGTTTATCGGCGAGTGGCTAACTACCGGGCGGAGAGTGGTGGAGTTGGACCTCAGCCCGAGGACGTGCGCGAGTGGCGCGAAGCCGCTCACCGAGCCACGATGGATCGCTGGTCGGTCCGGCTGGAGACTCCACGTGCTGGCTTCGCCACCGTAGAGGCGCTTCAGCCGGTCATCGGCGAATGGGCAGTGCGGCAGCACGGGACCCTAACCTTACGACTGACGCAGGTTCTTTCCGGGCATGGTTGCTTCGGAAAGTACCTGCACTCGGTCGCCAGGAGGGAATTGAGTCCTGCCTGCCACCACTGCGACTGCAGTGAGGATTCGGCTCATCACACGCTGGCGGTCTGCCCCGCATGGGAGACGCAGCGCCGGGTCCTCACTGCAGTCATCGGAGGGGATCTCTCGCTGCCGGCCGTCGTTCGTTCCATGGTCGGCAGCGAGAGCGCATTCACCGCGGTCGCAACCTTCTGCGAGGACGTAATCACGCAGAAGGATGCCGCCGAGAAGGCCCGGGAGGACGACATCCAATCGGACCAGATTCGCCGCCGGCGACTCGGGCGGCGGAGGCGCGAACATCTGCGCCTCATGCCGCCTTGAGTGTGGCCGCAGGTGGACGGGACGGGTTTTCCCTCCACCCGCACTATGTGGCCAGCCGCGAGGGGGCGGCGTCGGTGTGTGCCGGACGCCGCCTAAGAGAGGGTCGTCGTACAGAGACGGTGCCCGCATCAGGAGCGGGCAGGCGCTGGAGAAGTTCAGAAGGAGATCCCACCCTGGACTTCTCCCCCTCCTAAACGGAGAAGCGCGGAGAGGGCACACTGTGTGTTTTTTAGTCGGTTCAAGTCCGACACACCACCCCGCCGTATGTGGTGGGGTGACGGTCCATGATGATTTTTCACACATTAAAAAAAAAAAAAAAAGGCAGTTGGTACCGGTGGTTATCATAAGATAGCAGTCGTGAAGCTTAGTTGGAGGCCTTCGGGCAGCTTAAAAACAACCAACAGTAAAATTACGTAGTCCACAACGTGTCTTTTCAGTCCCCGATCCGCACTTGACTAGGGTGGAGACGTATGGTCTTAACCTTCTCCAATGGTCCAATAGTAAGGACTAAGTGCGGAAACCGCCCAGGAAAACAACAAAAAAACATCTCCTGCGGGGAAACCCAAGCCCAACAGTGGAACATTATGGGTTGTGGATTTTTTATTAATCATAAGATTCTGTTAATCATAAGATTGAATTATATGATTATGGGAATGGCGTCACCAACTATGTGTGTTACTGCTCATTGTTATTTACTCCACTTTTGCTCCCCTGTGGAGGAACGGGTGTCGTGTTCCTTCGAACCTTCGAGGATCCTTCGATCAGGCGAGGTCATCATACCTGGTGAGCTACTGCCCAACTGTTGATGTTGGGATATTGTACATATGATAATCGGAGCGAGAATTTCTTTATCGCGATTCAGGATTAGTAGTCACTTCGTATAGTTCAATCTGTGTTTTCTCGTAGTTCAACATTTCTTCGGTAGATGGCGCTGTTGTAGGTTCTCGTCGCGCTGTATTTACAAGAAGATATTTATTTAAATAATACCCATGTATTAGCACAGTTTGAAAATTCGTATAATATTTTTACTTCTACCAGGTATGTTTTACTTCTTTCTGGTAATCTTTCAAGTTAACAATAGTTAATAAATTCAAGTATATTTAAGCTAGGTTAATACAGAGAATATCATCTTATAACTGAACTTAATAGATGTTAATTAAGCATGCATAGGAATTTGAATGTTAACATTAAGTGGAAGATATTTCATGTATGTTTTGTAATACAATAATTGAGCACTTGTAGTGAATGCCCCTAAATTACAGATTGAAATTGCCACTTTACGTTATAAGATATTTAGAATTACTATGTGTATAAATCAAAATAATGACGTTACATAAAGTCCTCATTTGTTAAAGAATAATATATTATATAATCGTAACCAAAATGTTTATTTAACCGTAATCGGAGGTCCAATCATTCTGCATCATTCTCAAAGCCTCTGGAGGCTCGACGAATTATGCAGAAACATCTGACCATGACCATGACCATGGCGATGGTGACCCCTACTCTCTTAGATTCCACTCATACTTTCCAGCTGGACATACGCCTCTCCACGTCACTTGGTTCGATTCTAGGCTCCTCACATCCAGTTCACTGTATACCATAGGACATGACTACTCTTTACTGTGATAATCGATATACATTGACTGCTTTGTTTATCTAGTGGTTAGCGTATGCGGCCGCTGAGAAAGAGGTCTCGGGTTCAGTTCCCGGGTCGGACCAAATAATTATGTAATCCACAAATATTTGTTTCGGAGTCTGGGTGTTTCTATGTATAATATGTATGGATTTACCAAAAAGGTAGGTTTATCTATTTATATCAGTTGTTTAGTACCCATAATACGGGACGAGATGTTGTTGTGCGTAAGATATCCGAAATATTGTTTTATTATTTATTTACAAGTCGGCGGGGTCGATCATAGAATAGAATCTCAGTCACCTCAGGTTAATTATTTTATTATACGTAATTATATAACAGACAACCTGTAGTTGCTGATCATTTATCGGCTATAAATATAAAATGTAACTTTCGTAGCTGTGCTTAAGTAGATAGAGTAGCCTTCTATCGTAGGTATCTAGGTATCTTCAATGATAATTCAATTAATAAGCAAGTGCAAAGGAAATAAAAGTGATCGTCAACTTTCGGCCTATATTCTAACTAACACAAAACTGCACCGCAATTGTCCGGAGGGCGCCACAGTCTCGGCGCTAATAAGCGTCAGCAGCGCCTGCGCACCCGCTCGGCACACATTCCCTCCCTTTATTAGCAATTCTGATATGCGAAAGCGATATTGTGGGCTCATAAGAGAAACTTAGTATCGGGCGAGCCGTTTCATTTCATCATGTAGATATTATTATAGATACTGTATTTAATAGAATATTGAATTCACCGATCGAAGCAACGTTATTATCCACATAAACTCGCTTGACGAAGTAAGGCACGGGCTTCATATATTTGCCGTACAAAACGACCATTTCGCTGGGATAAGTACATATATAGGTACTTTGCATATAAGTTGCTTTTATTATAAAATTTATTATTCTACTTATAACAAAGTGTGGTTAAGGAAAGTATGTATGGAAATTTTGTTCTCGCTTAGAATGCCTATTATCTCGATTACCTTATGAATGAGACACTCTAGTTAAGCAATGCACTACTGACTTTATTTCGTACTAGCTGTGTCCCGCGGCACTACCCGCGGTTATTGATAATTACCGCTGCGGAGTGAAGCTAGATTTTAAATATCTAGATGGCCTAAGTTACTACTTATGTCATCAACATGTTTTCAGTGAAAACTCCGTCAAAATTGGTTTAGCCGTTCCAAAGATTACCCGGAACAATCAGACAGACAAACAGACAGACGGATAGACTGACGTTTTTTTTTAATTGCCTTTCGTGTAAGTCCCATATATACCTTCATAAAAGATGTTCATTTGATATTACAAACAGACACTCAATACAATTTTATTTATTTGTGTAGATAGTGGAACAGATGGTGTCGTTCGAGGAACTTCTACTAGTACTTAAGATAAAGCGTTTATGTTCAACAAATACGCAAAATATAAATATTATATCTTATTTGTGTAGTTGTTTCAATGTGTGAGATTGTTACTTAAGATAATACTAGGATTGTTCGTAAACTAGTACTAAGTAGTGCTAAGTGATATGTTTGGACTTGTAATCTAGTATCAACTTATTATCATATAGAAGACTCACTGAACCCCGCGGTGTTGCCCCAGGTAAAAATTACTTCTTTAGAGTTTCATTTGTTTATAACTTTATAAGTGTTCTAAAAGATCTTTTGTGCATTTACATTTTTGGGTATAATATAATATTTTAATAATAAAAATCCCGATTTACTTGAAATTTGTTTATCGTTTAAATGTCTATTACCCAAATACAGATACGCAACGTTGATACATTAGTTTTAAATATGATGGTCACTTTTGTAGTCAGGGGGTTTTTCAAATAAACCTGTTACACCTCAAACACATAACCAGTAATAACCAATCTAATCAAAATTAAATTTAAAAAAATACTCTCATAATGTAGGGCAATTGTTTAAAATTTAATTTGACATTAATTAGGGTAAGCACTAAAATCCATAAAAATTTGACAACTTCTTTGCCAACTTATTGATCAAATTATCTTTGTTATATCCCTTGATCGCAGAACTGAAGCCATATGAAAATATGATGAGGTTTCATGATATCCTAAAAGAAGTTTACTATCAAACTACTGGTAATTCAAATTCTAATCATTCGACTAGAAGAATTTCATTGCGAGATGCAGCAATGAATGTGTATTACGAAGTTCGGCTGTTCCCCAGTAGATGGCACTGAAACATAAATACTCTGCAAGTCTTTACATTTTTTATTAAAACTTAATATTACTGAGTTTCACTGTTTTTACCAATCGAGTGTAAATTACTTGTAAAGTAATTTATAAAACTTACACACCATCTTTCCCCTAACTTTTCTGACTACGACAGCGCGTTCAGTACCCCATCACACGGATATTCATTAAGATTGGAACCTCAAATGATTAGAGCATGCCGTTAAGCGATTGATCAATAAAGAGATATAGCATGTATGCAGATGTGTACCCGCCCTAACCGAATAAGGAGTTGCAAAGAACAGTTATATTTCGTACTCTAGTATAAGACTTTTAAGTGAAAACCTTGTATGGATACGCATTTATCAGTAGTCTAGAATATAAAATAGTCGTATTTTATAAGAAATGGATCGTAAAATTAAGAAAATTACTTACGTACATTAACCTGAACCTATATTTCTAGATACCATAGAACTTACAACGAATTGAAAGTATTTACTGTTACACCATTTCATCTTACAGATATGTTTTTATATAATGTATACTCTTGATTGTCGGCACTTGGTGAAACTTGTTTAAATGCATCATTAAAATCAAACTCACTTGTTCTTCTGTTCCACTATTTAATAAACTTAAGACTAAAAATTAAATAAATTTAAAATAAATAATGCTATAAGGTGATACCGGTCAGGTAAAAGTTGTAAGTTTATCAAATAGTCGCACAGAAGTAGAAGTGAGTTTGATTTTAGCAACGTATGTTTTTATATATTCAATTACCTAGGTATATAATATGTCAAAATTTGGGTCAAAGGGAAACTCAGAATAGTAATACTTCTTCAAAAAATATTTTTTGTGACTTTACACTCGTTCAAACAATGGACACCAAGAACACCCAAGATAGGGATTAATATTTGTGGGTGCTGATATTTAAATAATTGCGCTATTTGTGCAGCAATTAATAAATTAATAAAATAAAATTTGTCCCACTAATAATAGCTCTGTTTTTACGAAATTTAGTTAGGGATGCTCTTTTGCACTTTTTACCTTAACTTGGGTCATTTCTTTTAAATTTGCTTAGCTTTATGACTTAAAACAACAACAGCGGGTAACACCACAGGAATCAGCTAGTCTGTGAATAAAAATTCTGAGCACTGAGCCATTGAACGAGTTGTTGTTAGAACCACGTGCTTGCAAAGTAGAGCGGCATTAAAAATATTTGCGTCCGTTTGTATGACCACCATTAATTTACGTGGTCCCATTAATGAGTGAGATTTGTCAAGTAGCCAGTTTAATTGCACTCCTTTATATTAAATACCGGTAAATTAATATTCACACACCGTAAGTGCTAATTCCTTTAGCGGAACGAACGTGATGTTATACAAACTGTATAGATATTTATTAGATCAGATACACTTATGGCCTAGTGGTAGCGAATGCGTTTGTTGATTAAGAGGTCTCGGGTTCGAATTCTGGGAAATACTTAATGGCAGCTCGGAGTATGTAAAAGGGCCGTATTCAAGCCCGAGCCTCGGATAGCACGAACAGCCGTCGGTCCCGGTTGTCATGATCGTCTATAGCAATTGTTATTCGGAAATCAGTACCCTCAAATATACTGACAACTAGTCCAACCTTTGAATACAGTTCGCCTCAGGCTCTTTACTCTGATGGAAAGCACCTAAGAGTGGTAATCACCACCATCATTGTCAATTAGTACAATGCAGCATACTATGGCCGCCTAGTGAGATGACACGCCCCGAGATCAAAGTAACAAGTAAGCATGGGCGCTGGTAGTGGCTTCCAGGTTTTAACTGATCTGCACAGGAAAGAAGAGCCGAACCGCTTAGTTCAGGAGAGTATCAGCGCTCAAGTGGTGACTTCCAAGGCCAGCACGTGTTGTCGTGCAGAACGACTTCTGTCAGACTAGTAAGAAAATATCGTCAGAACCCTTACCATGACAAAGGCTATAGAAGACTGTCACGCCTCTGTGGCAGTCTTTTTTGTGATAAGGTTCTGGAATCTAGGCAGTTTCTAAAAAACTATGACGACACACAGGCTTAATAAAGTCGGTCCAATTCCACCATAATCCTTTTCTGAAACGGTTGAGGTTCTAGCTCTAGAATTGTATTTTAATACTAGCTGAGCCCTGCGGTGTCACCCGTAGTTGTTATTGTAAGTCTAAAGAAGCTAACATAAACAGTTTGGCCTACGTTACTCCTTATATCACCAGCTATCTGCCAGCAAAGGTCCCGTCAAAATAAGTCCAGGTGTTCTAGGTGTCCAGGAACAAACAGACAGACATATATTTAAAAATGCATTTTTAGTGTAAGTAACGTATACACTTTCACATGTATTCAATGAAAAGCTGTTAACTTGTTATTACAAACAGACCCTTATTTGTATAGAAATAAAGGTTTATGTCAGTTGCCTATTACCGCTGGTGGCACTAGTACCTACTAGCTCTGGCTACTAACTAACTAAATGGCTTTGTGAGAATGTGGTACAATATTATTGTAGTCAAAATCTGTAATCATGTCAGAAAAAGAGTAGTACCTTTTACGGCCCGTCGACTTTATATTTCGCTTTACCTTTTACTTTTATTTTAGTGCATATTTCCAGATCTAATACTACTAGGATATTAAAGACCACTTAGAACTGAAACCTAATTTCCTACTTCACTGCGTTCATTTTTATAAATTACACAAAGTTAAAGTTTGTTATAACGATGTAGTCTTCCTGTAATTTGTACCTCATTACCTACTACAGTGGTAATGAGAGACGCGATCATTTCGACCAATGATCTGTGACCAAGGATATGCAAAAAGCTAACAACAGTTTTTATCATAGATTATGTAGGTTTTGTACGTACCTTTATGGAAAAACTCAGGCAACACTACACTACAGATAAATAGTGTATTGTTGTTTTACATTTGAATCTTTTAAGGTATACTAACCTTCTTCCCCGACTTCTAGTGCCCGAGAAGGCGTGCGGTTTAGGTTGGTTCGAGTCCGACATAGCCACAACTATGTGGCATCCGGGGGGATTTCCACACGGAAAAAAAAGAAAAAAAAAATGGCTACTAGCTTAAAATGACAGCATTCGTGCTGTGGTGTTTCGTTGTTGAATGCAAGACCGAAAGCCCAATAATGCAAAAGCATCTTAATAGACCCCCATAGTGGGTCACCTTGGCGGGTTTAAATATAAATAAAACAACATTATTTAAGAATAAATAATAAACTAGCAATTAAATTTAACTTTTACAGATTGTTTATTGCTAATACAATTGTTTGTTTCAATCCAAACCAGCTTACCAGACCTATAGATACGATACAATATGTCTTAACTATTACATAACATAAATACAAAACAAAAATATAGTCAAAAACATACAGAAAAAATACATTCGCAAAAAATATGGCTAAAAATCGACGGTTCATTTATCAAAAGTTAATATACTTAAGGAGGGTATTGTAACAGGCAATGAAAACCGCACACAATTTTTTCATACGTGAAAACCAGACATGAACACACAAAAGTTTCATTTATCAGGATTACGTTCCTGATATTTCCGTATTATTTTCCAAAGGTGTATTATTTTTATTCAAAAGACAATAATTCACGCATTCAAATCGCGCGCCGCCATTTTTTATATCGCGTGTGTTTCGCGCCTTTTTCGGGTGCGGGCGCGTTCCTAATAAAATTAGGCTCGAGAATGTAGATATATAAAATAATAGACGTCGTTTTTAGGTTTAAAGTAAATTCAAAAGCAATAATTTAATAAAGTTCTATCATATTTACAACATTCCTATAAACATGTAAACCAGTCATTAATATTACATGATAATAAAGCGCTATATAAAAATTATTTATTAACCCATATCAAAAGCCATAAAATCATGATCTAAAACTATCAAGAATTTAAACGAATGCAGTTTCAAGGACCCTTTATATAATGTCATAATATTAATAAGATGTATATCTTCTTCCTAGCCTTATTCCCAATTTTATTTGAGGTCGGCTACTAATTCAACCGGTTTTACCTGAATATCAGTTTTACTACGGAGCGACTGGCATTGGACCTCCCGCAACCCGAAGGGTGATCTAAAATTCATAGGTTGAACTAGTTGTCAGTAAATTTGAGGGCACTGACTTCCCAATAACGATTGCTATAGATGTTCATGACAACATGAACCGACGGCTTTACGCGCTCTCCGAGGCACGGGCGTGAATCACCGCTAAACTTGCAAACTCTATAAATAGATTTACAATTCAAAAATTACTTGCTTACTATCTACGGAACAATTTACATAGCGCGGATACACTGACAATGAAAAATCCCGGTAATTTGCCTTGTCTATCCGTTCGACGCTCTACGCGAACACAGACCATAAATTGTCGGATTCGTTTCTTGTCTTTGCTTCGCCCAATGTTGATTTAACATGGTTTTAGTCTTATTGATTCTTTATTACGTAAATAGTCGCGCATTGTCTATGCGCACGCAAGTTTTGTATGCCTTTTAATTAATATAAGGGTGCAATCATTTATTGTTTGATCATTACGAGTTGGCACGCTATACATAGATTGATATCAAGATGTTGCAATATATCAGTCAGTATTTTAGTTTCAATATTTATTCAATTAAATATAATTAATTCACATGTGCTCGTGGAACAAACTAAGATATAGTTACATAGCTCCTGTTAGTTTTTTACCGACTTCAAAAAAGGAATAGGTTCTCAATTCGACTGTATTTTTTAAGTTTATCACCTTAGAACTTTCGATTGGGTGAACCGATTTTGATTTGTTTTTAATTTGAAAGCTTGTGGTCTCTCATGTGGTCCCATGATAAGGAAACCAGTATCTGATGATAGGATCTTGGAGAAATCAAGGGAACTTCTAAAATATCCGAAGCATACCTGTCTTAATTTGGGTACTCGGAATTAGTATTACTTAGAAGTTTTTTTTTGTTAAAAATTATTATACAAATTCTTGCAAACTAAATTCGTAGGATTAAAAAAGGGACATTAAAACTCTTAATCGTTCATGATAATGGCCGAAAAATAAATTTAACGAACCCTAACCGATTGTAAGGTCATCCATACTCTTTTGCTTAGGGAAATGAAATGAAATGATTTATTTCACATTAAACAGAGTACAAAGGTGTTTTTACAACATTTATATTATAGCTCGTCTATTTAGCCACAGATGGCGTGTGAAAATGTTGGACGGCCTTTAGAAATTTGAATATTTATACATAATTGTTATTTATTTTAAATTATAATTGGATTAAATATTAATTTCGATTAATTTCATCAAATATTAAAAAAAAAAAAATTAAAAAAAAAGTCTTGGTCAAAACTTAAGTTAAAAAATATATATCGTCGTTATCGAAAATCGATTCGTCATCATTTAACAATTAAAGTCATTCTAAAACTAATATTAAGTCATGCAAAGATAAGTTCTGCAAAGTTTTACAGACACATTATTTTATAGTATTTCTCGTTCCACATGTTTTGAGCATAAGCATGAACTTGCTCAGTCACCTATTGCTATTAAAAACTCAAGAACCCTAACTTATAAATTATATTTATTCATTCCATTCCATCCATAAGGCAGAGAAGATTCACTATATTAGCTTCAATGTGTAAAAAACTCCAGAAACCTCATGACTGAGGTACATCCCAGAGTTACCAGAGACACCTCTGAAGCAGGACAATGACGCCCCTCTCATCACTCTACATAGCAAAATGCGAAACAACGACTCGACTGAAACGACTCCTCCGGCCACACCAGGGTGTCTCGGACACACATGTCACATTCATAAAATTGGTTCAGTAGTTAACACACATACATAAAAATGTACATAGAAAACCTTCCTATTGGTTTTGCCGTAGTTGGGTTAACTACTTCTTAATCTTAGTTAGTACCTTAATACCTACTTGTGTGCATTGCGCAAGGTACGGATATTGTCTTTAGTGGCTTCTAATATGCGACAGTATATTCAACATCTCATTTTGGTAACACCTTCTATAAATTTAATTAACACCTTCTTGTAAATTTGCATGTCTTTTAAAGTGAACGATATCTAAGTTCCAATTTACATGTATTTACTTAAATTAATAGACCAGTTCTGTAACTGAGTAGGTGTTAGAGTTCAAATCTGATTGAGATTATGATTGAAACAAATAACAAACTAATAAAATTATGTTTATTAAGTCAATCCTTGACAGATATTTCTAAGTAATAAACGCAATCAAATCATTCCAATATTTAATATACAATGTCAATTTTTCGTTCATTGTAATTGAACATGTATAACTTCCTCGTTGGTCTCGTGGTTAGCATATGCGACTGCTAATCAAGAGATCTCGGGTTCAAATCCCGGGTCGGGCCAAAAAGTGTTTTTGGGTTTTTCTTAGAAAATTCCTAGTAGCAGCCCGGAGTTTGGAAGTTTGACGGTGATTGACGCCCGTGCCTCGGAGAGCACGTAAAGCCGTCGGTTCCTGTTGTCATGAACATCTATGGCAATCGTTATTGGGAAGTCAGTGCCCTCAAATGTACTGACAACTAGTTTCAATCTTCGAATTACAGTTCTCCCTTAGGGTTGCGGAAGTCCGATGCCAGTAGCTCCGTGGAAAAACTGAAATTCAGGTAAAACCGGTTGAACTAGTAGCCGACCCAAAATAAACTTGGGACTAAAGGCTCGGAAAATGTGATTGAACGTGTATGTACCTACCTAAGTGCTTTAGCACATACCTATGGACCGTCTCACAGAATACCAACATAAAAATAATTTATATTTATATAAATAAAATATTTTAACATCTGGACATCTGACACACAACGTCATCTAGTCCCAAACTAAGCAGAGCTTGTGCTATGGGTACTAGACAACTGATTTAATTACATAAACATATAATTTTTTGTAAATACAAAACACCCAAACTCCAAAACGAATATTTGCAGATCACACAAACCTTTGTTTCGACCTAGGAATCGAACCCGAAACCTCAAGCACAGCAGTCGCATACGCTACCACTGTGCCACCAATATTTGTTATGTTATAGGAACTAATCGTAAGCCAAACGAGTCACAATAAATATTTCGTCTTATATTTTGTTTTGACCACGTGACTGAGTGACATTAGCCAATGAAACAAGAGAATAGAGAAATAGAATAGAGAATAGAAAACGAAAAACGTTTGCAACTTGGCTATTGAGGCTGGGATTTTTTGTCATACTCAAACATGTCAATTATTATCCACAGAGTCTAGCCAAGTTTCCATAAGGGCCACAGCACACTAGCTACTTTTAGCATCGGCGATCGGCAACTAGTCGCTTTTTAGAAGCTAAATACGGCGACCGAACGCTCTACACCGCACACTTAAAAACGACACAGCAGCTGAACGCACACATTCGGATGCCGGTAGCATCGATTTGGTATCTGAGCAGTCGCTAAAACGCGCGTTTCCGATACCGCGATCGAACGCAGGAAGTCGCTAAAACGAGATGCAGCATCGATGCAGTCGCCAAATCGCCGATCGCCGATGCTAAAAGTATCTAGTGTGCTGTGGCCCTAGGAAATCAGTTCGAATTGTTTCCCTTATTAAATCCTGTGCCTATTTCAATCTAGAAGCTTCTTACTCATCGGGTTATATTTGGACCGCGTTGTGTTCAAGTTTGAAAACACTAACAAGCTATCACAAAATGTACTTCCGTAGTGATTATTCCAAGAATACATTCGGAGAATCCCCCGTGTTTTTAACTCCGTCGTAACAGGAAATTAAATGATATATTATTCTGAATTTGCAGAAAATAAGAAGTATTTGCTGTCTTTAATCCTTTTGCATCTTTATTTTATGTGAAAATAATAGCCTTTATTTCAAAATCTTTTTTACAATTTATTCATAATTTTTTGACACCGGTACGTAAGAACTGTGGAAAGCATGAGAAGAATCCAGGAGCGGGAATTATCATCCTCATGGTTAGTGTAGACAATTCAGCATGGTGACCCACACAAAGGCTGGCTTAGTGAGATGTGTCTGCATCATTCGCCAGAATCTCACTAATTGAGTCTTCTATCTCACACTCACCAATCACTCTTATCCGGGTCAAATAAGAAAAATGGAAGGTGTAATCTATACCCACCATGAGGCCTGTCCGATCGGGTCACAGATTCTGGGGCACAAATTCTAACAGCCTTTGTTACACACTTACGGTTTTTCTAGTTTTAAGAAATAATATGCTATGCTTAGAATAATGTCTAATTATTCTAAGATGCTATCTTTTAAGATAATACACAAGTACCTTGGGTGTTATTTTATTGTAGTTTCAGTTTGAATGAATACTTATAGAGAGTATATGTAAAATAAGGATTCTATGATTATAAACATTCGTGTTCTAGTACATTCACAGGCATAAATAACCCAAGCAAAGTAACAAAAACTAAAGACGGTCTTGTACTATCTCACAAGAGGTAATGCCGACGCCACCCATATTTCCAATATAACGATGTTCTAGAAGCATGCCATTGCACTGCCATTCACATATCCAACTTACTAATTAAGTCAACAACCGAGAAGAAAGCTCTAACTTTGACAATGTTCAACATACGTAACAGTTCAAAAAGACATCCAAAATCTCGAGAACTCTATACACCAAACTGATTCTTTTACCACATAACGTCAAGATAGCTCTACAAATATTGGTTTCTTCTAAAAGCAAAGCCGCTAGCATAGATCTATGCTTATTTAGACACGTCCAAATGCGCACAGTAGCGCCACCATATAAAGTAAACAATAGGGCACCAATGACAATCGCTGTGGCCTCATTATGGTAGCATGTGTGACTTGACTTGCCTTTGATATTAAGGATATGAATACGCCGTTTTCAATAGTGAATAGGCGGGTTAATAAATTTTATTTTACAGAATGAAGATTGGATTGTAAAGTTTTGAATTTAGAAGCAAATAATGTTGTTAGTAACTATTATGGTAGTAAATAATGAGCTCGGAGAAGTTATTGTTATGATATTATAATCGTCAGTGGAGCTTATTCCAAGGGATATATACAAGTTCTAATTAATAAAAAAATCAATAGTTTCGTTATGTTTATTTCATCATATACAAGAGTCATCAGCCTTTAACAGTCCACTGCTGGACATGGGCTTCTCCTTAGAAAAGAGGTCTTAGTATACTCATTAGTGTTGTAATAAAATTTTGCTATATATTTTTGAAATGTCCTAATAAATTTTAAGGTAAGTTATCTAATCTTACGTCACCCTGTTATGTTTGTAAACAGTTTAATACAGAATGATATAGATATACAGTACTTTCACTAACAACTTGATAGTGTATCTCATTAAGGGAACGCTCGCGACGGACGTTCTGTGTCATTAAATATGTAAATAGTTGGAATACGGGCGTCCATTCAAGTGACATGTCGCGACGTCGACTTCCACAGACCTAATGATCTATAGAGAGAGACTCATAAAAAAAAATATTGATGAATTTAAACTACACACACACTTCAGTCTATAGCCCTGTCGGGATAGCCAGAGGATGGTTAAAGGAGAGTATAGTAATGAAAAAAAAAATTGGCTGATATTTTGGCGAATTGTAAGTTACATAACTCGAACTCGTTTTAATTTTAAATGGTAGATATTTATGGATCAAGTGTAAACTGAGAGAAGTTATAAAATGGCTCTATATTGTATCTTTATAAACTTAAATTTCTTAAAAAAAATTGTTTGCAAATTTGTTACAAATTTATTCCTTTTTCTTTTTTCGTCATAGCACGTCTATGTGATGAATGATTCTATATTCTTTGACTGTAATTACCTACAGTACTGACGTAGGGTAAATAGCGCTAATATTATCTGAGAAGTTAGGATTATTCTGCTACTGTCACTTAAGATATATGAAATCACCTAGTTTTAATCCTCTTGAGAAAATAGTAAGATATCTCGCAACAAATTTCAGTGTTATAAAATGTAATTTAAGAGTGTAAATGATTTGATCAATATTTTATCGAATAATAGGTTTAACAAAATAATTTATGCCACCAAATTAAGTATATAGAAGGATCCTACCCCTTTTTGAGGTATTTTGGCTAATGTAAGGTTGTATCTTTACATATATGCCTATATACTTAATGTACAGATCCAAACTCGCACTTAATGCGGAGGGACTTCTATCTCAAGTCGACCTTCAGGTAATTTGGTAATATGAGGCAATAGGCGCAAAGATAAAATTAATTATTTGAAATGACTTACAATAAGATGATTAAACACAAATAAACCTCTGCATGTGAGTGTGTGTGTGTGTGAATGTAAATCGTTATATACATTTATATTCACACACACACATACATAGATACCGATTTTCTTCTTTTTTATTTATATATTCTATTTTATTTAAAATACATAGTGTGTTACGTTCCTAAAATGTAGATGTCAACTTCTGTATCACTTAGGGGAAAGCCTGGAGACTTGTCATACAGGTCGAAGGTACTATTTCTATAAATTCACTAGTTCTATTTTATACAATCTGAAACTGTACATTAACTTCACCATACCAAAAAGAGACAAGTAATTTCCGTGTGACACTTCCCATTAGAACGGATGTTGTATGTTAAATACGAATATGCCAGCATTAGCCTGTCTCCTTCATCACACCAAGGCTGCATTTAATTAAATACTTCACTGATATGGAGATTGGCTATATTTTTACTTGACATATAAGGCTGACCATACACGAACCAAAGAAGTCAATACGTGTTTAAGACAAAAATGAGTCTTGTAATAAATTAAGTTTTTTAATCAGTTTCAAAATATTTAAGTTACTCTGAAAAAGGAGTTTCTATTTTTTGTGGGAATTGTGGGTAAATGAGAAAATTAGGTCGATAATCACCCGATAGTTAGTTATTATTTGGTCCAGTGGTTAGCGTTGGTTCGATTCCCGGGTCGTATCAATTATTTGTGTGATTCACAAATATTTGTATCGGTGTCTGGGTTTTTTCTTTGTATAATATGTATGTATTTACAAAAAAAAGTATGTTTATGTATTTATATCAGTTGTATAATACCCATAATACAAGCTTTGCTTAGTTTGGGACTAAATGACGTTGTGTTTAACATGTCTGAAATATATTTATTTATATTTTTTTATAGTAAGCGACTGACATCCATGGACACCTCCAATACAAGAGACATACCTACCTTGACATGCATTGCTACCTTTTCAGTGCCCTCCCTTTTGAGTCTCCGGATACCTAACTCATCATCAACATGCTATAAAGAGTTAATAACTTTAACCCTTTCATGTCTTGATACTGAAATGAGTACAAGTAACTTTATTTCTAGAATGTACTTATAAAACACTAGTCGCATGCGATAGCACTCCTACTTTATGTCATATATATCTACCTTACTGGTATAAGACAAGAATCAATACAATTCTTCATCTCGTTCGCTCTTATTAAAGTGTAAATAAGAGTTACAGGGGCTGTCCCCAGTAGTACATAGAATGTTATTAGGTATGTACATCTACAAGAGTTACCGCACGCAGCTCCGTCACTTTGCGACGTAAATTGCTTTACTCAACGTTCACGCCAGCGGAGACGCTGGCCAGTTTTAGGGTACAGCTCACTCTCAAGAAAACCATTAGTAATAACTTGTTTAAAAACCTTTTTGATATTTCTGAAAATAAATACTTAGTGTATCTCTGGTTTGACTCTGAATGTTAAGGAACAAACTAAGCATAAAACCCTAAAATTACATTTATACTTTGTTACACCAATCAAAGACTCTTAATGATCTGGTCTTTAGGATTAAATTTTCTAAATTAAACGACAAAACGTGTCATAGTCATCATCATCCGCACCGCACCGCACTCCCTCCCTTTCAGCCTCAGTTCTCCCTATGATGGTCATAGGTATGGCTAGCAAAACGGAACCTAGCTTAAAAAGTTCGGTTGCACCGCGCACAGTAGAGCTGGCCGTCAGAGTTAAAGGATTCGAGTTACGAGATCTTTGGTCTGGGTTTGTGCATTTGCGTCGCGTCAAGTTCCTTCACACGGACGGTCTTGAACCCCTAAACACCCGGGTAACTGTCCTTCGCCATTCGGATCTGAGACTCCCGCCGCAATGTTAAATAAATTTATCTTTGTTCCAAAAATGTATCTGCGTCATCTTCGTCATTAATCACTGTGTCGATTAGCTTCCTTGCCGAATATTACCGAATATCTGATATCTCAAATCGCAGGTCCACAAGTTATAATTAACAACTCGTGCTTAACGTTTTTTCTCTTCGCCGCTAAAATTAGCCGACGGATTGTTATTGGTTAAATTATTCAGAAGGCGTTCGATGCCTTTAAGTGAATTTTGCGATCGGACCACCACGGGTTTTCCATCGTACAGAGTTGGAAGTGAAATGATGTCGGGTTGAGTCCGGTTAAAATAACTTTATTGGTTCTAGTCGACTAGCGTCTATATTAAAATACTAACTTTTCTCCATGGTTCCGTCCTTGTGTATGCCAGTATCGCGGTAAAGAGTAGCCTGAAAATATCCTTCCTCAAGAATTAAAGATTCTCCATGCCCAACTTTATTGAAAAACTCAAAACGTGTTCGCTTTTTTATTGAAAAAAGCTTTACTTTCATCACTGTATCCTGTAAGTAGTCTCCCAGTCTACTTAGTATTTACTTGATGTTATATGCTATAGGTATACCCTACCTATCCACTCCAAAGCGAATAAAAGTTGGAAAGTCTCGTAAAATCCAACGAAAGGCAAACACATTTGTTGAAGTCGTGAAATAGTTTTGAAATAATATCAAAGTCGTAATTTCAAATTTGGATTAGCTTTTGATGGCATACTTTTGGTCACGTTCTAACTACACAGATGTAACTTTTACTTGAGGTTTTGATAATTTGTTTACTAGACAATAAATTAGTTTTTGACACCTTTATTACAGGCGAGAGTGGTTTTGTGCTGTTAATTGACTTCTATACGAATTACTTCTGTGATTATAACCAGATGTTGATACTTTCCCTTATCCGACTACGGTGAAACCAAAAGAAAGGGTACCTAATAGTACAAATTTTGATTACTCTTTAAGACTTTTGCTACTATTACATACAGTTGTTGTTGAATAGTGGGATATATTCGTTGTAAAATTATTCAAAAGGTAAGGCTAGCTTCTTTATGCCGAAGTTTCAAATGAGTTTACCCGTGGCCACGAGAGATATAACCCGTTCGAAACATCGAAATAGAAAAGATATCGTAACCTTTTAAATAATCTTATCGTAAATATGTCCCACTATACAACAAAATATTAGATGAGTTTGGAACTAGATTGCATAGTGTAAATGTGGTAGAATACCTATTTTTATTTTAGTAAATGTCTGTGGTTTTTGGTTCCGTTTATGTAAATTGCGTTCTAAAACTTAAAAACAAATAAACTTGATCAGTTGATAGATCTACCAACGGCTGGAGGAAACAACAAGCTCGGGGGCAAATTAACAAGCACTCTCGTTACTCCTTGTTGTCCGTAGTATCAAGTTTCGACGGAAATTAATAAACTGTCTAATCTTACATCTAAAGATTATAATTACATTGTTTTCAAATAACATTAAGTTTGTATAAAGGGGAAATTCATTTTTGTTAGAACTCTTTCAGGTTGGCCACTCCGTCTCATGCCATGTCCGTGTGATGACGGATTAAGAATACAGAGTGTCACCACCCCTGTTCATCCCGCGGGTGTCGTAAAAGGCGACTAAGGGATTAACTACGCAAGACAACATCGATGCAAAGAGAAGGAAAACTTGAAACCAATCCTATACAAACCCGGTATAGGAGGCCAGCGTGGTATTGTAGGCCAAAACCTCCTTTCTAAGGAGAGGCCTATGTTATGTCCAACAGTGGACTGTTGAAGGCTGTTGATGAGGTTGGCTCCTCTGTCTTTTGATATTAATAACAGTTTCACATATCTACACATGGTAGTTTCATAACAAAACAAAGCAAAGCCTGTAAGTACGGTAGATAAATTACTTATGTAATATTTCTAAATACACCTACGTTCATGCTAATGTTAGTAAATCTAAGTGACTTTGTTTGTTTGTCGCTGCACCGATTTCAATTAATTTCACCATAGAGATATTTTGGTTCTTGGAGATCAACATAGGCAACTCTTGAAAACAAGTATGTTTTTTTTTATAACCGTCTGGTTATATATATATACGCAATAATTATCGTGCGTACCACACAATATTTCTTCTGGGTTTAAGAATTGAATCAACAACCTGCGAATTAGCTGTCAATGCACGACAGTCAGTCAGAAGCCCTTCAATTTTTTGTCATCGACCGTAATCTTTTGTCAAAACAGAAAAAATACAACTTCATTTGTATTCAAAAGTTAAGTAGAGGGTCAACAACTGCCTGCTCTGGCACTAATTTCAACAACAATACCATAATGAATGACTGCACCTTCTGTAAACACTAGCCGCCAGCAATAACATAACTACTACCTACTTCCTATAATATTAGCAGTATTTAACTAAAACCCATGAAGAATATTTTTTACAATGTAAATCAAATAGCTTTTATTTGAAGCAGACCTTTTTAATCACTTTTATTGTCTTATTTCGTTGGTGAGTGTGAAATCGGAGGCCCAATCACTCAGTTAATTAGTATTGTAAGAATCGATTTAGAGAGGAAACTACCCCAATTAGTCCCAAATTAAGCAGAGCTTGTACTATGTACATATATACTTTTTTTGTAAAAATATACATATTATACATAGAAAACACCCAAACTCCGAAACAAAGATTTGCAGATCATACAAACATTTGGTAAAATAATATAATATGTAAAACCAAATTTTGTTAAAATCTTGCCTCATAATACAATAAACGATACTGTTTCTAATTAATTTATAATAACCACGTAATCCAAGCATTTAATTTGATATAAAATGATAATATAATTTCGGCATTTGATGATTTTTGGGTTTATAATACCACACATACAAAGGGAATTTAAGAGACGATAAGGCATCCTATTTGTACCTACTATTTTTCTTTCTTTTTTTAAAAAAAAAACAACTCCCGCATTAGGAATATAAATTCTTGTGTCGCGGGGGACTTTACAAACATACTTGAAACGGACACAAAGGACACCCAGACTCAGAACAACAAATTGTGAATCACACAAAGTGTTGTCCTACGTGGGATTTGAACCCACGACACTTGGCGTAGTAGGAAGCGGCGTGGCGACCGCTTAAGCCACTAGGCCAACCGTGCAGTCATAATAATCTTTATATATATAATTCTTCTGTGAGTGTGTATGTCACTGAACTTCTCTCAAACGACTGGACCGATTTTGATGAAATTTTTTGTATGTGTTCAAGGGGATTTGGGAATGGTTTAGATTCGCAATTGGACCCGGTAGGTGGCGCTGCGATCAAGTTATGGAATTTTAAAGTTGGGCGGTACGAAGTTCGCTGGGTCAACTAGTATAACTAATAAATACTTGCACTTTCTATATTTATTTTGCCTATTAATTATGGCATCGCTTATGTCGTAATTATGTCATATGCGTTCGTTTAAACAAATTTAGTTGGTACTGCAATATACTAACGAGAGGAAAAATTTGAATTACATGGCATAACACTATTTATAAATAAATACATTTTGGACAACTTACACACAACGCCATCTGGTCCTAAACTAAGCAGAGTTTGTATCATTGCTGCTTGGTTGCTCTGCTTGGTTTCGTACTCCTATGGGTACGAAACCAAGCAGAGCTTGTAATATGATACAAGCCTTTGCCTAGTACCTATGTACAAGGCAACTGATGTATGTGCATAAACATTCTTTTGTAAATACATAGGTATATATTTTACTTAGAAAACACCCAAACTCCGATACCAATATTTGCGGATCACACAAACATTTGGTCCGACCCGGGAATCGAACCCCAGACCTCAAGCACAGCAGTCGCATACGATTCCACTGGGCCGTCTCGGACTTAAAATTAAGTAATTTACCAAAATAAATTATTTATGAATTTTCTTAGGCTACAATAAGAATACATGGCTAATCCACGTAATCCTCTTGTATGTATCTGGGAGTTGAGTTGGTTAGCGAACTGTTCACATGCTTAGTATTATACTTTTCGTTTAATATAAAATGAAAGTTGATTCGCTTAATATAGTGTAAGTAACCCATACCTACAGATGGATGAATTGTGTGGATACAGTGGATTTAGTACTTCAACATCTTTGCACCATAAATGCACAATGCTGTAGTATCTTTAAAATGCCTCAAGTCAGCAAGAACTGGCAGGCAACTTATAAAAAAGAAAAACGCTCTACTTTATCAGAAATATTTTTTATTATTATACATCCCTTACATATTAAGAAATCAAAAAACAGCTTGAAAAAAAAACAAAAAAGAAACAATCAATCTTGTTCAAGATCTTCCTTGAAACTTATGTAAGTGGTCGCGTGCTTTACATCGTAAAATGGTAGGCGCGCATTACCGAAATACGTATCAGCACGTATCGTCTGCGTGTGGACTATAAATTATACTAGTTAATACGAAAAACCCTTCCACTCGCCTTATTCGACTGTAATTAATAACGAAACCATACGATACCATCTTTTGGTTAAATCTTACGTCTGACACGCACATGGATATTTCGTCAGCTTGTACATATTAGGTGGATATGGTTTGTCCTTTGTCTAATGTTTCAAAAGGTTAATTCGTGTATTAATATTAGCTATTCCCGGCGGCTCAGCTCACGTTCGTTTCATCCTTTATTACCTAGGGATATAAAATTAGTTGACGTCCTGTTATCACACCTACTGAATGAACACTAAAAATGTTATAAGAATCAGCAACTAACATTGAGACATGACAATTTTATCCATACAGGAAGCTTTTCTTAAACTGTTATAAAAGATAAAAACATTACTGATTAAAGATAAAAGAAGTGACAAATGAAAATAGCTACTATGACATCTGACATTGTATCTGTATGTAAAACAGTTGTGACCCTGAAATGAGATCCGAAAGTAATCAAATACTCACAAATCTTTATCTTCACTAAATATGAATATTAATTATACTTAGGAAAAAAATTGTACTGTAATATTTATAAACCTACCTCAAAATGTTATCCATGATATTAACTTATATAACAAATATTTAAAACAAAAGTTATCTAAATGTTTGTACCATTAACAATAAAAGATTTGACTCCAGTAAGTAGGTACATCTAATGAAAGTTTTAGGTACCTTCGACTATCATCATGTCAAGTAAAAATTTTGTACGTACATTTTGTTTGCCGTATATTTGAGTAAATCTAATTCAACTTTTTTCGCTTTTTAAAGAGACTGATTCAAGATCTGTGATCATCACATTTCGAAACTAAGATATACATTGAATTTACAGCTACAATAAAAAGACTTGCCTAATGCGATCCAATTTTAAATTTAAAATTATTTTGAAAATTGTATTTCTATGTTAAAATAGTAATTCAAATTTTCTAAATTGTGCTAATTACTTAGATGTTTAATTTTGATTTTGATTTAAATTTTTTCTCGATTTTATTAAATATTATTCAAGTATACTACCGTCACTGTAATTGATAAGCGGCTTGTTCATAAAGACTTTTCACAAGACAGGCTGTGCCTAGTGTGTGAAGTTTTTGGAAGACCCGTAATGTATCAACTGTTCAAAGGAAATTAAATATTATTATTAAAAATAAAAAAACAGCACAAGACTACGTATACTTTTTACATTATATGATTTTCAGTATCCTAATGTGTACAAGTCCCTCAGTATTTTCAGACTAAGTTAATAGGTTACAACGAATAGTGGAGGCCGTGTTCACACGTCCTGAAATTAAAGATTAATAGTCGCGATAAAGTGACGCGTTTCGTTCTTACTCACAGTTGACAAAACGCCATCTATACTGAATAAAGTTTTCGTGTTTATTTTGTGCGTTTACAACTTACTTTTTTATCTTAGCAGGTAATCAAAACCTTGTTCATTTTGTTTTCCATAAACCATATTTAAAATTCATTCTAAAACTCCTTCAGTAAGAGAGCTTATTCTTTTTCAAACTTCTATTCATATTTGTGCCTCTCAAGAGGTTATGTTATATGTACATATAAAGGTAGTACTTACTACTTGATATAATCATTGCCATTCAATTATAGTCTTTTTTTTAAGGCTGCCAAGGTGACTTTACTCTGCCTTTGTATTCTACAAAGGCAGAGTGAGGGCCATCACACTCACTGCAAACGCAGACAGTATGGCGACCCACACTATTGCGACCTAAAATAATTAGATAAATAAATAGTGAAATAATCGTTTACTGACTAAAAGAAGTCAAGATTAAAGATGAAATTATACTATATACTTACGAATCTCTAAAAAAAGTGTTTTAGTATTGACAATAAAACAATTTTCACGCTCGTTTTATGGCCCTCAGCTTACCATTCCAATAACAAAAGAAACCATACATATTTTTTCCACATTTACACAAAAAGTCGAGTGGTCCGATCTCATGTCGTTGTTCGATATTTGCGGTTACAATATGCTTAGTGATTGGTACAAAAGTCGTTCGGTTTCACACGTACGCCGATGTGAGACCGCAGAAAATATTATTGATTCTTTGAAATTTTACTTAGAACAGCTCCTGGTTCTGACCGTCTCGTTTTTTGTTGAGAAAATTAACGATGTAGGCAAAAAGAAAGGGTCAAATTATTGATGTGGATGCGGTTTCCGGTTAAAAAACGTATGTTTCTGTCTCTTTCTACGAATTTAAATAGAGTGAATAGGTAGGAGATGTAAAGATGTAAAAACATGTAATAGTTAGTGATCTATATAAATTATTTAGAGTCCTACCTCAAAAAACATTTTTTACAACTTTTTTCAATATGTTTTGTACCTTTGATATAATTGTACCTTTGATTCTCCGGAACGGCTAGACTAATTTTGACGAGACTTTCACCTGAAGATACGGGACGGGACGGGACTTTACCCCACGAACAACAGTTGAAAAAATGCATATTACACCGATAAACCTTAACCTACATTGTTTATTAGTTAAAACAAAACCTTAAAATGGTCTTTCATATCTGCACATGAATTAAAATTTAAGTATTTCTAGGCTGGTAATGATTTTATCTTTTAAAATAAGATTATACGAAAAACTGTAGAATCTATAACAAATTTGAAACTTATGTTTATTAATAGGAATAATTCTTGCATATCTCACTAAAGAATTACAAAGTGATTTCAATAAATTTTAAGAAAAGGAACAGGAAACATGAGAATAACTCAAAGAAATAAAATTTCATTAATTTATTAATGATTCCTAACAAACTTGTAACATTACTACATCTCCAATATATTGTCACACAGCTTCACAAACATATAATCAAAATGCATGTAACACAAAGTAAGCCAGAGCAATGTTAAGCGTATTTTTATTAACACAACTACTTTTCTTAATTTACTTATAACAGAGGAAAAATAAACTATTCACTTATTTATTTCAAAACAAAATGGAAAAGAAATCCATAAACTAAATCAAGCTAGACATATATGACATTTTTAATCGATTTAAATGGTGTAACATTATTTTAGTATCTATACCTACAAGTATTTATACATTGTCAAAACTGAAAAAAATGGAATGAAATATTGTAGAATAAAATTGAATGTGGAATAATGTCGAAATAAATACTATACTCTGTCCATTCCTTTATTATCTTTTTGACAGTTCAACAAATTTCGAAATTAGTGACGCCCTCACACGTCACCGATTCGATTTTAAATGAAAATCAATCGATATAATATTCTTTAAGTCAGTATTTTAAATAAATAAAATGAGCACTAATATGATATATAATTGGCCCAGAACAAAGAAAACTTCCTAACACAGTCACTTGAAGGGCGGTTTAGTAAGTATTATGTGATTTTTCAAATGTATTTTCTTATAACTCTGGATTTAAACGTTATTAACCACGCGTTTCAAAGTTAAATTTTACTAACGCGTGCATAGTTATATTTTAAGTCAGTAGTCCAAAAATAAATAAATAAATGCACAGAGCTTATGTTCTTTATTCTAAGTTGGAACTTAAATTCCAAAATTACGACTTAATTCCTTGCAAATAATCAATTTTGAAGACATACTATTTTAATTTCCTTTTTATTTTATTAAATTTCCAGAAACAATACTTACATGAAGTCAAAATATTTTGATCATAATAATATGATAGATTATTTTAATCGTTTAATCGATTTATCGTATTTCAAGAACTGTTTCATAGTTTGTTGTTTTTAGCTGTGCACATGCCACTTCCCTACCTTATTAGTACATTATTACGAAAGAAAATACCGGTAATTTATAGGCGTGACCTGTCAAAAAGACAATAAACGAATGGACAAAGTATAGAGCATATATTGAGAAAGAAATCAATTTTGAATTAAAATTGTCCTAAGACATTCGTTGTATTGGTACAAAATTCAAATAGAATAGGGCAATACCCACTTTAAAATTTTCATTATTGGCGACTACCTATAACTTCTAACTTGTGTATATGGCCGTTCTTTCTAGTACTTTAAATGAGCGTTTACCGGTAGTACAACCGTACGAAGGCTCACAACCTGTCTCATTAAAACCATTGATACCTACAACAGTCCAATCTTACATAATTCATAGGGTTCAAATAGTGATACGGACTTACAAACAGAGGCGCATTCCCGTTTCGACCGCAAATTTCCTGCTTTCCGACTGATTGCAGGAATCACGCTTCACTCCACACACCTGCCTATTGTGGCTAAGAAAGAAATATTCCTAACTCCTACAATAGTTTTATGTATGTATGTGCAATGATGATAGGTGTGCTGAATGTGTAGTTTCGAAGTTAATTCAGATTCTGAGTGATCTGAGCAAATGTGAGTCATTGAATGTGAATTTTATTAAACTCTAAAACGCAATAAAATTATAATTCATTTTCATCATTAGCTTATCTAATTTCTCAACATTTTGTATTCATATTCAAATCAATTCAACATCAATGATCAAGAGAAGGAAAACTTGATTTTAACTAAAATCCTATGCCGAACCCTCTGGCTAGAGTGGTATAGTAGGCCAAAACCTCCTTTCGCAGGAAAATTTTATGTCAATTGTCTTACGTTTAATCAAAATTAGAATTCTTAAAAGTTTAGTGATAGACTATCTTAGTCACGGAGCATTTAAGGTCATAGTTTTTTCAGCAGCCAATGTTACCCAAATGCACTGGTTACTTGAATTTTACTGTCATGCAGTCGTCACTGGTATACCCGGAGCACAGGCGTGAATGCACAGCGCCTCCTATTCTTAGAAACTTGTGGAAACAATCGACCTTAATGTAACTGGCCTAAAACAAGGAGCGTCATTGCCCGATTAGCCACACTAACATAAAGCTGAAATACCATCCGAGAGACAACAGTTTTTTGTCACGCATCGCAAGTAAGTCTTCGGGTAATTACGGTTTTAATCGGTAACCACTTTTTGTGGTAGCTGGGAATTAATTAATAAGTTGGGAAAGCGACTAGAAGCAATTAGACGGTTTTAATACTATATGGTATGCGTAAAGAATAATATTTTTTACTGTTTTTCTAAGAATTTTAACATAAATTAAACTACTAGACAAATTAATTTGTAAAATATCAAAATAGACATTGTGTATGTTTGTAGGCCATTTTTATTTTCTGCATGATTTCAATGAGCCGCCATAATGCTGGTCAGCATACTGCATTGTAAGCATTCGCAATGAGTATGTTGACCACTACTTCTATCCATGCTTTTCATCGGGCAGAGTAGAGTTACGTTGTCAAGGTCAGATTTAAAAAATGTATAAATATAGACACATGTAGAAAACTATAAAAGGATATATTCATGCATAAAAATATTTCGGTGTCGTGACGTTGACTCTTATATTTTTCAGAGGCAGACAATTAGTTCTGATATCATATAAACATCAGCGTAACCAGCCTTGGAGATCTAAATCCGTAACATAGAGGTTTTATATAAACTTTGTAATTTTACTCAGACATAATTGTTTCATTCTTTCTTCGTCTAATGTGATACGAAACTCACATTCATCATCATCTCAAGCAGTTCACTGCTAGACTTAAGCCTCCCCAAGTCTCTACACTAACTAGTCCTGTGCTGCTCCACAACGTCTAAAAATCATCATCACTAAAAAAAATCATCATCATCAACCTATCGTAGTCCACTGCTTGACATAGGCCTCTCCCATTGCACACCACTCTGATTGATTTTGGGCTTCTCGCAATCAGCTCCTGCCAGTTATCCTGCGCAAGTTGTAACTCCACTTGTCCTTTGAGCGTACTATACTATGCATGCCGAGACGCGACAAAAAATCTTTTAGAATATAAGTTGAGTGGCAGTTTTTTGGAACTCTTGTGTTAAATCTGATTGTAACTAAATCTTACTAAAATTGCGAATCAAAACAGATTATACAGTTTCCAAAACCGAAGCAAAAGTGACTGTCATAGGTCAGTAAGCAATAAGAGTAATACCGGTATCAAATCTAATACTATTATACATTTATGTCTACAATTCGTGAAAGCCTAAAACAGTCTAACGGAATAACTAAAATTGATCTAGATAAGCGAGAAATTCGCCAAATCTGGCGCTAAGTAAACTTTTATGATGCATTTTAGTCGCTACCACTACTAAGTTTTCTATATTTTACTGTTTTTTTTAATGATCTGATTGAAAATGTGATGATAGTTATTATATTGTTATTATTTAATTGTACGCAACTCAAAGCAGTCAAAGTTGTCGACCTATTCCGTGTCAGATTTAAAAATCTTAATGTGATATGAAAATTAGTAGGTACCGTTTAGGTAACATTTAAATATCCTAATTAAAAATATGTTTTTAATTATTAAATCTATGTGTATAAAAGATTATAGCTTTTCATGCCATCGGCAAATCTAAGTTTAAGTATTTGTTAAAAACAGATACTGCTATAAAAATACCATCAAGCTGTAATACAAAGAATCTATCGGAATTTTGATCACTATTATACTTATTACAAAAAATCTATCAACTGTGGACATATTCTGTTTATGTACATTTTAATACATAGCTATTATTTTATTTTAAGAATCTCTCAAGGAGCCACGTAGCAAATACCAAAATTATTCATTTCTCTTTTATTATTAAATATTAATTCTTATTTAAGCTTGTTCGAATGATAAATGTTTATTGTTAGGAGAACCCGTAGTAGGAGTGCAACATAATGGTTGAAAAGCACATTTCCGCTAGTGTCGGTATTTGTACAAATTTTTACATTTTCACAATGCTGTAACAGTATATGGGGTTTTATACATTATTTTTTAGAGTTCTGCACATTGCAGTGTGCAGAGAAATATTTTGTGCAAATAGATGAAATTATTTCAAAGTGCAGAGTGCACTATTGGACATGGCGGTCTCGCTTATGTCCAGCAGTGCACTGTAAAAGTCTTTGAAAGAATACAATGAAATTTGAAAATTTAATTAATGTTTCTATTTAAAAAAAATAGATTTCTTTTGTGTAAGAAGAAGTGTACGAAAAAAAAAGTTGATTGATGTATTAAAATGTAATAGGTTATCTTGGTGTGGACGTGTTTTGCGGAGGGATGAGGAAAATGTGGCGATTAAAATGCTGAATATGGAAGTTGAAGGGTAAAAGAGAAGAGGATGACCAAATAAAAGGTGGATGGATTGTGTGAAAGAAGATATGAATAGGAAGGGAGTTAACAGTGAAATGACGAGTGATAGAGTAGAATGGAGGGATATAACATACTGCGCAGACCCCAAATACATTTACGATAAGGGCAGGCAGATGATGATTACATTATGGTACAGATTATTATGATTAGATTATGTAGTAAGCCAATACCTCCTTTTCAAAGAGAGATCTATGTCCAGCAGTGGACTGTTAAATTCTGTTGATGATGACAGATATTTTACTGAATTGCTAAATGTATTTTAGCAAAATAAAAAAACAGACGTCTTTAACCATATCACGAATATTATTGCAGTTAATAACAATGTTGTTCTTATTAATGCAGGTTTTTTTGTTTTTTAACTGACAAGATTGAATTAAACTTAAAATATTCGAATGCTGAAATTATTTGAATAAAAGTTTTGTTAGGCTTTCAACACTTGTATCACACAATTACGTCTTGAATTTATACAGACATATTATTTCTATACCTAAATATATATATCAAACATTATGCCTTTAAATTAAGACACATTTCACGTTAACAGTGTTGAACGAATGTCATACAAAGGAATTTGAACTTCACATCGTTTCTTTATTGAGTTGATTAAGTTGAATTGAATTTATAATACAAATTTAGGAAACCGTTTTTTAGCTAATTACTTTTTCGTTCTGATCATCTATGTTTCCAAAGGTATTCCTGGAACAAGGTCAATGACGTGAAGAATAAAAATTCGCTTTTTCGTACAAGAAACTGTTAATTTCTGAGAAAAACTATTAGAGCGGACCAAATGACGTGCACGCATTAATTTATCTGTATCGAAAAGTAACAGATAAAGTATTAGAAGTGAAAAAGTAGTGAAATTGAGACGAAATGACAAAAAGCTTACATCTAAAAATATAGACGATGAAGACTTTTTACGACTGTAATTATCTTATTTTAAAAAGGTTTATCAACTTAACTCATCGTGAGATATATAGGTACAATGCTGTGTATATAATGATATCTAGTTAGGTAACCCTGTTTTGATCAGAAATCTGCAGTGCAGTTACACCGTTGAAATGATTGTTGGATTTTTAATGGAGACACACTTTATATAAAATACGGCAGCACGGACGCTGTCATTTTTAAGTTGGTCTTTTATGTGAAAATAGTAAGTACTGCCCCGGTCAAGCTGGCCCATTCATGCTGAAATCAGCGTGGCTCTAAATCCTTTAAATACTTATTTGTAGGATTTCCCTTTTAAACTTTTAGGAAGCTATTGTTAGTTTTACCCATGACAAACAAAATTAAAAGTATTTTTTACCCGCCTACGGTGAAGTCGAAAGGGAAGGTAATAGTTTTGGCAGTTTATGTATGTTTTTCTATTCATCCGTAGCGCCAGCAAACCAGAAGAACTAATTTTAATGAATGAGATGTCAATAGATTTGTCATAATGGCCAAGGTGATATAGAATTTTAGTAAAAAGTTTTTAAGTAGTCGCAATATACCTTTATAATTTTTCTTTTAATTTTGTTCGTTTAAAACATTTATACAAACCTAGCGAAAACTGTATTTTAATACCTGAAAATATAATTAAAAAAACGTTTAAAACATTTAACTACCTAACCTACCTACTGGATTGTCTGCATGCGCAATGAGCATGGTAATAGTCTACCATGTCATGTGGGCTTGAATCTCCTCTCATGAGAGGGATAAGGCCATACATCCCCAAGCTGTCTGAGTCCGGGTTGGGATTGCTTGACCCTCCCTTTTGGCTTTGCCATAATCGTAAAAAAAAACAATTTACTCATTTATTAAAAAAAAACAATCCCTTTCGCAGTATCTGTAATGCGACAGGTATTGGACATTTTTCAAATATTACCATCAAGTGTTCTGATCGTAATAAGCCAATACCTAGTACCGACATTATATGAGTCAGAAGTTTAGTGTAAATTACCCACACTAATACCGGTCAAGAGTCATGAATCATTTCATCACCCGGTACAGTGATGATGTCGACGTGAATAATGACTTGTTATGATATTGCCGATGACATTGCATTATTTATTTGGAGAATACAAGTTGATAAATTATAATTTAAATATTTTTTTATAATCTTCTTTTTCACCTTCACCCTAAAACAATTTTGAAGGGTTTAGTTTCTTTTTAGGCTTTTTTTAGATATACTTACAGGGAGAAAATAAAGCGAAACGATAATTCGCATTTGAAGGTAGGCTTTGATATAAACCTTAGACTAAGAATGACCAAGACCTGACATGCCAACAAGCGCTACCACGAGAGAGTGAGATAACGATACCATTTTCCAGTGTGTTAGAGAAAAATAGAGATACGTATTTTTTGTCCTTATCGCCGTATAGGTTTGTCACAAAACATTTGTGTCAAACAAATTACAAAGCGGGAATTTATCAGGAGTGAAAATAAGGCTTTTTGAGTGAATTACTGTGTGATTTTAAGTTTAACTAATTGTTTTCAACCCAGATACTTTAATAAATATGGTACAGTGTTGTGTTTTCGGCCGCAAAAGCCGTAGTGAACGCAAATATGAAAATATAACCTTTCACACGTAAGTATAAAAAATAGCGTTTTATGGGCCTAATATTGTTTTTAATATTAACTACGATTAATTACATCAATTTTTGTTTGTTAATGTGCAGAAATAATTGAAAATAAGTGATAAAAACTAGTTTCTAAAGTGTGAAAATTTTGTAATTATCCGACCAAATTGCGTAGGTTGTCACAGCTAAAGTTTGAATGACCATTAATGTGTTATGGTAATTTTGCAAGGTTACCAGCATTTTAGGGATAACGCATCAGCCTTTTGAAATTACCCCATATGGTATGAGGAAATTTAATTTGATTTGATTTGTGTTTTATTGTCCTCCAGATTTCCAAAAGATGAAAATGTGTGGTTGAAGGCTACTGGACGACAAGGTTGGGCAATAGCAAAGCTATATGTAAAAATATTTGAACGTAAGGATATATTACAGTACAAAAATATGCTGATAACTAGAGACAAGAAAACAAACTAATTTCTTCAACATACTTATTTTATTTAAGGACCAATAAATACTATAACCTTCTAAAAAATGTTTTTTTTTAATGTAATAATCAATCTTGATCCCGGTTACTTTATTTAAATTTTTAAAACGTTTGGAACCGTAAACGGAATAACGATTCTCCCTTATTAAAGGGGAATTGTTTTAACCTGGCAACATTAATATTTAATGTACTTTGTTGCTATCCCTTACGGGTGCACGCATATGACCGGTCTAGGTCATTCTTAGTCTAAGATATAAACAGGTGATATCTATTCTACCTGTATTTATGAAGTATGATTATGCTTTTAATTAAAATTAAAAAATAACATTAATAATGATATTGGTAACTGCAATAGTCACAAACTCTGTGTCTGTTTTTTTCAGTTATTTTAAAAAGACAACTCTCGTATTAGGAATATAAATCCCTATGTTGCGGGGCACTTTACATACATACATAAAACGGACACAAGGAACACCCAGACTCAGAACAACAAATTTTGAATCACACAAAGTGTTATCCTACGTGGGATTTGAACCCACGACACTTGACACAGTAGGAAGCGGCTTGGCGACCGCTCAAGCCACTAGGCCAACCGTGAAGTCAGTCTGGATCAAGAAGACCTTAGTTAAAAATGTTCATGTTTTTTTATGTGTGAGACTCTCAAAGTGACTCGATTCTATCTAATAGAAAGCACGAGTAGGATCCTATAGTCATTATTTTTAGATCCTATATAGAAACGAGTAAAGTTACAACTATACTATGCAGAGAATGCAGTAGGTATGATGAATCATTCTATGGCGGCTTATTAACATGTTAATGCATAATTGGGCCTCCGGTCTCTCACTAATTATGGAAAGTATTGGTTGGGCTTCTGTGAGAGAGTAATACCGCAGCAGTCGAGCTATTCCATTTGTACTGAAATCAGCGTGCGTTCACTAACTTGATGTTGTAAAAACAGTACAGACCTATCAATGTTTTAGGGTGTTTTCTATATATAATTATATACAGGGTGAATTTTTGAGACGGAACAGTAAGGGTAGGTACCTTAACCGTTATAATTAGAGGAAAACGCTTTTAGAAGACTATCCATAATTTTTTAAAATATTCTGAACTGCATTTACAGATTTTGGACTAAATGTACAGCCAGCAAGAAAATGGTCATTTTAAACAAAATCTTTTTTTGATGCCAATCGATCCTGTTTCTTATAAGGATCAAAAGTCTCTACTGGACCGACTGAGGTTTGAGTACTAGAAATGTCAGAAATCGCAAAAAACTTTTCCCATACATTTGTACGGAAATAAATAATTTTAATATGTATTTTAGACACAGACAAACATAACTTACATTTAGATGATCCACGAAATAAATTGCTCAAAATGACCGCCGTTTTAACGAATACATAAGTACACTCGCTTTTATACTGAGCTAGTAACAACCGATAAATTTCTTGGATAGATATCATTTAAAATTCTTGTTAATGCATCAATTCAATTTATTTAAAAACTTATTGCACTTGCTGTACAAAGGCGGACTTAATGCCATGAGGCATTCTCTCCCAGTCTACCTTCAGGTGATGTGATGCAATGCATTTGTATTAAGCGTATTTTGTAAATAATAGGAACACGGAATCTGCATTGGTGTGGTACGCAAAGAGGTATCCAGTCGCAAGTATCGAGTGGTAATGGTGGAATTTTATGAAGGTACTCATAATTCTGCCGTGTATAACGACGTTATTTTTGAAAATCTCCAAAACCGGTTAGATGAATGGCTCCTGTCAGAATTGCGGAAAGTTTATTTCCAGCAAGATAGCGCTCCACCACCCAAGTAGTAGCCACTTCGTAGCCCTGATCTAACAAATCTCCATATTTTTCGGTGGGGCTACCTAAAAACGAATTCTACAAAAAAAAATGCAACAGTATTCAGGAGCTGAACGATGCATTAACAAGGATTTTAAATGATATCCAATCCAATAAAATTATCGGCTGCTACTAGCTCAGTACAAAAATGAGTGAACTTAAGTATTCGTGAAAACGGCGGTCGTTTTGAGCAATTTATTTCGTAGATCATCTAAATGTAAGTTATGTTTATCTGTGTCTAAAATACATATTAAAATGATTTATTTCCGTACAAATGTATGGAAAAGCTTTTTGCGATTTCTGACATTTCTAGTACTCAAACCTCAGTCGGTCCAGTAGAGACTTTTGATCCTTATAAGAAACAGGATTGATTGGCATCAAAAAAAGATTTTGTTTAAAATGACCATTTTCTTGCTGGCTGTACATTTTTTCCCAAATCTGTAAATGTAGTTCAGAATGTCTTGAAAAATTATGGATAGTCTTCTAAAAGCGTTTTTCTGTAACTATAACGGCTAAGGTACCTGCCCTTACTGTCCCGTCTCAAAAATTCAGCCTGTATGTAAGTATTTACAAAAAAGTAGATAAGTATTATATCAGTCAACCTACCTTTCATTATATAAGCTCTGCTTAGGTTGGAACTAGATGGCGTTGTGTGTAAGATGTCCAAAAATATTTATTTTTCATAAAAAAATCTCGTGTCACAATGTCAGTTACTATACTCCTCCGAAACGGCTGGACCGATTTTTGAATGAAATTTTGTAATCGGGTAGGTCTGAGAATTTTTCATACCCCTAGGAAGCAAGCGGAGCCGCGGGCATCAGCTACAATTTTTATAAATAAGGATCATCTGATATCTCATCAGTTAATAAAGTTACATGCTTCCCTATGCGGAGTAGACTAACAAACCCTTATTATATTTTATTACAATCTTCACACAAATATTTACGATATACTCTGAAGAAAATAGCTAAACAAACATATACCAAGGCCCTACGTCTTCAAAGAGGTCCTAATCCAAAAAATAAACCACCCAAAATCCCTTAATACGGAAAGGGGCTACATACAGGAGGTGTAATAAAGGTACCTACACGCGGACGCCTCAAGAATTATAAAAAAAAAAAGAAAACTCACGAGGGCGCACAATGTCTACAATGTCACAAAAGTCTCCGACGTCAACAAACAAAGTAAAAAAAAAACTCCATATTCTTAATTTAACTTGAGTCACTCTTACATCCCTACTTGAAAATTACCAATTTCAAGTGACCTACCTCGTCCCTTTTTGACTTCTACTTTAGAGATGTAAGGGAGGCAGTTACCCGCAATCGTAAAGTTCAAATTATGGTGGACGCGTGTCACGAATGGGGAGGCAAAAGTAAGCAAGCCCCCTATTTCTTAAGGCAGTTCAGAGCAGTTATACGTGTGTGATACTTAGCCGATTTTGTTCGGGGTTCACGTTAACACGTCGTTTGCGGTAACTTATACGGAGAAGGAAAAACTGGCCTATTTATTAAATAAACTTTTCTTCCTTTCTTATTGAGTTTTGAGGCACGCTGACTGTTAAGTAATTTATAGGAGATAAATCTCTTGAGGAAATGTTTTCGTATTTTATTATCTATGTGTTATAATTTTGCATAATTAAAGAATCTAATAGATTGTCAATAATGTAAACCATGGCCTTATTTATAACAAAATATAGAACAAAGTAATAAGTACCTGTATAGGCAGGCTTATACACTACTACTACTATTATTAATAAGTCATTCTGGTCATTATTCTGTAACAGGATTTGTAATGAGTCATGCTGTTAAAAATAAAACGAGACATCTGTTCAGAACATACTGAACAATATTTCTAACTGGCAACTTTTTGTTATTTATGTTGACAGCCATGACTGTCATTATTTCTTTCCTTTTGCCTGTAAGAACCTAAATATGTGCTCTGTTTAAGTTATCCCTAATACTATCCCATCTAATATTATAAATGTGAAAGTAACTCTGTCTGTCTGTCTGTTACGTTATCACGTCTAAACCTCTGAACCGACTTTGTTGGATTTTAGTATAGAGATAGACGGAACCTTGGAAAAGGACATAGGCTACTTCTTACAGCGATAACCGATATACACGCGGGCGGAACTGCGGGCAAAAGCTAGTAAAATTATAAATGCGAAAGTAACTCTGTCTGTCTGTTACGTGTTCACGCCTAAATCGCTGAACCGATTTTAATAAATTTTGCCATAGATATAGACGGAACCTTGGGAAAGGACATAGGCTACATTTTACTGCGATAACCGACATACACGCGGGCGGAGCCGCGGGCAAAAGCTAGTTCAAAATATATGGAAAATACAATCCAAAAAATTTACAATGCATTTCATTTTAAATAACATCTATAATTTGTTACAAGTTGGGAAAACATTCCGTATCATCAATAAAGCTAAACAACAAATATACGAAGTGTTCGACCAAGGCGGTACTACCCACTCACAGAAGACCAACATAAATAATATCATTTGTGCTGTCATGCTTCGTTGTAGAGTGCTAGGCCTCCGGTCTCGCACTTCAGACAAGGCAGAAGCATCTGAATAAGCCATAGTTATAGTTTGGGTCACCATGCTACATTATCCGCATTCACAATAAGTATGAAGGTCACAACTCTGAAATAAAAAAGGTGGCGCAACCGCTATAGTTTTCCTTGAAAGTTCAATATATGGACTTCTATCATGATTTTTTTCAGATTTTTGAGACAGCCGTTTAGCTTTTCGAGGGGGGGAGCCCTGTTTTTACAAAAAATGCGCTTTAAATTTGAAAAACTTGCAAACAGATACCTAAAGTGAAAGATGGCTTTAGCAACCTCTCAATTATTTTAAAAGACCTATCTAATAATACCCCATACGATAGGGTAGACGCCGGAAAAAAAACATCCCACTTTACGTGTAGGGGAGATCCACCAAATAAAAATATTTTTCATAATTTTACTGTAGCAATTTGTCGACGTAATTACAACACATATTCATGCAAAATTTTATGTTTCTAGCACCAACCGTTTGGGCGGTAGGTCGAGCACGGACGGACGGACGGACATGACGAATCTATATATAAGGGTTCCGTGTTATGAACTACGGAACCCTAAAAATCAACAGCCTTTTAGCCTGCACTGCAGGACATAGGTCTCTTCTTAGAAGTGAAGTTCAAACATAAACATATTATCCATAAATTACACCAACATGTTTAACAAATATTCGTGTTTATTAGGTTATTTTTTTCCTGACGTGTAATCAAACCCACGACGTGTGACTTTTCCAATGATGATTACTAAACACATACCTACAGGACATCAAAACGCCAGTCATATTTATTAGTCACCAATGTATATTCTATACGGTATGTTCTAAATATTGACTGCCTCTGTGGCGCAGAGGTAGTGTGTGAATGCCGTGCTTGAGGTCTCGGGTTCATATCTAGGGTCGGACCAAATGTTTGTATGATCTACAGTCTACTATCAGTCATTCTAGCTTTCATAGTACAAGCTCTGCTTAGTTTGAAGATAGTAGGCGTTGTGTTATATGTCCGAAGTAATTATTTATTTATTTCTTTATTATTTTGGTGTTCATGAAACACATAAGAAATTAAAAACGACCAAGTCAATTACAGTCCTAGTTTATCATTAAATAAAGAAACACAGTTCCAAAACTCTATTTCATTTATTCTAAACTTATTACGTACCAACAACTCCAGAGTGAAATGAAAACAAAATCTAATTAAAACGCACATAAAAATTCATCTCCCATCCCACGATCGATACCCAAAAAACGTCCCTAATCTCTCCCTTATCAACTTGTCACAAACTTAAGCAACCCTCCTCACATACACACGCACACACACACTACTCATTATAAGGGTAACTAATCACTGAGCTGAACGAAAAAAATGCGAATTTTTTTATTCATTAACCACCCTCACTTCTTAGGCTAAGGTCCCTGAGGAATAGCGAAAGGTAAGGAGTCGCGTTGTAATTAACTCTCCTCATCAAGTGAATTGTAGCATGCTCTTCGAAAATGCTGTCATTTTTGTCTTAAACCTGCATTTTGAATTTAAATGGTTGTGTTGTATTTATCTATATATTTTCTTTCTTTTCTTTTTATTAAAATCTTTCGCCCGCGACTGAGCCCGCGTATATACTCGTATTGAAAAACGCGGTAGAATGTAGCCTATATCCTTTCACAGGCTCCGGAAATATCTGTGTACCAAATTTGATTTAAATCGGTTTAGTAATTATGGCGTCAAAGCGCGACAGATAAAATTACTTACGCATTTCTAATATTAGTAAGGAGTGAGGATCAACAATTTTCAGTAACAATCTAAAGTATATGACATAAAATATGAAGAATATTACAGCGGTCTATCATTCTTATATTCTTTATTCATGTACTTTGCACACGATTCAAAACAAAAATTCAAAAAACAATAATAATAAAACTTTATTTGTATTTAAAAAAATTGAATAGCTTTATTAATAAACCTTAACCACCGATGAATAAAAGTAACAGTATGTAATGGAAAGTTAAAACCCATAATTTGTAATCTAAAACTAAAATAGTATTACTCACAGCGTCTCAACAGACGTCTATATCCATTTCTCCATACGACGCATACTCGGCAGCGTACTAAAGCATGAATTTGCATATTTGCTCGCTCACTAAGTGCAATAGCTTGTTTGTACGCACTTCATGAATTCTTCTATCCACAATATAGAACGATTGTTTAATTAATACCGTTTTTCAGTAAACAAATGTTTGTTAGACGTTAAGGTGTAGTCAATGAACTCAATGACGACGTTGTTTTGTTTTTGAGGAAGTATGAAGTGCCTCGTTCCTTTGAGTATCCCTTGCCATCTTGTACCGGTGGAGCTCTAACGAATTCTTGCATATTTAGATATCAAATATACAAAAATATTAGTTGCAAGATACTTCGAGAGCTTTTTTTTATATTGGTCTGATAAATAGGATGTAGTCAAAGGCTCACATTTAGACACCACAAACAATTCTGATTTACTTCCAAATTTTAAGTCCCACACTTTTAAAACTAATTTCAAGGTACCACTGATCTTCAAATCTTATCAAGAGGTCTTGGGTTCGATATCCGGATCGGACTAAATTTTTGTGTGATCATAAAATATTTGTTTCGGATTCTGGGTGTTTTCTATGTATAATATGTTTGTATTTACGAAAAAAGTATGATTATGTATTTATATCAGTTGTTTACTACCCAAAATACAAGCTCTGCTTAGTTTGGGCCTAGATGACGTTGTGTGTAATAGTCCGAAATATTTATTTATATAGACTAAAGTATATTATGTTCATGATTTGACGACATATGTAAGTACCAGAATTGTTCTTTCTTATAAAAGAAATTTAACTGGCAATATAATGGTACATATTGTACAAATTATATATGAGTGAGCGTCTCTCCATAGCCGGTAGAAATATGTGGCCTTCTCCTGCTTCAAAGTCCTATCATGCAATTATTTATATATACCATTAGGTAACCTATATATATAGGAAGGTGTGACCTATATTCATAATATTATTCATACAAATACAATAGGATTACTAAGACTGACTGTGTAGTAGACATCCATACTACTAATACTATAAATTCAGAAGTAACTATCTGTCTGTTTGTTATGCTTTAAATAAATAAATATTTGGACAACTTACACACAACATCATCTAGTCCCAAAGTAAGCAGAGCTTGTGTTATGGGTACTAAACAACTGATATAAATACATAAACATACTTTTTTTTGTAAATACACACATATTATACAAAGAAAAACACCCAGACTCCGAAACAAATATTTGTGGATCACACAAATATTTGGTCTGACCCGGAAATCGAACCCGAGACCTCTTGATCAGCAGCCGCATACGCTAACCACTAGACCAACAAGGCAGTCATGTTTCAGGCAAGTTTCACGGCTATACGGGGTTAACTCGTTTTAATGAATTTCAGCATAGATATAGGTATATTAGAATTTGAAGTGAGACATGGACTAAATTTTGTGCCATAACTAAAAACTAGTACTTTGAACAAATTTGAATGTATTACGATACAGGGTGATCCTAACAATTGCATACATCTTAACTATCACAACAGCCCTTAATATTATTAATAGTTAACTCTTGATCCATATATTATAAGTAATATTCATTATGGGTGTAACTGAAATGAAGGACTGCATAGGTATCCTTAGACACTACTGTGGTAATCTAAATAATAAAACTGAAAGAAGTATCGTTTTTTAAAATATAACTATCAGTATATAGAAATCTCCAACATTCTGATTACATAATAGCATACTTCCACCTTTATTACTTGAAGTCTGCAATAAAGTTTAATAAATGAGAGACTCGCATCATTTCGAATGAGATGAAAATCAAAGAAAAATAACTCACTTTATAAAGGCAGTTATAGGACGACCGTCAAACAAACGCTTTTCTTAAGCAAAGCAGCGCCTAATTTCAATATCCGAAAGGAACGTGGACCGTTCGGAAACTCTCCTCGGGGAATAAATTACTCCGTCTATTCAATATTTCATCAGGCCGAAAGGCCGACTCTGAATATTCAAAACTAGAGGAGACACGTAAAAGCACGCGCAAGCCATTTTTCGCGCCTATCATCTCGGTAACAAAACGCACTCGTAATTACCCCCTCCCCGCGTCACCCCACCAACCCGCGGATCCTCACCCCCTGCTACCATCGTTGCGGGGAGGGGGGGGGCCGCCCAGTGACAATTATTGATCAAAAATTCTCTCTCTTCTTTCGCAAAAGAAAACTTGGACGGGTTATGTGTGAACCGGTATAGCTTGATATTTGTAATTAGATATTTTAATTATTATTTTTAGAATTTTGAATTAAGAAGTGTTTATACAAAAGTTTGGCACACATAATTTGCAGAACTCTAAATATATATCATTCTTTAAAGTGTTTTTATTCAAAACCTTTGAAAAAATATATAAGTATACATGCTAATCTCGTATAATGAGAAAATTATACATGTTTAATCTTACAGTCAGTGTCAAATACTAGCATGGTACTAGTAGGTATCATATTCTTCGCAAACATTTGATATGTCCTTACGACACTCGCCGTTTGACACTCATTACTACGACTGCTGTAGGACTATTCCCACACAAAAAATAGAGAACATTTCTCCATTTAGATGACTGTTACCTGATTCTTTGCTAGTTTGGTGTATCAAATTCAGATTTATTTTTCAGATGCTATGAAACACAGGCCAAATAGTAATTATGTATAACATTTACAATTCTAGAAGTACACTATAATAAAAAAACACTTTACTACAAGCTTTTGCCCTTGGCTTCGCCCACGTGTTATCCTGATGTATAACTTTCATTGCCTTTTTCATTCCTTAGGGGTGGAATTTTCCAAATTTTCTCTTAATGCTCGCTTACACTAAAGTAGTTTCGGCTATGCGTTGTCTGTCAGCCAGTCAGTAACGGAGCAGTTTTATTTACATATATTAATTGATTGCTTTTATTATAACAAAGAGAATATAAATCTCAATAACCCCAACATTCTGTCAAGTATCAAAATGAAGTAGTCGCAGTAGTCGCGGCCGCCTCGGCATATTAATTGCACGCGGCGCTACCGGGCGGGTGGCAAGACATGGGGAGGCGCGGCCGCGAGGTCAACCGTCGCCTTGCCATTGTTTTGTGCGTGCGACTGTACTTTCCAACCTATTTATACATTTCTTAAATAAAGTGGGGTAAAGAGTTTCTATACATGTATACATAAATTGCAATTCGAAATTAAAAAATAACAAATTGTCTGTCTACAATTTACGTTGCGTTAAAAATGTATGTTTAAATGTTTCAAAAGATATTATTTTAAGAAATGAATTTCTAATTCGTGATACATTTCATTAAAATTTAATTAACCCATAAGATTTGTTCTCAGTAATGGCTAATGCTTATGTATGTAATTTTAAATGATATGTTTCATATGAAAGATCGATTTTCTAATGTGTTCAATAAAGATTGTAAATGTTTCTAATTTGTAAATAACATGTTTTTTTTGTTTAAGTTATGTAATTTAGTAATATTCGAAACAAGCCTGTACTTTAGTACCAACATGACAAAAAGTTTTTACGTGGAAAAACTTTTGTTCACTAAGATTTCTGTGATTCGATTCGACTCATAACTTTACTAGGAAGATAAAAATAAATTTACTGAATATACTACTCCAGCTACTTAATAAAATAGCATGTAATAGTTTGTGAAATGTTTTAAATTACTTACTTTCGTTTTGCACAGATAAATAAACGATCGAATTCTTCAATCGATTGAGAATCGTAAAATCGCGGGTAAATATACCGTTTCTTTTGTTAAAATAATGTACTTTTCTTTAAATCATCTGTTAAATAATTATATCGCACGAAGATATGTAAAGAAAATAAAAAAAAATGGTTCATAAGACTGGTTAGATATGAAACATAGTCTGCCTTGTTGGTCTAGTGGTTAGCGTATGCGGCTGCTGATCAAGAGGCCTCGGGTTCGATTCCCGGATCGGATCAAATATTTTTGTGATCCACTAATATTTGTTTCGGAGTCTGGGTGTTTTCTATCTATAATATGTATGTATTTACAAAGAAATGTTTATGTATTTATATCAGTTGTTTGGCACCCATAATACAAGCTCTGCTTAGTTTGGGACTAGATGATGTTGTGTGTAAGATGTCCGAAAATATTTATGTTATTTTATTTATTTTTATTGAATATCAAAAGAAAAAATAATATATATTATATATGTAGTTCTTTGCCCCATATAAGATGCTCTATCTTGTATCATATGTTTAAATGTATATACGAGTACAATGACAGTTTGGTAAACATAAGTAAGTTTTTTTTTCTATATTTAGGCCTCACAAAGTAACTCTACTCTGCCTGATAGAAAGCATGAATAGGGGTTACCATTCTCATTGTGAATGCAGACCATGTAGCAAGATGACCCTCACAATAACGGCCTAGTGAAATGCAACTGCAGCATTGGAACTCTTGTTTCATAAACACCAACGAAATACGACAGCATGAATGTTGTCATATTTAAGTTAAGTCAAAGTAGCGAAGACGTGTGACCTGCGGCATTGCACAAAGTACCAAGCAAAAACTAAAGTCAAAGAATTTATCTATGGTGTGAATTACAGGGATGCAGAACTACTTTTAAAAGCTCTACGTTGATGAGTCAATTATACACTCACTCACACATACATACACTTACACTCAAACACTTACACACACGCACACACATACATATTCACACGCGCAAACCTGCGCTGAGTATTTCAACTAGATGTTTTGGTATTAGCAAATAGATATAAGTCCTAGACATAAGATAATCTTATCGTTTGATAGCCACAACACAGGCTCTGCCTAGTGTGGCTGTCACAGTAAATGTTAACATTTTTGTATCCTAAGTGAAACCATTCTTATTCTAAAAAAAAAAAAAGTTGATCTTTTGTGTGAGGGTAGTACTGTCCCCGTCAAGTCGGCCCATTCGTGCTGAGGTCAGCGTGGCTCTTATGCCTTTAAAAGTTGTTGCAAGGTTTCATCGTCATGTTGTTATGTGAGATTTCTCGTAGTTAATAAATAAACATTGACTCACATAACTATTACTCTTCTATGTCTGCGCGGCAGTAAAGTATTTTTTTTTAAATATGACTCCCGCACTAGAAAATATATCTTATGTCGGGGAAAACTATACAAACATTCATCAAACATCTGACTCTGATTTGCGGACCACACAAAGGGTTGGCTCAAGTGAGTTTTGAACCCATAGCGCTAAATTCCATAGGAAGCCTACTATACCACCCTGGCTGACATATACCATAAAACATTATAAGCTCAAAAAACATTTCATCAGCCAAGAAAAAAATATTATAAATTTGGCTAGAAAAATACCCTGAAAATAATATAATAAATGATTCTCCGAGGCTAAATGTTGTTAACGTGTACCATAAACAAAACTTTTGTGATAAAATCCAGTCTGTTTTGACCTTCGCTACTTCAAATAAAAAAAAAATAGGTACTCAAGAATTAAATATACCTTGGAAAATAGTTCTATTTTTATTTGCTGCGAGCGATGTAAAAAAAACTGTCGCGTCTCAAATAATTTCGAAATTTAGAACATGTATTTCAGTATGTTTTTATTGTTCAGTCTTTAACTCGAAACTACAGTACCTTTTAACAAAGTTTGGAACAGTTTATATGCAAAATGTACTAAATATGTGCTTGCTACAAATAAACCATAGAATTGAACCTTTTTTATCATTTGCATGATGAGCTTCTGAATGGGTCGTTTAGAAGTACAAGGGTATAAAATAAATGATCCACTACTTACATGTCTTCCTAATCTTTATTGTTTCTATGACTGTTTGGGTCTGCAAAAACTCAACCGGTTTTACCTGAATCAGTTTTTCCACAGAGCGACTAGCTTCCGTAGTTTAACCTTCGAAGTCGAACTGAACTCGAAGATTAAACTATTTGACAGTATATTTGAGGGCACTTCCCAATAAGGATAGGTGTTCATGACAACCGGGACCGACGGCTTAATGTGCGCTGCGAGGCACGGGTGTGATAACACCGCCAACTTCCATACTCTTAACTTCTATTCAGAATTCCAGTAAAATAAATCCAACAGCCTGTACGGGAATCGAACCTAACACATATGTTACGGTAGACGCGGTAGTCGCATACGCTAACCGCTAGACCAACGACGCAGAAAACGAACCATTCACAACTAGTAACAAAAGGAATAATTATTCGGCATCCCCGTAATGTATGTACATGCATGCAAAACCGATTATATTTAAGAAATATGTTGAACTTAGTACACAAAAATCAATTTGAAACTTAGTCATAGATATAAAATTTATTACAATTGTCCGCTCACTCGTATATTTGAAGAACGGCATAATGTATTCATATTTTCAACCTTTATTCTGTGGGAACGGGTTGTCTTCTCCATCCGGGCTCACCCATTATGCAAGACTACTCCCAATGCAGTCCATCGCATAAAGTAAATCGGAAAACCGATCGCTTCCTTCGATTTTCCGCGCCTCTGTCCATTATTGTGTTTGTGAGTTCACCATGTATGTAAATCATTCAATCCTAGCCGCACACCCAAACACACTCCGTCTCAGTCTTGCTCAATGTATAAAGTGAAAACAGACAAGGATAGCAACAACCGAATTGGTGTTAATTTACAGTTGGCAATTATAATTTTCGTATTCATGTCCCTTTCTTGCGTTGAATTTTTTGTTGTCGTCTCTTTTGCGGCGGGGGGTTAAGATAAAGCGGTGAAGACGCGAGATATGTAGAATTTTTTAATAAAAACCGCGCTTCTGTGTGCGCTAAGTGATATGCCTTGTTCTTTTTAATTTCGTTGCGAATGCGGGCGCAGTCGAGATCATCTATCAAGGTTTTTTTTTTTAATTTTTTCCACTGAGCTTCCACACGGCGCGTTATGAAGATTTCGCATGGGATATGAATATTGATTGTTTCGTTCGCAACTAATGAAAGCTTGATTTGTGTGCTTGATGTTGATGTGTAATGAACCCGTGGGGATTAGGGAGGCGTAAAAGGTTTTTTACGCGCTAGTTAATATTTTTTACTTGAATAGAACGACTTTTAATTTTGAATGACAGCATTTACGTCTTTGCGTCAGATTTATTAAAAATAAATATATTTTCTGTGATGTTATCACAGTATATTTGTTTTATTAATGCTATTAGCTTACTCATTTTTAGACGGAACCAATGAGGTATTTTTTATCTTAATCAACAATGAAATTTAAACATTTTACTAAAATCGTAAAAATAAACAGAGCAAAACTTACATGAAAACGTTTAACCGTTACAGACAGAGAAAATAATTTAAAAATTAACACATAATATTGTAGAGACGTAGCATGTGCGCACACGCTGCTACACCCATGCGTAGACATGTCTACATATGTGTAGAAGAAGTCAACGCATGCTCGCTACGAACGATTTCATAAAAACCTATAAACAAAAACTGAAAACTACATGTCTTTTTGTTTGTGATATATTATAAAAATATATAGTTTCAATTCAAGCTTTTTTGAGCTTGAGGAATGATAATAAGTTTATTACGATCAGAAATTATGAAAGTTTGTGTCATTCTTTCTAAAAGCAAAAAGTTCTGTACAGGTACAGAAATTTAAAAGTGCGTAAATAAATATATAAAAATAGCTTCAAATTGTACATACTTTTAGACAGGTCATGTACCGAAAAGGCCTGTAATCCAGCTAGATTTGCATTATCTCAGATAATATTTACAACTCAATTTCACACAAAGCAATGAATTCCAGAACCTACTCAGAAATGCAAAAGAATGCAATTTTGTTCGCTCCAAGCAAATAAGAAGTCTAACATTAAGATCATAATCTTAAAAAGTTTTTTTTATTTGCTAAATATTGTTGTATCTGACTCGGTGAATTTAGTAAAAACTTTTTTAAAACATATCTGTATAAATACAAAGGTATAAAACAATATAATTAAAAAAAAAATTAAAGAAATAATTGTAAAAATTTCACTCTTATAACGTAGTAGTGCCACGCTGATTACAGCACGAATGGGCCGTCTCGACCCGGCCAGTACTACCCTCACACAGAAGACCATCCTAATAATGACAGTATTCCTGCTATCGTACTTCGTTGGTGAGTGTGAGGGCAGAATCATTTTGCATCATTCTAACGGACTTCGGAGTTCGGGAGAATGATGATGCAGAAACGTCTGCCGCCATAGAATGGGTCACTATGCTGCATTGCCTATACTCACAGTAAGAATGGTGACCTTGAATTCTACTCATGCTTTCCATCAGGCAGAGTAGAGTCACTATGATAGGCCTAAATATAAAAAAGATTTCTTTGTCACTATGCAAACGGTTGCTGTGAAAGCTACTGATCCAACCACTGTTCTATTCCCATCCAGGACAAATAATAATTGCCTGCCTCGGAAGCGCAGTATTCGCGTATGCAACTGCAATACCGGTGTACTCGAGGACAAGGGTTCGGATCAAATATTTGTATGATCTTCAAATATTTGTTTCAGAGTTTTCATGTTTCTATGTATAATATGTATATGTATTTTGAACAATAAGAACATCTTTAATGTTAGAATATTAATGGATCGCTTAGGTAGAAAGTAGGTAAAACTGAAGAGACTTCTACTTTCTTAAGTATATCTACCAGTTGTAGACCTTTACTTATTTTATTTAGGCCTACCAAAGTGACTCTGCTCTGCCTTATGGAAAGCATGAGTCAAATACAGAAGTGAGGGTCACCATCCTCATTGTGAACGTCAGTATCCATGCAGTATAGTGACACATACTTTAGGGGCCTAGTGTGATGCTGCTGCATCATTGGGCCTTCGGTCTCACACTCACCAACGAAATTCCTACTTAATAATTTAATAATCCCTACTAATATTATAAATGCGAAAGTAACTCTGTCTGTCTGTCTGTTACGCTTTCACGCCTAAACCACTGAACCGATTTTGATGAAATTTTGGTATGAAGATAGAACTGAACTTGGGAAAAGACATAGGCTACTTTTTACAGCGATAACCGACATACACGCGGGCGGAGCCACGGGCGAAAGCTAGTAATATTATAAATGCGAAAGTAACTCTGTCTGTTTATTACGCTTTCACGTCTAAACCACTGAACCGATTTTGATGAAATTTGGTTTGAAGATGGAACTGAACTTGGGAAAGGACATAGGCTACATTTTATCACGATAACCGACATACACGCGGGCGGAGCCGCGGACGAAAACTAGTAAATAATAAATAAATATATCGGACATTTTACACACAACGCCATCTAGTCCCCAAACTCAGCAGAGCTTGTATTATCGGTAACTAGACAACTGATTTATGCTTTTTTTTGTAAAAACATACATATTATACATAGTAAACACTCAAACTTCGAAACAAATATTTGCGGATCACTCAAACATTTGGTCCGACCCGGAAATCGAACCCAAGAGACCTCTTGATCAGCAGAATTCTGTCATTATTAGGAGTGTCTTCTGTGTGAGGGTAGTACTGCCTATAGAATATATAGACTCGCAGAATTGTAAGTAACTTTTCAAAAGTTATCTAATATAAGTACAGAAGTAAAGTAGACTCTAATTTTCCAACCATTGAAGTCAAAATAAACGAGCTCCGCATAAAATTACATAGATTCTTATATACATATAATAAATAAATGTAACTTTGTTCGTTGTAACAAAGTTCATAATGAAAGCATAATTTAGTTTTAACTTGAGTCCGAGCCCAAAACGAAGGCCTTCAAGCCTTTACAAAGTAAAAATTAAATTTTGGATCGCGTTCCTTTCCATAATTTCTCATTAAAATTCTGTTTCCTATACATTAAAAGTATACACGCATTTTTCACTTGAGTAAACAAGATGGTTTATTAAAAATCTATTTAAAATTCCATTGTATTGTTTTTTTATGTTTCTAAAATTTTAAGAAATAGTTTTAAAATGCTTTTAACTTACTTTTACAAAGGTAAAGTAAACGATTCGATTCTTCGATTGAATTGTGATACGAATCGATCTGGTGTATATAAAAAAAAATCTAAATAAGAACGAAATGAAACACGGTGCTATATATACATATATGTGTGAAAAAAGTGTTATTCTTTATATCATCACCTATCTAACAGTGAAAGTCCCTTTAAAATTGGTCTAGCGTATCCAGAAATTATCCGGCACAAATAGACAAATAGACGGACAGACAAGCAAAATTTTACAATATTTTGCAAAGCTGCTGCTGATCAAGAGGTCTCGGGCTCGATTCCCGGGTCGGACCAAATATTTGTGTGATCCACAAATATTTGTTTCGGAGTCTGGGTGTTTCCTATGTATACTAAGTATGTATTTAATAAAAAGTGAAAAGTAAAAATGTTTATGTATCTATATCAGTAGTCTAGTACCCATATTACAAGCTCTGGTTTGGGACTAGATGGATGATGTTGTGTGTAAAAGATGTCCGAAATATTTATTTATAGTCCCGAACCCTATCATCAACATTTCTTAGTGTGTTGTAAGTTTTGTGGACTATTATTTTACAAATGTCGTATCGAATCCTGTATCCGATCACCTATCGTAGCGGAACGCATCTGTGCGATGACTCTGCCGTTCCTGTCACCCCCCAGCAGTCGCGCGTGAAGGAATCGAACCAAGATTGGAAATGGTGTAACACTACAAACCAATCATGCAAAGAAATTTCCACCTTATTCCAATGAATTTAAAATGCAAAATAAAATTAACTTACTATAACATAACTTAAAATAGTTCACAAAGTAGTTTGATATTTATATAGTTGTTTCTAAAGATGGTTTTTGATTAATGTATAATGTGTAAGTATGAAAAATGGTCAGTGTATTTAAAGGCAGCGTTCTGGTCTGCGTGTCGCGAGTCGAATCGTCTTCCGGCGTCAAACGTGATTTCTCGAAGAAAGTCGAATCAATGGAACGGAGTGGACATTGGCCTCCGGATTGTATTAAGATTACGTCCTCTAAGTAAGCGGTATAGAGTTTTTTGCTGTCATACTTTACTGTAAAGTTAAATTGAAAGAAGATATACTGTATTGGGTATGAATAAAAAGCACAGTCCTACAAAAGTTAGACTACTGTTGCATTATACATTCGGATGTTCGTCTGTCTAAACGCGGGCTGAACCGCGTGCAAAAGGTAATACAATACATCATTATCATCATCAGCCTATCACAGTCCACTGCAGGACGTAGGCCTCTCCAATTGCTCAGCGTGCTATACAATGCAGCAAGACATAATAATTCCTATAATAACAGTATATATATGTTACGGCTAATACCCGAAGTGTGGCTACACCTAGTCCTAGCCGGCTATAACTAGGTGTAGCCAGTAGCTGTTGGTTAAACCAAGGTGTAACAGATTTTTTAAGGCTAATATTAGGTGTAGTCGGTTTCGTTTGGTAAAAAACTAGGTATAATTTGGCTTAAAGAGCCAAGCAGTGGGATGTTACGGATTGTTGATGTATACGTCACGGCTAATACCCGAAGTGCGGCTACACCTAGTTATAGCCGGCTATTACTAGGTGTAACCTGTAGCCGGCTAGCTCGAATCTTCTCTCAGGGGAGGCTTTAGGCCATACGTCCCAACGCTAGCTGAGTGTAGGAGTTGGGAACTAGCGAGACACGTGACTTCGTAATCATGCCGTTGGATGTTTTTAAGCCACCCAAATCTGTTGTCTTATAATAACAACCGGGATCGACTGCTTAACGTGATCTCCGAATCAAACAAACGGTCTCCCATCTAGGTACTGACTGCGCCGTCATTGCTTGCCCTCGATTCTTGTTTCCAATCACCTAAGGTCACTTGGTTATACACTGGTATATACACTGTAATTAAAACAATAGCACAAAATCTTAAGCAAACAACTATTTGTTGACCTCATTTATCCTCAAAATCTTAAGAAATTCCAAACGAATAAAATCGCGTTCCTCGGTACCTCACCTTGTTAGACTCTTAGAGTGATGGTGAATTGAATTCCTCGGCTTTCGGGAAAGAGAATCAACCATAATGGAGTTTTATTGATACTTTCATAACGCTATGCCATGAACGAATGAAACAATAAAATTAAATGTCGGCTATTGTTCTTCGCTACTGGATAGGTAATAAGAACGCATTCGTATTTCTGATGAAAGCGCTAGTACATAACTGAATGTAAATTTAACGGAAGAAACTAATATAAGATTGTTAAATTAACTCATCTTCCTAGCCTTATTCACAATTTTTATTTGGGGTCGGCTACTAGTTCAACTGGTTATACCTGAATATCAGTTTTTCCACGGAGCGACTGGCATTAGACATCCGCAACCCTTACGGAGAACTGAAATTCGAAGGTTGAACTAGTTGTTAGTAAATTTGGAGGCGCTTCCGCCGGTCATCGGCGAATGGGCAGTGCGGCAGCACGGAACCCTTACCTTCCGACTGACGCAGGTTCTTTCCGGGCATGGTTGCTTCGGAAAGTACCTGCACTCGGTCCCCAGGAAGGAACTAAGTCCCGCCTGCCACCACTGCGACTGAAGTGAGAATTCGGCTCATCACACGCTGGCGGTCTGCCCCGCATGGCAGACGCAGCCCCGGGTCCTCACTGCAGTCATCGGAGGGGATCTCTCACTGCCGGCCGTAGTTCGTTCCATGGCCGGCAGCGAGAGCGCATTTACCGCGGTCGCAACCTTCTGCGAGGACGTAATCAAGCAGAAGGAGGCGGCGGAGACGGCCTTAGAGGACGACATCCATTCGGACCCGATCCATCGCCGGCGAACCGGGCGGCGGAGGTGCGAACATCTGAGCCTCATGCCGCCTTGAGTGTGGCCGCGGGTGGACGGGACGGGTTTTTCCTCCACCCGCATTATGTGGCCAGCCGCGAGGGGGCGGCGTCGGTGTGTGCGCGGAGAGGGCACACTGTGTGGTTTTTAGTCGGTTCAAGTCCGACCACACCACCCCGCCGTAACCCCCGATGGGGTGACGGTCCATGACGATTTAAAACACAAAAAAAAAAGTTGTTAGTAAATTTGACGGCTTTACGGACGGAATTACCAAAGAAAAACACTTTTTGGCCCGACCCGGGATTTGAACCCGAGACCTCTTGATTAGCAGTCGCATACGCTAACCACTAGACCAACGAGGCAGTTAAATTAACTAATATTATAAATGCGAAACTAACTTTGTCGGGCTGTCACGCCGAAACTTTATGAGTGAAATTTGGACAACAGATAGTCTCGAGCTGGAGAAAGGATAAAGGCTACTTTTTACCGCGATAATCAACTTACACTCGGGGAAAAGCTAGCATTATTTATATCCCTACTAATATTATAAATGCGAAAGTAACTCTGTCTGTCTGTCTGTTACACTTTCACGCCTAAACCACTGAACTGATATTGATGAAATTTGGTATGAAGATAGAACTGGACTTGGGAAAGGACATAGGCAACTTTTTACCGCGATAACTGACATACACCCGGGCGGAGCCGCGGGCGCAAGCAAGTTGCCAAATAATTACATCTTCATCAATCACTTTTACTGGTCTTGGAAGGAGCTGTCTCTCTTTAGAAAAAAGGTTGACAACTTCTGGAATATCATTTGTAATCTATGTTAAAAATAGGAATAAACTTATGTCTATGCATGTAAATAGGTAAATACAATATTTACTTCATTATGATTCATAAAACAACTTTACTAAAAAAACCGAACCTCACTTTTTGTTAATCTATACAATATGTTTGTAATTTCAATTAAAAGCTTTTCACTAAACGTTTACTGTATACGGCACTTAAATCAAAAAATGTAATTTCTTTTTTTGCCTTTTTGCCTGTCTGTCTGTTTGCTCCGGTTAATCTCTGGCACGGCTGGACAGATTTTAACAATACTGTCACTGGTAGATAGCTGATGATATGTGTTAGCTGTGATTGCCTATAACTGAATGAGCACAGGGCATGTATTTTGTTTTTTTTATATTCATATATGATGCGTGTATCATTTTTTGGTAATTCGAAATAAATAAAAAAATAAAAAATGATATAAAGAGTTACTTAGACTACTTTTTAGACAAGCTTTGCCTTGCAGCCTTACCTTTGCCTTTGTACCCTTACAATAACAACTAGGAGTTCCTCTAGTAAGTAGTAGTAAGTATAATTATATGGGTTCTATTTTAATATATTTGGTTACTATTTGGTATGTCACCACATAGGTATGTTTAGTTTTAAGTAAATAATTCATTGAAAATAATTTCAATAACTTCTTATTATAACGATGCAAATAAATAATATTCGAATATTAGTCATAATCAAATAAATGGTACAATAATAAAAAAAATTGCATTGTAATTAAACCTATTTCCTTTTAACAAAACACTAAAAACTCATAAATCTTAAAAACAAAACTCCGCAACAAAATCTCTTAAATGTTCCAAACTTAAAAATAATAACATTTTTGTATAAAATGTAGTTCACATTTTTGGTGAGAGAACGAAAAGTGTTCCATTTTTAAAAGTGCGAAGTGCCAGTAACCTTTAATTTCAATAGTGGGGTCGCGTTCAAGGTTACCGCCCGCAAGGGGACAATTCACGATCAGCTGATTCTCTATTATAATCATTTACCGCGTTTTTTAATCTGTGCACATTGTAACTGTAAGTTGATTTCCGCTGCTTTTATTCTGTATAATACTTTAAAATCGTTTATTTTAATAGTTTTTTAGGATTAAGCACGAATGGGCCGGGCTCAACCGGTGTAGTACTACCCTCACACAAAAGATCAACCTAATATGACAGCACTAATGCTATCGTCTTTCGTTGGCGAGTGTGAGACCGGACTCACTAAGCCGCTATGATGAATGATGGTCACCATGCTGCATTATATGCACTCACAATGAAGATGGTGGCCACTACTCCTGGATTCTACTCGTGCTTTTCATCAGGTAGAGTAAAGACACTTAAGTAAGCAAAAATAAACCAAAAAAAGTTTTTACTTATGAGTTAAAAGGTTCTCTTATATTACTATCAATTTAAAATAACCTAAACGGTTTTGTGTAAAGAATAGCTTTAAATTATTTCGTACTTGTCGCTCTTGTAATTTAACACTTTGAGAGACTAACGTTACTTTATTTAAATTAATGTTTAAGTGACATCTACATTTAAATGTTTAAACCTACTTCCTATGATGAATTTGTTCACCTCACGCTAACCGACTAAAGAAGGAATACTACAGGAAACGTGTAAGATTTAAATTTAAAATGTATTGCGTACATTCGTAGAACAAAAAAAAAACAAGTTTCAAAGACGTTACGACCAAACTTTTGCGAACTTTTTCACGCACTTCCAACTTAAAAACTACCAGTTGCATCTGAAGTTTAGGGACTCGATAAAAGTAGCAATAAACCACGAAGCGTGGGCAGAGGGCAGCATCGCAAGGCGAGGGCGGGGGTGATCGCGGGGGTGAGGGGCATGGGGGTGTCGGTCATCTCCCCCTTTTTATCTTCGCAAGTCAAGGGCGCGTGGGGCAGGTTCGGCCGGCCGGCGGCTATTGACATTCTGTTTTCAAATTTACCTACTTTTTTCCATTGTCCGTAACTTTTTAATATAGCGAGGTCGACGAACTGAATGGCCAGTGCTACCTATTATGTAATCGGTTTTGTAACGTTGCCGTTTTAGATAATTCTTGTTTTATTTTTAATCGCCTATTTGTAGCGTTCACAGTTATTGCGTAATTGTTTTTTTTATATATTTTTTGGACTTATTATTATAATAAACAGTGAGTTATCGTCACCGATAAATAATTTAATCTCTGGCTTGACCTAAAATAAGAAGCACTAATAAGATCTAATTAGGAAATGGTCTTGAAAGTTGTCTCCAAACCTACGTTTTTGAATTTCCGGGTTCATTATTTTGTTTAAGTCCAATTAGTACCAGACTCTGCAGTGTTTTCATTTACTTCAGTAGTCAATGCCTACTTGCTTATTTAGGACAGAATACTAAATAAACTCTCAAGTACATTTTAACCAGAACCGTGAAATAATGTTCGAAATACGAAACAATTTTAGTAAGTTTTTGTTGTGTATGTGTATATAATTTTAACAAAAAGAAAACCGACTTCAAAGAAACACTATTCCTACCACCCAAATCGCGACAGGTATGTCTATGATATTTGAGGAGTTCCCTGGATTTGTCCAGGATCTTATCGTCAGATACTGGTTTATTATGGGACCACATTGGAGACACTAGCTTTCAAAAAAAAATCTCCAAATCGGTTTACCCAACTGAAAGTTCTGAGGTAAAAAAGTACAGTTGAATTCCTCAATTTGATAACCTCCTCATATTTTTTTAGAGACGGTTAAAAATATATCTATCTTAGAAAAGAGTGTAGCCACCTCCATTCATCCCGTATGTGTCATGAGAGCCAATTAAGAAAGTAAACCTACGCAGGACAACACATTTAAAATTAACTATACAAAATGTACCATGATAAGCATCTCACTCATAGTCCGTGTGGTGACGGATTAAGAATACAGAGTGTCACCACCCCTATTCATCCCGCGGGTGTCGTAAAAGGCGAAAACAACATCAGTGCAAAGAGAAGGAAAACTTGAAACCAACCCTATACGAACCCGTGTGGCCAGCGTGGTATAGTAGGCCAAAACCTCCTTTCTAAGGAGAGGCCTATGTCCAGCAGTGGACTGTTTAAGGCTGCTGATGAAGCATCGCACTAGTCGGCGCGTTGCATTCTCAATGAATATGGTGATCACCACTGCTGGATTCTACTGATGGTTTCCATCAGGCATAATAGAGTCACTTTGGCAGGCCTTATATCATTATTGTTTATGGAGTTTCAGTTCTAGTGTCAGACAGTATATTTATACTATGTATACTTATTTGATGTGATATCTAATTTGAATTGATAATATTTTTAGCACAAACCCAATGATTGACTGCTAGAGTATTCCATGGGTATTTTTTTCGGAACACGAACAAATGATACACCAAATATGAGAATAAAATACAGTCCCTGTGCTTATTCAGCTATAGCTAATCACGGCTAACAAAAGGGTTAATGGTACCATCTAAATTAAAATTGAAACATATATAAAAAAAAATTGAGCTAAATGAGTGAAAACGATTTCAGCTTTTAGCAATTAACATCTTTAATTTAGCATTCAACTAGATATTAGTGTAAAAACTGAGTACATAACACGTTGTACTCTTGGATTAGATGAGCCGGTTCAAGATATCAGTGTCTTACACAATTTCATATCACCATCACTAGTGCTATCGACATACTATCATCTGTTACAGTTAATAAATCACTTCAGCCTTTACGGAAACTTCCTAATTTAACTTTAAAATAATAATTTGTATGAACATGACTCAAGTGAATATTTTTGAAATTTTAACTGATGATGTTTTCTATAACATCAAAATTTTTAAAAAAGGAAGTTTCAAACACGATAATACGCAGACGTTTTAAATGTATATGGGTCCTTTCTTGCGCTAGTCCGACTCGCACTTAACCTATTTAAAATCTACCTATAATTATTTTTACAATTCTCGTAGCTTCCATATTAATAAGTAACTATTTGTAGTTCAACATTTGTGAACAGTAACGATGTTGTAAAGAGGAAATAAGGAGCGTTTAATATAATATGAATGATAGGTGATTTACGTATCGCTGTTATTAATTACATTATAATGATACGTGCTTAATCTTGAGTTGGCACACACTGTTCAGCACAGATTAATTCGGTGCGCTTGTTCTAATACATTTATTATAATAAAAGTAAAAAAAAACAAGATGATGAGTAGAAAAGCCTAAACGCAGACCATTTAAGTTACACTGGTCATTAAATAAGATAAGACAATTCAATCAGTCTCAATAGGAGCACCAAACGATCCCTAGTACTATAAGTTTAGCGCTGTTTGTAAAATAACGTAATTCAAACTTACCCAGCAACATATCGATATATCGACGAGAGCACAAAAACTTCGGAAAGTTTGAGTGACAGGACCGCCGTAGAAAAACAGATGTCGATAGTCGATAACAACAAAGCACCCGCCAGCCTATCTCTATTGACAGGGCAAGCTAGAGCGTGTGCTACGTGTGAATGTTATCGATAATCGAGATGTTCATGTCGATAGCTTGACCATTACGTGCGCGTAAAAATACCTTGGGAACCGAAATGAGACCGATTTAATCGTTAGCTATTGTGTGTGATGTATATGAGAGAGGCATGGCAGTTTGACTTTTTTCAAAGGATAGTGATGCGAAAAAACAGTGCAACAATTTTAATAGAAGGTTTCGTCTTACAAACCTGTGTATTAACAGCCAATATTTCTGCACTGTTTAATTTTATAAAACAGAGTATAATACTTCATAGAATAGTGTAAAGTAAAAAATCATAGGTTAGTTAATTGACGCATGAGTTGAATCCCTTTCCAATTCGAAACACTTTGATTTTAGTAATCCTGAAAAGCTAATAGCCACATTTTTCAAATGACTTGTTAATGAGAAAAAAAATAGCATGTAATGAAGACACGTTCAGAAGTTTTCATAAATGACTAGCATTCGGCTCGACCTGTAACAATATTTATTGACATTTAACGAAATCACTTTAAGCTATAATAACTTTTATTTAGCTTTATTTATACATAAAAAGTACTGTACACAAAATTAGAAACAAAGTAAACAGACATGCTACCACAAAAAAAAATGCAAGAAATGTTTGTATTGTACAAGGCGACAGACGAAACGTGTTCGTTGACCCCCGTGTGGCGGCGCGTGCGACGAACAGACAGATGTGCCAGTCACTTCATAATCATAATGGCGGATAAAATACAAAGCCAAATCAAATCTATGAGATATCTCGACAGGATTACGTTACAAATTTTAACTACAATTATCTTACTGTTAACTCGACGCAGCCGTGTAATGAACTTGAATTTGATCAAACACTAGACAATACATTAACATTACGACCCACGTGACGTGATATCTTTACGAAACGATAACTTAACGTAAACAAGAGAGGTAACGATAATAAATAAATAAAAATCAATTTAGAAATCGCGCGACGCAATCAAGGCTCGGTCCGATTGACGATTTCGTCTCGGACGATGGGCGTGTGTAGTCGATGAAAAAAACATATCACTCCCACTCCGACCGGTTACACAATGGCAATCTTATATGATCTGTAAAGGTTACAAATTGAACTCTTTTCTAATGGAATAAGGGTTACAATACTCGCAGTGTTATGTTTGCTGATTCGCACTGGCCATACCACGCCTCGACACCCGTCATTGGCAGAAATAAAAACGGCGACCACGCGTAACTTGTCACGTTTCACTGGACAGTGAAATCGTGCGGCCGGTGACAATGTGTCACTTTGCCAATTCATCAAGACCTGCCCTGCCCCTACAACTGTTTTACGCAAGTGGCCAGCGGATCAATTCCGAGGGTTGAAAACGTCATGCGGAGGTCAGTTTTGACTGGACGCGTTACTGTTTACCGCATTCGTGCCGTTACGTCGCCGTGGCTTATGAAATGACAGTTGAAATATCAATGCAAATGCTTCAATGCGCAAACGTTTACCCGTAAAGGAAAATTTTATCGATCATGCTCACAGATTGCTACGTAACTATCTTGATGTAAATCGCTTATGGCTACCGTTATTTTGAAAAATCGATTGTTGATAATCGATTCGTCACAGTTGCGTTCCGTTTACGCAGTGGACTGTCCCACGGTCTTTCAGTGTGCGCGACAAAACGTCAGGTAACATTGCTCGGCTGGTCGACCTATGTGAGTGCCCCGTGTCGAACTGTCGTGCGACTGCGAAATAATTAACTGTAAAATTTGATTTGAAGGACAAATAAAATGATTACAATTGTCAAACGTTGCAGTTGCATTTTTTATCCGATGTAAAAAAGTTGTGCAACGTTGCTAATTGGTTTATTTTGACATTTATTTAGTTGTACATATTTTAGGATTTGATCATTAATTCCTGAATCGGACATTCAGGTGTCAGATTTTAGGATTAATTATTGATTCACAGGGATCTGAATGTTGCCACACTAGATAATATCCACCATTGTAATAGAAATTCATAAATTTGCACTAGGAAATATTCTATTGAACCTACGTAACTTGCAACAAAAGACTTTAAAGAAAATGCAAGAAGTTTCAGCTGCCAAAAGAGCTCTCATTACTCAACCAGTGTAAGTCTATTGAAAATAAGAACTAAAAATTTTCACAATCATGAACTAAGATAGTGCTTCTTAAGCTAGGCAAAGGGAAATTTTATATATAAAATTCTCGTGTCAAAATGTTCGTTCCCGTACTTCTCCGAAAGGGCTTGAACGATTCTTATGAAATTTTTTATGCATATTCAGTAAGTCTGAGAATCGGCCAACATCTATTTTTTATACCCCTAGGACGCGAGCGAAGCCGCGGGCATCAGCTAGTATTATTATAAAAGAATTTTGAGTTAAGCTCCACGTGGTTCCTTACAAAGATTCCGTTTGTTTATCATGTGTTACTCATGTATACGAGCCTGAAAAAGTGACTACACTCTTTCTGATGGAAAGCGTAAGTAAAATATAATATTTCGGATATCTGACACAACATCATACTAAGCAGAGCTTGTACTATGGGTACTAGACAACTGATAATAATATATATATATATACAATAGAATCTAAGAGTGGTATTCCCCATACTTACAGTATAACCGCTATAATTTTATGTTGATCTTATGTGTGAGGGTAGTATCACCCCAGTTGAGCCGACCCATTGGTACTGAAATCAGCGGGGCTCTACTACCTTGCACAGTGTATTCGATTTGTAAGGAACTTTCAAGAAAGTACGGCAACTAACATTGCTAACCTCAGTAACGCTGAAACTAACTGAATAACATTATCTGCTTATATGAAGATCCTGAAAAGATGTACTACTTTCCATTTCTCTATAAAGAGCTAGTAATCAGTCAAAAAGTTATCATACTGCAAATAAAAGTAAATTATTTTGGTTGTAAATATGTAGTGTTTTATCTACAGTAAGTAAAGCTGAAGAGTTTTTTGTTTGGGTGTTGAGCTGATCCCGGGAAGTGTTGCTTTTAGTAGAAAATTCTCATAATAATAGATAACCCATTTATCGAGAAAAGTTAGATTTGTAGTGTAGGTGTAACGACTGTTTCTTTCATCGTTCAGTTGGGCGAAGGAGTTTGTGAACATAAGTAAAAGTCTCAATATTCGTTTTACACAGTTGATTGTCACTACACACAACACTAGCTATACAGTTTAAACCACCAAAACAGTATTTAGTCAATTTGTAATTACTTTACAATACAACTTAAGAAACGCAGTAGCTTTGAACTTGATAACTAGCGCGCTGTCTTAGCGCATCGCTACAGACTGACTTCAGTTTTATAATTGAGACAGTGTACACCGTAGGCAAAAGCTTTGACTTTATATAAACATTAATTTAATTAAATTTTTTTTTTCTACACAAACAAAATTTCTTGATCTTTGATAAATAAAAAAAATTATTTTTAAGAATGCTACTACAAAGTTACAAACTTTATATCTACTACAATTTTGGAAAACATTATTAGGGCCTAAATATAAATGAATATTTAGTCTTTTGAAACAACTCCCGCATTAGGAATATACATCGTATCGCGGGAGACTTTACTAACATACACGAAACGGACACAAAGAACACTCAGACTCAGATCGCACAAAGTGTTGTCCCACATGGGATTTGAACCCACGTCACTTGCCAAAGTGGAAAGCGGCGTGGCGACCACTGAAACTACTAGGCCAAACATGCAGTCAAAATGTTAATGTGAGACACACTACAGACTCTATAGCATCGAGCTACAAGCTATAGGAACTAAGCAAACATTTTAAAATAGGGAAAATTTATTCCACAAACGAGGATAAGCTTAGCAGATAGTTTATAAGTAAATACTTATTAGAATAGAATCTCCTTTAAATTACTATCATCATCATCAACAGCCTCTAACAGAACGATGCTGGATATAGGCCTCTCCTTAGAGAGTAGGTTTTGGCCTACTACACCATGCTGGCCAGACGGGATGGTAGAGGTTTTGTTTGAAGTTTTACATTCTCTTTGCAGTGATACTATACTACGAAGTTAATTTCCCGTCTCTTGCTACACCCATGGAACGAAGTGACAATCCGCATTCTTAATCCGTCACCACATAGAGCATCTTATTATCATGATTTCGTTTTAGAATTATTTCAGAACATTCTCCTCCACTCGAGGAGTTAGTGGCCATGGCAGCAGTGGATAAAATATAGATTCCAACTTTTCTAATTTTCTTTTTTCTTTAGTTGCCGCCGTTTCGACTTCTTCAGTAATGGTGGATTCCTTCAGTTCCACTAAAAATAAGTTTGTTAAGTATCTACAAAAAAATCAACAGATTTTTACTAAAATTTGATCTTTTGCTTAAATTAGACGCTTGTTCAGTTACTTTGTCGGTAGCCGTCTGTCACAGATATCAAGTTATATTTTATAGACTGTAACAATGTGTTTTAATTATGAATAGATCGAACGAAGTTTTTAATATAAGTAAATTGCTCATTCAAAGTTTTTCAAATTGAAGAAAAACAAAATAATATCAGTCGCTCACAAATAAAATTCATAGAACCCACCACTCTGTTAAATCATTTTAAATATCGAACTGTCACTGTCACCTTAACGAGCACAAGAGTCTTCACTATATCATACACGTTCTAAACACATCCAACTATAAAACCTTCAACGTAAATACCCAAATTAAACATCAATTAATCAAACCCCTCATGACTGTCAGTTTAAATAACTGAGACGTATAAAAAAAACTCGGAACTAAAAGTGTTGCCATGAAATTCGAAGTTTAAAAAAGTAAAAACATTAGCAGTCATAAGGGCACACGTGAATGAGACGGGCAATTATACAAGGTGGGTAGAGCGCTGCCTGGCACCGTGCTTACCCGAATTTGCGCCGACAGATATAGGCTGTTTGAATTAGTACTTTTTTAAATACTAATTAATTCCTTTTTTTTAAGTTTTTATACGAGTATTGTTAATTTAAGGACATGTAAGTTTGTTTCAAGTTGCCGTTGGATGTTTTTAAGCTGCCTGAGAGCCTCCAACTAAGCTTTACGACTTTTATTTTATGATAACAACCGGGGCCGATGGACGGAATCACAGAAATGCTTATATATCATACCACAAACAGTCATCCATCTAGGTACTGACAACACACAATTGGACAACTAATAATTTATTAATATATTATATATATAAGTAGATCCATTTCTGATAAAAGATATCCGATACAGATACAGACCGAGTTGTTTTATATTTAAAAGAATAAAAACTTTATTACACATACAACGTTTAACAACTGCAAATACAAGTGTAGTAACAAATGCTTTGCCTTTAAATGCTAAACAAAAAAACGTGTATTTTTACAGGTAAACTTGAATAGCTACACAAATTACAGAGTTTAACTGCAATTAAAATAAAATGGGCATTAATTATTAAAACGTATAATTGTAAGCACCCTATAACGAGTTAATATTAAAGCTTATTCATTTGCATTTGTCGTGGAAACACGTGTGGCGGCTCGCGTGCCGCCGATGTATAACGAAAAACGAATATCGCACGTACATCCTGTATATATGTTGATAAATGTGATAAGCAGATACAGAATTAGGTAGAATAGAAACAAAATCGGGAGATTTATTGTAGGTTAGGTTTTCTTAACTTTTAATTTTATATTTTATTTCTACTAAAACACTTCTAAACATTGTTTTATAAATATTCGAGTGAGTTTGATAGAAGTAGTGATATAGGTAATAAGGGTAACAATTATTTGTAAATAATAATAGTTTCAGTTACAAAACTTATTTACATTACTAAACTTCTTCTTCTTCTTATCGTATCAATGACAACACTTTACATGGTTTTGGCCTAGTGCTGATAACGTGAAAGAAATAGTAGGAAATTTAAATGTCATTGCGTTTAGAAAGTTTACTACTATTTTGCACTACCAATGTTTATTGTAATAACTATGTTTTAAAATATTAATTATTTTACCACATACTGTTCAAAATTAGTTACTACAGAAAGTTAATTGTAAAATGTTTAAAAGTCAGAGTATTAAACATACGTCATCATCTTTAAAAAATTTTTTTCTTAATAAACTCCACGATTGCCCAGTGGTATAAGCAGTCGCCACGCCACTTTCTTCATCGCCATGTAGTGTAGGTTCAAATCCCACATGAGACAACACATTGTGTGATTCATAAACTGATGTTCTTTATGACCGTTTCATGTATGTTTATGAAATCCCCCTCGACACAGGATGATATACATCCTCCTCGTTTCTCGTTCTATTTAAAAAAAAACATTATTCTACATGTCTAAAATAGATAATTGTATAAAATTAAACATTTGCTGTGACTCATCTGCATGCTTAATCTATGACACAACCCAGCAGGACTGTATGAGCCAACGATGTATCGCCATTAATGAATCACAACCCCCAAAACAGTTGGGTAACTGTACTCATTAATAGGAATTGTGTGATCGATATCGTGAATTACCTTTATCCTAGGGCTGTCAAATTTCAAATAATACCTTGAATAGAGATTTCAAAAAAAAAAACATCATCTACAACCCATAATGTCTCTCTGCTCGGTTTGTGTCTCTTCTAAGGAAAGGGTTAAAACCATACCTACGTGCTACCGAATGCGAGTTCGGGACTGGTAAGAGAACGCTGTGTTACGTAATCTTGCCATTGAACATTTTTAAACTGCCCGAAGACCTCCAATTATGCTTTACGACTATTATCCTATGATAACCACCGGGACCGACTGCTTAACGTGACCTCCTCGCCTAAGGTTAATTTTCTAATTAATTTGTTTTTTTATTTATAAATGTGACAACCCTACTTGCAGCTGATACACTGCTACCTGATCATATTCCTGTGATATACGGCACTTTTGAACGTAAGCCGACTGTTTTTTAACCGTAATATGAAGGTATGTAGATGTGATCGCTCATAAAATGTCGTATTTGCAAAATGAGGTTGATATTAGAACCTTTGATTTACTGATATGGGATATTGTTTCATTTTGTATTCGACTTTATAATTTATTTGGAAAATGTTTACCAGTAAAGTTTTTATAAGGTTGAAAAAAATCGTACAATTTTATATTTGCTAATTTCTTGTGTTATAAGCGTTAATCTGGAGTTATATTGTTTTTTACTACGTATCATTAGAACTCTAGGAAGTAGCACTAGGCCAGTCACGTCTCCAGGCGGACTGGAGGCTGAAGTTGACTAGAAATCGTTAGAAATTAGGCAATTATAGTGTAGGGCACCTTGCGTCATGATGGACTATGATAGTCCAGAAGGAAATCCCCTCCCTGGACTCCTTCCAACACAAAGGCGCAGAGAGGGTCACACCGTGTGGTTTTAGTCGGTTCGAGTCCGACACACCACCCCGCCGTAACCCCCGACGGGGTGACGGTCCGCGGGGATTTCCACACGTTAAAAAAAAAAAAAAAAAAAAAAAAAAAAAAAAAAAAAAAAAAAAAAAAATGATGGACTATGATAAAATGGCTGACAATGGATGAATGCCGACTACCCAAGACCGGGATGGTTGTGGTCCCTTTGGTATAGGCCTTCATTTAGTACAACCACTACAAACAAAATGACTACGATAAAATGAGTATAAATTTGTAACAACATTGCACGAGTATATTGTAGCTTCTAGAAATTTTAACATGTTCATAATCATCATCAACAGCGTTCAACAGTCCACTGCTTGACATAGGCCTCTCCTTAGAAAGGAGGTTTTGGCCGACTATACCACGCTGGCCAGACGGGTTGGCATAGGGTTGATTTCAAGTTTTCCTTCTCTTTCCCTTAGTCGCCTTTTACGACACCCGCGGGATGAATAGGGGTGGTGACACTCTGTATCTTATTCCGTCACCACACGGACAACATATTCATACTAAGTTGAAATGGCAAAATACATACAAATATGAAAGATCTTGTGAACAAGATAGAAAGAGCAATAGACCAATTATTCTCCATTCTACTATTTATCGTTGGCGTCTCTCGTCAACACAACCCATAATATAATAACAATACAACACCTTTTTGCATAAGCCCTCCTGTGGACAAACTGTCGCCGAGACCGACGGACACTATGAACGACTTGTAATGCCACTTAAAAAAATATTATATTGCCATAGAAACACCCGTACCGAGAACACCAAATAGTTTTTTTTTTTTTTTTTTCGTTATTAGTTTTGTTACATGAACTCAAAAAAGGTTACACATATTTGAACATGGGTGACTATTCAGTGACAAACCCACCTTTTTGTAAAAATCACATGTAATATAATTGTCGGGACTCGCTTTGAAGCAAAGCATTTGTTTGCACAGGTACCGTCTGCAATAAACACTACTTATATTAGAGGCAAAGGCCGAATTCATCGTAACGTCGAGAGTAAGAACAATAAATGTACGACTAGAAAAGTGAAGTAAGTATTTTAAGTCATGAGAATGTGTAGAGAATTTTAAGGCTATTCTTCATTGCGAATGCGGACATGACATATATGGGAATCTTAAAACACAGCAACCGATGTGACTCATGGCTTGAACTTCTACGTGCTATGTGTATATTATATAAGCGGGAAATCAGGTATTAATTATTTTGAACTTAAATGTAACTAGTTATGCCCACAGTTCCTCCGACGTGTATGTCGCAGTAAAGAGGAGCCTATGTTCACCTCTGTGCCAAATTCCGGTTTCTAATTTAGGCGTGAAACCGTAACAGACAGACAGATTTACTTTCGAATTTATAATGTAAGTGTAATAATATATTAATAATAATATTTCAGACATCTTACACGCAACGTCATCTAGTCCCAAACTAAGCATAGCTTTTAACATGGGTACGAGATAACTGATATAAATACATAAACATATTTTTTTTTTTGTAAATACAAACATATTTTATATAGAAAACACCCTAACTCCGAAACAAATATTTGCGGATCTCACAAACATTTGGTCCGACCCGTGATTTGAACCCGAGACCTCTTGATTAGCAGTCGCATACGCTATCAACTAGACCAACGAGGCTGTTTAGGCAAAAATAATGAAACCAAATAAGCAATACTTCATGTAACTGCAATGGTATTACTAACTGAACCTGCATGCTTTCCCGTGCTATTCTCAACATGCCTCTCAAACTTGTATATGTGATTCTCGGCACCTCCGATTTGGCAGAATTAACTTCGATTCCGTACATACGATATTACCTTGACCACCAAAGAGATAGAGGGAGGGGATTTTTCATGAAACATTTTTTTTATATTTAAGCAAACCAAAGTGACCCTAGGAAAGCATGAGTAGAATCTAGAAGTAGGGGTCACCATCCTCATTGTTATGCCTGGTCATGCCTGGTCATATAATTCTGCATCATTCATGCATGCAGAATGATTGGGCCTCTGGTTTCACACTCATCAACGAAATACAAAAGCAAGAATGCTGTCAATATTAGGATGGTCTTCCATGTAATGAGGTTATCATGTTACAATATATCCAAGTACTATGACTAGCTCACAAACATTTTATCGACTACACTCGAAACGAAATTTGACATACAAAATTAAGTATCGGATATTATTTCTTGAGAAATTCTTTAGAAGTGTAACATAAATAAACACATAATAAACAACTCAATAGAGTAGTTATTCAAGTTAATTACTGAGGGTGACCACAAATCCCTTGTTAAAATAAAATGAACATGTTTTTTTACCGACTGTACGCCCACTCTCGTGACAGAGGAGGTTATTTCGGGCAATTTTACAAATAATTATTGTGTGGCTTTGAGTTGACGTTGTTTTAATTTTTAAATGATTTGATAGCCTTTGAAGTATGACGATAAGGATTTGAATTACGTCACTCGTTTTTATTATAGGGTTAAATTCTTTAGGTGTTGACTTGTTTTAAGTTGGCAGTCCTTAAAAAATTTTGCTGTTAAAATAAATGTTTTAAGGAATTATAACTACAAGCAGACTAAAAAGAAACATGAAATTTCTTTACAATTTATTGGTAGTTGGTTTGTTTTCGATATAACTAGCAGTTTCTAAAGCGACTTAAAAATGCAATAGGGTATCTTTTAATTCTTTTGACCTGCTGTATCCTAGAAGACACTGACGAATGCATTTATAATGCAGACTGATATGTGAATACCACTTTTTTAGGGTTCCGTAGTTTATGACTCAGGACCCTTATAGTTTCGTCATGTCCGTCCATCCGTCCTTGACTTACCATCCAAACGGTTAGTGTTAGAAAGATGACATTTTGCAAAGATATGTGATTGATTTTTGTTACGTCGACAAATTGCTAATGAATGCTTCTATTAAAATAACAGAATTTAAAACAACCATTTTTACATTTTTTATATATTTGTCTATGCATGCTTATCTCAAAAGTGTTACCGATTTAGATGCAATTTTCTTTTATGTATTGTGGTAAACATTAAAACCTCACATTTAGAGTTTTTTTTATTTCAATCATTTCATCATCTTTCAAGTCTTTATTCCCAAGATTATTTGGGGTCGGCTACTAGTTCCACCGGTTTTACCAGAATATCAGTTTCTCCACGGAGCGACTGGCATCGGACCTCCGCAACCCTGAAGAAGAACTGAAATTTGAAGGTTCAACTTGTTGTCAGTATATTTGAGGGCACTTCCCAATAACGATTGCCATAGATGTTCATGACAACCGGGACGACGACTTAACGTGCTTTCCGAGGCACGGACTTGAAGCACTGTGAAACCTATTTTTTTTATTTCAATCAGTCGATAAATAAAAAAAAAAATACACCAGTTTATAGAATCACCACGATAAGTAGATAAATAAATACACATATTTACATATTACAATAGTAAATAAATATTATTTCAAAACTGAACCACTAGAGCCTAGGGGTTGTAAAATAAATAAAATATCTAGGTACAGTATTTAATGGATAATAATATTTAATATATTTCATACATTACTGGAACACCCTAGGCATTGTATAGCTTACCTAGGCCTTGTAAAGAATACCTGAGTGATACAGATTAACGGTAACAATTATTTTGAAATTGAACCAATTGATAAACAGAACCACGGCCAAAAGCTAGTAAATGAATATAGTTCAAGAATAACACATCAAGCACAGCACTTACCGAAGGTTCCCGAACATTTCTTTATCACCACTAACGATTAATCACCCCGCCCCAATTACAAACATTAGTAGGAATTAACTATAGTTACCCATAGTTCGAACGATAGTTTAATCGGTGCCATTGTAACTCCTCTTGTGTTTATGATAGTTGAGTAGAAATGGGTAGACGATTAATTTTGTTGATAGATAGCCGTTCCGAAGTTGTTTGCGGTGGGGTAATGACCACTGCCTTTTTCTAGAAGATATACGTTAATAGTTACTAGTCGTAAAGAGCAATGTATGTTAATTGACGGGTGTGTTGGTCTAGTGGTTGGAGACGCTCACTATTAAGCCAGGATCGTGCCTTCGATTCCCATCCAGGACAAAAATTTATGTGATGCGCATGATTATTTATTCTATATCTGGGTAACATTTATCTATAACTAAATTTTACTCGTGGCTACGCGACCGTCATGGCAAAATAAAGTAGCCTATATTTAGCCCTTTGACAAGCTCCAATCTATGTATGTACCTACGGAATTTCATCCAAATCACAGACAGACAGACAAACAGCATATGTACATGTATAATACCTACGTATTTAAGGTAATATTAACAACATTTTAAATATAAAATTCTCGTGTCACAATTTTAGTTACCATACTCCTCCGAAACGGCTGGACCGATTTGTATGAATTTTGTGTGCATATCGGGTAAGTCTGAGAATCGGCTAACATTCTTTTTCATACCCCTCGGACGAGAGCAGAGGCGCGGGCATATGTTTTTACGTTTATACCCATATATGTAGCCACATACCATACATATAGCTTTGCCTAGTTTGGTTTCACACTGCCACGTGTGAGGTATGTGAAATTATTATTATTTTAAAATGTCACTCAGGTTTACTCTTAAAGTTCAACGGTAGAAAGTTGTTTGTCTAAAAACGTAATGTTGGCGTCAGACAGACGGCCGGCCATAAGAGAAACCTTTGTATTGTTACATATTATGTGGACCCCCAATAAAAGACAAAAAAAAGAGCAGCAAAATGTTGATGATCATGCGTTAGCAACTAACATTTAAAAAAAAACATTTTATTCTTAGGAATTCTTTAGAAAGCAAGTTGTACTTAAAGTGCCTTTGTGTTAAGTATAAATGATCTTCTTTTTTGCATTTCATGTGAAATTATTACGACCGTATATCGGGTCGGGCAGAAATGCAAAGAGAAGGAAAACTTGACACCAACCCTATACTAAACCGTCTGGCCAGCGTGGTATAGTAGGCCAAAACCTCCTTTCTAAGGAGAGGCCTATGTCCAGCATTGGACTGTTCAAGGCTGTTGATGATGATGATCGAGTCGGGTCTTTTGAGCAGGGTGAGACAAAGTTTGTCACTAGGCCGCTAGAGCTTAGTCTATGGGTCATCATGATGCACTATCCATATTCACATCAAGGATGGTAGTCAACCTCTCTTGGATTTTACTTATACTATCCATCAAGCAGCTAGAGTCAATTTGTTCTAGTAAAAAAAACAACTGAATTTTAGGCAAGAGTTTCAGAAATATTCAACAATAAGTAACGTAAATTCCCTTATTTCTTTTCGTTTTGGTGACCCATAATGGTAACACCGAAAACCATTTATTTTACATATGGCGGATAATAACCCTAAATCCTGGCAGTAAAGCTCGCGTGAGTGCTACCAACATTAACACATGACCTCAAAGACATACTACCAACATGCTACAGAAAAATGCTAATGCTTCTGATCCTAATCGTAGCCTTAACGCGTGCACCGGACCACGCATACACGACTAAGTGTAACCCTTGAGCTATCTGATAACCCACCTTTGATTGAGACCAATATATTTAGACCTCCCCACTTTCTGAAAGAAAAAACATTTACGAACTATTTGTTAGAGTATGAGGGGTCAGATTAGGCGGAATGTGTTCAACATGCGACGTTTGAAATATGTGTAGTGACGTCACATTTATGTCAGCCAATCCATTAATGTCCTTATCTGGACTTCCGAATTCAAAATTCTTTATACGAAGAAAATGTGTGGTTGCGAGAGCGTTATTAGCTCAAGACATGACAAAGCAAATTTGTTCGACAAGTAGGATCTTTCACTTTTGTAGGTGAACTTTGCCCTTATTTTGGTATTACGATAGTTGTTGTTTTATAGCACTTAAATTTTGTTTGTCCTTGTATTTTTAAAGTCTACACGTATTTTGTTAGGTAGCTTTATTGAGGACATAAAACCTCTTTAGTAGATAACACATAACGAGACCTACGTAGAATTAAAAAAAAGAATAGCTATAATAAATACCGAACGAGGAAGTAGTGTAGGCCGCGGTAAGCTATTAGATTGTTTCACCACAGAATCTGATGTCCATCTGTTCGTCCTTTTTACACCACCACCGAAAACCCCGATAGGATGACATCCCGAGGGGGTTTTACACATTGCAAAAAGTCTTATGTCCATTCTCAAGACTGATTCCCAGACTCGTCAAGGATCACTATCTATATCTGTTACAACTATGTGCTGTCTGAATATGTTTATGTATGTATTTATATTTATAATATGTAAGTGCATGATATACATACTAACTACAATTACTATAAAGTCCATCTTAAGAGATCGCAGCCTGCGATAAGGCCGCCCATTCAGTACTCTTTCTATTGGATTATATCCTAAAAAGTATCGTCTGAATTATAACACCATAATAAAGCAATAAAGAATAACTATCTTTAATACATTTGATCAGAAAATAATAATAATAATGGGATTCTCCCTTATATTTAACTACCAAAGTAAAAAAACTATAACAATAGTTCCAGTGCAATATAGCCATAAAACTGTGTGTACCGAAAATATGTTTTCGACACAACGACAGGTTTGAAAATTGGTTTGGTTTTAAAGCACAGTCATATTACGGATCATAGTACCTCAATTTAATGAATTCGCTAGCTTTCGCTCGCGGCTCCGCTCACGTATATCTAGATTATTGCAGTAAAATGTAGCCTATGTGTTATTCTGATATATTAGCTATATTACTGAAAGTTTCATCCAAATCCTTTCAGTAGTTTTGCGTGAAAGAGCAAAAAACTTACATATATTTATCGATTTTTTACAATTGTTAAAGTAGTGAAGAATGAGGCCCATGCTCATCCGTGGATTGCAGGTTAGATTATTAGACTAATTGTTAAGTATTTCAAACATAGACATTTCGAGGATATACCTGGTTCCTCGACTCATACCTACTAACCGAAACGCCGTGCGGTTTTAGTCGATTCGAGTCCGACGTAACCGCCAACGTATCCGTTGAGATTTACGCACGCAAAAAAAACAGGGGCTCGGGGCCAAGTGGTAATCCAGTAACCAAGCATGTTGCAAAGTTAAGCAATCATACCCAGGCCAATTTATGGATGGGTGACCACTTCTTAATACATCCTCTTGAATTACAGGTATCCATAAGCGTCGAGAGTTACTTTTACTTCCTATACCATATCATATTTACCCATATAGCAACACAAGAAAAAAATGACCATGAGTTGCTGCGTATTCATACCCACCTACACGCTCAATTGACAACGAAGATGTGTTCTACACCAAAAAAGATCCGTTAGGGACCTTTTAAAAAGTCCGAGAAACAAAAAAACGTTTATTTCCCTAACCCAAATGATCCGGACACAAGTTCTTTGTAATATGCGTGTACGTATGTCAGGTAAAAGTATTACTTAGTTGTGTGTGAAAATTGTGTCTATTTAAATCTTTTGTTCATCTCAGTAAGGCATTTGTCTCAATATCGGTATGAATAACAAAACCTTTTTTTTTTATAAAAACTTTACAACCGTCGGACCGTACCTTATAATTTTACACTCGTACGTAACCGATGTATTACGTGTGGCGTGGGGTTGGGAACACGGAGTAACATCACTCGGATTCAACACGTGGATGTCGTAAGAAACGATTGAAGAAAACTCGGCAGACTACATCAATACAAAGAGAAGGAAAACTTGAACGGCCTATTCGTCTGTCCAGCCATGTATAAAATGTCAAAACCTCCTTTCTAAATGCAGGATTGTCCAGCAGTCCCCTGCTACAATTTATAATAACAATATAGTCACTGATACTTGTGTATAAGTCTCTCTTCGATGAAAATATTATTTGTACTACATAAATAGTTATAACAAGCATAGTTGATAGGCACCTCTTACAGTATAGCTATAGCTAGCTTTTGCCCACAGCTCCGCCCGCGTGTATGTCGTGTCAGTCATCGCGGCAAATGCTCACGAACCAAAGTATCTCCGTGCCAATTTTCATTGAAATCGCTGCAGTAGCTTAGTAGTAATAGAAATATCTCGACTAATGACCTAGAATATTCTTTCAATAAGCAATTTTACCAACCTTGTAGAACTATGCTTGTCTATAGAATCTTCGTATCCATCCGCCGCCAGCCACTTTCCTCAAATCGTCGGTCCATTGTGCTGCAGGGCGCCCTACACTACGTTTGCCTAATCGCGTCCATCAGTTCGTTCGTCGTTTCGTTCAGAAGTATTCTCGTCTACTTTGTAATTATAACTAGAAGTAAGCTTGATTATAATATCAATATTCAAATAAATAAAGTCTTAATTAAAAAGAAAAACAAACTATCATAATCAGTTTTTTTTTCTTTCTTTTTGATAAGACAACTACAGCAATTAAATAACATCTTATGTCATGTCATAAATCGGTCACGAAGGTTACCTAGAATCAAAACAACAATTTGTCGATCACGTTAAGCGTGGGAATCGAATCCAATTCAGCGAAGTAAACACCTCTAAGCCTTTTTTAATGTCCACAAATAGTACTAAGTGGCTCCATATGCAGTATAAAGCTAAACAACGTTTTGGTTAAGCATTAGTATTTTGGCTGGAACCTATTATAATATTGTTTTTTAATTTTTATGATAGATCACGCTGTGTGGAAATCGAATCCAACTCAGCGAAGTAGCAACGGGTGAAGCTACCTCTTAGACCACTAAGCCACACTAGTAATGGACTCTACATGCAGTATAAAGCCAAACAACGTTTTGGTTAGGTAGATATAGGTGTTCATGTAACTGCCTCGTTGGTCTAGTGGTTAGCGTATGCGACTGCTAATCAAGAGGTCTCAAAAGGGTTCAAATTCCGGGTCGGGCCAAAAAGTGTTTTTGGGTTTTTCTTAGGAAATTCCTAATAGCAGCCCGGAGATTGGAAATTTGGCGGTGATGCACGCCCGTGCCTCGGAGAGCACGTAAAGCCCATCGGTCCCGATTGTATGAACATCTATGGCAATCGTTATGGGGAAGTCATTGCCCTCAAATGTAATGAAAACTAGTTCAATCTTCGAATTTCAGTTCTCCCTTATAGTTGCGGAGGTCCGATGCCAGTCGCTTCGTGGAAACCTGAAATTCAGGTAAAACTGGTTGAACTAGCAGCCGACCCCAAATAAACTTGGGAATAAGGCTAGGAAGATGAGGTATTCATGTTTTTTTACGATACCTTCTACTTTCGAACGAGTTATACCGCTCTAGGTCACCCGAATCTATACGTGACCACGAGCGGTAAAACCCGTTCGAAACGTCGGAAAGTAGAAGATATCGTAACGTAACCTTTTTTATTTTATCGCGAACAAGTCCCGTTTACAGCAAAAAACATGAGTATGTGTAAAAGTCACGAAAGCCTAAAAACTGATATAGGTATTACTGTTAGAACCAACAAGTAATTCGTTAAATTTTAAAGATGTTCCTAGTTGCCAAACGAGCACAAGAGAAGATTTTAAATGCCAAATAAAACACTGTTAACAGCGCATACGAGACTATCATATCTATATTGATAACTGAATGTCTAGTTCAGTGCAAAATCATTGTTATAGTAAAATATCTCATAATATATACAGCCGAAAGTCTAAATTCATTAAATACCTATCAGAGCTCATTTAGGTTCCTATTATAAAAGTTCTAAAGCTGAATGTTATCGCATCATTCCACATTTTCATTCTTCAAACATACCGTAGTAAGTATAGCTAATAACTGGTTGGCAGAACATAAAACGAAGCAGACACTAGTCTAACTAACATAACAGGCGTAATGGGGAAAAATAAACAAAAACCCATGCAGCTTCGAGTGAGCTTTGCCTGTGTTCGAGGAACGTGAAGCTACTAAAAGAAGAAGAGGAGGAGGAGGAAGAAAGGAGGTTTTTTGCAAATATTTGCATTTTACGATTATTTTTGTTTTTAGGCAGATAGTTTCGTTTGTTGTTTATTTAGAGTTGGTTTAATTTTTTCATAAAAAAGTTTCATTAAAAAAGAGATATTGACCGTACATTGTTGTCATACATTTGTGAAATTCCTTAAAAGTTAACCATTGATATACATGTACTTAGAGTCAATGTTGTTTTCAAAAGTCGGTAACACAGGTTAACTAACTCATCAATATAACACAAGAAAAAAAACAGTATTATTTAATTAAAGCACTACCACAGTTCGGCAATCTCATTAAATTAACCGTTAAAGTGCTTAATTTATTTATTAAGTAGCCTTGTAGCATAACTCCCTTTAATCGCTATACATCATACGTAAATTAATGTAGCTACATGTTCCATAACTCATTACCTTATCCAATATAAAATGGTTCCCCTTGTTGCTTATAAGCACGTGTGCTTGTACAAGTCGGTGCCTACAGAAGGCTAACCCGTTAAAACTGTAGGAAAACATTGAAAATTTCGGCTCTTATCAGCTCAACTTCTAACTTTTATTTTTGGCGCCCCAGGGCGGACGGCGAGCCGTGTGTGCACGAATTGTATACAGACCTTTAAACTTTATAGAGAAGACTTTTCTTTCTTAATATTAAAGGGGCGTTTTGAGAATTCATTTTTGGACATAAAAAATGTAATTAATTTTATATTAAAACTCCACTGATATGCACTGATACTGGTGATGGTCCAATGAAAATTTTACAAATTGTGTTACGATTGTAGGGTCTAAATTTATCATAACCACCAAATTAAGTAACTTATCAAAATTATTCACATACATAATACCAAATATTTTTTTCAATGTGAATAACGGTAAAGTAAAATAAACATAAATAAAATAAGCATTAAATAACCATTACACGAAATGCCAACTCATTAACAAGAACAGTGACTGACTGTTATTACATTATGAGTTGGTAATTATACGGTATAGATACATATTCATATTTACATGTAAATAATATTAAATACACGATTGATTTTAAAACTTGTTTGCCAGTTCTATACTATTGTTAGTACTGCACAAAGCGCACGCGAGCCAGTATTTACGGCTGTTATTTTGGCCGTATGTTCTCACACGTCCAGATACAGATCTGATTCATTACCGCGCCGATCCCTTGTCTATAAACGAGGTAACGTTAACCTGCACACGATCATGTTGGCCCACCGGTTCACTTGCGAATTTCGTGTCGAGACCTACCTGGTTTAAATAACATATTGATCCTGGTTTAAATGTTAATATTGTTCTAGAATTCGTGTGGTAACGGATTAAAATATTGAGTCACCCCTATTCATCCCGTGGGTGTCGTCGAAGAGACGTCTAAGAGAGTAAACAATACTAACGTGAAACAAACGTAGGTATACTAAGCCGTCTGGCCAGCAATGTAAACTATAACAAAACCTCTTTTCTAAGAATATGCATATATCCAACAGTGGACTTTTAAGTCTGATTATTATCTACACAGCCATATTTTGATATCGTAGATGCAACAGTATCACAGAAAATTAGTGTCAAAGAATTATTTTTAGGTATATTTCTAAAATAAAATTGGAATTAAATAAAACCTTCTTAGTTTATTGCTTTTTCTTTTATTATGTTTTTTTCGTGTATCGGCAGACGTACTGTAGGACGTCCTCAGGTCAAGTAAAGTGATGATTTGCGCAAGACGGCTGCCGGGAGCTGAATGCGAGAAGCCAAGAATCAAAAGTGACGTCGAATTGGAGAGGCCTATGTCCAGCAGTGGCTGATGGTGAAGACCTCGCAATCTAAGTTTTTTTAGAAAGAACATTTAATTCTGTGATAAATTTCGAAAAAAATATAAAAATATAAGTAAAAATAAATCCTGAAACGTTGGCTTTAGTTTGAAATTAGTTATTCAACTTGCTTTTTCAACCTTTTGAGCTAGAAACGTAAATGAAAATGTAAATTTCCCTAATACAAAGCAAAACATTGAACCGAGATCTTAAATTTATTTCCGCCGACCCATTTACCTTTCCAACCACATCTTACATTGAGATCTTGAATAAGTTCTATATAATAATAATAACAAGTCGACAGTAATCTTAATATTAAAGTTGATAGTCACTCAAGAAAATATTACATTCACATAGATAAATATTTTTACCGAACTACGGCAAAGTCAAAAGGTATTTTTTTAACAGTCCATATATGTTTGTATGTTCCACCGTAACGTCTAAAGTACTAAACCGATTTTAAAAAAAGAGGTGTCTGATCCGTGTGAATTGGCTATATAAACTGTATCAAAAGTTTATCACACAAAGTGCCGTCTATTGCGGAATTTGAACCCACAATACTGAGCTCAGTAGAAAACTGCGTGGCGTGAAAATCTAGATCTTATTCTCTCAATTTTAATAGTTATAGAACCTGTTTTACCAAAATAGGCATTCCCTTTTCAATCTGTCGTGAAACCACTGATAAAATAATAAGATTTTTATCTATACTTTGTTATAAAACTGTCTATTGCGATGCTGATGATAGACTGGAGTATATAGTCTATGGAACAGATTTGTGAAAGTGCGGAAATGATCATTTAGACACACATACCACGTCGATCACAGATATTGATAAGAATGTTTGATTGATTGATAAGGACGCTAACTTTGGCCACAGGATGTGTGACTCATGAGTGAGTTTAATAGGTTTACAATTTATAAGATAGTAAAAAAATGAGCGTGGGAATCTCTTTTGAAGTACTTTCTGCTATAGTAATAAATAATATTTTCAAAGACATCTCTTAAATCCTGTGTTGTGAAGGACTTTAGATATACACACACATGAAACGAATGTAAAGAATACCCAGACTAAGAACAACAATTCGTGAATCATGAAAAATGTTGTCCCATGAGGGTTTCGAACCCGAAACACTCAGTCCCAGCAAGCGGGAACGTCACTGCTTATACCATCCTTACTATATATTTTTAATATAATATTATAAATGTGAAAGTAACTCTGTCTGTCTGTCTGTTACGCTTTCACGCCTAAACCACTGAACCGATTTGGATGAAATTTGGTATGAAGATAAAACTGAACTTGGGAAAGGACATAGGCTACTTTTTATCGCGAATATAAATATTTGTTTCATAATTATCGTCATCAGCCTATTGCAGTCCACTGCTGGACATAGACCCCTCCATAGTCACTTATTTGTTTCAGTCCTATTTATAACAAAAAAAAATCTAAAACCAGACTACTAAAAAACTTTTTATATAATGTATAGTCGTAGTTAATAGTAGTTAAGAATCTGTTAATACTTCAGGCATTAAAATCGCTTTAGTAGTTTAGACACTACGGTGGAACAAACTGCCAAAACGCTTACCCTTCCTTGTGACTTCGGCGTTGCCGGGTAAAAAGTCTCATTGACTTTTATTGGCATGCATCGAAATGAATTGTTGTAAATTGTATTCTTCAGTTTTTAATTTCGAGCCTTGGTGCTGTTTTTGTAAAGGAAATAAATGAACACACTTGTAAAAAAAACTATTCAAATGTGTTGATAAGAGTAGTCGTAAACATTCCTAAGGTAATCGACAAAAAAAAATCCCTTTCCTTTACAGGTAATAAAAATAATAATAAAGTGTGACGTCATGAGTTACCTACCACGTGTTATTATCATAATAATATTGTATTGTGTATATTAGGTATTGTATTGTTTGGTGCTTTTACTTTTAAAAAGGATGGCCGGTATTTATTTTCTTTTTATTATATGTCATTTATTATTATTTCTTAATATTAAGGAGAGCATATTATGTCCAACTGCTAAAGACTGATGATGAAATAGAATAGAAAAAACTTTATTGCAATTGAAGAAAATAAAATCTAATCCTTTGAAAATATTACTCAATTATTGTATTTTGCAAATGCACGACTTTACTACATTTCACATGCAGAACATGCAATATTGGGTTGCCAACTTATTTTTGAAAATGAAGTTGAATGACACTCGAAGCATTGCCTGGTATGTTATCAATACGCCAACTTTCATTCAGAGTAGGCTGGTACCGCAGACGCTCAGGTACCAAAGGTCTCAGAACTATCTCCGTCCTCAAGAAACTAAGGCCCTGAAGTAACAGGTGCGGCCATCTATCACTCGAGGAGAAGCAGCATGGAGCGAAAGCGTGACGCGTTGCGGAACTCGCGCCTCTTTCGTAATACAGAATTAGAACACGCACAGTATTCCCGGTGTGTTGTTCGCACAAAGGAGGGGGTCATCTGCAAGCTGCTAGATTTGAATGAGTACTATCAAACAATACAAATAGATAGACATTTTTTGAATATCCGGCCGGCTCGACCGGAGCGGTTTTATCATCGCACAGAAGACCAATCTAAGATGACTGCATTCGTGTTGTACTATATCATTGGTGATTGCGAGACCGGACCCCTAATGATGAATGAAAATATGAATGAATAAAAAAATGAAAGAAGCATCTGAATAGGCTGCCATAGTGTGGGTCACCATGCTGCATTGCCTGCTTTCTCAATAAGTACCAAAAAACACTACTGGATTGTACTCATGCCTTCCATAATACAGAGTAGTCACTTGAGCAGGCTTATAAATAAAAAGTGCATTCTAAGTACACATGGTCCACTGAGCTAAAAGAACGTATAATCCGAATGCACTAAAGTATATAAATCAGGTAGTGGAAAGCGAGCAAGCTCAGTTCGGTACGATGCGCCCGCTGCCGGTCCGGAAGAAATGAATATTTTGGCACCGCGCACCCTGCAACGTCTTCGTGCAAAGCTTTCCACAGAGCAATGTGCAGTTGTTTATTCCTAACTTTTTTTTTTTCTACAGTATAAGATACAGAAAACATTATTTCACTGTTATGTCTGCAAAAACAGTCGGACTAATACAAAATTCGACTGCTATGATACACATTCGATGATTAGATTTTTGTCACTCTTTAACCCAAAATCTTCTCAACGAATTTAAATAATACTTAATAGTAATATAGTTTACAGATCAGAATAACACATAGGCTACTATTTAACAGCACAACCGACATACTAGCTCGCCAAAAATAGTCAATTTATATTTCCCTCTGTGGCCACCTACTCTGTGAACATTTCATGCATGCGATGCTCATATCACTCGGTGGAGCAGTTCGTTGAAGGCTCCTAAAAAAACGTCTCACGGCTGTCCGCCAACTTGTACCGCCACTTAGATTAGTTTCCAACTTGTACTGCAACCCCTGCCGTTCACTTGCAAACTTGAACTTTTTTATTGAGAACGTGAGGTGACGGGTGGGATGTTTGACATGTGACGTTGGGACGAGAAGCTCACTTCTTAGAAGCTCTCTTTGTTCATTTTTTGCCTATTCGTTATACTTATTTACCTTAACTATTGTCAAAAATAAAACTACTTATAGGTGATCTAATTAAAAGAAAACAAATTGCTACGTTTGAGTGGAAACGTAAGCCTAGCAAATATTTTTTAGTATTAACAAATCGTATTTGTCAGTGACCGTGTGGTGACGAATTAGGTCATGAGGACGTCTTAAGCATTCTATGGATGTTGTGAGAGAGGAAAACAAAAAAATAAAATCTTATTAACTTTTTTACACAAAAGTATCAGCTTTTGCCCATGACTATGTCAGTTTTCACATTAAAAAATATTCTGTGTCCTTCTTGGAGAACTAAAAAATCTTTCTGCATAATATCATTGAAATTGGTCTAGTGGTTTATCCATGAAAACGTGGGAGATACCTAGATAGACTTACTTTATATTACCAGCTTTCGCATGTATGTTAATTATCGCGTTAAAAATAATCTTAGGTTTTTCCACTAGATCAATCAAATGATCTCCATGCTTAATTTCATTGAAATCAATGCAGCGGTTTTGCCGTGAAAGCGTAACAAACAGACAGAGTTACGTCGTAATTTATTATCTCAGTATATATATTTTATATTATAGGGTGCAAACGAGCAGACGGATCACTTGATGGTAGGTGATTGCCGCCGCCCATGGACACCCGAAACATGGCCTGTATGGAGAGTGTCACAATAGACCTTTAATGACCTTCAACAAGACCGTTTAGTAATATTACAATTATCATTAAACCATAAGATTAGTTTCTCATACCGATGGGATCCCATTCACAAAATACTTTTTTTCCTATCAACTCGGGTTCGATGTCCGAGAAAGTGATGCTTATTTTCACGCTGTGTACTTCGTGAATGAAACCTTTTTATAAAGTGTTTCATAGATATTTTTATCCCACGATCTATTTGGTTATTTATCGATCAGTTGCTAGTACAACAGACAATTTATTAATGAAACATTAAATTCTACGTAGGCTAAATATCCTAAAAATAGACATTTAGTAAAATCGAAGCCCTATAATTAGTTTAGTAATTAGGTTTATTTATAAGTTATAACTTTCTAAGCCTTTGCTAGTGTTTTTTGTTAGGTAATAAAAAATATTGTATCTCTTTTTAAAACCAAACCTGCTGATTACCTCGATGGTGCTGTGGTAGCGTATGTGCCTGCTGTGCTTAAGGTTTCCGGTTCATTAACGAGTCCGACCAAAAGTTTGTATTATCTGCAAATATTTGATTCGGAGTGTGGGTGTTTTCTATGTCTATACATATTACATATACATACTTTAGAAGTATTTACAAAAAAATATACCTATATATGTATTTATATCTAGTTGTCTAGTATATTACAATCTCTGCTTAGTTTGGAACTAGATGGCGTTGTGTGTTAGACGTCAGAAAATAATAATTATTTTATATTGTCAAAAAATGTTTAATTTATTTTACCATATCGAGTTACAGGTCTATTAATATAGATTTAGAGCGATGCTAATAAGTGGATTGCGTGGCGTTGTTCCAATGAAATAAACATTTAGTTCAACATAAGTGGCTTGTTATGTTACGATTTGTTCTACGATAACATCTAGAAAACAACCATTGGATATTTCTTGTTGTACTTTATGGCCCCGTGTAGCAATGTGGATGTGAATTAATATGTTTATTAAATTAATTAGTACTAGCTTTCGCCCGCGGCTATAGGTAATGAAACGAGAAATGAATATTTTTAAAATTACACAAGTTATTTAGTAGTCAAATATTTCTATTGATCAAAAGAATCGCCATAACTCTAGATCTTAGAAATGACAACGCACCAATGACGTCACCATGTATGAATTGTTACAAGTCGCCGGTAATCGACGGTAAAGATAAATAGAATATGATTATGTAGTATTATTTATTTACTAATTAAGTAATGATTGTTCTTTCGCAATACTTTTGTAGAGATTCCCATCACTAATACTTTATTATGATTTTCTTAGCGCTAGTTCATTGCAAACGCAAATATTAGTAATTTTGTGCTAAAAGACACAAAATACAAACACACGACGTAGTCAACGTAACGTAACGTAACGTAGACGACGTCTCAAGACAATGATACTCGGAACTGGTGAAAAAATACTTCTTTTCTTTTTCTATTTTAAAAAGCCTACAAAAGTGACTCTACTCCGCCTGATGGAAAGCATGAGTAGAATCAAGTAGTACCTAGGGGTCACTCTCCTCATTGTAATGGTATGCAAGGCAGCATGGTGACCCATACCCATAACCCATGGCTGCCTGGTCAGATGTTTCTGCATCAAGAATGATGTAGAATGATTGGGCCTCAGGTCTCACACTCACCAACAAAATACGACAGAAAGAATGCTGTCATTATTAGGATGGTCTTCTGTGTGAAGATGACTATGAACCACTACCGGACATTAGACACACACACGCACACACAAGACCACACAGAATGAAGTCTTTCAAACATGTTTTTCAGCATTGCAAAACAAATAGCAACCTGAAATATTATTTTTATTATTAAATATTACACTTTATGGTTGCATATTTGTAAGAAACAATAAATTTCGACTTTGAAAACCTTTTAAATTAAATTCGGTATGAAGATATTTTGATTTGAAGTTTTAAATTCCTAAAGAAGTACATAGACGTGAGCGGAGAAACTTGCAAAAGAAAATAATATCATCTCTACTATGCGATAATAACTGTCTGTCTGTTACGTTTTCACGCCTAAACCGCTAAACCGATTTTGATCTATTTTGGTATTTAGATAGATGGAACCTTATGAAAGGACATAGGCTACTTTTTACCGCGATAACCGACATACACGCGGGCAGATCCGCAGGCAAAAGCTAGTAAGACATAATAATATTGTAAGAGTTATTCTGAACGAACTTCATGATATGCAAAGTACCGATGGGAAAGCGAGCAGGTAAAAGAATTATATAGATAACAACGTATGCCACATTGTGTGGATAACACTCGAACAATTAGGAGAACAAGTTCTAGGAATGACGACAAAAGAACTGCAAATGAATAGACGCTTGGTCTCAACACAACGTATGGCTCGGGTACATTTCTTTAGATAATTGACTTTTATTGCCCTAAGTATGGGAAATTACTTAAGGTTTAATAATCCTTACTAATATTATAAATGCGATAGTAACTATATCTGTTTGACTGAAAACTACTGAACCGATTTTAATGAAATTTTGTACACATATAGTCTAGCTAGAGTCTAAGGAAGTAGGAAGGACATTGGCTACTTTTTATCATGATTACTGACATACACGTGGCCGGAGTCGCTGGCGAAAGTTAGTAATGGATATTTATAGAAGTGCTCATAGGCCGAGTGGCCTTAGGTGATTGGAAATGGGTCATCATCAATCACCAAGGGTAAGCAACGACGGCGCGGTCGGACCTAGATGGGTGACCGTTTGTGGCACTTTATATAATGAGCGTTTCCTTGATTCGGAGGTCACGTTAAGCAGTCGGTCCCGGTTGTTATCATAAGACAGCAGTCGTGAAGCTTAGTTGGAGGCCTTCGGGCGGCTTAAAAACATCCAACAGCAAGATTACGTAGCCACAACGTGTCTTGCCTGTCCCCAACCCGCACTCGGCCAGCGTGGGGATGTATGGCCTTAACCCTCTCTTGAGAGTAGACCTGAGCCCAGCAGTGGGACGTTAAGGGTTGTTGATGATTTATAGAAGTTATATGATATATACAGATCGGGCTCTGTGATGTTCCTTGAGAGAGGCTTATGTTAAGTAGTGGCTGATGATGATGATGATGATGATGACATGTCCTATAATCAACGTATTCCATACTTTAATATTGTCAGTTTGAAAATAACTCACTCTAGTTGTCTGTTACTCTTTCACTGCTAAACCGCTACGCCAATTTCAATTAAATGTTGGTTGCTTGGAGAAACTTTAAGACTTGAAGAAGAACATAGGTTACTCTTTGCCGTGATAATGCCGATGACATACACGCAAGCGAACCCGCGATCGAAAGCTAATTAGTCATAATAAAAATATTATCTGCTTTTCATAATTGAAATTAATTCCTTTTTATTCTTCTGGTAATTTTTGTACCTACTTAGGTACAGTTTATGCAATTAAACTAACATTAAATATAGCATGAAATAAAACATCAAAATACTACTTCGAAATGCGTAAATAAAACAGCAAATAATGCGTAGCTTCTCTACAAACAATAACTTTGTCCATCCAAATATTGCTTGCAGGAGTTCTCAGATTGTTCAAAAACTAGGGTAGTACTGTAGTACCGCATTTACTGTTGGGGGTTTGACATTCACGGAGCGCAATACTTTGTGTGATTCACAAGTTGTTGTTCTGCATCTGGGTGTTCTTCATGTCCGTTTCGTGTATGTCTGTAAAGCCAACGTGTCACAGCATAGATTTATAGTGCGAGAGTTGTCTCATTCAAAAATCGAAGCTGCACTATAAACACACATGTCATTATTTTGACACATGACTGCCTCGGTGGCAAAGTGGATAATATTTTGTTTTGGTCACGTGTTTGAGTGAGATTACCCAATGAAATAAGAGAACAGTGAAAAAGAAACAGTTGGCTAGGGGAGCAGGTTCACAGTAGTCGGGTAAAGACTAAAAGCTAACGTCGATGCTTTTTCAAAACAAGATCAAGATATTATAATTTCATAGCTATACAGTTTACATATTAACAAATCTATCTCTTACAGCGATTTCACCAACTAAAATATTTCATCATCATCATCAGCCTATCGCAGTCCACTGCTGACTATAATTACTCAATTACTAATAAAAAAAAAACTAACATTCTTTATGTAAATATTACGAATAGTCCAGGCACATTGACTCATTTACAGAGATAAAAAAAGAAAAATGTTATCCAGATACATACGTTTTCAAATGGTTAAAAGGGTTAAAGTCAACATAAGGAAAATGAGTTATGTGCCCAAGAAGGTTAGGGGATGATTTTAGGGGATGAAAAGGGGTGAAAATGGATACATCTCGTGTTTTTTGCAATTTCACGCGAAATTTGATGTCCTACTGAATAATGTTAAATACCTAAGTTGTAGATCTTGGAAAAATCTACAACTTTTGTCAGAGTCATTTTTTAATATAACCTCAAAATTTCAGAAAAAAATGCAATAAATCAAAAAAATATTTTTTTTGGTTTTTTACTTGTCAATTTCTCAAAAATAAATATTTTTTAACCAAACTTGCTGAAAGTACTCCTTTTTGTGTCCCAAACAACAACAAAAAAATTTAGATTGAAATATTAAAAACTGTTTGAAAGATTCATTTTTTTCGGTCCGAAACACGTTGTTTTCAAAGTTACATTTTACTACTTACAATCATCGTAGAGAGGTCATACAGGGCTCATTTTTTTCGTTTTAACGTCTACTTTTTAATTAAATAATAAAACAATACAGCTTCCATTTAAAAACATTCTAAAAATTGATAAATAAAAAAAAATAATTTTGCAAAAACAAATTTTTTGGTTATTGTTAATAATTTGTATAAATAAAAAAAAAATTTAAACCTAATAAGACCATTGAATTCTACGGGAAAAAACACGAAGAAAAATATGTTTTACTATTTAAATTCATTTTTTATTTTTGTACAATACTGCTATAAACATTGTAATAGCATATTCCGTGTAGTTGAAAGATGTCAGGTAAGTACATACAATGCGATCGACTTTTACTTTAATAAGAAAAGTTCCTCATTTTTGGCGATGAAATTAATTAATTCAATTATTTTCTACATATTTTGATAGATAAATCGTCTTATAATTAATTTTTGTACAAAATTATTTAAAACATGCTTTTAAATAATTGAATGATTAAATAATTGAAAGAGAGATAGAGAAAGAGAAAGAGAAAAAGAGAGAGAGAGAGAAAAGGACGCGCAGGCAAAACGGAGCAGAAGGACGCGTACTCAGATCGGAGCACGTGGCTCAGTAGTCTATGTATAGCAAGCAAAGAAAGTACATTTATACTACACCTGATTGGAACATAGTCAATATTCCCTGAAATAATATTTATGAACATAAAGTGTAAATGTATGATATTTTGATAAATATTATACATTTACACTATAATATGCTCAAGTACTGATGTACTTGAGCATATTTCATTAAAAAATCAACTTGATTAAAACTGAGTTTTTCATTATTGTCATTTACCTCCATTATTTTTTTTTATTATTATTATTAGTAGTGGTATTGTTAACAATCTATTTTGTTGATATAAATTTCAATTATAAATTGTTAAATTAGATTCAGAATTCATTTTAAAAAAATAATTTAATTAATTAAAAGCATGTTTTAAATAATTTTGTACAAAAATTAATTATAAGACGATTTATCTATCAAAATATGTAGAAAATAATTGAATTAATTAATTTCATCGCGACAAATGAGGAACTTTTCTTATTAAAGTAAAAGTCGATCGCATTGTATGTACTTACCTGACATCTTTCAACTACACGGAATATGCTATTACAAAAAGTAATTTTCCAAGATCTACAACTTAGGTATTTAACATTTTTCAGTAGGACATCAAATTTCGCGTGAAATTGCAAAAAAACACGAGATGTATCCATTTTCACCCCTTTTCAACCCCTAAAATCATCCCCTAACCTTCTTGGGCACATAACTCATTTTCCTTATGTTGACTTTAAGCCTTTTAACCATTTAAAAACGTAGGTTTCTGGATAACATTTTTTTGTTCTCCATATTCAACGTGCCTGGACTAGAAGGGTCATTTAGTCATTAGTCCTATATTAATGCACACATCACATAATTATGGAAAATACCTTTTGAAATAAAATATATGTAAAATAAATATAAATATTTCGGACATGTTCATCATCATCATCATCATCTAGTTCCAAACTAAGCAGAACTTGTACTATGAGTACAAGACACAACTGATATACACTTTATAAACATACCTTTTTTGTAAATGCATAGGTACATATTACATAGAAAACACCCAAACACCGTAACAAATATTTGAAGAACCCGGGAAGGTCAGCAGTCGTATATGGTAACCATTAGACCAACAAGGCTGTCGAAATAGATAATTAATGCTAATGACTTCTCATTAAGTACTAGGTGACTATAATACCTTAAGTAGTACATTAAACCCATATACTCAAAAGCAACAATCACTCAACAAATATCAAAGCAACAATCAATTAACAAATATCAAAATACACATCTACATTACGTATGTACATGTGTATTTTGATTGTTGCTTTTGAGTTAGCATTTTTGTATGACGCATATCTTGATAACGATGATGGCGAGTGATACTATTCATTCAATTGTATGCACTTACAAAGGGGATCAGGCGCGGTCCGAAGGGGGGGGTCACAGGGGACATGACCCCCCCCAAAACCTAAGGTTAAATTGAATAAACTTGTTTGGATTAGGCATTTTTATGTCGAAATCTGAATATACAGAAGAAGATCTTCTTATCGTCAAGAAAGTATCTGAATTCTATTCCCATTTTTTTAATGTTCCTGCTGCCACTGTCGTTACAGAGTAACAGTTATGGATTACAAAGTGGAAACGGGAGGTCACAGAAAATGCTGATACGAAACTTCCTAAGTGTGTAGTTTCTACCATCGAAGTTTGTGATGATCATATACCCAAATATAAAGACATTTCTCAAAATTCTAGCAACTCTTCCCACAAGTGGTGCGACAGCAGAGCAATCCTTTTAGGCGTGTAAAACGTGGTTCTAACATGTTAGAAGAGCGATTGACTTCGATTTGTTTTATAAGTAATATACACTGACGGACTCATAAACTGCATCAAAGTAAAAAACGACTTTGAAATAAATATTTTAACCAAGTATGCAAACTTTCTACACAGATTTAAATTGAAACGTCTAGATTGGTTCGTTAACTTTAAAACAGCGTAGGGTCATATCCTTAAGTTTAAGTTTGTGTACTGGAAAGGACTCTAAAGCTTTTTTTGAAGAAAACAGAAATTTAAAGAAAATTGGTTTAATTAAAAAATTGGTTTTAACAATAGACACAAGCTTTATGCAAGGGTTTTTTTATGTTTTAATAAGGTGTATTACCTCCACGTGCCCTTATTATGGATTCTAATCGGTTCCGCATAGATTTGATTAGGGTTATTAAAACATCTTGCGGAATATTGTCCCATTCTTCTGAAAGTGCTGTTCTTAGTTGTGCCACTGTCGTGGGCACAGGATTTCTCGCATATACAGCTCTTTTTAAATTGTCCCAAAGATACTCAATGGGATTAAGATCCGGGCTGCGTGCTGGCCAATTCATTGTACGTATCCCAACCTCTTCGCAATAGTGTCGAACTTGTGCAGCAGCGTGCGGCCGGACATTATCCTGCATTAAAGTAAAATTTTCGCCTATAAATTCCATGTAGGGCACCACGTGATCTTCTAAGATCTCTGTTATGTAGCGATGTGCAGTCAAACCCCCTCTACTACCGTTTTGACGGACCATGTCTATGAACACAAGTTCTGTTCGCCCGTTCATCGATATGCCCCAGACCATGCACGAACCGCCTCCAAATAGAACACGCTCCTCAATGCAACTTTGAGCATATCGCTCCCCATGTCGACGATAGACTCTTCTGCGACCATTTGCACCAGATAAACATGTCCTATAATACAGAGGCCCATTGCTCATCTCTCCAATTTAGGTGATTACGCGCAAATCTTAAGCGAGCTTGTCTGTGAGCTACAGACAACTTTGGACCATTTGCTGGTCTAAAAGGGGTGATATCCGCTTCCTTTAAACTTGTTCTTATTGTTCGTACACTAACGTTTACTCCACGCACTTCATTAAGCTCTGTTTTGGTGTTAACTGACGTGAGGAAACGATTTCGCAGGGAAGTTGTAACAATAAATCGGTCATCACGACCGGTGGTTGCTCGAGTTCTGCCTGTGCCACGTCTCCTTTTGTAAGAACCTGTCTCCAAAAACCTTCTGTATATTCTAGAAACCGTAGTCTGGTTTAAATTTAAATTTCTACCAATCGTTCGTTGATCCAAGCCCTCCCGCACCAATGCTACAATTTGAGCAGCTTGTTCAGACGAAGTATCCATATTATGTTTCAAAAACTCTCGATGAGTTAAAAAGCTAACCCAACAATTCTGCTGGTAACAATAATTCAATTGTCAAAAGAATAAAAATCAATAAGAATCAATTTAAAAAAAATGCTATAAATAACACGCAAATCTGATACTACGAGTAAATTTTATTTTCCCGGCTATACTCATTTGTTTTACTGCAGTTCTATTTTTAAATATTGCTCTTTTTAAGATTAAGGACCAGTCTCTCTATATTTATATAATTTAATCTAAAAAGTTTGCATACTTATTATAAAAAAACATTTCAAAGTAATTCTGAAGTTTGATGCAGTTTATAAGTTCGTCAGTATATATAATAAAATTGTGTCTTTTGCAATAATGTTTATTTTATTACAGATACCTATTTTTTATTGGTGTAGTGAATGACCCCCTCCAAAATTTCAGGCTGCGACCGCGCCTGAAGGGGATGGTGGTCCCTACTCCTGGATTCTACTCATGCTTTCCATCAGGAAGAGTAGAGTCACTTTGGTAGGCTTAAATTTATAAAAAACACCATTATTATCTATACAGATAAATGAAATTGGAGTGTCTGTATGTAATATTAAATGAACAGTTCTTTTACTAAATGCATATCAAAGTGTACAAAATTTTTCTCTGTCTGTCTCTTTGTTCCGGGTAATCTCTGCGACGGCTGGAACGATTTTGACATGTAATATGTATTCGTACGATAACCAAATACGAGTACAATACTACTACCTACTACTAATTTAACTGCACGGTTGTTCTAGTGGTTTCTACTGCGCCAAGTATTGTGGGTTCAAATCCTCCTTTGTGTGATCCAGAAATTGTTATCTTGAGTCTGGGTGTTCTTTATGTCCGTTTCTTGTATGTTTTTAAACTTCCCCGCGACACAGGACTATATTCCTAATAGGGGAGTTGTATTTAAAAAAATTAAAAAATATATGTATTTGTAATTATATATGTACCTATAGATGTTTACCGTAAGTTTGAATAGTTTAGTACATCAAGCTTCTAAAACTCAAGCACCAGGGTATATCAAAGTTCTAAAGAAAGGCTTTTATCAAAAGTTTTAGATCTCTTTTTTTCTTTTCTTTTTTAAAAAAAGACAACTCCCGCATTAGGAATATAACTTCCTGTGTCGCGGGGGACTTTACAAACATACATGAAACGGACACAAAGAATCAGAACAACAAATTGTGAATCACACAAAGTGTTGTCCTACGTGGGATTTGAACCCACGACACTTGGCGCAGTAGGAAGCGGCGTGGCAACCGCTTAAGCCACTAGGCCAACCGTGCAGTCAATCTCCAAATACCTACCTGTAACGAATGCCATTGCTCTACGAGGCAAGGTCTAAATGTTTTAAAAATGGTTACCTATCCATAAATTGACCTAGCGGTGGTTGCTTTCAAATTCATATTATAACTAGTTACGGCAAGCCATGTTACACGTGGTTATTATAGTACCATACACGCGAGCAACACCGCGGGGCGCACCTAGTCTTTCTACATATATAAAAATGAATCCCTATTTCCCTTGGCCACGCCATCACGCGTGAACGGCTGGACCGATTTCAGAATTTTTTTGTTTATTGTGTTTGTTATTATCAGGAGAAGGTTCTTATGTCAGAAAATATTTAAAAAATTGCGTGGAAAAATAGATAATTAAGACAGGACAATGTCTGTCGAGTTAGCTCGTTTAAAATAAAAATAGCCTGTATCATCAGATATCTGTCAAAATCGGTTTAGACGTTCCAGAGATTAGCCCAAACAAGCGGACAGACAAACATTATAAACAATAATAATTTAATAAATAACTATACTGCGAGCCAAGTGACATACAAAATATCATTAGGTAGTAAAGTACCTAATTAACATCTACAAACATTAGGATTTACATAATAGTCGTTTGTAAATAAACTTTCTACTTCATGTGTTAACCGAACTAATATAAACATACCTGGATAGGTACTTAGGTTTATACCCACTCCAGCTTAGTTTATTTATTTATTTACAACTTCATGCACTTTTGTACATCGGCGGACTTAATGCCCAAGGCATTCTCTACCAGCCAACCTTTGGGGGGTGTAGGTACATAGTATGGTAGGTGCATCGAGGTTAGAGCTGTACAGAGCAATATGTAATTGATATAAAAATAAACTAATATAGCATAAATTCACATATACATATTTATGTATTGATAAACATACAAAAATACATACACATATTGTGCACTGTGAATATGGACTTTAAGGAGGCATACAATTTAATTAATTGTTTAGTTAGTCCCGCGGTTATTGTCGTAAATCACGAGTAACGTCGCGTAGCAAAGTTAGTCTAAAGTAATTAGCTTAAGTTACTTTTTATACCGGTCCAAGCGTTCCGGAGATTACTCGGAACAAACAGAAAGGCGTACAAAAAAAAAATGTTCTTTTGATGTAAATACCATAGATACTTTCATACACATTTAGCCAACAACAATTAAATACAGACACCTTATTTTTATTTATTTACATAGGGTAGCGTCCGTCCGTGTGGTGATGGATTAAGAATACAGAGTGTCACCATCCATATTCATCCCGCGGGTGTCGTAAAAGGCGACTAAGGGATAAACTACGCAAGACAACAACAATGCAAAGAGAAGGAAAACTTGAAACCAACCATATACTAACCCGTCTGGCCAGCGTGGTATAGTAGGCCAATACCTCCTTTCAAAGGAGTGGCGTATGTCCAGCAGTGGACCGTTGGAGGCTGTTGATGATGATGACATAGGGTAGCGTACCGGAGGAGGGTAGCTGTAAGCCCATTTTAACCACCCATAATTAAACCGACTCCTTTCTAGGAGTCGCTTAAATTTTAAGAAAAATCTAAGCTCTGAGGTGTCCCCTTAAAGCGCTCATCAGGCCTTCGGGCGACTTAAAACATCTAACGGCTAGATTGCGTAGCCACAACGTGTCTTGTCGTTGGATATTGTTAATCTTAAGTATTTAACTTAATTCAAGAAAGAAACAAAGCTAGGACTACCTTGGTGGCGCAATGGTAGCGTATGCGACTATTGTGATTGAGATCTTGGGTTCAATTCCCAGGTCAAACTAAAAGTTTATATGATCTGCAAATGTTTGTTTCAGAGGTTGAGTGTTTTCTATATATTCTATAGATGTATAAATAAAACCAAGGGTTATATGTAGTAAAGCCACGCTGATTTCAGCACGAACGGGCCTGCTCGACCGGGGCATTTCTACCCTCACACAGAAGACCATCCTAATAATGACAGCACTCTCGCTGTCGTATTTCGTTGGTGAGTGTGAGACCGGAGGCCCAATCATTCTGCATCATTCTTTTGGCCTACGAATATTTATCATCTATATATATTTAGTTATCTGAACAGGCCACAATGGTATGAATCACCATGCTGCATGGCCTACCCTCACAATGAGGATGGTGACCTCTACTCCTTGATTCTACTCATGCTTTCCATCAGGTAGAGTAGAGTCACTTTGGTATGTATTTACCTATACCTATCAGTTGTCTAGTATCCATAGTACAGGCTCTGCTTAGTTTGATTTCCGCAGGTCTAGATGACGATTAGTCAAATGTCCAAAATCATGTAAGCAACATAAAGAATACCCAAACTCGGAACAACAATTTGTGGATCATATCAAGTGTTGGAGTTTGAACCAACTACACTCAGTGCAGTAGAAAGCGGCGAGGTTACCGCTTAAATCACCATGCCATTAGGATAATGACTGGACCTGCAGTGGGTATCTAGTTGTTATATAGTATTCCTGAGCTGTTCGTGAGTTCAATTGGCCCAGTGGTCAAGCGGTCCTCACGCCAATTTCTACTTCACCAAATGTTGCGGGTTCAAATCCCACATAGACAACATTTTGAGTAATCTACAAATTTGTTCTGAGTCTGGTTTTTTATGTCTGTTTTGTGTATTGTAATGTTTTGTAAAGTCCCTCGCCACACACGACGTATAGGTATTTCTAAAACGGTAGTTATCTTGTTTAAAAAAAACCACCCAACGCAAGAATATCTATAGATATCTTATCATATCTATTGTACGAGCAATGTTGTAATTTCGAATCTGTCTGTGTGTCTATCTGTCTGTCTCAAATACTTAGGTACTTAACTTCTGTGTTGATTTCAATTTTTTTTTTTGAATTGGTGTTTTTTATATAGGTACCCATTACTTATCTAACGAATAACTTACCACTTAGAGCGAATAAAATTTTCTGTTTATTTTATTTCACTTAAAGTAATTTGAAACCCATGACCTAACGCAAATCATCAACAAACTTACATAAAATAAATTATGTATAATAGGTACACATTACTAGCTCTCTCTCTCTCTCTGACCTTAAACAAAGTTCCCATTATTAGATATGTTATTTTGGACATGGCCTAATTTTCCCTCGACCCCCCTAGTCAACTAATCATGCACGTCAGCACTGTTTAAAAAGTTGTCATCCACTTCATTTGAACATGAACGTTTATACTAGCCGACACCTCAAGCCTCCAGACCCTTATTTATTAGATATATCCTTATAAACAGAGCGAACGACACACTTCTCATACAGTTTCCGCTGTAAGCCTTCACAGCCGCGATAAATAGAGCGTAGGTATTCGAAAAGTATATATTGTGAAGGAGGCGTCACATGTGTGTAGGTATTCTAGTAATGTGACACATGTGTGAGGTGCGGGTCGCGGGGGGGTGGCGCACGGGTCGGTGTGGAGGCGCGGGCTGTGCCGTACGTGTGTGTGTGTGGCCGGGGCGGGGCCGGGGGCGGGCCCCACTCCGGAGCGGGCGGCTACTGCCCGCCGACCGCACTCCGACCCGATATTCGGCATTCGCGCGCCACTGCCGTCCCGCGCGCTCGTCTCGTCAGTTCATTCCGCGCTAGCGAGCCTCCCGCGACAGACGTACGTGCCGTCCTCACTCCTGTGGCCACCCTCGACGCGAGTATCGACAGCGCCGCGAACCGTGCAGTGCTTCCAAACTTTAACCGTGACTCAGTGCAAGACTATTGTTTAAAAAAAACAGTGTGAACTCAGACGGAATAGTGCAATGCTAAGATTGCGGTCCGGCGGGAAGACAAGTCTTTGAGCGACGAAAGGGTTGGGGAGAGCGGGGTGCGAAGCGGGCGGAGGGCGGCGCGAAGCCGCGCACGCGCCCGCTGCTGGACCGCACCGCGGCTCCGACACACGCGTTGATACCGGCGCGCGCGATGGACGACAAGCCGGGTGCCGCCGTCGGCGGGGAGGAGCACTACAGTCTGCGCTGGAACAACCACCAAGCTCACCTGCTGCGCTCCTTCGAGGCTCTGCTGCACGCCGAGAACTTAGTGGACGTGACGCTGGTGTGCTCCGAGCGCCGTGTGCGCGCACACAAGGTCCTGCTCGGTGCATGCAGCCCTCTGTTTCGCAGAATATTTAGCGAAAACCCATGCAAGCACCCTGTGATCGTATTAAAGGACTTCCAGGGATGGGAAGTGCAGGCAGTGGTGGACTTTATGTATCGAGGCGAAGTGTCAGTGGCGCAAGAGCAGCTCGGAACCGTGATACGAGCGGGAGAATCTTTACAAGTGCGCGGTCTGGCAGACCAGGATCGTGAAGAGCACGTGAGATCTCCACCACCGACGCCGGTGGCGAGGAGCCCTGCCCAGGCAACACCGCCGGCAGCTTCGCCACCAGTGAGCCCGGCTAGTCCTCAGCCGAGGCGAAAACAAGCACGTCCACGACGTCGCTCAGGAGAGTCTGACACTCCAGAGAACTTGTCTATGCGACGTTCCCCGAGTGGAGGGTTAAAGTCAGTGCGATTATCTAGACCTCGCTCGCCTCCAAAACAAGAACAAGAAGAACCTGAAGCGGAGGTCCCGCCACCACCGCGAATGTTCCAGCCACATCAAGATATGTTCCCGCCTGTACCTCCGGCCGTTGCCGCGTTATCCCTAACGCCTCCACACAGTGAGTACACTTACTTTTTAAAAAATATTTGAGTACATAGATGTGAAAAAATAAACAAATACCTTACTTGTTGGTAAGTTTAACATTTTTGTTTTTGACTCAAATTTTGAACGCATGAGAGTAACAGGGTAACGTGTTCTTGCCATAAAATCAATCTCCGAAAAATTTAAAGTAATTAAACCACCACAACCGAAACTGCCACTTTAACTTTTAGTAGGTAGACGTAAAATATAATGTCAAAAAACAAAGGTCGGTGTTATCATTGCCGCCACGGTTGAACAATTAAGTAAACAAATAATTAATGATAAAAAGTGACCTCAATCAGTCATTGCCAATATCTTAAAATCAAGTATCAAAAGGTTTTTATTGAATAATTTTTACATCCAATTTGTTTGTAACATTACAAATGATAATTTGTAGTATATTCCGATCCGTTCCTAATACTATGATTCATTCACGTACGTTATTTTATAAGCAACTTTTGCTAAGTCGAATGTAATGAGATGTGATCTACATTTGCAACGGAAGTTGCTCTTAATAAGTCAAAAAATCTAATTAAAGTCGTATCATCAAAGGATCCGTTATGGATCGTTATCGATTTCATAAATCGCATGCAGGTTACCGGTGACTCGATTAGCGGCCGATACCGAGTGTTAGCCGGAACGCTTCACAGATAAATTAAGATCACCTATTCATACGTCGGGTGCATTATCAAGTCGATCGCGTGAAAGGTTTTAACTTTATAAAGTCCATTAAGCGAGCATGTCGCAAACATCGGCCGTAAACTATCGTTGTAAATAGCCAATGGTTTTTCATACTAGGTACTGCGCGATAGATTCTATGGGTTCCATAAAGGTGTGTCAGTGTAAATTTTACACTTCAATAATTATTGTTTATAGGTCCAACGTGTATGAAAGAGGAAGCAATTCAAGCAGTCATATCTGTTTTACGAGTGCTTTTCGATTTCTAAACGTGTTTGTGGTGAAAATTCTTTGATTGTCATAATCTAATTTAGTTATATTATTATGATCTGGAATTGTTCAAACTTTATCGAGTATCATAAATTTTATTACATATTGCATAAAATAAAGGTTGGTTGCTCTAACAAACTTTAAGTAGATAAATTGAACACGCCGATGATGACTGACGAAGAATGGCTGAATGTGTTTGAATGCACCTTATAATTATTTTAGGGTTTAATAAGTTTTCTTTAAATAAAGGGACACATCAATTTCGTCAATTACAGCTCAACACCCAGCGTATTCGAGAACGTACTCATAAATTATGGTCCAATATATTTTACACAACAGACCTTTACTGGCTCAGGTTGGAATTAGTCCAAGGAGTGGTTTTATACGTCAATTTTGTTTTATTGTTTCCTCAGTTTCGCGTATGTGTCGAGAGCTTGATTGCGCCATAATAGACGTAGGTTGTAATGAAGGGTTGCATGCACAACACTCGCTCGAATCTCGCCCGCACCGACGTGCATGGGGAAACTAATCACGAGGGGAGTTCAAATGTTTCCGCACTTGTCATTCTGTTTCCAAAATCAAATTTTAAATTGCCCCAACTGAAAATGTTATGCGTGTTTACATTTTGTAAATGGCAACACCATTCATAGACTATCTATAGAAAATTTTACCTTTTAGTTTTTGTATTTTTTTTATTGGCCGCCGTAACAATAGCCATAGTAATTCAAAGTACCTTTCGAACCTTTGGGAGGGCTTTGCTCCTGCGGCGGTTTACTTTAAGTGTTATAAGTGTGCATTTTATCTGTTCATCTCCGTATGTGATGAAGTTGATTGCAGTTAATGATGGCGCGTAAATATAATGAAGGGTTGCCGTGGATTTGCAATCACACAGCGTCGGCTAGCTTCCCTGATTGGAGTCGAGCAAATCCAAATTTTCTCGCTTACTTCTTCATTATTATTTGTAGATATTATTAAATCGTAAATGGTTATTTAAATGCAAATTGGAAACCTAGTCATCAAGCTACTACATATTTATGTGTATTTGAAAAGAGACCCTATTATTTTTACTGTTTTATGTTTGCAAGTTATTGATCTACTTCGGCTTCTGGAATAATTAGACATGTGATTTTATTCACAATATCTAATAACCATAAATCTCTGTGTCGAGCTCGTATACATTTGACTAGATATATGTGTGCAACTGTTTGATTCGATTGCGGTACAAAACAATGAAACAATTCGGGCTTTTTTACGTTTCTCTAAACCAGTTATCTATAATAAAAGGTATTTTAACCATATGTTATAATATGACAACTGTCATTTGTCATATTATAACATTGAACAGAGAAAATATTGCAAACTTTGAAAAGTGAATGCAATAAAAATGCAATATATTTTTTTAAAGAATAATGTTCATTGCAACAAATAACCACATTTTAAATGGCGTCATTTGTTTACATTAATTCATCAACCGACACGCGAGGCTTTACATTAGGTACACGACCTTCAAGGGTGACAAAAAATAAGAAAAAACTGCGCAAGCGACGACATTGGCACGGAGTGCTAGATACTGTGCGCGCACGCAAGGGCGGCTAGGTACACTATGCGTCACTAATATGTAGGACAATTCAGTTTCTTGCTAATAATTATGCAAGGAAAACCTTTGTAATTTACCACTAAACATTAGGAATTTTATTTAGTATAGTGTAAAAACCTGGAGCAATACAAAAATATATTGGTCAGTTTTTAACCTATCTACCCGTAAATCAGAATATTTTGGCTTATGTTCTGGTACATACTTTTCCCTGCGTCACAGTATTTTTATTTCACTTACAGCATAATCCATTTAAACATTATCAACCAATATATAAATAGGTTTAGGAAATTCTCATACTTGCATGTCATCTATGAAAATTACCCAACTTTTCATTAACCTACCAGGCTAATAGGATTTACCGTTAAACTACGACTAACTAATTAACAATGCGTGTAATGCAATACCTATCAGCGTTGCTTTACATGATATATTTGGGTTAAGGAAGCTATCTAAATTAACCGAAAAGTATCCGAACTTCGTATTTTCAAAGGACCTCAAGTATTTAAATAAAAATATTGTATATCTACATATTATATCTCAAATAGTACCAGTCAGAATCATGACAAATACTGACCACAGATTCGTAACGTCACTTTACACTTCAATACACATAGCGTCAATTTCATTCATATAACAGCGATGTACACAACCTCCTTGGTACGTACGTACTAACAACCATTACTCAGTCGTGTATAGGAATTACATTCTGTGTGTATTAGTCATCCCTTATTCCAACTAATTAATACTAAAATTCCAGGATGCTAATTGTTGACAACATTTATTCAAAGATATGTTAGTGTAATTGTCACTTAATTTGTCATTGGGTTCCAATTTACAAATATTTGTTAGTATAATTTAATTACATTAATATTAAATTTACAAATAAATATTATAAATGCACATACCAAACATATTTGAAAATAAAACACCTATAATAATTTTGTGGTTAAGTTCAAAACTAAACAGCACATTTATTCATTTTTATGTACCTACCTGTCAAAACTTGCCAGGGAAATAATTTATAAATTGCTTAACACTTTCATAACTTCTTAAAAAGTTATCTCCTAATGATTCGATTCGCTGCTGCGAATGCCTTGATCAGAAAAGCCGTCATCTTGAACTGGTCTTTCTTTGAATTTATACTACAAAGTTAATTTCTTTACAGACTCTGAAACTCGGATTTATCTGATATAACTATTGATGTTTAGTAATATATGAAACATTTTAACACATTTATGAACAATTAAATTACATAATTAGTACGATCAGTCGATGATTTTGCGAAAATGAAGATGAAAAAATGTCCGGCAAAGTTTCAACTGAGATGGCTACCCTACAAAGGATGAGATCGTAGATGCGCTTGCGCATTTACATTCAATTGACACCGCATGCCCGGTGACCCACTTGTACTCTCCACGTTTGAATATAGCCTCGTTTTGTTATTAAAATATTGCTAATGTTACAAAAAAAAATGTTAGCGCTACTAACCGGTCATAAAAAGTATAAATTTATGAATAGGTACTTAAGGTCTTTTGATACTATCAAATCTACTATAAATCTATAATAAATAATAATGAATGTTTACATTCCTCACTAAAAACATTTCATAATATAGGACTTGTAATGATAGCTACATATAGCAAAATATGACAATTCGATGTTTTTTTTTCTTTTCATTTATTACTAGCTGCGTCCCGCAGAGCAGGGTAGCTCCCGTGGTTGTTGTTCAACAGCAACAGCAGTACAACAATCGCATATAAAACTACGTTGTCTAAATGAAAATAGTCCAAGTTACTTTTATATCATCAGTTATCTGCTAGTGAAAGTCCTATCAAAATCTGTTAAGCCGTTTTAAAGATTAGCCCAAAAAAAAGAAGCTGTTAATTTGTAATTACAAAGAGACTAATTATGAGGACTTATATTATTTATCTATTACGGTTGTACCCACCTTAATTAGCCAGTAAATTATTTTTAATATTTTCTATTTTTGCTTATGTTCCAAAATTTTAATGACGCTTTCATTTCAAGTAATTTAACAGACGTAGCTTAACATTTAATATAAAATTATAGATGCAAGTTTGCTACATCTTTAAATGCAAGTCTCTTGCATCACGACTAAAGGTACAAAGTTTAAGAAGAACCCTAACATGCCCCAGAGAGATTAATTTATAATTTTGTTTAAAGAAACCAACATCTGGCCATGTCCGCTTAACCGGTATTTCACTGACCTACCACAATTAAATAACCCGGAACTGAAAACCGGTTTTATTTTAGTACATGAACTGATCAAATATTAAACTTTTTTTTGTAGTTTACTAGGCACATTTCAAATATTAGATACTTAATCAAAGCAAATAATACTTATTAAAAACAAAATAAAAATATAATATCTCGACTATGACTCGTTCAAATCACATATTTTTTCTATTAATTTATATGTAACATGAATAATAAACAACCGCAAATCCTAAAAAATATACAAAAATAATTTAATAACACAGAGCTTTAAAAAACAAACCGATTGTAATGCTCCGTTGAGAATAATTTCTTCGTCGACAATTTTCTCATAAACGTTTGCTTGCGGCGGCCAATTATTGTGACCATAAAAAGAGGTAATAAAACAGGCACACACTACTAATCCGTCAATTATGAAGTACGTAACATATCTTCGTGTCTCAGACGTAATTAACATTCTAATCAAGCATTGTGTTATGAGCTACGTCGGTATAAAAACGAGCAAGCGCGAGAGCAACAGACTGTTTCGCACCTGAACTAATTTATGGTTATAAGATTTAAGATTAGTTATGTCTTCCTAGCCTTTATTCCTAACATTATTTGCGGTCGGCTACTAGCTCAACCAGTTTTACCCAAATATCAGTTTTTCCACGGTGCGACTGGCATCGGACCTCCGCAACCCTGAAGGAGAACTGAATTCGAAGGTTGAACTCGTTGATGATGAACAGTATATTTGACGGCACTGAGTTCCCAATAACAATTGCCATATATATGTTCATGACAACCAGGACCGACGACTTAATATGCTCTCCGAAGCACGAGCGTGAATCACCGCCTTACTTCCATATTCCGGGCTGCTATTAAGAATTTTCTGTAAGAAAAACCCAACAAAGTTTTTGCCCGACCCGAGATTTGAATCGGAGACCCCTTGATCAGCAGTTGCATACGCTAACCACTAGACCAACGAGGCATTTTGGAGTAGTTAAGTGCAAGTAATAAAAGCAAAGAGCCTGGACCAACACCTTAAGAGGCTCACGTGAGACGGTTGGATCAAGGGTCTGATGTAGAAGGCAGTCTTCCTTGACACGACACGTATAGTAAGGAACACGTAAGGTGGGTTCTGTCTTTGAAGCCTTAACCACCGGTTTCTTGTATTCGAAGTCGGTGGTCAACAATTTTTATATTTTATTCCTATTTTCTTTTTTTACATTTGTGTGAGTGTGTTAACATTTTTTACATGTAACGTTACTTACCTTTCTTAGGGATTCCTACAGAAAAGTAGGTAGGTGTGTATTTTTTGCGACACCTCCTTCCAGTTCATACACGTGTTATAATTATATCCTCGCTTATATGTAGATCTATTATTCTATATAAGTACGTAGCTATTGTTGGTTGCAATATCTGCATTCGCTCGTGTATTTGTCTTTACCTTAAACAAACAAATTAGGAGGTAGTTCCAGTACCTATCTACCTATTATCGTTTGAACTAGTTTTAATTGATCTTCAGTTTTTTCACCTTTTTGCGTTACCGATAAGAATTAAGTATGAAATTGAAAATATGTATAGGAATTGAATTTTAAAACCTAGTCATCACACATCGGCGTATCTCCTTGGGTAGACAACATACAGCTTTTTAAAAGACTTGATGCTGTTATGTGTAGCGTAAGCACTGATTACCGCTTACCACCTAAAAAACAGAAACTTGTAATAGAACAAAAAAAAAGAATTCCTCAGGCAAATTTTATTTTGACGGTTTGCTATTAGACAGGCCGTATTTCCTTGCCACCTTAGCCTCATAACTTTAACAAAGAGATACTTTGACAAGTTGTTCTTTTTTTATTTGTGTCAACAATCAAAGTTTAAAAATAGAACAACTTTACGGTCGTGTAACCTAAACAACTAAACCTAGTGTGTTTGTTACCTAAATTTAGTGTTTCAAATAATTTACTTTGTACATATCTATCAGACACAATTTATTCAGCAGGTGACCGTGCCGGCGTCGTGAAAGGTGAGAGTTGTCGCAATACGTACACCGACCACTTGAATATAAGATCGGCACGTTTACATGTAACACACTGTTTTACTTGTACTTGTTTAAGAAATCGGCACTAAAGCGGCACTAAGCACTTGAGTTGTCAAATATAAACTACTTGGGCCAACTTTTTTGTTTTTGGTAAAGTGTGTTTAATACAATATAATTTCTTCCATGTATGTAAATAAGATGCAAAAGTCAACTATCAAAGACAATTTATCTCAATATCGAACAAAACTTTGAGAAGATTGTCCTGCCATTTTGCCTTTTGTCTTTGTCATATTCCACTTCTGGGATACCGTTGTTTTGTTTTAGTTTTTTTTTTTTATTTCTGTTTATTGTGATACGGAATAGTTTTGACATCACAACAACAAGAAATTCCATAAATTTCTTACAAAAAGTAACTTGCCAAAATATCAAGTACCTACATGTCAAACATTTTCATTTGCCAAAATATCAAGTATCAACTAGTCAATTTTTTTTTCTTGAAATACCTGCTAACTTTTTCATAATTAGTTCACTTGTTTCATATTTAAAATTTACTACTTTTATTAACACCACCACATGGATGGCGTAGTTGTCTATGCAATCGCCACATCATTTTCTACTGTGTTGATTGTTGCCGGTTCAAGCTCCAGATGGGACAATACTTTGTGTAATCCACAAACTACTGTTCTGAGTCTGGGTGTTCTCCGTGTCCGTTCTTGAATGTTTTATTTTTTATTTATTTTATTTTATTTTATTTTTTTTCGGAATACCAACAGCTTAAATATTATAAAATAAACATTAAACATAGTTAGCAACAAAGTTAGTAAAGTATCTTGGGACACAAGATATATTTAGATACCTATTACTGATACAGGAGTCTTAAAAAAAATGGCCCTGACTAATTAAAATTATAAACATATGATTTTAAACCACAATTAATCAATTTTATTCCGTAGTAAATGTTATTTATTAATTGCATGTACTATCGCTAAACTTAACTATTTATAACTTGCATCCGCTAAGATGGCTCATTAAACAGTAAACAAGTGAAGATAGGATGAACGCACTAAATTTCTAACTCATTCTAATGACAGCAATCAGATACATTCGGTATTTAAACTAATATAAAAACTTTTTGCCTCTTAATTCCAGATTTAAAAACTTGAAATATTCAAAATCAGAACAGCAAACGGTGTCAGTTCTACGTCAAAACTCTTATAAGGAATTGATAGCCGTTTCGTTACGTAAAACTTTGAGAATCCCACTGATTAGGCCGACTGGGATGTACGCAGGCGCCTGTAGTCAATAACCAGTCGTTACTCACGAGCATTGACAAATACTCACAGTTAATTGGATGAAAATACGCACGCGCCCGCGCACGGTATCAGCGTGCGGTGCTCGCTGTCCGCGCTGTAAATAACGCACTTTACGACGCACCACTGTTATCAATAACCGTTGTATTGAAAGCTGTCCTGCTTTATATGTGCGCATTTGATAGGTTCAGTTATCGCATATCCGTTTGATATATCTAGTTTATGAATGGGTTAAGAACAGATAAAATCAATTTCTAACTTCCTCGGTCAATCTAGGAAGTCGGGAATTGATTTTATATATGGTAAAAGGGTCATAAATTGGTACATCTACTTTAAAATTGATATAAACATCAAATCATTTTCGTATTAAATCGATTTTGAACAGAATGAAAATACGATCGACTGGGGGATACCATACGTTCATATTCTTATGACTACACTGGCTTTTAAATTGGAAATTGATAACATTTATATGTTTAATATAGCTTGTAAACATCATCTCAGTCAACATGCTAGTCAGACTGACGTTATGTGTGGTCGATTTAAAAAAAAACAACAAATTAGTAAGGCAGAAATGTTGAATATTTTTCCCAGTTTCCGGTCGTCTGGCCACGTTATGACTAACGCAATAACAGGGATCTTCAATTTCAATACGAGTACCTATGCATAACGTGCTGCGTCATCCGTAGATACCATATGACGTCCCTACGTATTGTTTTGCACACAAACCACGCCGGCTAACACAGCCCTTTGTAGAGAAAACAACACATACACGGAAAATAACACACATTCAAAATAATCACCTCCTTGCATAGGCAATCATTCTTAGTAAAACAACCATTAAATTAAGCATAATAATATACGAAAGCAAGTTTAATGAAAATTAAAGAGATGTAGATACATATCTTGTAAATACGGGAGAACAAAAATTGCTATTTTTTAGAAACAGATTTGTTTGTTAGAACGTTGGAGAATCTCATTGAGAACTGTTACTCGAGTTCCCATCGCAAAACCGGAACTGAAATCACACATTACATTTAATTTTATACGAATTTAATAACAAGTGAGATGTGAGCCAGACCCATTGTGTGCTCCGTGACCATGAGAAAAAAGAAGTGCTCGATTTTTTGTTACCGATAAAGAGGTGCCGACGTACAATTGGGAGTAAGATTGATGCGTGTACATGATCGTAACTACCCGCTGTGAGCGGCCGCTGCAATAATTAATATTCCATAATCCATTCATCCCTCCGCCGGCTCCTTTCACCGAGCCCTCCGACGGGCCGGCCGGGCCGCACACCCGCCACCGGTAGCAATATGTAATCGTCACACAACAGTAATTGATTCCGCCCGTAAAATTCGTTATTTGAATGAACGTTCGCTGAATGAGAACCGAAATAAGATCACGAATGCGCGGAGTGCGTTCGGAAACGCTGGCGAGTCTCGTCGAACCTCTCACTGAGCAGCACAATGACCGCGGCGCATACAGCCAGATCTCTCTCTCGATAAACATAAAAAACGTAACGAAAAAACTACATGTCATGCATCTACGTGTGCGAGTCAATTTCACAGAGACCGTCATGGGAATCGAGCGACGAATGGACTTTAGAAAGCAATTAAAATCAGTTGCCCACGAAAATGAACGCAACCAAAAAGTGCGATTGATACATAAAATCGGCGAACACGTCCGCTTTGTGCACGAATGTCTCAGAATATTCCTGCGCGATAGACCGCTGCGATTCACGACCCTCCCTGTCCGACAATACTTCGCCGAATCAACGATTTTGACAAAAAAGTGTACAACGAACGCCGGTAACGAGACATAAAGTAGGCAGGAAAAAGCAAATCAAAGAACGATCTCGTCTTCTTTACTCCGCATAAATTGGTTATTGCTTTAAATAGTCAAAAATGTTTAATCTTTTAACAATTTTTACCTTGGCGCCATAAGTTTTATGTGGACCCAAATCAAAGAAAATACTTGTTTAAAAAGTTTCTGTACATTTTACAGTACAGAGGAACTACTTAGAGGCCGAAAGTGGACTTTACTTTTTTATTGCCACAAAAAGGTCGGTATGAAATCGAAATCAGATTACGGATCCTGCGATTACAAAGTTAGGTTTCGGCTGCGCACAAAGGGACTGTGACCACAATTTGGTTGAGGCGACCACACGATCATGCATTATGTAGATACGTTACCAAACGTACGTGTTATTTCGGACGTGACTTCCGAGACACAAAACATCAACAAAAACGCTATCAAGAAACTGTTTCCTTGTTGTTTTGGGTTCAAAAGTTTCCTTAATCTCCTAAACGCATTGTTTTCGTTTTGAAATGAAGCATTCGCGAATGATTTCACTACGTATAACATCATAACATGACCATTTTTTTTTCAATTATGTTTTATCGTTAGAATTGTTTGGCATCATATTTAGTAATAGAGCCTCTGGCGCCTACTAATCAATAGTAACATAATAGCCTCGTCTTAATTACAAGCTAATCACTACTTGTTTCTGATGAATCACGATCAAAACATTATTTACTATAGGTAGTACAAATTCATTAATGAAAACATATGTTTCATTCAACAAATTAACTTTGCGTCACAATAACATAATTCATTCAATTAAAATATTAAGTAAAAACTTTACCGGGAATATAATGTCATTGCAATATTCTCGGGAATTTAATTACAAATTATATAGAGGTTTATTTATCTGCGCACGAGTGAGTCACGCATGTGAGTAATGATGGTGGACAAAGCACCGATTACCGGTGTTGCCACATAAGAATATTTGCCCATTTTAGGGGGACATCGACAGATTAGTTTGTTGATTATAGAATACTAAATGTACTGAAAAGGAATTGCATGTAGGTTTAGTAACTCAGAGAAAGATAGGCAATCGTCCGGTGACGACTGTTATGGTTCCACTTGTATGGTTCTCCTTAATTTATTCCTTGAAATTATTGCCAAAATTATCATCAACCAATAATGTCCTACTGCTGGGATCGGGTTTCTTTAGGAGAGGGTTAAGGCCAACCGTCCCCATGCTGGCCAAGTGCGAATTAGGGACTTGCAAGACAACTTTGTGGCCACATAATCTTGCATTTGGATATCTAAAGATCGTCCGAAGGTCTCCAAGCTTCACGACTGCTATTCTATGATAAAATCAAAATCAAAATCAAAGCATTTATTTCAAGTAGGCCAGTTACAGGCACTTTTGAATTGTCGAAACAAAAATGAAAATTAAATGTAGCTACAGTCCCAGTCACAAGACATAAAAACTGTGAAAGTACTGTAGTTGCCCATTCACACAACAACCGGGACCAACTGCTAAACGTGACCTCCAAATCAAAGAGACGCTCATGGTATGTCGCTAACGGTCACCCATCCAGGTACTGACCGCGCCATCGTTGCGTACCTTCGGTGACTATTTCCCAGGGCATATTGGCTATGACCGCCTCTCGAAAAGTGTTTCAGTTCTTAAATATTTAAATCTCACGAAACCTTTAACGTATGCATCCATACTTTGCAAAGAATTCTATTTTTTTGGTATTATTTTAACGGTTATTACTTGAGTATTTTTATAAAATCTATGTGAGTATTTACAACCACTTTATAGTCTTCTATGGGTAATTATGTAGCAGTAAACGGGGTGTTTAAATATCTTTATGTAGGAACCCTGACTAGCAACCAATCATTTGCGCGGTCAACCGCACTTACCTATGCCAATTTTAAAAGCAATCAAACCTTTTTCTATCATGTCTAATATCAATAAACTTTCATTTTTTACATGTTAAGAAAAATATCTTGAGCAAATGAGGTAATACTTTAACCCTTCAACATACCTTAAACAACATATAATCAATTTTAAACCTTATGGATTAGACAACACTGTGGTTATTTGCAAAATGCATTTTAATCTGAGCAGTAAGATGTAGTACTTATTACAAAATATTCTGTTTATGTGTGTAAGTTTTCCTTAAATATAAACTTGCTCAAATGATAGCATCAGTACTAGACCTTTGAAAACAAAACGTCACTTCATCGCAATATGTGACGTTGAAAGTACCATTGAAGACCGCAATATACGCGCAAATTAATACGTAAAACAATTTTCCTTTACACTTTCGTCATTTGACAAGCAAACCAATATGGCGACCACATTCACTCTGATACAAAAATGATTCAAGCCGTTATTAACACAACAAAAGGTACTTTAATTTATAATTGCACTTCACTTTCCATTACGCTGACATAATTTGTGTAACGTTTGCATTGTAAAGAATTAATTTAGCACTTATATTATAATGAAAATTACATACAAATAGAGTTTGTATGCTATCGTGATTGGATCGTGTGAGGCGCCGGTACTGAACACAGCAATATTGAAAGTTGATGGTGTGTAATTTTATCTGCAGTACTTTCGGACTGACGCGCAAGTTAAGGATAATCTTCCTCGTCTTTGTAACATTTTTCATTGATGCTTGGCTCCTAATAGACGTACCGTAATGTGAATAAATGGACGATATAACACTACAAGAATGTTGTTTGTGTCAGATTCGAACCGACTAAAAACCGCACCTAATCTTGCATACAAGTAACAGATAAACCAGATTAGATAAGAATTCCCTGGTACCCGAAGGTACGGTGGTGGAAGGAAATGTCTTAAGACCTCAGTAACTCAGTAACTCAGTTAGATCTCAGTAACAATAGATCTAAAGACTAGTCACCTGTCGACTCAAACAAGTCCGTTTTACTAAACAGCAAAATGAAAAATGTTATAAAACATGAAGAAAAAGAAAATGAAATATATAACTGATTTCAATATCTTACACATGGTATTCAAATCAAAATCAAATCAAATCATTTATTCTGCAATTAGGTTACATGAACACTTTTGCAAGTTATACTTTTTTTTTGAGCAGATGAGTTCGGCATTTCCTTACTGGAAGCCTTTCCTGAGAAGAAAGGACGAAACAAACTAAGGGATCACAGTCTCTTTTAAAGTTTATTGCATTTTATATTATTGCATATTATTTGTAGCATATCGTGGAATAAGGGAATTTTCTTGTATAGATGACACGACAGGTGACGCATTTGATACTTGGACAATACAGGTCATCGTGGAATACAATTTATTTCATCAGAATATGTATCAATATCTGAAAGAAAATATCATCAACAACGTATGCTGGGCTCGGCTGTCCTATCAGGAGGGGGCGACTGGGAAAACAAAGATCTTGGCGTTGGATGTTTTTAAGCCACCCAAATAACAAAAGCTTAGTTGGACTAAGCTTAGTTATCTTGAAGCTTCACAAGTATTATCTTATAATAACAACCAGGACCGAAAATATGAAAAAAAAATATTTAAAAGAAAAAATATAAAATATATGAAAATCAATTCAAGTGCGCCTGAAGATGTTAACGTCGGTCAAAATTGGTAAACCCTGTGCAGTATTCAATTTCTTAATAACAATAAAATGACCCACGAACAATCTATCAACTTCATCGTATCTTTAGACAATGTCCCACCAAGTAACAGAAAAGATTGCAACATACGATCCACAAAAACAAATTCACTAATATTTTTTCTTTAAACACGAAATACGATGAAACGTTCGTACGTTCTATAAATCTTATTTTACGTTACACAACAAACTACAAACTAATTTCATATATAAATTACAATGCACTTTTTGTTAACTTCACGGAGAAAGGCGCTAACACTCGATTACAAAGAATGTATCGATTTTTTAATTTACTCATATCATTTGAAACTCCGAATCGATTCGAGAGCCGCAATCGTTTTGGATATATGATAGATTACATACGCAACGGAAGCGAGTGCTGACCGCAGAATATATTGAATAAAAATTGAGTTCCATTTGCTGGCAAACATTTGAATAATTACATCTCAAGAAATATGTATATACCTATATAATAGTATTTGTGGTGGTCGAATAAAATCTGTTGCAAGTCAGGCGTAGTTTTATATTAGATACATTTAATACTGTAGTTTTACACCATTCTTGCAATATACCAATTACCACACAACAATAAAACACCACTAGTAATGAAATGAGAAGTAAGTGGTTTACATTTCTAGAAAGTCAATAGGATAAGAAGTAGGTATTAAAAAAACTCATGTGAGTACGATACTTTTGGCAGGAACAACCTGGCTTTCATGTTTTATAAAAATTGATTAAACTCTTGCTTACATTTTTAATGAAAAGCATCTTGTTTGATAGCTTCCCTTTAAAAAATTGATACGATTGTCCTATAAATAGGCTGGAAACCTTACTTCGGCAGAAATGGTTAGTTAGGCTTAGGCTTAAGCGGAGTAGCACCACCGCCATGCAAAAAACCGTGATAAGCAATTCTTGCATTACTTTTAACCAAATGAGTAAACTTACTAGCCTGTTCTGGAGGGTGAAATTAAAAGGCGGTTGTGACTCGTTTTGTTGCATGTGGGTGTCAGGTGTGGCGTACCATCACCTCATGGTATATCAACTCTATAAACAACCATTAAACACAGATATACGGATAAATTTATTTTACGGTCCCTCACAAATCCTGTCAAGTGAGAGATATAAATAGAATATCTAGTGGGTTATAAAGTCTAGATATAATACGGAACTTGAAAGGACTGAAAGTTATAGTGTACTAAACATAACGTAGAGTGAAAGTATTTCAAGATTTAGCTGTTAACCACATTATTTATTCATGGCTTGCAGTAAACCTAAATTGCACTTTAAACAAGTGCATTTTATAACTCTTTTAAAAAGCAACTTTAAGTAAATTGTGATACGTTTTATCTTTCACCTCACCTCATAAATCTGTAGGTGGATAATAAGTTTTCGCATTCGGACAATAATTGAGTGAAATATACATTATTTTAATTATGAACACATTTGATTCATACTGTAATAAAATCTGATAAAAAGTAACGCTTTCGAACGAACAATTGAATGTTTTTATGTTATTTTGTGTACTGTTTTCGCCGCGACTTCGTCCGTAATTGTCTTTATATGATAACCCTATGATTCCTCGGGAAAATTAAATTATGTAGATAAACATATATTCAAAATGTAATTTAAATTACTTCTTAAAAATTTTGTCACCTGCCAGTGAAAGTCCCGTGAAATTCATCCCTTCCGAAGATTACCCGGAACAAACACACATACATTTCATAAAAAGTTTTTATTATGACGTTACAAATAAGCCATTGTTTATTTGTATAGAATAGAGATGACTAATGTCATAAGACGGTCGTTTTACCTGCAGAAGGCACTTCTCATGGAATCGGTGGTCATAAAGACGTTTAAAACTGGGTTCCATTGCGACGCGCGCTGGCGTACTAAACCTTCTTTTGACGAAAAAAAAACTATTCTTGTCTGTTGTTTTTTTTTTTTAAATATAGAATACGTTTATTCATGGAAATGGGTTGTTGTCAACAAGCAGTGACGCCAACTTTGACTATGCGACACCGCAAAGCGTTTATGTGAGCCCGCCCATAAAATGTAAAAAAAAAACTTAAATAAATTATTTTAAGTGTCAAAACTGTTGTGCGGTATTGAGTCATCCGATCTTCTCTAAAGTGTAAGCTATTCAATTGTAATTTAAAGACGGATTGAAATATAGCTTATTGGTGCCAATATTTTGACAGTCAGTGACCGTTAGGTCCGATAAACGGCAGTTTTGCATCCAACAGATTTTTTTTATTTTAAAGCAAAAATATGATGCACGGTGGACGGACTATTTAAAGAAAGTAGATTTAATAGTTAGCGCTCCTTGGGGGAGGCCTTCCTTCAGCCGCGGTCCCTTCGTAATTTGAAAGCATAAAAAATACCACTTACGAAAATATAATTTCGATGAAGTAAACTTGTCCGTATGGTGACGGATTACGAATACAGAGTGTCACCACCCCTATTCATCCCGCGTGGGTGGCGTAAAAGGCGACTAAGGGATAAACTACGCAAGACAATATCAATGCAAAGAGAAGGAAAACTTGAAACAACCCTTTATGAACCCGTCTGGCCAGCGTGGTATAGTATGCTAATACCTCCTTTTCAAGGAGAGGTCTATATCCAGCAGTGGACTGTTAAAGGCTGTTGATGATGATGATGATGAAACTTAAACACTCATAAATGAAAAACTCCGCTAAAAGATTAATAATAAAAAAGCTTACAACAAAATAATAATGAAATGTGTTCTCTCCGAAATCAATAACCATACATCTAATCAGGTGCCTGGTCTTAATTCAAACACAACAATGGACAATACATGTTAAAGTGTGAATACGGTGTGGTCTACAGATCGAGCATACAAAAATGAGATGTCTGGTATTAAAGCCTCATCTATGGTCGGTACTCTGCGCGCATAGACAATGAGCGACTCATTTTGGAAGCTCGTTCAGAAACAATAGAAAGCGGGGCCTCCTACAACTTCACACGGGACGCGCAACCAGTGGAAAGTTAACGAAAATACATTTCAATAGCTAAAAGCAAAATTGGATGAGTGAGCTTACGAAATTATCGCGTTAGTGACCGTAATTCATTTGTATTTTGTATGAACTCTCCCAGGCGTCTGGTCGTGTGAGCGTGTGTGATTCCACTAATGTGTTCTTGTTATAGCACCTATTGCGCGCAATTTGGAAACCGTTCTGTCATTGTGAAACTAACTTAATTACCATTCACACATGTACTCTTGTACATGTACAAACTATGCACCAGTTCCATTTTGTAATAAGCGACATTACACGTAATAAGTTTCAAGTAATCAAATATAGTATTAACTGTGATAATCAAATCCAAGGTCTTATAAATCTTACGTTACTTTATGGGCAATCACCGGCATTTACACCCCATAATATTTATGTATTGGGGACTTATAATGTACACGCGATCTTCTCGAACAATGCAAGGATAGGCGCCCATCACTGTCGACCTAGACTTCTTTCCACTTTAATTATTCCTCACATCGATTACACCGTATATTTCAGTGAAACAATAGATTAACCCAGTTGCGGCATGTTCTATAAGTAGGTAGTTATGGCGATTCTCGTCCCGCGTTATTATTGCTTTCGTATCCTTGGCGTGAGCGGCTATCTATCATGTGATCTATTGTACCTACACTCGACATCGGTATTAGATTAAAACGATAATTAATGCTGATTCCATACGACCTAGATTCGGGCCCGCTCGATAAAGTTAATTTACAGTTATAGTTGTAAATCTCGTTGCAAAATAAACGGCGAGCTCGCGGGCCTGCCTGACCGTAGACAACACGCGGTGTCTCCCACACAACACGGTACGTCACCGTTCCTTCCCCCGCACGTGTGAGTCCTCGGAAACGGTGTGAATGGAACTTTTCCCAGCCGTAAACATCACGTGGCTATAACACGACCCCGGTAGCTGACATCCTCATTCAGTACCGTTCGACGTACAGCCGTAGCTTCTTCAACCCGCCGTGTAACAGGAAAACGCACGCATGTGAAGCGAAACAACACATGTGCGTGGGGCACGCGCGAGCGAGAGGGTGCCTCAACTTTTGTCTGAATGAACGGGGTGAAGTTAGACAAGTTGTGTACACATGGCCGCGAAAGGGTTGAGCTGAGTTGCAAACTAACTTTGTGAGCACTTTCGATTTCGACGCGTGTTGCATATGGGGCGAATAACGATCGATGTTGAACTTCAGTGGCAGCTAACTTTGTTTGAAATTTAATCAGATTAGCAGTATTTTGAAAACTTTGTTCACAGCGTCAGTAAATATGTTGCGAAAATCTGTTTAAAACGATGTGATGAAATGTGAAAATCTGTCTGCAAAAATGACGGATCGAATCGTGGTGCTAACGTATTGCGGGAGGCTAGTTAGCGCGGGTGAGTTTCGTAAATCATTGTTTATGGTCGAATAGCTCTCTGAAGGGGTCTGATAGACCGGAATTAGAAAGCGTCAAGCGAGCCGACTTCGCTACGACTAATTGACCGCAAGGTTTACGCTATTCTGCTAGAAATTGTGATGCAATATTATAATACTGAAAATAGAGTAAGCTGTTATAGATAAACACAAAAATTAAGTTTCTAGACTGCCTTAATAATTATTTCACAATGGTGGTAGATAATGTTTTATTACCAAATTTCTATTTTAAACTTGACGTTAAATTAAATGTAAAATTTCCCAACTTTCGCGTTATGTTGTTCTTATTTAGAAATCGATATTTCGCTTGATTTGATGATTGAATCGATTTGGTTAATGTTTTGTAAAGAGATGTCACCGTAAAATTAAACTTATGTTATGACTGTTATGAGCTTTAAAATCGTAAAATATGATGAACATTCAGTTATTTTGTAAAAGTCCGCACTCGCAATTTCTTTTTGTATCACAACAAGATATGTGCGATTGTTATGCTATTTAATAACACTTTTTACGAAACATGCGTCCCTTCACCGGTAATTTTTTCTACGGGTAAACTTGCACTATAGTCATAAATATGTATAACAATACACAATTTAAGGTTGTCGATATAATGAATAAAGTCGATGAGCTTTAATTTCAGTAGATACTTATTTTATATTTCACACTATAAAGCAACCAATTAAAAATATCCACTTATATCTCGGTCTAACGTGTTTGTGTTTAGAGTTCCATAATTTATTAATAAATACATTTATTAGGTTTTATTGGTTCTAATAATAATGTTTAGATATTTGTTCGCAATTGCATTTGGTGCAGTTTTCTTCAGTGAGCTAATCATGAGTGCAGATTATTGCATCAATGGTAGGTACTGGTACATGATGTTATCCTACTAAAATTATAAAACTAATCTCAGAAAATTGTTTACAAGTTCCCTGATTAAAGCTTGGACTTTCATCTTTATATATCTACATATTTTAGTTACTTGAATTTCAAAATAAATAGATAATATAAATAGTAGGTAGAAATAATGCGAGAAAACAAAAAAAAAAGTGGTTTCTAGAATATGATAGTCGAAACCAAAAAGTGATTTAGTTCTCAAAGAGACTGCAAGATTAGGTGTGTCATCATTTTTATAAGTAATATATGTAATATATGTCAGTATTGCAGTTGTAATTAATAAAATACACTAATAACAACTTAAAAAAGCAATAAAACGTACGGAACCAACTTTCTAAATCAACATAATACATTTATTTTTAAGCTTCCATCCGATACGAATGTGGGCTTATTGATTGTCGGTAATTATGCAAAATAACGAGTCGCGGACTGGATCGCAGTGCTCTAACTAGTGACGTGTATTAACGGTTCGTTAGTACCGTCAGTAGTAAAAGTACCCGACGTTACAAAGACACTGCGTGCGGAAATCTTAATTAATTTATCGCGAAAGCAATTTTGTAGCAAATATTTCGATACTTAATTAAAACTAATATCTATGCTATTACTATTTGTATTTTGTTTGTCATAGTTAACAAAGTATAGGTAAAGTTTAGATACATTTTGGCAACACAAAATTTTAAGATGGACATTAAATAGATACTTATAATAATATATTTTACATATAAGCCTGACTGATGTAAATATATTTATTAATACATAAAATATTTGCTTTGAACGGGAATTGAACGTAAGACATGGCAGTCGAATGAACTATTGATACAGAAATTGTCATCGTTTCACCCTTTGTCCGTCACGGTCAACTTAACACCCCATACACTCAATGGGGACAGAACGCCAATTAATCCAATCACGAACATGATAATTTAATTATATTAAGCTAATTATTGGACACAAACAAAATTTATAAACTCGGTCCCGAAAAACCGAACATTATAAGTTTAATCAGTTTGAATCAGGTTCATTATTATTGCCAATCACAGAATGAAAAAAAAAATAAACCTCTATCTTGCACACTGCAAACTTTATTATTCACAAAGTCTCGCTAAATTAAAATTACGTGACAACTAACTACTTGTAATCAAAATCTTATTTCATGGCTGACCGTAGGTACCTCTAGAATGTTTTATACTGACCGTACATAAAATACTGCCAATAAAACGATGGTCATCTAGCGAACGCACATATCGCTGTAATATATGCATGTATAGTATGCCTAATTAGACGCATAGATGTTTATGTACTAATGCTGAAGATAACATGGGATTTTGGCTTAAGGCAAGACAGACATTGAAGATCTTGTCGGTTTTTTTAGTTTTTAATTTTGTAAAGTGGTGACACTTTGACTGTTTTTGATAGCAGGTGCTTATTCATGAATTTTGAGTCTGGAAACATCGATTGTGTTATGTGCCAAACATCCTAGTCTTCTTACTATAAAGCTCATAATACTTTTATAAACGTAGCAACAGATTTAATCGAAAATTATTACTAAAATGGTTATCAAATAACTATAAATATTTAAGAAACATTTGATAACATTTATTAAATGAAATATAGTTTCTTTTTCCAATTTTTTTATATTTTTTGCGAGGTTAAACTCATTGCTGAATCGTCCTTGTGATATTTGCAACATCGAAAATGCTTGTAATGCTAGTATTAAAAAGTTATATTATTAATAGCCTGTAACTCCTGAACATTTGAACTGAACAACGATTAAATATGAATATTCTTATTATTTACTTCTAAATCGAAAGCACATATAGTACATAATTGACGGAAATTAGTTCAGATATTTAATTTTCAACAAAATGATGTAACATCATAACATCGCAATGCTGTTTTAACACTTATAAACAAGCGTTATTAATTATAATACAACTTATTCTTTATTAGGCTAAAGGGAACGGCTACTTAAATTTACAGTCTAAGCAACGATAAAGAAAGTTGCTTTCATATGCAAAAGCTCAACCTAATTAAATTTTCATATGAGTGAATGACCAGGGCCGATGTGCTTGGAGATTGTAAATGTTATTCAATGCCATTAACGTTTTCGATTGAATCGATTTTATCGGTACTGAAGATAAATATATTAACATGGAAAAGTATACGTAGTCATAAAATCAAATATAAAATAGCAAGCAGCTACATTGTTTTGTTTATAGTTAGTTTATAAGCTTATATATTCTGTAATATATGAAGGTTTGCAGTATATGTTAGTAGCGATAGATTAATGGTGAGCGGATCTATTTCTTGACATAGGGTTTTATTAAAATTATTTTAGAAAATATATTTCCAAATAATCACACAATATGCCGACGACGTGCGATTGGTAATTATCTATTATTACCATAGACAACAGTAACTAAGAACAAGTTCTATATCAGTCATTTATCTTCTACACAAAAAAAAAAACAATGTCTCAATTGGCCCCAAAATAGTAGAAAAAAATATCTGACGTCATTGACAACTAAGAAATGACCAACCTAACAAAATGACACACAAAAATAAAGATATAAATAGTAGAATGTTTAATTTAAAAAATATTTTGAGTTTAATACCCGAGTGTATATTTCAAATATATATTATATATCGGACATTCGACTATTAACGGGTTCGTCCTTTCACCAAAGATTATAACGACCCGTTTCAATAGCAGTTGAACATCTATTTCCATATCTACTAATATCTAGAACTTTCTTGATAGTGCAAACTTAATATTTCAAAACTGCAAGCTTTAGTTCCATTCGCAATAAAGCAAGTATTGATTTGTCGTGTCCGATTACCGGTCGTCGACACCTAGGACGAGATGGTATTTACATTCTTCTGTAGTTGCTGGCGTCTGGATGTTTGGAGTCCACTTCAGCGTCGCTGAACCTTTCTTTATAATCTTATAAAATAAATAGACGAAGCGAACAAACACTCTTGATCTAGTTACATATTGTTAGAATATATTATGTTAATCTAGTTTGTCTAATAAATTATGTTTAATATACATAATTTTTAATGTTATAGTTTTCTTTAAAATTACAAAAAATTGGCATAAAAATACTTTTAAAAGGCTTAATTAAATTTCCTAAAGTAGCTACAAATAAATTGTTGTTATCAATTTAATGTTGTTAACAAGCAATTCAACTTTCAAACTACTAGCGCCATCTAGTACCGAGTAGAAACTTCACACGAGTGTACGAACATTTTTGCTCAGCCTTCAAAGCGCGATACTTTTACGCTAACCGTTATATAAATTATTCATAACTTTACATAGGTATTCAATATTTATGTCATTCAATCAATACATCGAGTTCTGAACTAGTTTTTGACAGCATTGTAAAACTAAATATAATACGTGTGCCTGAATGAAAAGGTCTTTAGGAAATATGAGGCATTTTTGAATTGTACCCAACCAGTAGTTTAACACTTAAACTTTATAAAATCAACCAGTTTTTAAGAACTTTATTTATTACAGAAAGGGTTAAAGAAACGTCATTTATCTTTGTATTTTCGAAAAATTGAAAGCTTTCAACTACCGTAATCATTTCTGTATTGTATATTATTTGAAATATAATTGATTAGACAGTATTTTAACAGCAACGTAACGTGACAAGAATGTACCTCACGTGACTTGTCGTGTAGTCAAATGGAATTTATTAAAGGTGACTAAATGTGTTTCATTTGACTAACGTGATTAATAGACTTTTAATAAAGAACAGTTAGGTGATCTTGTTTTCGACATTAATACATTACTGTTAATGTTTTGTAATTATTATATAATAACTGCACGGTTGGCCTAGTAGTTTAAACGGACTTTCCACTGCGCCAAGTGTCACAGGTTCAAATCCCACGAAGGATAACACTTTGTGTGATTCACAAATTGTTGTTCTGAGTCTGGGTGTTCTTTGTGTCCGTTTCATATATGTGTGTAAAGTCCCCCATGAGATTTATATACTTAATGCGGGAGTTGCCTTTTGTTAAAAAATGTATTGCCTCAGTGGTCTAGCGTATACGGCTTCTGTACTGAAATCTTGTGTCAAAGTAAATCTTTGTATGCTATGCAAATATTTGTTTTATATATATGCATATTTTTTATACTTATAAAAGTATATGAAAACATTATTATCACTCATTTTCACTTTCATAGTACAAGCTCCGTTTATTTTAAACTAGATGACATTATGTGTCAGAGGTTCAAAAATAATTATTTACTTCATCATCATCAGCCTATCGCAGTCCACTGCTGGACATAGGCTTGATTTTGTACTTGTCGCATCCGGCACTAACATATTTTATTTACCTATTTATCAAGTCGGATTTTGGTGAAGCTAAGTTATGAATTTTTATTAATACTATGTTTTCGTTTTGTCAACAGTGTTCGGAATGGACTCGCCTCTGGGTCTGTTCCCGCCCGGCATGGAGCACAAGATGTATCCTATGATGGATGTGGACCATCGCCCGCCACCGCTAGATGCACAACTCTACACAAATGTTAAAAAGAAATGTAAGTTACTCTAATTTAAAATGACCCCAACTATAAAAACTGGTTTATGAGTAATTTATGAGTTTCTCTACAATATTGTTTGCTAGAAAACTAAGTTTGTATTCAAACTTCTTTAAACGACTTCATGGCTGGTCTAGTGGTTTAAGTGGTGGGGTCTAGATGGCAAAATAGTATGTCGTATTTCAGGCGCAGAGTAGGCACACCGTGTGGTTTTAGTCGGTTCGATTCCGACACACCGCCCCGCCGCAAACCCCGGAGGGCTGACGGCCTGAGGGAGTTTCCACACGAAAAAAAAGTGGTTTAAATGGTACCAGTATTGTAGGTTCAAATTTCACATGGAAAACACTGGTATGAACCACAAATTGTTGTTCTGTGTCTGGGTGTTCTTTGTGTCCGTTTCAAGTATGTTTGATAAGTATGAAAAAAAGAAAACTACCCTATAATAACGTTATCACTTCGTTTTGTCAAACACAGCTTAAACCATGTAATTAACTAACTTTGCACATTGTTCAGGCAGTTATCGCAGTAAATTGTAGCCTTTGTTTTATTCTGGTGTATAATTAGCTTATTATTGTAAAGTTTCATCTAAATCCGTTATGTCGTTTTAGCGTAAAAGAGTAACAAACATTCAAAAGCTTTATAGTTGAATTCAAATAAGAATTGTAAACCCTACCGACGAAAGTAAGACCAACAGATACTTACTTATAGATAAGCAGTTATATTCCTCACATATTAAAGATATCTCCAACAATGCAGCACGCGCTACCTTATTCGTATCAGAAACAGTAGGAGCGCACACCTCTAGTAACAATGCATAGCGGCGCAATAATGCACAGACTGCATGTTCGCATCTCCATCACACATCGAATGCGCTCGCAATCGCACAGCGCGAATGTTAAACGCCCATTGTTTCCCAGCAAATGTTTATTAAGACGATCTGATATCATATCTCATAGGGGAACAGACGGCTAGTCTAACGTATGCTTTGAATACGCTCCCGTTTGTGGCCGGCGCGGGCGGTATATTCCCGACTCTGTTCCCGACCGTAAACAATAGTCCCGATCGATTAGAGCCCATCGCTCTAGACAGCCACATCTACGTAACACTGTCACCGCCGCAGCTCTTTACTCGCTAACGAGCTACAAATGGAAAACATCTTTTTTAATTTTCAAAGGCGCTCGCGTGCCCCCGATGACTATTAAAAGAAAAACTAATTTCCATAATAAAATATCATTCCTCCGACGTTCCAAAATGAAACTTGAATTATCTGATCAGAATCGAGTTAACGTGCTCCGTTGAAATTATAAAACTATAAAGTTAGGGGCGACGTCGCCGGCATATGCATGTCCGCATTTCTTTTTGACAAACCACCGTAATAGTCGCGTGCTCGCATCGAATTAATGACAAATCGCCGCCAACAAAATGTCGCCGCAACCCGCTCATTTTGCTCAGAATACCGCTCGGTACAGTTATTGCTCAGCCAAAACATAGTTATTAGATAATGGTGCATTCTGGTAATGCCGTCGCGGTGGTGCGCGGTACACGGCACATGTCGTGCGACTTACCAACCATAAATCATAAAACTCCGAACTGGTGTTGTTCTCTTGTGTAATTAGTTACTTAAGAAACTTTTGTGTCAGTATTTACGTTGTCCTATTATGAAATTGTAAATTATTATTTTTCTTCTACAGGGCGACCAAAGGGTCAACACAGCGCACCGCGTGGCGGCCCCCCTAGGTCGTGGACCAACGCCGAGCTTACAGAAGCATTACAACACGTTTGGAATAAGAAAATGACAACGAGCCAAGCCTCACGAATCTTCGGTATCCCGTACAATTCATTGCTGATGTACGTACGCGGTAAATACGGAAAGAGCCTAAAGTTAGAGCAGCTGAGGAAAGACTGTATCGGCGGTCCCCTAGATGTGCTGAATCTCAACTCCGGCCATAATAACAACAACCAACCTTCAAGCAAACATCACGAAAAAGACGATCATCATGCGAGTCAAAGACCTGCAAGTTCCGAGCCAGATATCGCCTCGAATCCCATGTTTAATCCATTCCAACAAGGGTTTTACCCAGAATTCCCTCCAGGCTTCCCGATGCCGCTCAACATGCTGCATCTCCTCCCGCCTAGTGAAAAAACGAGGGAACTATACCAGTCGATACCTATGGCTCTGGACTCGCTGTCAGGAACAACAAAAGAGGAAGATTGTAAGAGTGATAGGTCAAAGGAGAATTCAGCTGACGAAGAGGGAGAAACATACCGTGCGCCCTCACACGTACCGCATCCGGCGGACAATCGGACGCTTCTGCATCACAACGGACAAGAGTAGACGACCTAATCATCACACGTCTTCGATATGCTCTGTACCTTCAATTTTTAGACAAACATTAAGTGTATTCAAGAACAACTTGTGTAGCTGTCGACCGGCAGCCTACCATCATCGCACGAGTTTGTTTACTAAGTATATCTGTTGACGAACTAAAACTGGAATTTAGTTAGTGTATTAATAAGTCATAAAGAGTTTTAATTACGTGCTTTAGAAATTAATTTTATATCTTACGGTCGTTTATTAGCAGAACTTCAAGTCGATATACGTAGTGGTACTTAAACACCTGAATTGACACATCGCAAAAAGGCGGTGATTTGTTATACTTAATATTTAGTGTAAATCGCAGAAATATGAAAAAAAAAATTAAGTAACTCACCTCCAATTACTGCGTAGAATAATGTTGTTTGTGTTTCTGTGATGTAGACTATTAATTACTTGTTACTTTGTAAATGTATGTAGGTATCACTCGCGAGGCAAGCTGAAGATCTGGCGAGAGGCCACAATGTGTAATATTTCGATTGGAACTTAAAACTCGCTTACATAACTTGAACGGTAGCTAAGAGTACTATCGTTTCAAATGTGCAATACTTTAATTATTGGAACTTACAATGAATACACTAGAAAAGTTTCAGTTTTAAGGGAAAGTAACATGTGTTAGGATGTATTTGTGAATTTTCCGGGATCGCTACCGGCGACGTCCACATTAAAATTAGTTAAATTTATATTAAAAAATGTGTTAATATTATAAATGTATATGAATGTCGCGTAAGTGATAGGCGATAATTTATTTTGAAGGAGTGCAATAAGTATGAAAGGTGTTGTGATTGTTATCGTTAAGACGTTCCGAATTGCATTATTGTTGACATTCCTTTACATTCCTTATTTTTAATAACTGTACTATATAATTTCTTACGATTTTTATTGAACAAATTGATATTGATCGTCGATTCATAACGAACCTTATGTAGATAAAATACGTTATACTTGCGAATTCACTTCTGCATTTCACCAAAGTTTGTAAAATAATTCGTAATAATAGTTTTTAATTCGATAATAAACAATTTTTAAATGTAAATAGTTATTGATAAAAATTTAATGGAATATACATTTTTGAATTAAACAGTAAATAAGAGGACATTATATGTGTCCGAAATGGTAAATAGTAGAGTATATGTAATTGTTGTAGTGTTAGTTATGTGAAACAGTGAGCTGGCCCAAGTGAGGGGACACAGCACGCCACAGAAGGTCCGCGACGCACTAGTCACACACACAGACACACCCACACACCACAAACAAACTGAAACTAAACAAAATACTGGTACAACATATAGCAGCACTTGTCTATGAAATTTACAAAAACGGTTTTATGTAAGGCGGGAAGTCTTCATTAATCATAGACGTTAACTTTATAAACCAATCTAAGTTAACAGTTTAGATCCCTATTTGAACCTTTAAAAAACTTGAAAATTAAATGTTAATTAATGACAGTGCGCGCTACGATTAGACAAATAATGTATCAGCACTCAATGTTCAAATAAAAAGGAGCTTTCAAGATTTTAGTAAATAATGAAAGTTAGTGTAAAAGGTTCATACTATCTGGCTTTAGATAAATGTATACAGTGATCACTAGAGATACCGTGTGGTTAGTTGAATACATAACTGTTGTAAATATCATTTGTATTATAATAAACTTTATCTGTTGGACGTAATGTTTTCTTATATGTTGTACTTACCTATACTAACGGTATTTGCTTTCTATGGCAGTCTCATTTCTTTAAAAGAAAAGCAATGATTCAGGACAAAGTATTGATCCAAATTATGTAACTATAGTCAAAACATGAAATCTCTCAACAGAAGACTGAACACTATTTACGATTCTATTTTATAAAAAATATTGTACATTACACATACAGTACAGCTGCAATTAAATTCTCATAACTACATACAGTAGTAACACATAGTGTCACTTCATAATAACAATATTATCATTACAGGGATTTTATATATTAAACGATTAAATATGATTATAATATTGTAATAGTTTTATCAGATTTTATATTGCTTTTTTTCTTATTCTGTTTAGGCTGGCAACATTAGAACATGCAATACCCGCGCACGTTTTGTAATAAATGTAACGGATCACATGTAGGTAATAAATAAGGTCATGTATTGGATAAATAAACAATTATCTGTATAAAACGTAAATACATGTGCCAAAAATTATAAAAAAATATTTTTACGTTGGTCGTTTGGTTTTTTATCTCTCAGGGTTTGTGTTGTGACTTGTGACCATAGAGTATGTCAATAATTCGTACAAATTCAGCAGTATTAGAGTGATTTTTGTTAAAGTTATAAATGAGGTTTTTTTGTAATTAAGTTTTGTTATTTGTTAATGTGTAAGTCTTATTATTGACGAAAGTTATGATGGATGTTGTACAAAGTTCAGACGGTTTATGTTTTGTATATTTCAATATCTGTGGTTCTGTGGTTATTTTGTGCTGTAATTACTTGTATTTATACGTTCTCTCTAACCTTTACGCCGCTAGGCACATTCTAATAAACTTCCTACGTTCAGCTTTTCAGCACAGTTCTCATTAAGCATAGGTGACATCAGGAGCCAAATGTAATTACGTAAAGAATTAATAGTTAATATATATTGTACGATATTGAGTACTTGCCTTTAGTTAATAAAATAATGTGATTATTTTGATTTTAGTAAAATTCTAAATGTTTAGTTCCTTTAACTTTTGTTATAAATATTTATATATTGTAATTGAAATGATTTTTAGCTCTTAGATAATTGTTCTCTCCGATAAAGAGTATAATAATAAGTTTTTTTGTAATTTAATTTGTTGTATTTTTCTTAATATAATGACAAATTAAATTAAATGATATCGTTACTTTAGGATGTAAAAAAGATTATCTATTTGATCTTAAATAAAATACGAAAAAATATTTATGTTCTAGTATCATTCTAACTTGTAATTGGAAAGATGGAGCGATGTAGTAAAATTCGTTTACGGTCACCGACGTAAAGTGTAAAAATAAAAATGTGAAATACCAATTTGCCGTTTCATTTCCTTGCATTATGCATTATTTACATAACCCAGAGTCTATTTGTTACGAACCGAAATAGTCACTGAAAACTTTCTAAACTGTAGCTCAGTAACTAGTAACCTACTGGTACATACTCGTAGGTACAACCAGTGACAAACCATATTACATTATTTACAATCTGTCAAATATTAATTATGAAAAACTTTTCAATTCGCTAACCAGTCTGAAAAAAGAACCACCAAACTGAAATATACTGCCTCGTTGGTCTAGTGGTTAGCGTATGCGGCTGCTGATCAGGAGGTCTCGGGTTCGATTCCCGGGTAAGTATTATTTGTGTGATTCACAAATATTTGTTTCGGAGTCTGGGTGTTTTCTATCTATAATATGTATGTATTTACAAAAAAAAGTATGTTTATGTATTTATATCAGTTGTCTAGTACCCATAATACAAGCTGTGCTTAGCTTGGGACTAGATAAAGTTGCACACAACTTTTTGAAGTTTTTTTTTTATATTTTGGACATCTGACACATCAGATGTCCAAAATATAAAAAGAAATTATTATACTACGTACAGTTGGGAAAGTACAACAAACAACTTCGTTGACAAATTTTGTTGCATTTACAACAATATTTGTTCTCAGAGGGAATCGAACCTTTGATACCTGACCATTTTATCTACAAGATCGTCAATATGACTCACATTCACACTAACATTACAAATTCGAAAGTAACTCTGTCTGTTACGCAATCACACCTAAGCCGCTGAACCGTTTTGAATGAGTTTCGATATAGAGATAGATTGGACCACTGCCACGCGGTCAACGAGATTTAGTTAGTTTTCCATAAGAAAAAACTCAAACTACGAAACAACTACACTCGGTTCCAAAAATAACGGGTCAGTCACATAAACCCGAATATCTCCCGAACTACGTATGCCATCCTAATGAAACGAAGACTGTTCAATTGAGAATTTAATTATACAGATAAAAAATAAAATAAAACTTAGTTACACCCACAATATTAATCTTAAATGAAAAAAAAACTAAAGTAGTCATATTTTTCTTAAGATTACATTTTTTTTATGATTGTTTTTTTGCTGTTTTTCATCACTGGAGGCTTCATCACGTGGAGGCAATACAAAGTATTAAATGAAGAAAGTGATGAAAAACAGCAAAAAAACAATCATAAAAAAAATGTAATCTTAAGAAAAATATGACTACTTTAGTTTTTTTTTAATTTAAGATTAATATTGTGGGTGTAACTAAGTTTTATTTTATTTTTTATCTGTATAATTAAATTCTCAATTGAACAGTCTTCGTTTCATTAGGATGGCATACGTAGTTCGGGAAATATTCGGGTTTATGTGACTGACCCGTTATTGGTTTATGTGACTGACCCGTTATTTTTGGAACCGGCTATATATTATTGTGCAAATCATTTAAACATTTGGCTCGAACCGGGAATGAAATCCGAGTTGCGCAAACGCTACTACAGCGCATCTGAGGCAGTGACGCTTCAGTTCATCTATACAGATGAATGAAATTGCAATGTCTGTTCATAACTCAAAATTAACAGGTTAACAACGTCCAACCAACTGTCTTCTATCCAAATAAAGCTGCAATCGTTATTGATTTGTTATCCTTTTATGAAGACTTGTAGTTTATCCTTTAAATGACATCTGCCTATATATGACATTTAAATGGGACCATCATCAACCCGTCGCAGACTACGACTGGACATAGGCTGATTGGCTTCTTCCAAGTTACACCACAAAGCCTGGTCTGCTGTTTTTTGTATCTTCGAGTAGGTCTAATGAGACCATTACGGAATAAATCAATTTCAACCTAAGTTATGCAGTGACGGAACATTGAGAACCAAAAAAATACACATATTTTATACTAAAAATAGGTATATCGCTCTATTATCCTAAACAAGTAGCCTTTACTCCCAAGTTTATTTTTAGATCGGCTACCAGTTCAACCAGTTTTACCGGACTTATTTTTACCAGGGAGCTACTGGCATCGAACCTCCGCTACCCAAAAGGGAGAACTGAAATTTGAAGGTTGAACTAGTTGTCAGTATATTTGAGAGCACTGACTTCCCAATAACGACTGCCATAGATGTTCATGACAACTGGGACTGCTTAACGTGCTCACCGAGGCACGGGCATGAATCACTGCCAAACTTCCAGACTGTTATTAAGAATTTTCTATAAGAAAAACCCAACAACACTTTGGCCCGACCCCGGATTTGAACCCGAGACCTCTTGATTAGCAGTTGCGTACGCTAACCACTAGACCAACTAGGCAGTTTTACTTCTCTTATTTTCCTAAATAACTAAGGTTCACAAATCTAGACAGGATTCTTTCAGGATTCAGGACAGAGGGCTGGCGACGACTGCCTGGATGCAAAAAGCAGTAGCCCAGTCCTGTTTTGTGTTGTTCCTCGAAAAAGGTCTATGCCCTATGCTTATGAAGGGGATGATGAAGAACGCCAGTCTAAATAGGACAAAACATCCAATGTATAATAAACCACAAATGCGGACGCAGTCTACATAATTTGGCCGGATTGTGTACTTGTAACTTTATATACCTACCTGTCGGTATAAAACACGAGGAATGGAAATAAAACAAACCAATTCGATATCACATTAAATCATACCCTTTTATTTTCACTTTAATTAAATATGATTTTTATAGATACAAAATTATACATTAGATAATCAAACGGTGGATACTGTAAGCTTACAATTATCGTAAAAAGACCACATTGAGCAAGTGCAAGCATTGTTTCAAATACCTATTACAATACAACTTTATGCAGGGGCTCTGAATTTTATCACTGCTTAGCTCTTTGTCTATAGTCGTACAGTAATACGTACGTTTATATTACAATGTCCAGTCATAATTTTATTTATTCTATCTATTGCTTGTTAAAGTTAGACATTACTTTAAAAGAAAATGATCAATTAATATATTCATTTATTCGAGTTTTTATCACCAATTACCGTAAGTTACATAACAGTTCACCTTACAAGTATTATACCGTATTATACCGTAGTATTCGGCCGTTTAAAATGCAGCCTGACAAAATTAATGATTGTTTTATGAAGTAAATCTTTTACAGATATTTTTACCGATGTAAAAATATCTGTAAAAATATCTTTTTTTTATACAAATCCTTACTAATATAAACGCGAAAGTTTGTGTGTATGTATGTTTGTTGCTCTTTCACGCAAATACTACTGAACGGATTTGGATGAAACTTAACAGTAATATAGCTTATATATTAGAATAACAAATAGGTTAATTTTTACTGCAATTATAATCGAAATACACGCGGGCGGAGCCGAGGGCGAAAGCTAATTAGTTAGACATAAGTCTGAATTCGGCCTGATACTATCCACTTTCTATTGTCATTGAACAGAATTTGTATAAATCTTGGGTATTGACAATCAATACATTTAAAAAAAAAACAACCAACAACAGTTAACTAACCACGTCATTCGAATACATCAGAAGACGAATTGTGTTTGGTACAATTCTGGCTGAAAATTTTACGTGGATGGTCACAATTTTATCAATTACTTATGAAATCAGTAGTTTAACAATATGGTGTTGGATTTCGATACATATTTATAGTTGATTAAATCATTGTCTATGTGGTACAAACAGTTGGGATAGATATATTAAGCTAGTATTATGCTAGTGTACGTGCCCATGGAGTTAATGACGATGACGGCGACAAACAGCGACATCGGCATAGAAATAGTGATCTATAGTTAGACTCAATTTGTTTACGCTTTCACAGATTTGACAGCCTGTCTAGAAATTTCAATGACTTATGGATTTTAAAAAGCATGTAAAGATAGTATCATATTAGATTGTTTTTTTAAACCTGTTTTTTGGAGATTTTCAATACTTAGCGAAATTTCACCTGGATGTTATATTTTTTTACGGTTGAAGTAAACCTTGCACCTACAATTGCAGTATACAAACTTAGTACAAAAAAAGAGGTCAGTTAAAAGTTTTCATACATAGAGTAATTTAAGTAAGTAAATAATTCTACTTAGATTTAGAACACTGCTTAAGATATTTATTTATAAGTAGGCCAAAACCTCCCTTCAAAGGAGAGGCCTATGTCCAGCAGTGGACTGTTAAAGGCTGTTGATGATGATGATGATTAAGATAAAAAAAAGAAAAATATAGAATGACTGTGTTGTCAAGGCAACGGATAACGGCCGGTGGCGGCAGCACGCATGCGCACGGAGCTGCCACATCCTTGTTGCACTGCAGTTACAATCATATTTTCTCTCCTTTTCAGGGTATTAGGTTTTTTCGTTACGGAATTTCTGGATTCGGTCGCCGCGCTCAAAGCCCGCGATAAAAGCTATACAATAGCTTTAAAATTACACGTGTTTGTAATTACACCTTTTTCTTTTAATTACGGTAATCCAAGTCAGAATGCAGTCAGTATCCATAAGGGCACTGGGCTATGTTGTATAACATTACAGAATCGCGGGTTTGGTGTTGACACTGATAAGATACCAAACGACTGGGAGGTTCTGTTCACCAATGACAAATCCCCATTCTTGAATGTGTAGTTACACCTCGAGCACCTTTTCGATATATTGATACAATATATTGATACTCTTTGGACTTTATCTGAAGATTGAAAAATCCGCCCTAAATGGACTTAAGATTACTCTAGGTATTTAGTATGAATAGATAATTAAAAGTAAAAAAACGCTAAAACGAGAAGAACCTTTTCTAGAATAGTTCAAAAGCAGGCCTGTGTGCATATTTTAATAAAAAAAAAATATATTATTACATTTAAATTCAGATATTAGGTTTGGATTTGTTATATTGTTATTTCTATATAAAAGTGAGTTGACTTTCTGTATTCGTCTCACAAAATTGTTACAGTACCAAATTCAGAATGTATCCCTATTTAAGTAACTAAGTGTAAATAGTATCAGATATACATGTGTATGTTGCGTTTATTCCTTTAATATCACACGGTTTTAGACCAATTATATTCGAAATTCGATAACCATTTATTTAAATACACATTACATTTTAATATATCAGAAAGTTACACGAATTATATTAAGTACTTACTTATATTTTTTATACTACTGCTCCACCTGTGTCTTAACGCGTTAATTAGTGCGCTAATATGGGCGCTACGCAGATGTGGCCATCGTTTTAATGCGTTAAAAGCTAATGGCATTACTAATGCCGTCAAACGCTAAGCGATAACTCGAGTGTCGGTTTTTTGGACACATCAAAGGGTTTTAGCGCGTAGCTTAGCGCGCTAATTGATGTTGGCTACATTAACGCCGTCTCATTCTATCGGACGCGCTCGCATAGCAAGGACGAGTGCGCTTTGTTTTAGGCGGGAACTACATTTAGGTACGAGAACAACAATGGAGTGGTTGAACGAAAAGGCATTAGTTTTTAGAGCTATTGCAATAAGAGCTGTATCTTTGAAATCCAAAGCTGCAATCCCATAAAAATCGCCGACGATGTATATGAATCATCCACTATCGTCTTTTTTCATTTTTTCTCCCTTTTTAAATTACATAAAATAATTTATGAGGCTCATTATCGCAACTAGTTTAGCTGCTTTAGGCACCATTGTGAGTGTTGTGTGTTAACGCGTTAATCGACGAGGAATTACGTCTTAACGGCATTGTAACTTTAATGTAGCCAACGCGCATTTTAACGCGTTAATTAACGCGTAGTTCGCTATCAACATTAACATTAACGCTAACGCAGGTGGAGCAGTAGCATTAAACAAACAAATAGTCCCTTCTTACTTATAAGAGATTTACAAGAAACTTTAAACAGATATCGACAAGGAGTGAAATTAAAACTAGCAACGAATTTGAAAGGGTTTCAAAGAGGTTCAGTTAAAAAAAAAAACAAATAATTCCAATTTTAAATTAACGTATTCTTTTATTTTTTAAGTAAAGATAGTCAAGAACGAAATACTTATATTAATCGAGATATTAACAAATATAATTATAACAGAAAAACAACTGTTATGTAAATATAAGTAAGAAGGTATTAACAATCATTCGATACAGGATATGTAGCAATTGAATATATTAAATAACGTGTGTTGAACTGGACTCCATTCGCATTAAGAATATAGTGACGCTCAAGGTCGAAGCGTCTCTAGTGTATTTTTTTTTAACGCGAATTAGCTTATGTCTATGCCCGGGTACGACAGCTTTGATGTGTACAATGTTCGCTTACTGTATAGTAATATTCATCATTTTACCTCCAATGTGCTCGTTTAGTTGTGCGGTACTAATTTTATAAGCAATGTACTAGAAAAGTAAACATTATGAGAACGTTGCTGAACCATATTTTTTATATTTCAGTAATATTATTAGTCTCTGTCATTTTGTTAGAGATATAGTATCTCACAATGTTTCCAAAATTAAAAGTGCACATTAGCTAAAATTACATGTAAACTGACAAGTTTGACATTCGAACTGTCAAGTTTGACAAGATATTGAGTGCAAATTTCACTATTATAATTAATTTTGTGGTATAGGGTGTAAAAAAGCAGAGACGTCATCTGGTGTCAAGCGAATACCGTCAGTCACGAATACGTGCAACTCAGAACACAAATATTTAGGGGAATGTTTGAGGTTGAACTTGTTCAATGACAAATAACGAAAGATATATATAAACACAGGTTTAAATAACTGGGAGGCTACTATAAATAAATTATAATCATCATGTGATTATAATGACGTTAGTAACGTTGTTTTATAATACTTATAATGATTCACAATGTAATAATAAGTAAATGCGTGTACACATCAAACAAATGTCGCCTATTTAATTATTTATAAATGTCATTTGCTTTAGTTATCCATTAATTCGTTTTAACATATAAGTATAAATACTATTTAATGGCAAATAAATTCCTGTATTTAAGTTTTATAATAATAAGCAAATGTGTATCGGGCGCCAATGACGTATGTACTCTATAGTCGGATTTTTAATTAGACGATATCCACTGACGTTTACTGTGTTGTCAGTTTTTGATGAAATAAAAATAGTGTTGTGACAAAGTGAATGATTGAAAAAACTCCTGAATGAATAAAATTAATAAAAATTAATGAAATTAAAATTCATTAATAAAATTAAAAAACAATCCTAAACACAAGTACACAATTAATTCTGTGCCATTACAACCAGTGGACTCCCAAAGAGACCTCGGAGTTATCATAACACATAACCTGAAGTGGGATGAGCATATTACAATGATAAAAAAGATTATTTCTCAGCATCTATTTAACGTATAACTCGTGCGAGCTAAGATGGCACCTGGCTCAAAACGAAACATGACACCGTTCCCCCGCGTGATACCCCTCTGTCATCCTGTGAGTAGCGTTAGCAACACTATTACTGTTGCAAGAATCTTTAAATAATAATTTCAGTTTATTAGGTATTACCTAATGTCACATAAATCACTCTACGAATTTATTTTATAAATATATCATTAGATTCGTCTGAATAACCCAATTGTTTTAAGAAAGGTCACACGAAAAAAATCAGCATGACGACTATGAGACGCAATAGTTTAAAATAAAGAAAATCCAAATACATATTATTTTCAGAGACTACGATTAAAAGGCTTATCATGACGATTTTAAATTGTATTTTATAATCATATTTCAGTTCCTAATGTCATTTAAAATGATATTAGGTGTTACCTAATATTATTTAAATCACTGCACGAAGAATGCATTCGGGTAAATCATGAATGAGGCCTGCTTCCTATTGGTATGCATATGTATTTTCTTAACTCAGGTAGCAAAGTACCACTTAAGATAAAGTAGTATGTTATGAGAAACTAATTGAAGCAAAATAAATGTTGAAATTTAAAAAAACTAGAATAAATTATATTTTTCTTGCACTCAGTACTTTAAACGACTGACGTTTGAGTCAGGTGCCATCTTAGGTCGCACGAGTTATACATTAGATCCTTGCTGGAATTCGCCTTTCAAATATGGAATAGTAAAAGATATTGTAATGTTGGAAAGAGTACAAAAAAGGGTAACTAAAATGGTCTTCTCTTTGAAAAACATGTCCTATGAAGAACGTCTGCTATAACTCAATCTACCAACACTAGAACCTCTGTTCTAAAAACATAAACAGTTCTGTTCATAAACAACAAAAAATAATTATTATTTTTATAATTATAATTTAAAAAAGAATTTTTTGTTGTTTATGAACTCTTTTGGTCATCATCATCATCATCATCAGCCTATTTCAGTCCACTGCTGGATATAGGCCACTCCCATCGCACCACTACACCACTTTGATCGATTTGTATTTTCTATTAATACAAACTTATATGTCATGTTTTCATTGACATAATTCAAAGCCGGAATTTTACAATGAAAGAAAAAATGTGGTATGGGGAAGGGGCCCGCCCTCGTAAGACTTTGGTTAAAACCTCATACCTAAACATTTCTTTTGGAGGAACGGGGGTGAAGCACCATGGAGCCGTCAAAGACCCATGTTGCCACTTTGCCTCAACAGGAATTAACCCAACCTGTTCAGGGATGTCAGTCTGGGCTCCGACCAGCTGACTTAATGCAAGAAGGACAGGAGGGTGCCAACCTTCTTGTTGGTATGTGAGTGGCAAATTATGAAGCTGTGCAATCTGTGCATAGCGCTTCAGCCATCAGATACGTAACAGAATATCCTTGGTATCCGGTGACAGTAACTCTACATAAAATATTGGTTTGAGGTAAAGAGATCATAAGAAATTCGGCGCTTCCAATAGGCATGCTATCCGGACAGGCTGGTGAATCTAGAAATAAATTTTAGAGATATGACCGGGAACACCATTCCAGAAAGTCAGGCCGCGAAAAACACATGACAGATCTATTTAACAGAGTACTTGTGTCGTTTGACCCCTACATTTATGATGTAAGAATGAAGAAGAGTCTACAAAAATTAGACCGTAAGCAACTACCAGTGAGGGCTTTAGAACTGATCCAACCATATCAAATACCAACATCAGATTTAAATGAACCAGATGATGTAAATGATCTCTTTGAAGATTGTGAGGATTTAATTTTTACATCCTACTTTCACAATTGATTCTTTTTAAAAATTTGTATAAATAGGCAAAATTTTCTGTCTGTCTGTCACTCAATTCGATTCGTTTATTTTTAACACAAGTGCAAGAAAGTACAACAAACAAACAAACAAACCAAAACAATAGAGCAAATCGAAGCGCTCATAGCCGAGTGCCCTTAGGTGATTGGAAACAGTCACCAAGGGTAAGCAACGACGGCGCGGTCGGACCTAGATGGGTGACCGTTTGTGGCATTATATGTAATGAGCGTTTCCGTGATTCGGAGGTCACGTTAAGCAGTCGGTCCCGGTTGTTATCATAAGATAGCAGTCGTGAAGCTTAGTTGGAGGCCTTCGGGCGGCTTAAAAACATCCAACAGCAAGATTACGTAGCCACAACGTGTCTTGCCTGTCCCCAACCCGCACTAGGCCAGCGTGGGGACGTATGGCCTTATCCCTCTCTTGAGAGGAGACCTGAGCCCAGCAGTGGGACATTAAGGGTTGTTGATGTAGAGCAAATCTATTGATGTTCAGTAATTTAAACACTAGAGTGGAATTTATTGACATGTATACTGCCAATACCCTTCCTGTTTGCTTTGCCTTTGCCCACAGACGATTAATATCTTTATTAACAACCCTAAAACCAAAGAAAAAAGTACAAAACTCGAGAAGCTTGTAACTTAAAGATCCTGGATGATTAGGATTTGTTTTTTTTTTTTGTATTACTGGTACTATTGCAGGCTAGTTATTTATCAAGGTTTTGAATCCAACTAAGACAAGATATAGCTGTAAAAAAATAAATCCTGAAATAACATTGTTTGTTTTTCTCTCCCGTATTTTTCATGTTATGTTTTATATTTTTGTGTTATTTGTGTATGTTAAAGCCGCAAAGAAGGACATTAGTAGATTTACAGAAACTCATATGGGATCTAAGATTTTAATAATTTTTTTTTTTTTGAATATTTACAAAAAAAACATATCTTTTGATCAAAGCACATTTGAACATCAGGAATTCTCGTCTTTCTTTTTAAATTAATTTATCTATTTAATAAAAATATAATAAGAGGATGGTTGTTTTTTTGGTCAAAAAACATAATACGCGGCATTGAGTCGTCAAAAAACTGATTGTTGTTACATACTACTAGTGTCTTATATCAGAGCACTTTTATACAATTTCATTCTTAAATAGATATAATATTCTTTCATAGTTTGAAATGATTAACTATTCACACTCATTGTTCATTCATCTGATTGAATGAGAACTGAACGCATCACTATTACTTTCAATATGGCAGCATTATTTTACTAAGTGACATTAGCTACTGTCAGGTAGCTTCGTCTAATTAAAAATACGACTATAGACGTTTGTTATGCAACCGTTGCCTATAAACGTCACAACATTTCCTGTAACTACCGCATACAACTCACATTAAAATTAAGCATTCTCAATGACGACTTTAATAATAATTTAAATAAAATAATAAACAACCTAAATATTATTGTTAGTACAACTTATTCTATGTAAGCAATATTAGTTCAGCTTATTTGGTAAGTTTTAAAATTCAACAGAAACCATAATTTTCCCACCTAAAAAGCCAAATTGTTTTTTTTTTGAGATAGTAAATTGGACTATACTCTCGATTAAGTGTTTTTGGGAAGGCACACGCGTCTTTATTCAATCAGGCCTGTATTTTTTTTCATTCATGTTTTTTCGGTTTTGTAGGCATAAGGAAACATAGCCTCTAAGTATTTTCTTTTTATTTATGTTTGAAACTAATTGAATAGAGATGCGTATTCGGAATCGATTATATATTTACAAAATGTATTATAAAACTTCTACATATCACAGACAACGGCGCGGCTTTTTTAATTTTTAAATCTATAATTTATAACCTAACCTAGGCGTCTGGTTGTAATGCTACTGGCTGTTAAGGTATTCTTTATTCTGTTTTATAACAATGTTCTAAATTTAAAGTGTTTTCGTGAGTCAGTCTATTTTTTTTATATTTACCCTGTTTAATGAAGATGCACTTAATTTATGATTTTTGTTCTAGGCTTACGTTTTCTTAGACAAAAGTATCGTTCCATGCACGAATATGTGACTGATTGTGAAATATGGAAATGATCGAATACATTTATCCGGATATTATATCCACAAACAGCTGCAGTATAGTTTGGTATACTGCTAGATGTCCATAACTAGATAAATTTAAAAAATCGTTAAACTTTTATTATCACTACAAATTATAAAAAACAAAATAAAAACAAAGTCGCTTTCTCTGCCCTTTGTATGCTTAAATCTTTCAAACTAAGCGACGGATTTTGATGCTATTTTCTTTAATAGATAGAGTGATTCAAGAGGAAGGTTTTTATAAATAATACATGCATAATATTGTAGATAATAATTATAGAGGTTTCTAATGTGATGTAAATAAACCCATTTTTTTACGCTTACATTGCAAACGCTAGCTGTACCCTACGAAATAGATCAAAATAATGTACAACAGTATTGTACATCTTAAAAAGGTCTACAAAAAAGTCCGCGATAGTATATGTCTATCTCTTAGGGATAACCCACAATAACCATTTTTTTATTTTTTATTTTTACGAGAAATAATGGTTTATTTACGAAGCGATTTTATGCATAAAATGGCTTCGTAAATAAACCATTATTTCTTTTGGATATTGGAATTGGATAAAGATTAATACTGTATTGCAATACAGTATTAATCTTTATCCAATTAAGTACCTTAAATACCTTGTGTATTTAATATAGATTAATATGGCCCTTTACACTATGTAATTTAAATTAATGCTTTTGAAGATATTACAGATTTAAAATGCAGGAACTAAGCGATTGTTGGCGCTGCTGTCGATTTGTCACTATAATAACTAAACACAATACTTTATTATGAATGAATATTCTAAGGCGGTACGAAGTTCGCCGGGTCAGCTAGTTAAATATATTTTAGTATAGCGTTTTACCCTCAGTTTGGCCTTAATGTCGATTTCATCAAAAAAAAATCTTGTAAAGTGGCCTATGTGCTACTATAAACTATAATTTATCTCAATGCCGAGTTTTTTCCAAATCTATTTAGCCGTTTTTGAGTACCAATCATACATGCATCCTCTTTATATATTATTTTATAAGACAACGCCTGCATTAGGAATTCACATCCTCTGTAGGGGCGACTATAGTAAAAAAAAATACATGAAACTCAGAACAAACTAAGAACACCCAAACTCAGAACAACACAAAGTGTTTGCCTATGTGGGATTTGAACCCACAATACTTTATGCAGTAGAAAGCGGCGTGGCGACCGCCTAAACCACGAGGCCAACCGTGCAGTCATCCTCCGAAACATTCGCGTTTCTAATATTAACGAGCAAGGAACATTACCACCAAACATAAAATAACGGTAATCTCACATACAATTTGGCTTATTAGGAATGGTTAACGGTTAATTCGGTTACACACTATCCAGCATACAAAATATAATGTGATAATAACCTGTAATACTCGGTAAACTTATCGCTAGCCGGTTAGGCAGTGATCGATTTCTGTCCCACTAGGGAACACACAACACTTTAGTGATTTATAATTAACGTAACTGACGCATCGTTACGTAAGGGCCTGTCCACATCTCCACGTCACAACGTCGTCAACGTCGAACGGTGCGTTATCGTAGCAAGGCGCGTTGACGTCGCGTGACCCATGATCTCTCTCATTTAATATTTTAGTGTCTTTAGTGTCCCAAAGCACCGGAAGTTCTATCATCTATGTTATGACATCTTTTATTCACAATTAATCGCTAAAGACACTAAAACATTAAATGAGCGAGCACATGGACCACGCGACGTCAACGAGTACGGTGCCGTACCATGCATTAGCACGTCTCGGCAACGCGCCGTGCTACGATACCGCACCGTTCTAAGTTGACGACGTCGTGACGTGGAGATATGGACAGGCCCTAACTGATCGTAACGTTACGTAACTGTCATAACGTTATATAAATAATTTAGATATGATTGGGTGGAATATGATATTTTATTTGTTCTACACCAATTACCATTATAAATACATTAGAGACATACAAATTAATTTATTATAATAAACTTTAAAGTTGACTGAATGTGCGAGAATCCATAATTTATGCAATTTTTTTATTAAATGTCTATTTCAAAGAACGAATTAGAAATAAGTACATAGTCACCATGCTCATTGCAAATGCGTGACATACACTATGACGGCCTAGTGAGGTGCTTTCACACACCCCGATTAAAGGACCCTTAATCATAGTGGGAGTGAGCCATAGACTAAATATACAAATAAAAACCAAAACTTCAGTTGTTCTCTTACTGGCACAATATAAAAAAAACAGGTAGGTTGGTAACTTAGGTTTGCACTGTCACCTATTAATATAAATATCTAAGCACAGAATGTTATTCCTATACATAACCACCAGTAAAAGAACTTTTAACCCTATTCTTGGCACAGTGTATGATCTGATACGTAGTACTTTAAAAAAATCTAGTGAGTTATAGAAATGTATTTTTAATACAATTATGGTATAATATGCTTCGGAATATTTATCCAGATCTTACTAAAAATATTTTATAATTATTAGCGATACCAAAACAGTAGTAGAACGCAAAATAGTGGACCGGTCCCGTGCGTCTACGCAGCCCAAGGTAATAGTTTTAGGGTTTTTGAATATTTTGGACTAATCTTGTTGAAAAGTGGTTTGATTCGAATAGGTGACTATATTATCTTCTCAGAATATTCTTTATTGTGCACTAAAATGTACCATAACAACATTTTATAGGCTGGTTTTTTCAATTGTATTAAATATGATACAATGCCAGGTATCTAGATGATTCTGAAATTTTTACTATGTATCAAATTAGAGACATTGCTTGATTTGTGTTTTTTTATTTTTGTATCACAGCTGCATATTAAACTTAGTCAGCAGTAAAAAAACTAGAGGTCGTCAAGTTGTGGCCCTTGTTCTTAGACCCGGGGCAAAGTCAGATATGGTTAAAAGTAGTTTAATCAAAGATGAGCTTCAGCACTGCTTGAGGCCCAGGCTAGTTACGACGAAGAAAAAAGTAATACCAGCTAAAAGAATAGAGCCTATGTGGCGATGCATTAAATTCACAGGATCTGCAGAGGTAGATGAAGAGAATAGCATGGGTTTAGGATAAAAAGTATCTTTGGCTTTAGCAAAATCTATTGATCGGCCCGCATGCAAAGTTTTATGCTAGACATTTTTTTTTCCTTCAATAGAGCTACTGCAGTATTAATATAACGAGTACGGAATTTTCACACTAGGCACAATCCGATTTGACAGACTGCGAAGAGCGGAATAGAAGCTACCGATCGATAGAAACCTCAAGAAAAAGGGCAGAGGGTCCCATGCCCAAGGTTTTTGCAAACAAAAATAAAGATCGTTGTTGTCAAATGGTACGACAACAAATGTGTTACTGCTGCAAGCACATCTGTTGATGCATATCCTGTTCAGAATGTAAATCGGTTCAAGAAGGAAGAGGAAGGGAAGTGCCAGTAACTTGCCCAAATTTAATTAAGGAACACAATATCAACATGGGCAGAGTTGACTTAGCAGATATGCTGATTGCTGTTTACCGTACACCGTTCCGGGGTCATCGCTGTTATTTGCCGATCTTCTCACAATTGCTGGACATATGCATGAACAATGCTTGGCTTCTGTACTGCCGTGAATGGTAATCCAAAAATGATACGAAGAAACCAAAAGCACTTACAAGTTTTCACAATGAGATCTTTGAAAGTCTGCTGAAATCTGGAAGGACTGATAGTGGAAGGAGCGATAGGAACAGTAAAGGAAAGAATACCGTCAGCAGCTCAGCGAAATCCATCCAGATACCGGTAGCTGAAAGACCTCCAGAGGCTGTTCGTTATGATGATGTTGCTCATTATCCATCTTTAGCACCCATCAGGTGCATGTATTGCATATAAGAGCGGACTAAAATTTTATTGCTTGAAAAGCAAAATCAGAGCCTACTGCTGGAGTGTAATTGTTTTCTGGACTACCATACAAAGAAATAAAAAATAAGCTATAAACTTAATTCAATGTATAAACATATTCCATAGTACAAGTAACTAAGTGATCTCATTATAAGAAGTAAAGACTGACAAAATGTTGATTATTAGTGTTGTAAGTTAAGTTTTATAATTGTTGTTCATGTTCTTGTTCATGTTATCTCACTTTAGAGTGTGATTTTAATTTTTTTTAAATACTAATAGATTTTTTTAAGTTTGCCTAAGCCTGGCAATGTCACTAAAGTGATACATACAATTTGAAAGGTTTTTTACTATAAATCTGGCGGTGTGGCATATTTGACACGCACAATAAAACCTAAATAAACAAATAAATATTTTTTTTATTATTTTTTCCATCATCAATGAACACCGAAGAGCTCAGATAAACTATAATTTATCAACATTTTCGAAAAAAAAATTCTTGCCAAGTATAGGGTTAAAATAGTGGCAGTGATCAAAAGTAAGGTAATATTAAACAACTACTTTACACCCGAAAATTCCTTGTGATGTTAGGTCAAGTCATTCAAAGAACGCATGAAAAAAAACTGGTTGAAATAAACCAACCTTAACTAAACCTAGGGGCCTAGCCAAATATTTTGCATCGAATCTTTTTCTACAATCGATAACGCTTATATTCTCTTCTATTATTATAACTTAGCGTTGAGATGACTTCGCCGAGGATCGAACTAAGTTGCGTGCAATTGGAGAGGCGTATGTCCAGCAGTGGACTGCGATAGGCTGATGATGATGATGATGTTGAGATGACGTCATTCCTCTATATTAGATTAATTTTCTAATAGCTTTAACGTTCGTGGAATATCATTGGCATTGGCTCTGAAGAGTTTTGAGGGGAGTGTCATGCATAATCTAATCAATTCACTATAAAGGATTACACACATCGAGTCAAATTCAAACCATATCATATGCGATCAACGCAATTATTTCACGAGATCTTTCAAATTAATTAACATTCATTTATTAATTTTATTATATCATGACAATTTATTCTATGCATATCAAAATTCAAAATACCAATAATAATTTAAGGTTTCTCACCCACTATGGACACATCGTTATCGACATATGTTGTAACATTCAACTCTATAACACATCAACGTATACATTCCGACATAGTCGACATCAAACATTTTATAAAAAAATCTTAGACCATCTCAGTCCTTAACAGAAAACTCACTGACGTACATTCACTAACAACATGCTTCTAATCGCAATATCCGTATTCAGATATGTCCAAAAACAACACATAACTTTGTACATTAAATGTTTAAACGTATTAACTTTACAACCACTTGTCTACACAACTGTACCTCGTCTCATTTCCGATGCTGCAAGTACCTCGTGACAATAGCGTGAAGTTCTTGCGGGAGCTTCGCCCGGTCGTACTTGGTGGAGTAGGACTGGACCGCGTGTGTCAACTGTGCGTGCAAGTCCAGTAAAGCTTCGAGTCCTATCGTTCGCAGCGCTTTAGCATTCTTATATACAATGTTATCTAACTCAGTCTTGTTAATCAGTACTTTTTCCGCTTCTGTAAACAAAAATATAATTGACTCATTATCAAAACATAAGTGATTATGTACTCTAACATTAGTAGCATTTCATTAGACTTATCTACATTTTTTGCTAATTATTTAAGTATTGAGTAGCCCATTTATTAAGAAAGATTTTACATAATGCTAAGGCCAATAGGAGCCCAGTATCAACTTTATTCCTTTATAAAGACGCAAACGAAGTTTCCTAGACTAGCTGTGTAATAAAGGGTCACTCACATGGTATAGATTTACGAGTAATAAAAGGTATTTTACAAGATCTTTAAGTCTCATCATAAGTGGTTTTGATTTCTCGGCTTCCTAGCGTCACGCACTCGGCCAATGGCAATGAATGAACTCTGAACGTACTATCTCATATGTGCAATATTTGATTTTGCCATGCCCTAAATTAGTAGTTAACAACTAATATGTTGGACTAATATATCACTATTCAAAGTATCTACTAGTTCAACCTTTGAATTTCAGTTCTCCCTTAGGGTTGCGGGGGTCCGATGCCAGCCGCTCCGTGGAAAAAATGATATTCAGGTAAAACCGGTTGAACTAGTCTTCTTATTCGTCGTTCCCTCAATGCGGAGGATTGCGACCACAAGTTATAAGCTTCCACTTCGTGCGGTTACACGCAGAGTGGACCGCACGGTGCATGCTGCCGCCCACCGCCTCCTTTACAGTATCACTCCAAATGTGTGGAAAATCATCATGGACCGTCACCCCACCGGGGGTTACGGCGGGGTGGTGTGTCGGACTTGAACCGACTAAAAACCACACAGTGTGCCCTCTCCGCGCTTCTCCGTTTAGGAGTAGGAGAAGTCCAGGGTGGGATCTCTTCCTTCTGAACTTCTCCAGCGCCTGCCCGCTCCTGATGCGGGCACCGTCTCGATTTGACGACCCTCTCTTAGGCGGCGTCCGGCACACACCGACGCCGCCCCCTCGCGGCTGGCCACATAGTGCGGGTGGAGGGAAAACCCGTCCCGTCCACCCACGGCCACACTCAAGGCGGCATGAGGCGCAGATGTTCGCGCCTCCGCCGCCCGAGTCGCCGGCGGCGAATCTGGTCCGATTGGATGTCGTCCTCCCGGGCCTTCTCCGCCGCCTCCTTCTGCAAGATTACGTCCTCGCAGAAGGTTGCGACCGCGGTAAACGTGTAGGTGCCCTGCCTCGAGCACGCCTGCCGTCCATTTGCCCAACAATGATCTGCTTCTCCAGACTGAGCTTTGAGGACCGCATAATATGCCCGAAGAAGCTTAGGGCTCGTTTCCGGCAAAGTGAGGACAGCCGCGTCGTGATGTTGATTTTTTTTAATATAGACTCGTTAGTTCGCATCGCAGTCCAGGGGATGCGTAGCAACCTACGACAACACCACATCTCGAAAGCATCGATCTTATTGCTATCGCGGTTTCTCAAGCTCCATGTTTGACTCCATGTTTTGTATGATAACAAGAAGTATGAAAATACTAACCTCCACTAGTAGCATCATGGCCTGAATTCCTCTTCTTTGGTGATGTCTTTGCAGGAGATTTCTCTGCTGATTTCGTCGGACTGTAACCAATATTAAAAGTGTGTGTCAGACTGGAGTTTACATCTCAAGCGCTAAAAATGGCGTCGGCCATTAAAGGCTATAGTCTAAGATCCGGCTGCAGGATTAGTGCGCTCATCGGTTTTTTGCTAAAAAAACGCATGCGCAATGGCTTTAAAGCGTCGTACAGCTGGCAATCGCTATCCTCGTCTGACTAGTGATGTTACGCGCTAGCTCTCTTTCACTCTATCTAAAATACTTACCATGTTTAACAGCCCTTTAATAACCTTTATTTGCGGCCAGATTTAATCAAGCAACCGTATATCATTAAATATAATAAACAGAATAAAATTAGCTTTATTTTGATATATAAACAATAAATTAATGTACGTTAAGAACGTATAAATATATATTGAAATCATAGCTGTAGGCTGTATACACCTTGCTGCGAAGAGGTGCGGCCAGGTGCGCAACGGCAACCGTGTTTTTTTTTTTTTTTTTATATTTAAGCCTGCCAAAGTGACTCTACTCTGCCTGATGGAAAGCATGAGTAGAATCCAGGAGTAGGGGTCACCATGCTTATTGTGAGGGTAGGCAATGTATTTTTTAGAATCTTTATATAAAATAGCCGTGATGTAGGCGATATTTTGTTTAAAAAGCAAGTGAACGAAATGTTTTCCCCAAAAATCAATTAAAAATAATTTAACTAAAAATACTAGCGGCCAAATTTTGATAGGTAACTTAATTTTCCTAACTATAAATATACATAAAAAATGGTTATTAGCAAAAAACCGAAAAGCGCAAAAATCCTGCAGCTGGATCTCGTACTACTAGACGATGTAAGAATGATGACTTAATATAAATCGCTGACCTTTCTAAAACATGGTTGTATGCAAGACTCTGCGCGGTGATGTTGAAGACGGAAGCATCAGCGGAGTCCTGAGGCCGGCGGAGAGGCGCGTCGTCGTCCGAACCTGATGATGACGTCACGTCCCCGTTGGGCAGAGGCGTAGACGTTATAGGTTTGTTCTCTTTCGATTCTTCGTCCGTGATCGGCATACTTGAATCTTTGTAGTTCTGTAGTAGGATTTTTATTTATTAGTGCTAATGAATTACAAGTAATATATGCTCTTATCCCAATAATAGACCTGTGTTTTAATAAGATTTTTGGCAGATTTTCAAATGGAGATGTACTTTCAAACGCTTAACTAAACTTTACTAAGATACAAGAACAAGATTAAGACGCATGAGAAGTTCAGAATCAGATCCCACCCTGGACTTCTCCCCCTCCTAAACGAAAAAAAAAAGGGGGTCTTCGGACGGCTTAAAAACTTTCAACGATCACGTAGCCACTACGTGAGAGGAGACTCAAGCCCAGCAGTGGGAGGTTAATGGTTGTAGATGAAATATATGCCAACAGAAGAAAATAGAAAAATTACAGCAGTCCTTACCCGTGATGTTTTAGGTCGTTTGGCCACTAAACCTTTGGACCATGCGTTCATCCTGCGACGCTTCCGTTTCGACGAATGTGAGTCACTCTTGTCCCCGTTTTGTGGAGTTCGTGGTGATTTCTCGCCTGCTATGCCGTCTATCATTGAGTGATCTGAGTGAAAAAAATAAGACTATAAACTGATCTTTTGACAACAACATTAAGAACATCATTGCTATTTACCCATTATTTCAATAATATATTATTAATAATAATATTTTTTTAGTACATCTTACAACATCATTTAGTCCCAAACTAATCAGAGCTTGTATTATGGGTACTAGACAACTGATATAAATACATAAACATACTTTATTTGTAAATTATAATAAATTTAACATAGAAAGCACCCCAACTCCGAAACAAATATTTGTGGATCACACTAACATTTGGTCCGAACCGGTAATCGAACCCGAGACCTCAAGCACAGCAGTCGCATACGTTACCATTGCGCCACCGAGGCACAATTTCCTTCTCCTTTTTCTTCTCCCTTAGATATTTTTCCAATTATGCAACTTGTTATCTCTAGTCCTTCATAAAGAATATCAACTTCCTTGAAAGTTATTTTTTTAGGTTCATCAACCAAATTAGATTTTAGTTTTACATAGCACCTAGTGTGAGTTTATTTCACATCAACTCATTTTTGACGGCGGCGTTACGATAGGTGAAGTTTTTGCAGGCCAATAGTAACTTCGAACGCAATCACACGAACAAGTTGAAGTGAAATAAACACACACTAGCCCTCAGGACCTGAATTTTAAACTTACGTAAATTAGAAGCGGTATAAATAAAGTCGGGTAGATCGTTATCAGCATTGCCCTCCTCGCGTCTTCGGTTTGCGATCTCCTGACATTCGAGCTCGAAGTCACTGTCCATTTCCACGTCGATCAGTGCGTGCGCATGGTCCCGAAGCGAACACGCCTCGTGACGTATTTGTTTGTCTGATGACGTTCTAAATGAGAATTTTAAAATCGAATTAAAACAAATATGAACACCATACGAATACCATTTGAATACTATTTATATTACTAAATAGGTTACATACAGCTTAGAGTCACTAAGTATACTAATTAGAAGTCTAAAGACTTGGGCAGACAGGAGGCGGTGGTTGAAATATGTTTATGCTCAGTTAGGGCTCATACACACGAACAGCATGTTGTCGACGACAGCCGTCGTCAGTTCACATAGTATAGGAGTTTACAGAATGGATTTCGAAGAAGAAACACTGTTACTGCTTTTACTTCGGCGAAGCCGACAAAAACTAAAAATAAAAACACGTTCATTACGGATTATTAAAATCGCTGATAACTTCTTCACATGCCGCCATCCATGCTGTTTTTTATTGTTTTATTACTGTATTCTTTTAATTTATAATTCCAAATACAAGCATTTTTCTTGACCACAATTATAAATTCAACATCAATTTTGTCGTTTCGGTGTACAATAAAGTAATTTATTATTATTAACATTCGTCACTAGAAATCATTTTACATATTTCCGACGCCTGCGCACTCTTCAACTATATGCAATCCACTGACAAAATGGCGGACGCGGCACGCTACAATTGCAATGTCGACGGACTATAGGTCGACGGCTGTGGTCGACGACGCGTCGACGGCTGTCGTCGACCCGTGTCGGCGGCTGCCGTTGACAACATGCCGTTCGTGTGTATGAGCCCTAAGATGTCACTGTTAGACATTCGCTATCTGTTAATATTATAATGGGAAAAGCTGCTATACTCTTCTACCCCCTATGAAAAGCATGGGTAGTATTCAGTCTATACGTTACTTAACTTTGAGCAGCTGTTTTGTGTTATTTTGAACTCTAAAGCTATTGGTTTAAAGTCGAAAATGAGAGTAAACCGTTTAGTAAACTTAAATATCGTTCATGAATAAGGCCGACAATGTTTTCATATGACAATATAATGTATATTAAAATACAATAATATATTAGTGGTTGCAGTATCTTACCTATCAGGATTGTACTCGAGTGCGTTTGCGCAAATGAGATCAATGTCGTCAAGGAACTCTTTAGCGCAGTTATACTTGTGCATGTCGACCTTGGTCATCATAGTTTCTAGGTCCATCGGCTGCTTTACTATAGCCAGGTAATCAGTCACCTGAAATTAAAAATTTACTCGTAGTAAGTAGTCACAAAACAGAGTTTAAAGTTGGGCAGCCGTAACCAGGTGAGGTGAGAAGTGGTCGGTCCTGGTTGTCATTCGAGCATCTGTGGCAATCGACTGTAGGGTCTGGGGTTATGAGTTCAAATGACACATAGAATAACACTTTGTGTGATTCACAAATTGTTGTCCGGGTATTGTTTGTGTCCATTTCATGTATGTTTTTAAAGTCCCTCGCAACACAGAATGTATATTTCTATTGCGGGAGTTCTATTTAAAAAAAAAAAGAATCGTTACGATCGCCATAGTTGGTAGTCCTAAAAAGTTCAACAAGTCTTTTTACAGAACTTAGAGATTGCAAAGCACTTGAATTGTGGAAGTCTGATTGCAGTCACTCTGCGTTCAGCCGTATCGTAGCAAATGTAGCAGACAAACCTATTTGACTTAAGGCTTGCTGTTTATACTGTGTGCATTTTAAAATAAATTTACTTAATTTTAGTGAATATCCCGCTTCAATTATAATAGTGTCTATACATTTCATACTATAGTCAATTCACGTTAAGAAAATAGTGACGTGATCAAGATCGGCTCCCTGACCAAAAAAACCAAGAAATTATTATTCTAAAGTTTCATTGCCTTATATTCCGATATTCAGTAATTATTTATTTTTATGTCTATATTACTTCTATAATACTGTGACAAAACTGAACATAATATTTAATGTTCTCAAATTTCATTCCCATCCCATTTTGAATTAAAAAGTTAATTTACTCAAGATTATTGTAAATTATTTGATAACTCGTTACAAAATAAGTTAACTACAGAATATAACAAATAGAGAAGAAGAATTTATTATGAATGTGATACGAGTCCTATTTATATAGTGATTTAAATAACTTGTCAAAACATGTTAAATTCTCCTTACCTCCTCTAAGTCTACAGGTTTGGTGAACTTATAGAATCGTCTGTTCGACGCTAACTTTCTACAGATATCTCGAAGGAATATCCGCAGTTCACGCAGCTTGTAGTCTTCCTTGCGCTTGCGACGGGTTACTTCCTCCGCCGTCTCGCGAGGAGGTGGTGGGGGTGGTGCTGTAACAATATACGTTAAGTTATAAAAGACAGGTTATTATAGAATTTAAATTTATATACAACACGATCTAGCTTCAAAATAAGTCGAGCTCGTACTATGAAAGCTACTAGGCTACTTCTTGCCATAAATACATATATATTATTATACAAAGAAAGCACCTAAACTCCGAAACAAATATCTGTAGATCATACAAACATTTGGTCCAGATCAGTCAAGATTTGAACCCAAAAACTCAAGCATAGCAATCGCATGCACTACCACTGCACCATCGAGGCACTCTATTATAATATTATCCGTATGGTGATAGATTAAGAAATACGGAGTATCACCGCTCCTTTTCATCCTATTGATGACGTCGAGAATATCACGTAAGAGAAGGAAAACTTAAAACTAACCCTACAATAAACCTATCTGAGAAGTGTCGTATAGTAACAGACACCTAAGGAGTGGCCTATGTCCAATGTCCAGCAATGAACTGTTAAAAGTTGTTAAAATATACGAGATATAAAATATTGTAGTACCTTGGCGACCGAGCTTTGCTCGGTTACTACTATTTATTGATTGACAACTACATCTATTCTTTAAGTAGCTGTATTGGAGTACCAACTACAACGAAGTATTACTCAAAGAGTAGTATAGATGTCGCAAGCAATACTAAGAGTAACGTGAAAGAAAAACGCATGAAAACTGGCGTTTTCCCAAACATAACACTAATCTAGATCGATTTTTCATCCCTGCAAACCCCGAAATACCAGATTTCGGCGTAATCATTAGAGCCGTTTCCGAGAACAAGTATACATATGTATAATAAATATACAATAATTACTCGTTCAAAGATATTAGATTATACATACCAATAGGTAAAGGCGGCGGTGGTTCGTTGTTCTCAATGGGCGGCGGGTCGAGCAGCGCCTCGGCGATCACGGGCTTCAAGAAATTGATCACTTCAGAGGCGTTCGGCTCACGGACGCGGTACACGCACTCTTTGTATATTGGAAATATTTCTTGTAACTGAAAGGAACAACAGTTTTGTTTATAGTTTTACAAACGTTCGTGTGTTGCATCTGACATAGGGTACAAATATAAGACATAATACTGATGCTTTACAGGAGTTATAACTGGTAGATAGGGGCCGTCCATTAATCACGTGATCTTTTTTTTTGGCATTTTTAACCCCCCTTCCCCTTGGCGATACATGGTGAGGTTTAAGACATCCCCCCCCCCCCCCCCCCCCGCCTATATCACGTGTATTTTTAGTGCCTATAAAGAATCTTATCTTTTTTTAAATATCAAGTAATTTTATTACAGTGGACTACAATAATTAAGTTCAGAGGTAGAGTAGAAAGGTTGCAGGTTGACTAACATAAAAATAAAGAAAGATATGCGAAAATTTGAAGAAAACATAAGGTTGCAGGTTGGTGTAGTAACGTATCACGTGATATGTTACTACACCAACCCTCCCCTTGTAATATTTCGTGATTTTTTGTGAACCCCTCCCCCTCCTCTTCGAGCCTCACGTGATTAATGGACAGCCCCATAGTTGTTCTTATATTTAATACAAAATTACATTAATGTATATGTACGAAGTAGCTATGTCGTCAAGTTTTCCTAAATAGGCCGCACTCATCGCGACGACGTGAATATTCGGGGTATCGCGATGTATGTACCCAAATATAGCGATGGGCGTGGTCCAGGCATAAGCGGATTCACCATACACTAGGCGGATTATGACATGTTGAAATGCTTTAAATTACAAATTATCATTTTTTTAAATTACGTTGTGACTTTTTAATCTTTTATTTACTCGGTTTTCGCAGTGTAGGTTCTTAACAACGGCAACTTTTCTTTTGCTCAATTAAACAATGTTAAAAAAATGAAACAGAATATTATTGGAATTATTGTATCGTGATAATTTTGACAAAGAAAAATGACTACATAGTTGTTCTCGTTTTTTGCTATTTGTGCGACGGTTGGTAAAACAGGGAACTGGTTCTGATTATAAATCCGTACGGCATTAAAGTTTTTTTAATAACAACAACTGGATACAAAGACAATTAGATACACTACGCTCTCTAGTTCCTTAGGTACCTACTAGGCGACCGATATAAATAATTACATATTATATATGCATTTTTTGTAATTATGTTTTTTTTTATTCGATATTTATGCATTTATGTATTCTTTAAAAATTTACATATTACACAAGCACAGAAGCACAAGAAAGAAGTCGCATATGCTACCACTGCGCCACCGATGCAACACCATCATGGGTGTTCACGCGACTCAGGGCAGCATTATTTTTATAATTGAATGACGGATTGCCGTACGCATATCCAAGGCAAGGTAAAGAAGGTAAGTGAGTGAAGGCACCTCAGGGGGCAGCATGTGATGTTGGCAGGGGGCGGTGGCGAGCAGCAGCGTGTGCGGCCCGTGCGCGGCGGCGCGGCACAGCTGACGCAGCAGCGCGCCCGCGCCGCCCAGCGCCGCCCACACCGCGCACACGTCGCGCACGAACAGCACGCACCCGCGCACCGCACGGCGACACTCCGAGAACACCTGCACACACACACGCATACGCACGCACTTAGTACCACTCGTCGCTCACTTAACTATGTGCTATATATAATAGGTAGAGCCACGCTGATTTCAGCACAAATACGCCGGCTCGACCGGGGCAGTACTACCCTCACACAGAAGACCATTCTAATAATGACTGCATTCTTGCTGTCGTATTTCGTTGGTTAGTGTGAGACCGGAGGCTCAATCATTCTGCATCATTCTCCCGGCTTCCAGAAACCGGAAGAATGATGCAGAAACATCCGATCAGGCCACCATGGGTCACCATGCTACATTGCTTTCCATCACAGTGCGGATGGTGACCCCTACTTCTGGATTCTAGTCATACTTTCCATCAGGCACAGTAGAATAACTTTGGTAGGATGATGTATGGTAGTCAGTCTCAAAGTACACACAAGTACAGAAAAATTATAGTGCACGAGTCTGTGCGAAAACACAGGTGCACTCTCTGTTCCCTCAATCTCATAATTCGATGAGACGGCTATCCGACACGACCAGTCAAAGATCAGGCTCAGGATTGATGGCTTTACATGCTCTCTGAGACGTGTCTCAGAGAGCATGTAAAGCCTTGGGTCTTAAGTGCCGTGGCACTTAAGACCCAAGACCGAAACACTCAAACGCCTATCTGCAATTATGTCTTCCTATAAATCAGAAAAACTAAATAATACTTTTTTTAACCCGTCCCAAGATTCAAACCTGAGACCAAACAGAAGACTATAGTAACTTTATAAAGCTGAAAAGTTTCTTTGGTTGAATCCCTACTTGACTTAAAGTCAACTCTAACTATGTGATGTGTACTCACCGATATCAATGCCTGTTCTTGAGTAAAAGTCTGTGCAGAGTGCAGAGTTGAAATACTGAGTTCCTTCACAGTACAATGCTCCAATTGAGCTAACAGTGCCGGGGCGATGTGTGTCTCCGCACACTCACCCGTAATTAACAAGGTACTTTGTGATAAAGATGGATCTCTAATGGAGGTGCTAAAAAAGGAAAATTATTTTTATTATATTATTATTACAAGATGCTGCATTTCTTATTCAGTGTATTCAGTTTCCTATGTTTAATCTTCACAATTTCTTGTTGATCAATAGAACTAATCTCTTTGCCATAGAAGAAATTTGATCAATATTAAATGTGATTGTGTCTGATATTCCTATGTCGGGGTTTTAGACCTCAATATGTGGATGAATAAAATCATCCCCCAAAAATTTACAAACTATATTATCAAAGAAATACTCTAGGAAAATTATTTTATATTTTGAAATTCATTACAAAATATGAAGTTTTGAAATATTAAAAAATAATCTTACCTCTTTTCGGTATCAGAGTAAAGTGGAAAGACGTTCTGTAATACGGTAGCGGCACTCTGCACTTGCGTTTGTAGCAGTGGAATGCAGTGGGGCGGGAGGCGATTAGCTGCTAACGGACTGGTTCTAGCTCCCGCAGCCACTAAGGAATGCATCGCTTCTAGAAGGTCCTTTCTTGTTACTTCCACCTGAAACAACATACATTACACTGATATATTCACACAAAAAAAAAAAATTATCTCAATTCATGGTCAAGAACATAACGCGAGATCGATCGAACGTACTTTTTTGCTAGAACCTTTTCGGTACCATTGCCATAGAATGTGCGTAACCTTCACAAATACGAAATTTTCGAGCACACCGTGTAGCAATAAATGTAATAAGTGGTTTTATAGTGTCTGAGTATCTATATTATACATAATTATCTGTGGATCAACTGTATTCGGAGTCAACCGACTGGACATAATACATTCATATAAAAACAGACGAAGTGAGTTAGCTAGGAAATAAAACAGAGTTAGAAAAATATAACATCATGTGCCCATCGCAGTTATATTTAAATGCTTTCATTATAAAGTAATAATTGATGACGACGATGACGAACAAAGATATTTAAAGGGAATGGTTTGGTATTTATTTTTCAGTAATGTTTCGTATCATGAAATTAGCCCTCACCTTAAGATAAGTGTATACTTACGTTTTTAGTATCAATAACCAGTGCATGCTCGCTTTCATAAACTTGTGGGTATACTCTTCTTAACGCTTTTAATACTGCTTCGGAGCACAGCGCTTTAAGATCCGAACCTAAATATTAATTAAATAATTAGTTCCGATTGTTTATAAACATCGAATACAAAACGAAGTTATACAACATCTATTTATCGTATCAACAGTCTAAGTAGTCCATGTCAAGACAGCCCTCTCCTAAGAAAAGAGGTGTTTATCTATTAGCCCCAGACAGTTTCGTAAAGGGTTTGTTTGAAGCTTTCCTTCAGTTTTGCAATGTTGTGGTCCTGCGTAGTTTGCTTAGCCACCTCTTAAGACACCCATGGAATCGACAGGGTTGATGACTGTTGCCACTTCAATATACAGTGCAACAAATGAAACATACTACAGCGCCATCTATCAAAGACACACCAAACTAAGGAGTAACTGCTAATCCTGAATCGCGATATAGAAGTTCTCCGGTCGCTTAGCATATATATACAGCATCCCATGTATCCTCTTCATCCAACACCAAGGTCACCCATCCAAATCCCTTTGTATAGGATGTGAACGACATCTGTTCCTCCTTATTTTATATCACCACAGAGACTATTTTTAGGGTTCCGTAGTTCTTATGTATACTATTTTTGATAAATTATCGTAGTGTTACCTCCATAGCCGCCCGTAATGTCAGCGATATGGTCCAAGGTATCTTCACTGGGTCTGGGCTCCCAGTCCTTGGTGTAAATGTTTAGTATATCTCGACGACCGAGAGCGTGTGGTGGAGCGAAGTGCAGTTCGCGGTCGAAGCGTCCCGCGCGCCGTAACGCCGGGTCTACTGCGTCCAGACGGTTTGTCGCCCCTATTATTACTACCTCCCCTCTGTTGATTATCAAATTTCATTAAGTAATATATTCGATACTATCAAACTTATTGTTTAGGTATTAATAGGTAGGTATTACTATGTACAATGAAAAAATAGATAACCTCCAGATTTAACTAGAAATAAATTATTGGAAACAATGAACATGAGCTGGTACTTTGATGTCAGATAGTAAACGGGATGTCAGATGTTACACATCATCGAAACTACTATAAAACCAGAAGAAGATTAATTTATAACATTGTATATTTAAAAACAAATCACCTGTCACATAGGCCGTCCATTTCGGCGAGCAAGGTACCCACAACGCTAGTGTGAACTTGTTCCTGCCTCACACTCCGCACTGGAGCTAATGCGTCTATCTCGTCGAAGAAAATAATCGATGGTTTCATTTTGTTTGCCTAAAATATAAGAAAATTTACAACTTTAATTTTTATTCATACTTTTCACTATTATAATATAATAATAATAATAAAGCTTTATTTAATTCCACACAAGTTACATTATATAAAATTAAAGAATACACTTAAAGTCTACTTAGTACTACAAATATGTGACACTGCGAAATAAAGTTAATTAAATCAAAAGGTTAATTAGAACTTTGTGTGGACCCCTTGCGGGTAAAAGCCTCCTCCAAGACATTCATTGCTCAATAGTGTCTTCTCGTATCGTTATGCAACATATATACATTATATTGATATATATTTTTAAGAACCACATATTATTTTCCTGTGTTATAATGCAAGTTTGTAAGTATTTATTTATGTCATCGTTTCTTGGGTGTAGATGCTTAGTTTGATGTTCTGGAGGGTTGTAGTCTAGTACTCCCGCGGGGACAAGACGATAGGAGGTAGCTTGTCGTTTCCATTTTGGTGTAAAATTGTGTGCTTGGATTTTTCTTGCTATTTATTTCTGTGTGTTGTATGTAAGTTTCGGATTTTGAATCAAAAAATGTTTCATGTTTGTGGTTTTGTTCTTCTTCAAGGTTGTTTTTCGTTACATTTTTTTGGTTGACTATTCAGTGCTATTTCGGGAGACTCAGAAAGAAATCTTTTATTGTTGTTATTGTTTTTATTATCCAGTACAATCAATTTATCATATTTAATGAATGCCTTTTTACCCAGCTCTTTTTCTCGTTTTAATTGAACTTGTAACTCTTTGCGTTTGTGGAGTACTTCAAAAGGGTAGTCCTGTTTAATGTAATAAGGTGAATTATTAAGACATTTTCCGTTTTTAAAAATATTTATCTTCATTCCTAAAGTACTAAATGTAATTATTACTGGTCTCACTTTCTCGCCTTTTTTGCCTAATCTCCGAACAGCTTCGATACAATTTTTGTCACACTGATAGTCGAAATATTTATTTATTATTTTTATTATACTTTGTTCTAGGTCATGGTAAGAAGTTTCCTGTTCCTCAACACCAAAAATAATCAGGTTTTTACGCCGTATGTGTCTCTCAAAGTTATTAATCACCGTATTTTGATCTTCGACTTTTTTCTCCAATAGCTCGTATTTTAATTCCAGTTTTTTAAATTTCTCATCTATATTGCTGTTTATTGTGTTTTTTATATCCTCTTTCATTTCTTGCATATCCATTTTTTGTTGTTTTATGTCTTGTTGCATATTAATCAGCATTTGTTTTAACTCGTCCATATTTTTTGATGTTTTGTTTAGTATTTGTAATAATATAGTAGTGTTATACTACATTTAATATTGAAGTTACTTGCAAATGATGATACAAGTAACACCCTCTTTTACTAGTTTCCTGTAACTCTTGAGTCTATTGATCTAACTGTCGTTACAATAACTTTACTACATAAATCAGAGATCGACTGGTTCATTAATTATTAATTATTACTGCTTTTGGACGCTAGATGGCGCTGGGTGAACTCCTGCTTAAAAATTTTGGAAAATTGATCGTCTTATGGACTGCAAACTTCGTATTCCACCTAGCGAAGCGAAGGTTTCAATGTTTATGCACCAAGGAAATGTGTAATCACTTTAAAAACGTTGTTATAAAGTTTAGGGCACTTTTTCACAATTTGGTAGCAGGTGACAGTTTTTTCACAATTTAGAGTTTTCGACACAATACTTCATGTAATTCCGGTGTAACGTGGCACGATAACACTTTTTTTACATAAACTTGGCTTCGTTATAAAGTGATTATATTTTTAGATACGAGATAAACACAGAGACGGTGTTGACAAGTTTTAGTAGCCTACCCTCTATTCTATATATCTTTTCACTATTAAATTAGCACAAATGACATAATTATAGAGATAAAGGCATAAGAAGTAATTAGGTATTATGATGTACTCTCATAGTCCAACAGAAATTAGTCAAATACGCAGGAGACATTATAGAGCACGAATATGTGCGCAAACATAGGTGCACACTCTGTTCTCTCGATGTCTGAATGTATAGTTTTAATTAAGTATTTAAGGTGTAAATAGTCTTACCTGCTGAAACAGTAATTTCAAATGCCTCTCGCTTTCTCCAACCCATTTCTTTAAGCAATCCGCTCCCTTCCTCATGAAGAAAGCCACTTTTCTTCCCCCTACTAAGGTACATTCGTTCGCTAAAGCTCTGGCTAGCAAAGTTTTCCCAGTGCCAGGCGGTCCGTAGAAAAGGACACCTTTAGCGGGCCGAGTTTTGAACTTTTTGAATAGATCCGGATACATGAGGGGAAAGAGAACCATCTCGCGCAGACATTTTATATGTTCCTCTAGACCTCCCACCTAGAAAAGATAATAGTTATTAATGGTTTGTTAAATTAAAACGAAAAACAAACTTTCAAAATTCACAGCAAGGCATATTTCATCAAAAAAAGCCTTTAGTAATTAGTAATTTTCGTTTTTCAACCTTTAGAGGACACCTCAGCGCTTAGATTTCGCTCAAAATTTAGGAGCTACCTATGTTAGAGTAAGGATAAGGTTTAAGTAGAGTTGATGAAAACAGAAATTAATCCACCCTATGACATTAATGGGATGCATAGGGATTCCTAATCCATCACAGCACTGATATTAATACTTACAGAAGTAAATCTAACACTGCCATCGACCTCTACAGGTTGTATATCTCTTAACGCCCTGTCTGTTTTCTTTTCATCTGTAGACTTCGACTTTTGCCTAAAACAAGAAAATATTTTTAAGAATTAAAAAAACTAGAAGCTACCACCACATACTGTTAAACCAGTTTAAATGTAAAACAAAGAAAAAAGTAACTTACTCACCTGCCTTTAGTCTTATTTTTCATTGAAACGTTAAGATCCTCTTCCGTATCTGAACTAGAAGTGCTAGAGGTACTAGTAGTACTGGACGGCGATTGCGCTGTAAAGATTATAACAACTTGGTAAACACACTTCAAAGAAAAATAAACTCAATTACAAGGCCAATAAGGTCGCAATTTAAAACTGTCACCCTTTTAGCAATATACTGTATTTCAGTTAGGAAATGGTATTACTTACATCTGATAGTTTTCCTACGTAATATTTTTGGTTTTCGTTCTCTTAAGCTATACGGCTTCTTTCGAATGGTAAATGTTTTGGCTAAAAATAAAAAATAAAAATATAGTTTACCATAAAAATAAACATAAAATAATGTCTTTACATAGTATAACATAAAAAGAAGTCGCTTCCGCTGTCTGTTCGCTTAGATCTTTTAAACTAGTCCATGGATTTTAATGCAGTTTTCAATAATAGTGATTCAAGAGGAAGGTTTACACAAATAATACATATTACTGTAGAGAAAATCCAAGAATTTCAAAGATTACCACGCGAAGTCTTGTCAGGTAGCTAGTTTATATATCCATAATAATATTATAAATTCAAATGTAATTATTAGGTTTTCATGGTTAAACCGCTGTGACGAATTCAATGTTTTTTTTTTGGCATATGTATCTCGTACTGGCTAAGTTTTTTTTCAGTGTTGTATCACTTAAAGGTTAGTTACAAGTTCTATTTCGATACAATACATTTCGATTTTTTCAATACAATACATGTCGATTCGATTCAATACATACGCTATGAAATATGACTTCACTGATATATTTTTAAGTGTGTTTGTGTGTAAGTAGTATAAACATTGAAGAAATTATTTTTCAAACATATGATAAGACAGAATTTCAATTTATCACATGATACTATTGGAAGTGTATATTCTATAAATTATACAAATAAAGAAAACTGAAGTGTCTGTGTGTAATTTTTTTCACTAAATGCATAAATAATGTAATTTATTATATAACCTCAAATTTTTTTTTTTATTGAGTGTCTGTCTATTTGAACAGCGGGGCCAGTTTTTATGAGACTATCATAGGCAGATAACTGTTGTCATAGGGAGGAACTTAGGCTACTTTTATTTTAGTAAAAAAGTACTGTAGAAAAAATATGCTAGAATAACAGGGCTCAGCTAGTTCTTGAATAAAACTCACTCATTGTAAAAGTACAAGGGATTTTTAATTCACTAATGTGCCTATAGATGAAGAGAAGAGAAGAAGAAGATATAATTAGAATGAAATATAATGTGGAGCATATTACCCCTGCCTCTAGAGCGCGTCTCGCCGGGTTCAATCTGCACGAAAGCGGGCTTGGGCTTGCGCGTGCGCTTAGAGCGACGCAGTGACAACTCACTGCCAGACTCTGAAGATGATGACTCTGGGATGTTAAAATATATACTGTTGTATAAAATAACTAACTAATGCTCGATTTGTACAGCAATAACAAAATTTAGAGGTGCCATATTACAGGTATGTGCCCGACCCAGTCCTCAAATGGTTGTGCTACGTTATATTTAGGTCAATCTATTATCACTTATCACTCTTAAGATAGAGAGGGAAAAGAATTAGAGATTAAACATTACAGTGAGTAAAGAAGTGACAGTACCGTCACCTACAAATATTTGCAACTCCGGATTTACAAGAGCTCTATCAACTTTTGAAGTCAAAATTCTTTTCATCACTCTTTCATCATTATATATATAGAAATAAATGTATTTACCAGATTCCCGTTGGCTGTCTTTCTTGGTCTGTCTACATCTCCTTGTCTGTCTGGTTCTTACAGGAGCTTGATTACTATAATTAAAAATAATAACACTTCAATGTGAGAAAATGATAACAAGGATATATGTAAATTAAATACGTCTTCATAACGTGCATTATGCGCTAGTGTTGCGACTTCAAGATACAGGAAACAGAAATATACTACAGCGCCATCTAACGAACACACGCACGAATTAAGGAGTAACTGCTAATCCTGTATCGCGATATGGAAAATTCTCACACCTGTGAGCATATTTATAGAACTTTCTAACATCAACCGTTAAGTCGCTAACTGCTGACCATGATCACCTCGCCTGGTAGGAAAATAATAAATTTGGGTAGTGGAGAGGTAAACTATTTACAGGTTTTAACAACAAAACAATAACACAACGAACGTAGGAACGAAAACTAAGTGTACAAATGTTGTGAGTGTACTGAACCAACCAACCAAGTGCGTGTCAAGTCAGCACGTGACCACATTATACGGATATAACCCGTTCGTAATGTTGCGTTACGAAAGTCTAAAAACAGCTAAGACGACAAGTTTTACTGACCTTTCACTATCCTGTCCTTGTACTGGCTGTTCTCTTTCTGTCTTGACCTCTTTCTCATCGTTTTTGTTTGTATCTTCTGTTTCCATCTTCTCTTCTTCCTTCTTATTGTCCACCAACTTCTTCTCGATGACAGTTTGATTGTTCTCGACATCTGAATCCGATTCTGATTGATCCTTAGAGAACAATGGAAAATGTTACGAGTCAACTTACGAGTATTATAGACAATATAATTTTCTTGGTGTTTATTTAATCTCACATATAAATACATTTCCTTCCACAAATAATGTGAGAATTCTAAGAATAAATAGACGCTTCGATTTAAATAAGAGGGGCTACTTTTTTGGTTTGCCATAACCACCGTATTAACGTTCTATTTTTAACTAATTAACTACTTAAAGTACTTACAATAACTTTTGACTTATTAAACCTAGCTGAAGTCCTTCTCTGGCGGGACAGTTGAGTGTCCTCATCCGTGTTCGCTGGAGCATGTTGACGGGTCTATGTAACAAGATGAAAAACTCAATGTTATATAAATAATAGACATAGAATAAATTAAACAACAATATAAGTTGATTTTTTGACATTTAAACTTCAAGTTTTGTGTTTTGAATAGTATTAATAGCTACTATGTCAATTCATTTCTCACTATGTAAACCAGTCAACTAATGTTATTGTAATAACATTAGTTGACTGGTTTTATTAGTTGACTCTTTTTTGAAATGTAAATAATATATGAAGATGTCATTTTCCTGTGTTACAACACATTATTTACATTTCAAAAAAGAGAATCTATGTCTATCCTTTTCTATACTCAATCAGACTAGTTCTCATTCGAAATGAATTGACTAATAATGATCCTTTGTGGATCTTTTTTTTATTACTTTTATTTCACAGTTCTTTAGAGTCCATGTCAACTCGCACTAGGGCCTTGTTTCAGCTTCTAATACTGAAAGCACGTATTAACAAATTTATAGTCGAAATGTGGGTACTCCCACAAATACGCACCAATTTCTTACTATTAGATCTAACTCTAGCTTCCTCAGCCGAAGAAGATTCGTCCGAGGAACTAGAGCCGGGAAATCCGTACAAGTCTGGGTAGCCTTTAACTTTTAGCTCGTTGGTGATCCAGGACTCGTTGAAGTTGTGGTGGAGAAGCTTACGTTTGCGACAACTGCGCCGTACATCTACAACAGAAGATTAAATTACCAAACTTAAGACGGGTTTCACGCTCAAACAACTAAACCGATTTTAAAAATTCTTACGCCAATGGGAAGTTGTATTACTGTCGAGTAACATAAGACTATTTTTTAGTGTATACCTACACTTTTTAAGAAGTTTAATGCCTCTCTTATTATTTATGTTAAAAGGTTTAAATTCTTTGTAACTTAGTGAAAGCTGTATACAAAAAAAAGTTTTACTCGAAATAATGTCAATTTCTGTTGGTAAAGGAATTTTCAAAATTGGTTCAGTAGATCAAGATATTAGCTCTTACAATGTCACAACCTCACAAACTTTTAAAAGTGACTCTACTCTGCCTAATGGAAAGAATGAATAAATTCAAGAGTAGTGCACATGGTATTGAGATACTTCTACATCATTCGGCTTCAGGTCTCGCGCTCACCAACGAAACACGGCACCATGAATGTTGTAATTGGGCCTCTGGTCTCGCGCTCACCAACGAAACACGGCACCATGAATGTTGTAATTGGGCCTCTGGTCTCGCGCTCACCAACGAAACACGGCACCATGAATGTTGTAATTGGGCCTCTGGTCTCGCGCTCACCAACGAAACACGGCACCATGAATGTTGTAATTGGGCCTCTGGTCTCGCGCTCACCAACGAAACACGGCACCATGAATGTTGTAATTGGGCCTCTGGTCTCGCGCTCACCAACGAAACACGGCACCATGAATGTTGTAATTGGGCCTCTGGTCTCGCGCTCACCAACGAAAACGGCACCATGAATGTTGTAATTGGGCCTCTGGTCTCGCGCTCACCAACGAAACACGGCACCATGAATGTTGTAATTGGGCCTCTGGTCTCGCGCTCACCAACGAAAACGGCACCATGAATGTTGTAATTGGGCCTCTGGTCTCGCGCTCACCAACGAAACACGGCACCATAAATACTGTCATTGGGCCTCCGGTCTCGCATTCACCAACAAAACACGGCACCATGAATGTTGTAATTGGGCCTCTGGTCTCGCGCTCACCAACGAAAACGGCACCATGAATGTTGTAATTGGGCCTCTGGTCTCGCGCTCACCAACGAAACACGGCACCATAAATACTGTCATTGGGCCTCCGGTCTCGCATTCACCAACAAAACACGGCACCATGAATGTTGTAATTGGGCCTCTGGTCTCGCGCTCACCAACGAAAACGGCACCATGAATGTTGTAATTGGGCCTCTGGTCTCGCGCTCACCAACGAAACACGGCACCATGAATGTTGTAATTGGGCCTCTGGTCTCGCGCTCACCAACGAAAACGGCACCATGAATGTTGTAATTGGGCCTCTGGTCTCGCGCTCACCAACGAAACACGGCACCATAAATACTGTCATTGGGCCTCCGGTCTCGCATTCACCAACAAAACACGGCACCATGAATGTTGTAATTTTAAGTTGGTCTTCTGTGAGTGTTAATATTTTATGTAATATTCTATATTAATAGTAGATTAGTACCCAAGGGCTGTAAGGCATCAATTGCAGCCCGAGATATTTAGGCGCACGAGCGCAGCGTTCTATAGTTCGAGGGTGCAATTGGTGCTTACACCCGAGGTAACTTTTCTGCTTTACATCTCGATTGTGAGGTAAGTAGAAAAAAACCGGCATTATAAAAATAAAACATTGTTAATTGCTGCTTAGCTTCCATTTTCATTGAATCGGGAGTGCAGCTTATATCTTCATCACTTGAAGAATTCATGTTTTTTCCTAATTAGCACGTAATTATAAAAAAAAAAACCCAAAAAAAAACAATATTTAAATTAAAAGTTTTCTATTCCCGCCTCTTTTCATTAAAAAGAAACAAGTAAAGAACTTTTTAATTGTTTTTTTCAAGAATGAATTTGAGCTTCGCCGTTCGATATTTAAAATTGATGACTAATATACTCACACGAAGACAAGGCTGAATAGCAAAGCGACCTCTTTGGTCATTGGGCTGAATGCATGATGTCTTTGCCAGTATGATGGTTAGATGTACGCGAACTTTTTGTAAGGAAGAAACGTTTTTTTTTTTAATTACTTACCGCCCTACGGCTTTTCTAGCTACATTATTAGACTAGAGCGCTGATAAGTCACTTACAAGCCCCATTTGGAGGTAATAAGAACCTACTTACCGAACATGAGAGATGTAAAATACATTAAGTAATTCCTACTCACTTTCTTGTATAGGCTTATCTTCACTCTCCTCGTAGTTCTTCCTGGGGCCTCTACTGCGCCGTATCTTCACGCTTCTGTTCGTAGAATCATTGTCATCGGCGAAGAATACCCTTACTTGTCTCGAACTGGAACAAGACACTTTTGATAATTATAGGTAATTCAAAATAAATTAAACAAGTCTTTTTTTACTACTCTACGCTCTTAATTGTCGTAGCCATATGTTACGTACATAGCCAGATAGTTATTATTATTTATTTCGTTTAAACAAACGAAAAGCGATTCTGTTAAATGAATAAATAAGTATAATTTAAAGTTTAAAATCTTTTTTTCCACGCTCATATTAATTTGATGGTCGACTTGTTACGTAGTATCAAGTTTCGCCATATTTCGTGGTGATGCGAGGCATACTGCCGAAACATATCAAGTGACGTCTGACATCGTTGCGGTTGGATTCCTTGGAGCCTCCCCGCACCGTCTAGTACAATAGTACCTCATCCCGAAATTTACAGGTGAATAATATATGTGTCAACAATTAGCTAAGTGAGAACACCCAGGTTTACTCTCTAAAATATTGGTATCGAGTTAATTGTTCCGTAGCAACGTAAAATTTAAGTACTATTATTTTATTATCAGTTGCCTAATACCCACGATAAAAGCTCTACTTAGTTTAGGACTATATGGCGTTGTGTGTAAGATTGTCCGAAATATTTAGTACCTACAGTATTAGATCTTTTTTTGTGATGATAGATAGATGTTTTATTAGAATTTTAAACGGCATTAGAATCAGGTTCACATTTGTGACCGAACGTCTGGCCAACGTTGACGATGTTGCTTAGTTTGAGACTAGATAGCGTTTTATGTCAGATGGTCGAAATATTTAGTTATTTATTAATCAGGCCTATTAGTAGTTTTCAATCATTAAATCTATATAATATTACCGTCTAGAATATTTTTCAGGTTCGGTGTCACTTTCAGGAAACATTATTCGAGGCATCTTTATCGTCCGAAGACGGCGGTTATCTGAAAAGAGTTAAAGAATGTAGTCAATGAGTCAGGAGTCATAAAATAAGTTACAATGGTGTGCAAGAATTTATCAATCTCAGTCAAGCTTTCAACACACTTAGGAAAAAATATGTTACATGTATCTAACGTGCGTAGTGTATACATATACTGTATAGTGTAATACATATTACATATATTTTATATGAAGCAGCTTACATTACACAGTGCAAAATTCATGTTTGGTACAAGTCTCTCTACAAATTGCGACACTGGCCCCAGGCCAGTTTGGACACGGCCTTCTAATATTATCTCTAATAAGTGGTATTTTTCTACACCATTCTTATAATTTTCAATGAACCTTCCTAGGTTTTTTTTTTTTTTTTTTTTTTTTTTTATATTTAAGCCTGCCAAAGTGACTCTACTCTGCCTGATGGAAAGCATGAGTAGAATCCAGGAGTAGGGGTCACCATGCTTATTGTGAGGGTAGGCAATGTAGCATGGTTACCCTTACCATGGCAGCCTGGTTAGATTATTCTGCATCATTCTCCCGGCCCTCGAAGGGCGGGAGAATGATGCAGAATGATTGGGCCTCCGGTCTCACACTCACCAACGAAATACGACAGCAAGAATGCTGTCATTATTAGGATGGTCTTCTGTGTGAGGGTAGTACTGGCCGGGTCGAGCCGGCCCATTCGTGCTGAAATCAGCGTGGCTCTACTACCTAAAAGGTTCACTTGTATTGTAATTTTAGCTTTAGTTCTTGTGAACATTGTGTTGCTCTCAACTAGTGTGATCACTGATCATCACAATTTGCTTAATTCTTTTGTTGTTTAGTACTGTTCTGGATATTCCCTTCGCACTCTACGCACGGAATACTGTGGGGAAGGGGGTGGTGTAACATTCGTTTTTTTTTTGTTAAAAATAATTTTAAAATTTCTTTCGTGCAGACGTTGTTTTTGCAGGAATGCAAATTTGCATTCCTTAACAAAAAATGGCATGTCTTATAATTCAATGGCTCCCTTGTCTTAGCTATTCTTATATTTATATTATAAAATAGTTAATGAACATTATACTCACATTTAGTAGGCCAGCGTTGTATTTTTCTAGTAACTTTGTATTGGCTACTTCTTAACTCCCTAGGTGTCCAGTTAGATGCCTATGAATATCAGTACATTATTATATAAATAGCTACAGAACACACACACACATAACAATGACAAGGTTCAATCAGGATAATCAGGACATCCTGCGTTTTGGCAAAAAAAAAAACTATAGAAATGTCATTATTTGTCAAATTTCTATCATGATCAACAGTTATTAACAGTTTGCTACATGGCATAGAGGTTTTCTTAGGTTTCTGAGGAGAGGCTACTATTCTACATTGGCAGACAGGTCAGTATAGGGTTTTTGAGTTACTCGGTGGCGCAGCGGTAGCGTATGAGTCTGCTGCGCTTGAGGTCTTTGGGTTGATTCCTAAGTTGGATCAAATGTTTGAATGATCTGCAAATATTTGTTTCGGAATTTGGGTGTGTTCTATGTATAATATGTAATTACGAAAAAAAAGTATGTTATATCTGCTTAGTTTGCGACTAGATGGCATTGTGTGTAGATGTCCAGAATTTCTATTTATTTATTTATTTAAATTTTTCATTTTGTGATGTTATCCTGTGTAGTTTATTAAATCCTAGGTATTTCTTTACTAACATCTATTACACAAGAGGAAAGAGTTTTGCAATTATGATGTGCAATTTAAAAAACTATTACAACAAAACTTATAAGTACCTAGGACTCTTTAATTACAATTAATTATCTATGAACATATCAACTCAACAAAAAATAAACCAAAAAACTACACAACTGATTAAAAAAAATCTGTTTATCAGGAAATAAAACCACATCCACCACATGCAAACACCAAATAATTAATTCAAAAGAAATATTTGATTAAGGCATTCCGAAAGAAATTTAGTCAAATTTAAAGGCTTTCATAAAACATAACAAGTTTCAATATCGAACTCTCTCTCTCATACTGATGTGTAAAACTGTAAGTATCCTACTGATTGATTGTGATACTTGTTTACTTCCAAATTAATCCAATATTTGTCAGAAGAAACTGCTTTTTCTTAATAAAAATGCATACATGGCCATCATAGTCTTTAAATAGAAAGGCATTGCCTAATTTGTTGCTATGCACAAAACTCAAGAACCGCTCAATGAATTCTTTTTTTTTAATAATTTTTGTTAAGGCACAAGAAAGGCTCTTATGGAGGTAAAACAATGTAAAAATTGCAATGAAAATAGTAAAAACGATACTTGACTTCCCTTTCAAACCATACAAAAAAAATTTCTTCCATAATATTATTACTCCATAATTTTGGTGAAAAAAAAGCTCCTGGATTCTGTCTGATAACATCTGAAATGCTATGTCAACTAACCAAAAAGGTATGTAGCTATAGCTTTTTGAAAGAATAATTAGGATTGGACACATACCTATTTTATGGAAAGTGTCAGCTATAATCATGGTTCCCAAACCTGGCAAACCCCCGCATCTTGTGTCTTCTCATAGACCAATATTTTTAAGAGGATCATATTGCATAGGCAAACAAGAATACTCAACGAAGATGATCACATCCCACAACATCAGTTTGGTTTTAGAGTTGGCCACTGGACTATTGAACAGGTTCACCAAGTTGCTGACAAAATAAGAGTCCCTAAAGAAGAAGCAGTACTGCTCCGCTGTTTTCCTAAATGTGCAGCAGGCATTCAATGACTGCACGGTTGGCCTAGTGGCTAAAGCGGTCGCCACACCGCTGCCTACTGCGCCAAGTGTCGTGGGTTCAAATCCCACGTAGGATAACACTTTGTGTGATTCACAATTTGTTGTTCTGAGTCTGGGTGTTATTTGTGTCCATTTCATGTATATTTGTAAAGCCCCCCGCGACACAGGAATTTATATTCCTAATGCGGGAGTTGTCTTTTTAAAAGAAAAAAAAAGAAAAGAAGAAAAAAATTTGGTCTGGCACTTAGGCCTGCTATATAAAATAAAGAAACAAACTACCACAAAGATTTTTCTTGCTCCTAAAATTGTATCTTGAAGAAAGAATATTCAGAGTTAAAGTAAATGACACACTGTGTTTCAAGATATAAAAACATCACAAGGCTCTATTATGAAATAAAACTTGGAAATGATATCCTACTACATCAAGATTCAGTAAAATATCTCGGCTTGCATCTTGACAAGAAGCAAACATGGAAAATGCACATTCAGAAATAATGTGAAGAGTTACATATAAGCCTTGACACCTGGACTGGCTAGTTGGCAGAAGATCGCATGTAACTATAGGAAATATACAAAACTTGTCAAACTCATCCAGACGTACAGCATTGAGTTATGGGATCCGCAAAGAACTAAAATGGTGAGATTCTACAATGGTTCCAAAATCAACCAATGCACCTCTTTTTATGAGTACATGAAAATCAAAACTGTCAGGAAGGAGGTAGGACACAGACAAGAGCAACCTACACAGAAGGCTCAAAAGGCAACACATATGGGACTTTACTAATTAAATGGCTACTTTTACCATGTTTACCGTAATAACAAATAACCAGTTTTTTACTAAATGCATATCAAATTATTTAGAGTACTAACATCCAAAAATGAATTCTTAAATATTTTTTCTGTCTGTTTCAGAAAATCTCTGAAACGGCTAGACCGATTTTAACGGAACTTTCGCTGGCAGATGGCTGATGACAAAAGGAGAAACTAAGGCTATTTTTTTTTTTTTTTAGATTGGCTTCACTCCACTAACTAATAATTTATTGAAAACTAACTAACTCAGTGTTTCCATCTATTACACTTTCTCATTCTAGAAATTACAATGATTTACTTAAATAAAATTCTCATGGAGATTTGATTTTAGAGGAAGGATAACAGACGTACACACAGGCTGGGCCGCTGATAAAAGCTAGTTCTTTGTCCAGCAGTGGTCATCCTTGGGCTGTGATGATGATAATTTATAGTTGAGCCTGTTTATTATCATCAAGTTTTCATTTTACAGATTAGATTCACAAATATTATCTGAGGTTGATTAATTCTGTATAATTCATACCAATAACTTCAGTTTCAATAATTTAATTTCACATGTGACAGAACTTACTGTTCACTAGTATTAAGTATATATTACATCACTATTATGTCAATATTCAATAGATATTATGCCATTCATACTCCTATATACATTATAAATTTCATAACACTAGACAGCTGACATCATTACTATACACACTGATTTACTCAAGCTTAGCTTGTAATATGTATGTCTTGATAGCCTTAAACTCTAAATAGAAGGACCATTTAATGTTATCTAGATCCCAAATCTCATAAATCACACGAAAATCCTTCTAAAAAGCACTAAAAGCACATGCATTGACGTGCAATAGCACACTTATGTACCTACAAGGAAACAGGGACAGGAAGTTGTGTACTGTTTTATATCAAGGCATAAACAATCGCGCAACAAATGTAAGGCTGCAATGTCACCTTTTCTGTTTTCTCGTCAGATACGCTGCCTGCGTCGTTCAAACCATAATTCCCATCCTCAACCTCCCCGTTTTCTCCATTACTGCGACGGGTTTTCACCATTGCAGTAGATGTGTCGTAACTTTACATACAAGCCGAAAAATCGTTATATAACAAATGTAAAATGATACAAACACACTCAAGTCGTAAATCAGTAACGAACACAACTGTTTTACACTCAACATAGAAATTAACACGACAAAGGAAGAGCGTTATCGCTCGCACATGTCGTTACACAGCGCCATGTTAAACTGAACATTGTAACTCAGTTCGCAGCAAGTTTTATCTTATGTAACTCACCGATCACACGCACCGTTTTCTCAAATAAAGTTTTTAGAATTAAATCCACTATTTTATTAAACAAATCCTCAAAAAATCGATGAATTTGTGAGATACACACGAAATCCACAACTCACGATGTTTTTATTGACAACTGTCAAAAATTCCCGCAAATTTGTCACTTTTTTAAATGTCGAAGTTTTACACCGAAGATAGCATTATATCAGCATTGGTGCTCTTTAGACGCGCGAGGAAATACATTCCGTAACTCATGCAGGTAATGCTCAACAATACAGAAACCTTTTCCCGGACATTTCTAAAATTTTCACTGTCTGTTGTCCAGAGACAATTCAAAGTAATTCAATTTCAAACAGAAACTTTTAGTGTAGCATCATTACAAAATATGAATTGATTTATTGGTTAACTAGCTTTATGGCACGACTCCACCTGTTATCGTAATATAAAAGTAGTCTATTTCCCTCTCCATTGCCCAATCTATGCCGAAATTCATTGAAGCTAATTAAGCGTTTTAACCATGAAAGCGTAACAAACACTTTGCTTTCAAATATAGGATTAGTATCGACTGGTATGCAAGCCTAGATTCGGACATTTAAAAATGTATAAAACAAAAACAAGAAAAGTTATGAAAGTAACTTACTATTAAATATGGAGTGCTCTTACCATTGATGTATTAAAAAATCCAAGATACACACTCAGCGTCTCAAAACCGTCCCGTCCCGTCTCAAAACCGTGAGCGCACAATTTAAAATTGTGCGCTCATTTCAAATAGTCTCGCGTTGCTTGCGTCTCTGTGCGCTCGTTAAAAATGCCGAAGTGTTCGTTGAGAAATTGTTAAAATATTACGACAAGAACGGTAAAAAAGGTTTTTTAATTTGTTTCTGTTGTTTTTATGACTAAATATAGGAAGAAATATGTGATTTTGATTTAATTCGTCTAAAAACTTTACTCAACGGTCCTAGTTTATTACGCCAAATTTCAATGGCCGCTTTTTAAGTGCAAGAACGACTATTACACAGTCTTCTGTGTGACGGTAGTACTGCCCCGGTCGAGCTGGCCCATTTGTGATGAAATCAGCGTGGCTCTACTACCTACAAGATGATAGGAGCTCTTTTGTTATGGGTTTGGAGGTCGCATTTAATAAGTTAAAAAACTCTTCAAATTTTATTTTTATTAGTATCATCCACAAGGACGTAAAGAATGCTTATTTTATTAACAATACACCAACACACTTTAAACAGTACTATTATTGAATAATGAGTTATTTTAATTATAATCCACTTATGTATTACTTATATTTACTTAATTTTATTATGCTGGACTTCAAAAAATTTTTGGTTTTCGTTTAATTTCATTCGCCCATTCATTCAAGTTGTATTGAATTGAATTGAACGAATAACGATACGAGTGTTGTTATTTTGACAGCTTGTGATAAAATTAAGAAAATCTAAAGAATATAAACAATAGTTTTTATTTTATAGCAGACAAAAGCAATGATATTATAAATATCGTAACTTAATTAATAATGGCTAAAAATATGCAACAAAGCTCTCCATTGGGAGAACAAAAAGATATCCTGAATGATGTCGCCAAACAAAATGATATTGATGGTGACGAAGAAATATCAGCCAGGATGACAGCGTCTTACAGTGAAATATCTTTCCACTCTGACCAAGGTCAAGCAGAGGGATCCGACAGAGTGGCTGGACCTTCGAGACCTTATGACTTGCCATCAGAGAACCGCAAACAAGAGAAGCTTCCATTGGATATGGATGGACATGTTAGGTATGAGGGAGACATGACTCATTATGTTGCTGATGACCTTGAGTTCAAAATTAAAATATCTAGTCCTATAGCTAAACGTGGTGAAACACCTATTTTTGGTAGTTCCAGTGCATCAAGATCCAGCACACCATCAGGGAAACTTTACAGACAAATACTTGCCCCACAAATTGGACAAATTGATATTACAGTGTTACATGACCTAGAATATGAAGCTCAAAGGATTGCTCAGTCTGTAGATAATTTAATAGAAAATTTATCAAGTATATTACATTCCAATTCATCGTTAACTGCTGAGAACATGGAGGTTTATAAAGATGCTGTGGGCAAAACATGTGATGCAATGGATAATAATATTAAGAGTATGTACACAATTTTGGCGAAAGGTGAAGAGGTTTCCCAGGCTATGATTCCGGTACAAGCACAGGCTGCAAGAATAGCAGAAATCAAAAGACTTCTTCAAATCTTTGAAAATAATTTTTAGAAATCACAATTGTTAATTCTAGATTTTAATTATAAGCTATTATTTAAATTATGTTAAACTAGGTTTAAAATATTAAAATCCTTATATTAATTGTTTATGTTACTACTACAATATCTTAACAAGCTAAGCGGCCAAAACACTCAGTTAATTTTAGGTGCATATGAGAAATAGGTCTTCTATTAACTTTTTAAAGATAAGTTGGAAGATTGCATTGCCATGTTTCTTTAAATTGTTGAATATCAGTTGTGTGAGGTAGTAGTGCAACACTGATTTCTGCATGTACGAGGCGGCTTGCCCGGTACTACCCATTTGTGTTGTGCATGTGAATCATTGGTGAATGATTGTCCAAAGGCCCAATGATGCCAAAGCAGCACAATAGTCTGCCATAGTGTTGGTTTCCATACTGCATTGTCAGCATTCGCAATGAGTATGGTGACCACTACTTTAGATTCTAGTCATGCTTTCCTTCAGGCAGAGTGTAGTCACATTGGCTCAAAAAAACTACCTTATTTATTAATATTATTTTTACGGGAATTAATGCGATCACTAAAAATAATATCAATTATCATGGAAAGCGAAAGTTTAGAAGTTAGTTTAACTACCTTATTGATCAACATCCATACTTTGTACTATCCAATCTATGTTCTTTGCTATACCCACTCAACCCTCTTTATGTGATAAGTTTCTGTAATTAAGTGTCTGCAACTGTGACCTAAATTTTTAAGCATAGCCTTTTGATATTCATTGACAGAATAATATGCTCATTAAATGTAACCAAACTGACAATTGTCCCATTTTCTTTAGGTCTAATACCTCATCTCTTCTCATACAATCTAGTCAGCGTAGTTAGTCCTACATGGGTAGACTGCTTCTAAATAATGAATATGGATTGAAATTTTGTGTAACATCTGTATATACATAACAAATCAGGTACATAGTAGAAATTAAACTGCTGTTAAATTCACAAACTGGAGCTATTATTGTTTTCACAGCATGATAATATCCTTATGGCGACTTCCACATACAACGCAAAACCTAGAACAGCGCCATCTGCCGAAGAAACACTGAACCATGTAGTAACTACGAATCCTGAATCGCGATATAGAAATTCTCGCGCCGTTTAGCATATGTACAATATCTACAGTTAGCTCGCCAGACACGACCATCTCGCCAGGCGAGGTGATCGTATCTGTCGGTGGATTACCATTTGTGTTAAAAGGACATGTACCCGTTTCTCCACAGATTCAGCTAATCAGTTTTCCTTGCTTCGAGCGTTTAATAAACAGATTACCCCCTATTAGGGGTTATCTGCTTTTTAATATAATACAATCAAAGTAGGTGGACATAGAGACGTAACACAAAGCTGCCAAAATCCAAAAAGATGCGATTAAATTCTTTTTTTTTTCGGACATCTTACTAAATCTTACACAACGCCATCTAGTCCCAAACTAAGCAGTGCCTGTATTAAGGGTACTAGTTAACTGATATAAATACATACTTTTATTTTGGAAATCATCATCATCATCATATCAGCCGCAAGAAGTCCACTGCTGAACGTAGGCCTCCCCCATTCATTTCCATTTCGACCGGTCGGTAGCGGCCTGCATCCAACGAGTCCCTGCGATCCTAATCAGGTCATCCGTCCACCTTGCGGGAGGTCTTCCTACGCTGCGTTTGCCGTCACGTGGTCTCCACTCAAGCACCTTTCTGCCCCATCGGCCATCGGTTCTCCGAGCTATGTGCCCTGCCCACTGCCACTTCAGCCTGCTGACTCTCTCTGCTATGTCGGTAACTTTAGTTCGTCTACGGATCTCCTCATTTCTGATTCGATCCCGTAGAGAGACCCCAAGCATAGCCCGCTCCATAGCTCGCTGTGTGACCTCGAGCTTCCTTATGAGGCCCATAGTTAGAGACCACGTCTCGGCACCGTAGGTCATCACTGGTAACACGCACTGGTTAAAGACCTTCGTCTTTAAGGACTGTGGTATTTTGGACGAGAAGACACTGCGTAATTTCCCGAACGCCGCCCAGCCGAGTTGGATTCGTCGATTGACCTCTTTCTCGAAGTTGGATTTGCCTAGTTGGACCGCTTGTCCCAGATAGACATAGTCATCAACAACTTCGAGAGCCGAGCCTCCCAGTAATACGGGGGTGGGCGAAACATGGACATTTGACATGACTTTCGTCTTGTCCATGTTCATCTTGGAAACGGTGGATGTGGCTAAATCATTTATTGGTAACTAAAATGGACACTTCAAGAAATGATAAACTTTGATAAATAGATTCCATATTTCAGAGTTTTTAATTCAATATTATAATTTACAAAGACATGTTTATGCTTCTAGAACTATGAACGGAATGGCTAAATTTAGAATTACAAATTTCCTCGTTAAAAATCAACTACTTAAAAAATAACAATTTAAATATAAAAACCTGCCAGTAACCTAATACAAAAAGGTTACTTATCTGAGATTAATAATCAACACACCCCCTTAATCTGAGATAAGTACCGAAAAGCATTTTCACACATTCTTACACATTCTTACTTCCACAACTACAAACACCTATATCCTGACAAGAACAATTTAGAAATTATAACAACAAACTCCAACAACAGCAGCTCCAATCACCACTCAAACACCAACAACTCCAACAAAACTACAACACCAACTCCAACAAAACTACAACACCAACTCCAACAAAACTACAACACCAACTCCAACAAAACTACAACACCAACTCCAACAAAACTACAACACCAACTCCAACAAAACTACAACACCAACTCCAACAAAACTACAACACCAACTCCAACAAAACTACAACACCAACTCCAACAAAACTACAACACCAACTCCAACAAAACTACAACACCAACTCCAACAAAACTACAACACCAACTCCAACAAAACTACAACACCAACTCCAACAAAACTACAACACCAACTCCAACAAAACTACAACACCAACTCCAACAAAACTACAACACCAACTCCAACAAAACTACAACACCAACTCCAACAAAACTACAACACCAACTCCAACAAAACTACAACACCAACTCCAACAAAACTACAACACCAACTCCAACAAAACTACAACACCAACTCCAACAAAACTACAACACCAACTCCAACAAAACTACAACACCAACTCCAACAAAACTACAACACCAACTCCAACAAAACTACAACACCAACTCCAACAAAACTACAACACCAACTCCAACAAAACTACAACACAAACTCCAACAAAACTACAACACCAACTCCAACAAAACTACAACACAAACTCCAACAAAACTGTTAAAGTCGCAGGGTTGAAATAAACTTGAAAGACTTTCTTGGATACTCTGACATTTAATAAAGATTTCTAAACAATATTATTTCCACTGATTTCCAACACATTATGATAAAATATACAAAGTTCAGTTCCTTTTTATATAGTCTACATGACATAGAACAGTCATATTTAAACATTTCTTCTTTTTACATATAAGGAGGTCGCACATTGTTGTCCTAATATATATGCAACCTTAACATCTTCTCTCAATGAAGACCTATCAAATTTAAGAGCTTCTGCAGCCTTGGTCTACCTAAAGCCTTTGTGAACGTATCTGCAAGCTGATACTCAGTTGTGACCTTGCTCACAACTATTTTGCCATTTGTAACGATCTCTCTTCTTCAGCTAACTTGATCGCAGCTTCATTGTCCACTTTGAGAATATGCACACCCTTGGTCATGCCTCCAATGACTCTGAATAACCAAATTGATTCCCGAGCGCCTTCACTGGCAGCAACAACCTCTGCTTCAGTAGTAGATATAGCATCTCTATAACAACTTGGTTCTTGGTAACCACAGCTAGCCATATTCAAAACATAGTCTTTGAGTTTTTCAGGTGGACGTAGTAATGCTATCTCTGAGAATCCTTCCACCATGTTCCATGATTTCTTGCTCAGGGATTTCATCTTCCCCTACTCCCCCTAACTCAAAACTGTTCCAAAATATCACTTCTAGCGTCATCAAATGCATCATAATTTTCAACTGGAACGTCTTCTCTAACAACAAAATCATCTTCTCTACCAACGAAGTCAGTGTCCCTGATTTCAGTACCAACACCTTCATTAACATTTTGATGAATGTCATTGTTGTCACTTGTTCCACCATTGACCAAATTATCTGCATTCTTACCAATCCACAGATCAAATGGCGACTTGTGTTCCACTGTAGTTGGACCTCTTCTATTTAAAACATAGACAGCGGTATTCACACCAACTCAGCCCACAATGCCTGAGGCTTCCACTGTAGTTGGACCTCTTCTATTTAAAACATAGACAGCGGTATTCACACCAACTCAGCCCACAATGCCTAAGGCTTCCACTGTAGTTGGACCTCTTCTATTTAAAACATAGACAGCGGTATTCACACCAACTCAGCCCACAATGCCTGAGGCAGCTCCTCATGTGCATGCATCATTGCTCTCGCTGATTCAACAATCGTGCGATTTTCCCTTTTACTACAAGAGCATCACAACTAGACTTACCGTCTTTACCGTTGTTGCCAAGAGCCTTTTCATGTGCACACAACTGACTCGTAATATTCTCAATAGTCCGATCCTTCTTAGACATCAGCAACCAGCTCGATTTAAATGAAAAATATCCTTTTGGCTATGTGTCCAGGATTTTGCAAATTAATAAAATATCTGGAAGTTCCTTACAGTCCTCTTCTTTCATTAATTCTTGCCTTAACCTGTACCATACATTTTTCAACTTTGAGATGTGCGTTGCAATATCATCAACAGGATCCTTTCTGTAACTGAAGAACTGCAAACATAAATCATACAAGCGGTCTTCACTAACGCCTTCATATAACCTATGCAGTTCATCCCATACTTTCTTGGACGTTGAGAATCGTATCACCTTGATCATAATGTGTCATCAGCAATATTGTTGAGAATCGTATCACCTTGATCATAATGTGTCATCAGCAATATTGTTTGTTATGAGTAGTAACGCCATACTATCCATCCTGTTAAACTTTTTTATGTTCTCTTCATAAAGCACCAATCCTGCAGCAGCTGTATCACCAGCCCCACATACAGGCTTTTCTGGTCTCTTTATAAAGCACCAATCCTGCAGCAGCTGTATCACCAGCCCCACATACAGGCTTTTCTGGTCTCTTTATATTTCCCTCTTCAATGTCTATTAGACCGTATATTCCTCTTAGTAGAGTAGACATACGGTATTTCCATTGTATCCAATTTGTACCTTCAAGTTTTGCAATTTGAATTTTTGACAACTCCATATTTGTAATTCTGGGCCCATAACCTGTTAAAGTCGCAGGGTTGAAATAAACTTGAAAGACTTTCTTGGATACTCTGACATTTAATAAAGATTTCTAAACAATATTATTTCCACTGATTTCCAACACATTATGATAAAATATACAAAGTTCAGTTCCTTTTTATATAGTCTACATGACATAGAACAGTCATATTTAAACATTTCTTCTTTTTACATATAAGGAGGTCGCACATTGTTGTCCTAATATATATGCAACCTTAACAAAAACTACAACACAAACTCCAACAAAACTACAACACCAACTCCAACAAAACTACAACACCAACTCCAACAAAACTGCAACACCAACTCCAACAAAACTACAACACCAACTCCAACAAAACTACAACACCAACTCCAACAAAACTACAACACCAACTCCAATAACTCCTTCAACAATAACTCCAATAACTCCTACAACAATAACTCCAATAACTCCTACAACAATAACTCCAATAACTCCTACAACAATAACTCCAATAACTCCTACAACAATAACTCCAATAACTCCTACAACAATAACTCCAATAACTCCTACAACAATATTTCCAATAACTCCTACAACAATAACTCCAATAACTCCTACAACAATAACTCCAATAACTTCTACAACAATAACTCCAATAACTCCTACAACAATAACTCCAATAACTCCTACAACAATAACTCCAATAACTCCTACAACAATAACTCCAATAACTCCTACAACAATAACTCCAATAACTCCTACAACAATAACTCCAATAACTCCTACAACAATAACTCCAATAACTCCTACAACAATAACTCCAATAACTCCTACAACAATAACTCCAATAACTCCTACAACAATAACTCCAATAACTCCTACAACAATAACTCCAATAACTCCTACAACAATAACTCCAATAACTCCTACAACAATAACTCCAATAACTCCTACAACAATAACTCCAATAACTCCTACAACAATAACTCCAACATCAGCTCCAACAACAGCTAATCAAATCAAATCAACCATTTATAACATTAACATTCATCATATCATCTCAACTCTTTCAACAAAAACCAAAATTTTTTATAATAACCAACCACAATTTAGAAATTATTAAACACCAAACAGTAATATACTCTTTCAGCAGAAACCAAAACCTTTTAATATAACAAACCTTAAAATACAGAAAAAACAAACACACTTTAAAGGAAAAAAAATTAGATGTCAAAAATTCTGTCAAAAAATTATGTGAAAAATTTATCTAAAATATTCCGTTATTTTTTAAATTAATTGAATAACAAAATTAAATTATGTTTCCCTTTACAACAATTTCACACACACGCTTCCACTGCGCGACTCTGTTATTATATCTCACCCCCTTAAACTAGCATACTTACACAAATATAGAATTAAAATACCAAAGTCCTAATAACATATCACAAGAGAATAACACCAATCGCTTTAAAGAACCTAGTCATTAATTTAATCTTCATCATCACCTCCATCAACACCATCGTGACCTACATCATCACTTATCTTTATCGTGACCTCCAACATCTCAATCTACATCTCATCTTCTTTATCTCCTCCACCATTACCTTCGTGACATCCATCATCACCACTTCTACAACTTCATGATCACCTCCATCATGATCATTAAAAAACATCAGCTTTACCAAAAGCATCAACAAACTCCGTCTCCACCTCATTGTCTCATCAGCTTCACGAAAAACATCCTCTTGGTCTCATCAGCTTTACCAAAACCTTCAATAACCTCCATTATCCTCATTTGTCACATTTTACAATTATTTCCAAAATTTAGTCCTTTCTTTTCTATATCTTCAATAAAAAATTTCATTTCATTACTCACATTACTTCACTTTGTTCATTTTCTCAATTTCGTAATTTCATTTTACAATTTTCTGCTGGGGCTTTTCACTTTTCTACATCTTCAATAAAAATTCTTTTTCCTGGTATCGTGCTGAAAGCGTGCTGGGCCCATAACCTCTTGGAAACGGTGGATGTAGCTAAATCATTATTGGTTAGTAAATGGATACTTCAAGAAATGATAAACTTTGATGAATAGATTCCATATTTCAGAGTTTTAATTCAATATTATAATTTACAAAGACATGTTTATGCTTCTAGAACTATGAACGGAATGGCTAAATTTAGAATTACAAATTTCCTCGTTAAAAATCAACTACTTAAAAAATAACAATTTAAATATAAAAACCTGCCAGTAACCTAATACAAAAAGGTTACTTATCTGAGATTAATAATCAACAGTTCATCCTCAGGCCCACCCGCTGGGACACTCTATTGAGGCCTCCGAGCATCGTGCTGAGCTCCTCTAAGGACTTTGCCATGACTACGATGTCATCGGCAAACCGAAGGTGAGTGATGTATTCGCCATTAATATTGATGCCGAATCCTTCCCAATCCAGAAGCTTGAAGGCGTCTTCCAGGGCATTTGTAAAGAGTTTAGGCGAGATAACATCACCCTGCCTAACTCCCCTTCGCAACGGAATAGCCTCTGTGCTCTGGTCCTGTACTCGGACCGACATGGTGGCGTTTTTATACAAACACTTCAGCACTTCGATATACCGGTAGTCAATGTGGCATCTCTGAAGAGACTGCAGCACTGCCCAAGTCTCGATCGAATCAAAGGCTTTCTCGTAGTCCACGAACGCTAAGCATAGTGGCAAATTATACTCCTCGGTCTTCTGTATAATTTGCCGCAGCCTATGAATGTGGTCTATGGTACTATAGCCTTTACGGAAACCGGCTTGTTCGGGAGGCTGGAAGTCATCAAACCTCCGTGCGAGACGATTCGTAATCACCCTCGAAAACAGCTTATAAACATGGCTCAGAAGCGAGATGGGCCTGTACTTCTTCAATAAGGTTTTATCGCCTTTCTTGAAATACTTACATACTTACATATTTTGGAAATACATACATACTATACATAGAAAACAACATTCCGAAACAAATATTTGCGGATCACACAAACATTTGGCCCTACCCGGAAATCGAACTAGAGAGATCAGCAGTCGCATACGCTAACCCCTAGACCAACAAAGCAGTGTCAAATTCAAAATGAAGTAGCTGCTCTAATAACTTACTTAATTAAGTCCTCTGTGAGTGCTTTAAAAGGGTACCTAATAAATAAGGCTTCATCAAAATACCTTTTGTGGGTTCTGGACATGTTCTGGAGTTTAAAACTCTTGATGACACTCTGACTCTAGTACATTTACATTCAATCATTCATTATTCATTCGTATCCGTCTTTCCTGAATGACAGCTTGACATCGGTTGTCATTCTTTTCATTCTGTCACATCGCATCGACCGAGGTGGTTGTCGAGAGTTGAGAGTAGCAAAATGTGTTTTTAATCAAAAAAATGTAAATTGAATTACTAACATGAATGCTAACAACATTATAAGATTAAGCTTGTGGTTGTTGTTCTCATGACCATTTAGCATTCAGCTCCCATTCGGATATAACGTAAAATGGGTGACGTTATAAGCTTATTTTCTGTGATAATAATGAAATTTAAATCTAAGTTTAATGAGAGTAAGATATATTTCCACTATGATCTTCCGTGGGATAAGCTCAAGACCGTGAAGTGGATGAATGAGAAGGCCACATCTAACAAGGCTTATATTCCAACAACGGTAAGTACATAATACTTCAGCTAAATTTAGAAAATTATTAATTTTATTCCGGCAGCTTATTTATTCGGACTCGTACTTTGAGGTTTATATGTAGACATAAATAAAACAAAAAAATATTTTTAAATAATAAAAAAAAATATGCTATTAATTTTTGTTTAAAAATCCCGAAACATTTTTATCAAAAAAATGTAAACATATAACAACTTTTTGAAGATTTTCTTAGTATTTTTATCACTTATCCTAATTATATATGTACTTTAAGTAAGATAAATTATTTTGAAACAAGTAAATATTGCCATTCAGACCATTATGTTAAAATTAATAATCTAAAATAAATAAAACACTCAAATAATTATATTGAACAAGAAATCAATTGATTTTGAAATTAATATGAATATTAATATGAGTTAAATATATAAATTATTAATTTAAAGGTTAAAGTTTCGAAATACGTCACCTGATTCTGGGGTTGTGAGTGGTTGGGGGGGAGGGGGGGGAGGTGTCGGAACCCCCCCTCACCATTTTTACCTGCCGGAAATACTTGGTTCCCTTAGAAAAAATTAAAAACAGAAATGGTAAAAATTTTGAAATACGTCGCCATTTTAAGGGGTTGTGAGTTTTTGGGGGGATGGGGGAGGGGTCTGAACCCTCTGAACCCTGCCTCAACATTTTTACCCGCCGAAAATACTTGATTCCCTTTGGAAAAATCAAAAACAGAAATTTGTACAAACATTATTTATACCACTTTATATGCATGTTTTATTGCTTTATGCATTATAGTCGACGGAGCCCCGCTACGCGGGGCTCCTATTTCTGGGTGGTTTAAAAAAAAATAACCACGATGGGTAAGGCGGCAGCTTCGCTGCGCTACGCTCCCGCCTTACCCATCTAACCTAACCCAATGAAGTCGGATTGTGCCAATATAATTACCTTGATTAATTAATTACAGTAAAGCAATCCAAACAGAATCCAAGAACGTAGCCAAATCGTAGAAAAAACACAAATCGATACGGAAGAACACATTCACTTAAACTCGAAAGCAAAGGAATGACACATAAATTTGAAATTTGCTGTCAATTAGTGTCAAAATGTTGCGTTTCGTTTCACATTTTTCATATAAAAACTAAAAATTACATTTTAAAAACTGTACTAAAGCATAAAAATACGTTCCGTTTTGCATAATTGCAATTGTATTTAAGAATTTTTGATTTTTTTTTTAAAATAGTTAGACGCAACTCCGGCAGCCAAAATTACTTGGGGGGGATTAAGACTAACTCCCTTAAGACCCCTACACCACCAAAACCCTCAGATTCAGGTGACGTATTTCGAAACCCAACCCAATTTAAATTCTGTTAGTAACATAAAATCAAAGTGGTGTGCAATGGTAGAGGCCAATGTCCAGCAGTGGACTGCGATGGGCTGATGGTAATGATGATGATAATAAAGTAAAGTAATGTTATTACATGAGGCTAGCTTTTGCATGTGGCTCTGCCTGTGTGTATCTCTCGACTCAACTGTTGTGGTAAAAAATATTCATATATTTATTTAATTGGGAAACAGAGTTATTTTCACATTTATAATACTAGTAAGGAATATGTGGTTGATCTTAATATTTTTATACACATTAAATGTTATGTATAGTATATCCAGTTACTAATGATGCCTACAGTAATAATTGAGTAAACAGTAAAATAATATATTATGTCATTATAGAACTACCAACTAGTTTACCATTTATACTCTGTAATCAATCATACTGATTGTAACTATATTAACATTAGTGGATATTGTTTACTCAATAATTTAAAAAAATAATAAGTTACTGCTATGTTATAATTTAAAAAATAAACTTTAATTAGTCTTTCTAGAGTCACTTCTAAATGTTAAGAAAACTAAACATTTAACACCTCAAATTCCTCATAGAATGGAGGTTCCAGCTTGCTATGGCCAGAAGAGTTCTTATAGGGTTATGTCAACCTATTATCACACTTGGAATATATTTATTTTGTGATGTGAAGTTCAGAATTTCCCCTTATTTGATGTGTGATTTGTGATGAGCACAAATTACACAGTTTATTTCTTATAGTTGTTATCATAGAAGTATCATATAGACTGCTTTAATAGTCTAGTGTGCCTGTTTTATTATGGAATCCCTCTGTCTGTGAAAGACTATTTATTTAGGATTTATTGTCTTTATGATCAGTTTTTCATCACCCACCACATAGTTATGACAATGAAGGCGGAAGTCATTTTTTTAGCCTCTATTATTTCCAATATTATTTGGGGTTGGCTATTGGTTTACATAATAGGTTTTTCAATGGAGCAACCGGCATCGACTAGTTTTCAGTATATTTAAGAGCACTGGGCACATAACGATTGCCGGAGATGTTCATTATGACCCGAATCGACGCCACATCTAAATGTGCTCTTCGAGACATGGGTGTGAACATCTGGGCAAGAATATTTTGTAAAAAAAACCCTCAACACTTTTGATTCGATCCGGAAATCGAACTCGAGAACACTTTTGATTCGATCCGGAAATCGAACTCGAGACCTATCGATCGGCATATGCTAACACCTTTTTTTTTTTTTTTTTTTTTTACGTGTGGAAATCCCCGCGAACCGTCACCCCCGTCGGGGGTTACGGCGGGGTGGTGTGTCGGACTCGAACCGACTAAAACCACACGGTGTGACCCTCTCTGCGCCTTTGTATTGGAAGGAGTCCAGGGAGGGGATTTCCTTCTGGACTCACATATGCTAACACCTAGACCAACGACGCCGTCTAGTAAGTTCTAGTGAAAATAAAATATAAAAATCGCAGGAGGTCGATAGTTTTTTAATACAAGAAATAATTTCTCCAGAATCTCAACACCAGATCCTGACTTTACGAGAATCCATAAAACTAAACGGGCCTTTTCAATCAAAACAGTTTACAAAAGCACCAGTTTATTTACAAATTTGCATAATATACACATAGATATGACCCCTACGTAATTTTTTGATGATGAGTTTTTTTGATTTGCTCCACCATTCAAAACGAACTTTACTATCATCATCTACAGTCCGTTGAAGTGGAGACTGAGCCTTAGCAAGCGTAGTGAGGGGTGCCCTCTGGTCCTCTGGCTCTGGCGACTGAATGCAAAAAGCAGCAGAACGGCTCTGTGGTAAGGCTCGGGAGACTTCTATGTTCAACTAACTAAATGTTAAAAACACCATCGTAAAAAGAGCGCTAGTTCGTTCATCACGACCTATCTTGGATCGATTGTGTAATGATGTGTACCTAATAAAATCAAGTATTATCTATAAACAAATTCATAAATCTATAGATAACGAGTGTGATAATTTTCTAATTTCCATAACACAAAAAGTATCTAATCATCGTACTTATTTGAGTTCTTTATTTGATTCAAAATCTGATGTGCTTTGTGCTTTGATCCATTATATAGAGATACGGCATAGAGGCATACCTGATGCGGCGAAAGCCCCGATGGCCTGAGCACGAATCATGATTATCTAATAAAACTCAAGCAAAATGTATCTTGTTCTCTGAGCGCCAGAACGGCGCTTTAATGATGTTCAGAAAAGACACGAGAAGTTGCATTATTGATTCCAAAGAAGGGAGCAATGGGGTCAGTTTTCGCTCTTAGTCAAGGTGCTTCATGAAATCCAGATTTAATACGACTTGGATGCAAAACGTGATGCTTTGAAAGCTAAAACACCAGCAGCTCTCCTACAACTACTACTGCTTACTCACAGGATTGAATACTGAAGCCATCAGAGGGCACATGCAAGAGTTGGTCATCCTATAATTATAGACACGAGAAACACTTGGTCTGATCCATAAATTATTTCTTATTGTTATGTTTGTAAAGTCCCCCGCGACCCAGGAATGTATTCTTAATGCGGGCGTTCTTTAAAAATATATAAATAAATAACAGTAAGCACCCTATAGGCCTATAAGTAAATATTATAGTCTAGCCATAGCCGAAATCGGCTGAGAAGTATAGGTATAGGTATATACCTACCTATTTGTATTAAATATAATGTACACCAAAAAATAATTTTCCTTATCAAAGAATCGAAAATGTTGTGCTATGTATTATGTATCTTGTGGTAAGTTAAGGCAAGCCTTTTCGTGTTTGGTTTTTTCTGTTATGTGTGCGTGACAAATGAGTGTAATAACAGAACGTCGAGTGGGATTGCCTTTAATATGATAATAAAGCAAAAATACTTGAGTGAATTAGAGTACAATGTGCTATCAAAATGGCACAGTTAAGGTGCCCGACAGGATACACTCATACGGTTGAATGGAACATCAGAGCGGCGTTATTAACCTATTGATCGCACAGACATAAATAGATAAGAAGCCTAAATCTACCCAAAGGATATAAACGAGAACATATTACTAAAGGTAATCGCACACTTATCGAGGCGAGGCGAACGCGTCGAACGCGTCGAACGAGCCGAAAAAAAACGAATTTTAGAATTCTTTATATGAAATCTCATGAAACCTCGCACACTTACCCGCGTCGAATCGTCCGAATCTGGAAGAACCCCAGAAACCTAGACGAATTCGGATGACGTCATGAAATTCGGCGCGAATGATGCGGTCGCCTCGATCGATGCGCCCGCATTCTATCAATCAGTTACGTATGACAGAGCAACGCACGAGTACTATTTCTTGAAATGATTTCTTCGACGCGGTCGATGCTTTCGGCGCGGTCGATTCTTCCGCTGCGGATAAGTGTGCGAGGCCTCATTGACTTCAGTTCGTTCGGTGCGGATAAGTGTGCGATCACCATTAGACCCCCCTGTGCTAAACGCCGTAAATAAAGTTAAAAATCAATTCAATAAGTCTTTATTGTGGATCATAGGTAGGTACATCATATAGATGTTATGATGTACATTGCGATTAACCATGTGCATACATACAACCCAATGGGCATACATAATTTCTTTTATGTCAAGATAAATTACATTAATATTATAGGTATTTCACATTTAGTCTTTATACAAAATACCAGCAATTAATATGTCAGAGAAATAACATCAATCAATACAAAGGGCAGGTGAGGCAAGTAGCAAATCTTGTAAAATCTAGCTACCTAAATTCATATACATATGGATATATCATTGAACACGTACATTAATAAATTTTAATAGACAATGTTATATATTTTTTCACAAGTTGTTGAAGGAAAGCTCGTCTTACCGAGAAAGCTTTAATGACAATACACGTGCGCCTTCCGAAATATATTACACTATATTATATATACCTACTACTATATTATAACCTTCGAACACCATAAGGAGAACTGCCATTAATAAATAAAAAGGGTTCTCGATATTTCGGACATATGTACACATTTGATCGAAGTTCAGTACATAAAATCAAATACAGGGTAACTTGTAGTAGAACTATTAAAGGGTAGAAACGAGTGATTTTTGTAAATATGTTTATACATGGCTTTTTTTGTGGGGGAACGCGTGGGCACACATTGCCCTAGAAAGAAGTTCGAAAAATTCGAAAAATTACAATAAAAACTGAAAAAAGAATAAAATATTTTAACTAAAATTAACCAAAATCCTCCCATTCCCCGTCTCTCCAAACTGTTAAACAGCTGCGGTGATCTCGTTGATGTGCACTCCGACTCACTTGGTAGGTTCAGAAGAGTTCTTTACGGGGTCTTGTAAGAGCGCGTATTTGAGCCAGCGTTCTGTTGTGACCTCAAGTTTGATCTTAAGGCCGTGTTCAGACCAAACGTATGGTCAGCCGCCGAATGTGAGCAGGCCCACTGTGAGCCCCAGTGTGAACGTGAAAATAAACGGTATTTTTCGTTCACAATATGCTTACAATACGCTATAGCTTATAATACGCTAATGGTGTGAACAAAACAGTCGGCTTGTATACGTTCACACCGTATGCGTATGCTGAGCGGCCGACTATTTTCATAGATAATACACTATATCTGATATAGATAAGCAACACTCAATATTTTTTTTAAGTGGAGGTACCACATCCAAAAGATGGCATTAGTATTGCAAAGATGGTTCCACGAATTCCGCTAGATGGTGCTGTGCAGACTTTCATATATTTTTACCTTACTCATATATTTATTTACTCGTCTATTAAAACATTATAGTTTAAGTTGCAATTTATATAATCCGTTTCTATTTGAATTGATTTACTTTAAAAAAATCGGAAAATATCATTCAAGACGGATTATTTAAATTGAATAATATAAAATAAAACACAAGTACATACTTTATTTAGTTTTATATTTTCCACGAGTTTTAAAATACCATAAAGCATCTATTTTTATTTTGTCGTTTCTATTAATTTTTGCGATTTTGCCTTTTAAAATCTTGTTGACCACTGTACACCAACTGTAAATAATTATTTTTATTGTTAATGAAAGTATAAATTGCGTTATTATAGAAGTGTGCTCTTCACATTTATCAAATGTTTCAAATTCACAACAAATGTCAACATTAAATGTAATGGTATCCGTTATTAATCTAGTCTGCGATGATTCCTGTATGCATCTAGCTATCAAGCGAAAAAAGTCTTTCATCTTAATTGAAAACTGAGTTGTAGGATAAGTTAAAGACTTTTTTGTGTAATCTCTTTCATAATATATGATGATTCTTGATTTTCTAACTTACCATCAACGATGCACCCAAAATAACATTTCAATTCAGATGTTTTAGGCATTTTGTTGAAAGAAGCAGAATCCGAAGACAAACCAGGAAACAATATCCAATTTGAGAAGCCGGGTTAATTCGTTGCAGAAGAAATCACAGAGTCCATAAACAGTCCAAGTCGTCGTTTTAAAAAGAAATCAATAATATAATAAAACACAAAAACTTTTAAAACACGCAACCGCCCAAAAAGTTTTCGAATGTCAATTATTATTCATCAATTAAAAGTTTTTCCTTTTGACATATCCAAATGTTGCCATATACTGAATATTTTCTTGAATTTAAAGCAATAAATTATATTTTCTATTCTTTTAAATATGAAATATTTAAAACTATTTATAATATAATAGACAATAAAATAAAGTTTTTAAAAATAAATATTATGTATAATTTTAGAAACAAAAACTAATATATCAAAGTGTATTGTGACTATAATTTGCGATTAAATTAACGTTTTATTGTATGCAGAAAATCATAATTTGACTTTAATGAAATAATTAGAAAAGCACTTTTATACGTCATTGTTATTATTTAAATAATCCAAAATTAGGAATATAAAATATAATAATAATCCAAATATTTAAAACTATATAAAATATAATAGACAATAAAATGTCCTATTTAACTCCGAAATATTTTTGAAGTACTTCACTCATAGAGCTATAACCCTGCCATCTAGTTAATTCTTTTAACAATTCCATATAAAATTGTATTACCACAGTCACCAGGTGGCATTGGTTTACAAGGAATTTTTGTGTTCGGAATTTGTATGGCAGTTTCACTGCCATGACTATTTTGACTGAATTGAATAGAGTCCGCCGGCAGAGCTGTATCTAATACGCTAACGTAGCTACGTAGCCAATCAGCGTCCGCGGCGCGTAGTGACGCGCTATATATTAATCGGCGCCGCTGAATGTCAGCGTCTACGCATACCATTATAACGTATTGTCGGTTAGATGTGAACGAAAAAGTGAATATGTATGGAAACATAATAAACTGCGTAACGCTCGCTCACATTCGGCGGCTGACTATACGTTTGGTCTGAACACAGCCTTAATGTAATTTTTTTATGTTGAAATCTATTTGTGATGTTTAATTTATTATGGAATTTGTGAAATTATGTTATCAAACAAAGTGTGCATGATGTGCTTGCCTGTAAGAAATTGTTACATTAGGCTATAAGTTCATTGAATGTATTTATTATTTATTAGTATCAGTGTATTCAATTGTTGGTGAGCCAAATTATAAAAATAAAATAAAATACTATTTTCATACTAATTGACGAGTCTACAACGATCGGGATATATATATCATCTCTGATTAAATTATTTTTCCTAATTATGAGATGAATTTCCCAGTGAACTCTGAATCTCGTCGGAAGGTTTTATTAAAGACAGTGACGACTATTCATCGGTTTCATGGAGTTGCCACGTAGAATCTTAAATCTTCTTTAACTTCTTGCGAAGCTCTATTCTGTCCACTAATACCATCTGAGAAGGGATAAAAAGGTGTGCATGTGATACTGGCACTCACAATCTTGGAAATAATAAAGTCTAGGAAGATGACGTATGTAAATGCATTTACTTATGTAATATATGTACAAATCTACAATATAAAAATTATAATCATTTTCAAACAAAAACTAACTACCGCACTTTTTTATTTTACGAGATTAACTTTGATTCTCTGATATGAAATGTATACAGATAAAATAATATTTACGTAGTAATTGCTTTATAATTATTTTGATGTGTTCATACAAAATTTAGTTTAGATCATCCGGTTGATAGCTAAATAAAGCGGCTGGCATATGTACGTTTAGGTGTGTTGTATTGGTTTATTTGAAATAAAATGGTTTGATTTGATTTGTATCGTGGGTGTCGTAAGAGTGAGGGAGAAAAGTACACAAAACAGCAGCACTAAAAGAGAAGGAAAACCTAAAACAAACCCTATACCAAAACGTCTGTCTAGGGTGGTCTCAAATTAACCTATCACCTCCCCTGCTGATCTAAGGTTTCCCTCAAGAAGCGCCAACTATACAGGTCTTGGTTGATCCAAACGGCAGTTGTGAGTTGGATGTGATGTGATATAACAGGCAAAAACCTCCTTTCTTAAGAGAGGTCTATCTTCAGCTGTGAAGGCTGTTGATGATGACAAATGAATATGTTATAATATACATAGTAATGTTGACACGCTTAATCGTCGTAATAATAAAATTTAACAGCTTTACAAATAGTGTTATGTGTAGTATCTGTTATGCAAGTACACTGTTAAATAGTGAATCATTCATAAACGGTATGATGGGACACGAATACATCTCGTCTAGTGTGTCATGTAATTTAATTTAAGTAATGGGAGGTACGACGATCTGTAAGAGACGTGGGTTCGTGTTGATGCACAGAAGACAATTGGACAATTGTTTTTAGGGCTCCCTAGTTCATGACTTGGAACCCATAAAGATTCGTCATGTCCGTCTGTACGTCCTCGACTTACAGTCCGATTAGTGCTAGAAAGATGAAACTTTGCATGAATGTGCTTTTATCACGCAGACAAAGTCCTAAAATAAAATCATGAAAAATATTTGGAGTACCTCCCCTTCACGTAAAGTGGTGATGTTTTTTTTTCTCGCGTCTATCTCGTCGTGTGGCATATCATTAAATAGGTCGTGATTCAGACGATTTTTTGGTTTTGGTATCCGTTTGCGAGTTATTCGACTTTAGAGGGGATTTATATGCTAAAAATAGGGCGCCCCCTCACTCTAAAAGCCGGCTCGATAAATCTAAAAAGTTGATGATTGTAAACTTTTAAGGAAAACTATAACGGGTTAGAAAACTTTGTCAACAGATAGAGATCTAACTTGTAAAATGCGCTTGCTTGGAAAACTTCGTACAAAAATAACGAAACAAGAAGTAAACTTACAATTAATACATAGATACGATTTTAAATCAACGTGCCATCATGGATGACTATGGAACCCTATTCTATGCGTGGCGTGACACGCACTTCGTCGATTTTTAATTGTGTCTTTGAAAGCTTTATAAGCCCTGGAACTCTGACGTACCTTGGGCCATCTACTGTCCCTGACCCTGTCCCGAGTAGGTCCTCTTATTATATTCTCGTACGCAAGAAGGTGGTAGCTTAGGATGCTTCCATACGCTATGCCCGTGGTAATAGAAACCTTAGCGAATCCGTTCATGAATATCTCTGGTCAACATTACTCCAAATTTTATACTAAGACATCTGACGGGAAGTATATTAAGGTTTTAGTTAAAACAAATAATTATAAACCAGTGGTTTCTGATACACATATATCCTCATATACAGATATATTGAATACATAACTATAAATTTTGTTAGTCATCTAATGCTCTAGATCCGATCCGACCGTGACATAGAGAAACGACCCGCGATATGTTACATAAAAGTTCAATTCACGCCTTATTGAACTCTGACAGCGTGTATAAATTAAATTGTGTTTGTCATATTTGATTGGTAATAAATTGAAGTGTCTTCTTGTATTTTTTAATAATAGCTTTTCACTAAATACATATGAATACATACTATACTTATATCCAAAAATAATCATTTTAATAATGTTTTTCTGCCAGTCTCTTTGTTGCGGCTAATCTTTGTAACATCTGGGCCGATTTAGGACTTTCAATTCCTACCAGATAGTTGATGTTATATGAAGTAACTTTTAGTTTAGAAAAGAGAATGTTTTCTATGCGAAAGAAAAATTAAAACCATGGTATGAACAAGGTACAATAACAGCGAGTGCAATTTTAACATGTTGCACCCTTAGGTGTTCAATTTAAATTTATGCTTTTCGACTTAGCAGTTTCAACTGTGCCTATCAGTCAGTGAATTAGTCTGTCAGTTTCTTCTTAGATTTATGTATAGACTAGCTCCACCCCGAGGCGTACGTTGTAGGTAGTAAAGCCTCTGATTTCAGCACGAATGGACCGGCTCGACGGGGCCATCCCCGTGCTCTCTAACGAAATACATGTGAAGGTAGTATGGACTACCCTCACATGTATTTCGTTAGTAGTGACGCTCACACGGAAGATCAACCGAAAAGTGACAGCATTCATATTTATGTGTTTCGTTAGTGACTGTGAGACCGGAGGCCCAATAATGCAGAAGCATCTCACTAAGCCACCATGCTGCATTGTCTGTACTCACAATGAGGATGGTGACCATTACTCTTAGATTCTACTTATGCTTTCCATCAGGCTGGGTAGTCACTTTGTCAGGCTACAAATAAAAAAATGGACTTATCTACCTTTTAGCTAATGTTTAAATAAAAACTTTGTCAGTAATACTAGTACCATTGATACGCTTTTAAAGTATCGTGGTATCGTTGTGCACACGTTTTCCGTCACGCAAATGACTGGTAGGATGTTATAGTGATTTATGGTTTGGCCGTAGACGAGCGGTGAAAACATAAATAATGAGCTAGGTACGCTTCAGTACCTACATTGATTCTTTTGTAACTAAAACTATTTGATATATATTTGTCTATATACATATTTGAGAAAACTATTATAAGAGAGGTTTTTAGGGTTTCGTAGTTCATGACTCAGAACCCTTATAGGTTCGTCATGTTCGTCTGTCCGTCCGTTCTTCCTCGAGCTACGGCCCGAACGGTTAGTGCTAGAAAGATGACACTTTTCATGAATATGTGTTGTAATTACGACGACAAAGTACTACAATAAAATTATGAAAAATATTATTATTTGGGGTACACCTCCCCTACACGTGAAGACGGGAAGATTTGATTTTTGGAATGTTTTCAAGCCGCGTGCTATCCGATCCTAGACGGGTTTGTGAATTAATATTCTTAGACTACCTACAATAAGGGGTCATCCATAAATTACGTCACACGAATTTCATGATTTTTTTGCCCCTCCCCCCCCCCTTGTCACAGGTGGTCACATTTGTAAGACTCCCCCCCTCCCTAGTGTGACGTCACATAATTTGCAAATTTACATTTAGAAATCATTAAATGAAAACAGGTTCGGAAATCGGTTTTATTTCCATTTAAATTATTTTTTAATAAAATTAACATCAAATCAAACAATTAATAAAACAAAAATTGATAAATTATATAAATTAGAAAATATAATTTTTAAAAATAAAAAAAATTCAGTGCGTTTCAGGTTGCGCATAGAATTAGGTTCTGTGGTCACCAATAATGATAGGTATATTTAAAATCGTGTCCAATAGATAATTGTTATGTTTACTTATTATTTCTTAATTTTTGTAGGAAGTTTTCCAAAACAGTGCATTTTACAAGTTAGACCTGTACAACTCCTGACCAAAATATATCAAAATCGCAATAGTTTTCCTTTAAGTTTTAATATATGGACTACTATCATGAATTTTTTAGATTTTTCGAGCCATCTGTTCAGCTTTTAGAGGGGGGGATGCCCTATTTTTATAAAAAAATGCGTTTGAAAGTTGAATAACTCGCAAACGGATAACTAAATTGAAAAATCGTTTTAACAACCTCCCAATGTTTTTAAAAGACTTATCCAATGATACCCCACACGATTGGTAGCCTCGAGAAAAAGAAAACATAACCACTTTACGAATAGGGGAAGTACCCCAAATAAAAATAATTTTCATATGTTTATTGTAGCACTTTATAGACACACCGTTTGGGCGGTAGGTCCAGGACGGACGGAAGGATTTGACGAATGTCAATAACTACGGAACCCTGAATACGATTATATTAATTAAAGAAATTAACAAAATAAAAAAACGAATCCAAGTTTTATTGTTATTAACATACAGTTCTCAACGTGACTCAGAGATAAGTCGGTATAGGTTGCCTGGGAGTCCCACACACACCCTTCGTTGTCCCCAAGAAGGGTATGTTGCGAAAAGCATTCCCCGCGTAAAAAAAGTGTAAATATATAAAATATCTTCAAATCAAATTCAAATTTGTCACAAATATTTAATTAATTGTTCGACTATAATATATTAGAATATACTTTATTGTACACCAAATACAGTTTTTGCGATTTGACGAATGAGTAAGGGTTCCGCGTCAAGAACTACGGAATCCTGAATACGATTATGTTAATTAAAGAAATTAACAAAATAAAAAAACGAATCCAAGTTTTATTGTTATTAATATCCAGTTCTCAACGTGACTCAGAGATTAGTCGGTATAGGTTGCCTGGGAGTCCCACACACACCCTTCGTTGTCCCCAAGAAGGGTATGGTGCGAAAAGCATTCCCCGGGTAAAAGAAAGTGTAAATAAATAAAATATCTTCAAATCATATTCAAATTTGTCACAAATATTTAATTATTTGTTCGACTATATTATATTAGAATATTCTTTATTGTACACCAAATACAGTTTTTGCAGTTGAAAGTTTCTGTAAGATATTTACAATGGGCGGCCTTATTGCTAAAAGCAACCTCTTCCAGGCAACCTTTGGATGGACTATTCGACAGAAGAAAAAGGTGATTTAATCACAAAATAGTAGAACTAAGAACGACGTTGTTTCATCCGCGAAAGACAGTGGTCAAATGAAATAGAAACAAAGAAACAAATCACCGCTAGGTCCGCTAGGCACAATCAAAGGGCGCCTAGGTGGTCGGCGCGTAATACTAGTAGAGCGAGTGGTCACCAAAACAATTGGTATCTTATATTTACACAGATATAGTTGTATATGTTTTTTAGGTTTTCGTAAAGTAATAGTTTAAAGTTCGTGTTTCAAGACTTAGACTACAATAGATTTTGAAATGTGACGTCACATTATTTAGGACCCCTCCCACCCCCTTGTCACACAATGTCACACTTCGTCGACCCCCTCCCTCCCCCTTAAGGTGTGACGTAATTAATGGATGGCCCCTAACAATAGATAGATGAATCGAATTTCCATCTATCGGTGAACTGACACCTATTCTTGAACGAAATTTTCCACAATGTACGTGGAAAATAATAACAATGTCAGACACGTGGGAGGTCTGCGGAAGTGGTCGGCTCGATCCTATTACAAATAAGGGAAGGTCGTATTATACGTATAGATGCGATTATAATCTGACCCGTTATACCAGAACAAATATATCTAATTTCCCTTTGAAGATAAGTCAACATACTATATAATACGTAGCCAGTGGTTACAATTTTTAAGAAAATGTATTAGCGTTTTGTACGAGCGAGAGTATAAGTTTAGGTAGTCTATGTATGTTTTAAATAGGTTACATCGTAACTACTGAACCGATTTGAATGCATGAGGTGTCAATAGATTTGCAATAAAAGCCCGAATGACATAGGCTTTATAAATTTTAACAAAAATACTTAGAGTCGATTTTAAGTTTTTTTTACTTTTTCTTGTATTTAGATACGAAAAAATACAGCTTTTTTTCAAGGTATAAAAAACCAAGTAATACATGTTTACAGCTATAGATAACCCAAATGTTAATATCTCTTATATTCCGGTAGAACTTTAGTAAGCATGTTTACCAAAAAAAATGGAACTACTTGCCGTTTGTAGTTTTTTCTAATCCGTGACATAAAGTATGCAGACATGCTTGATCCTCGTCAAAATATTTAACACTTTTTTCATTATGTTATATTTAAAAACTAAAATAGTCATGTGAAGAAATGCTTAGTATCCACAAGTCCTGACCTTGACTCGTTATTACCGCTTTAACCAGTTTAAACTTTTTACCTGTTCCCTATTAGGGCAGGGGTAGCTAGTGAACCATTGACATTTGATCTTTTTTTCTTTAAAAAGGAGTTATTAACGCATATTGGTGATCTGATTCTCGAATATTTAAAAGGTGGCAATATTCTTGTGACTCTAATCAATTGATTTATGACTATGTAATCAATTGATGATATGATTAGATGACCTATAATGATCATATACCATAGAAAAGTGTAAGGGTAGCAATTAAATTAACTTTTTCATTGGGTACATATGTTAGAGAGTTCTAAGCATGTTAGTGTTTCAAAGGTATGTAGAATGTGGGTCATATCGCGACCTTTTCTTAAGATAAAGCCCCTCACGCACGGTACGTTGTGAATGACATCATACTGTTCGTAGACAGAAACGTTTCCTCTGCTATATTGTTTTTTATCTATTTAAAAAGACTACTCCCGCAGTAGAAAAATATTACTGTGGTGTAAATATTTGTCGACATGATAACAACACATGCAAAGTTTCATCTTTCTAGCACTTAACGTTTGGGCGGTCGAGGAGGGACTGACGGACTGGCATGATGGAACTATAAGGGTTCCGTTCGAGTAATTAAATACGGAACCCTAAAAAATTAGCCCATCCTTCAAAACTGTAATGCAATTTCAAGTCAAGGGAAGGAGGGGTCATGGTGCTCATGGTCGATAAATTAGTACCTACCTAAATTTAATTAATCATTAACCATGAGGGATTTTAATGAAGACTCGTAAGATAAGATAACTTTTAACTCAAGCGTCTGGTGAAATAATTGATAATTAATTAGTTCACTAGGTACAATGTTTATTTTATTAAATTGTACGCCCACAAAGTATATATTTGTGATTACAATAGGGTGATGATATCCGCTAATTTCAATGCAGTTGATATTAACGATCAAATTGTTTTATGTGGGTTGCATATATACAAAAATAATGTTATTAGAAGCTAATTTCACTTCGTAATGCAAAAGCAGAAAACTAGCGGACACCTACAAACAAAATATTAAACTTTAGTTTAAAATTATCCTCCATTCACAAGAAGATTATACATTTTCTTAAGTTTTTCATGCGAGGCCTTATAATGATGTAAAGAGTTCAGGTAGAGTGTCAAGATTCGATCCTGCATGGAGTACTTGTCTCACATTTGCGATGAATCAGCGTAGTATTTGCCTGACGCTCTCGATCGGTTGCAGCGGCGAAAAGTCAGAATTATTGACAGTTCCGGAGTCCCTTAAGCTTCTGCAATACAAAGAGATGTCGCCTCTATGGCAGTCCTGTGTCGTATTATAAATATGGAGTGTTCTGACGAGTTCTTCTAACTGATATCACTTTCAACACGGTTCGGTTATTTCTTCCTGTGCCGAACAGTAGAAAACCTTGAATTCACTTCCAGTGCACGAATTCCCCCCCAAGCATCTCACTAGAACGTCATAGTAGTTCACGACGCTGTATTGTCTACGTTAATGAGGGTGGTGACCACCACTCTTGGATTCTATACAAGCTTTTTATCAGAGAGAGTAGAATCATTTTGGCAGCTAATACATAAAAAAGAAAGTAGTCAAAAAAAAATGTAGCCTAGTTTATCTAGGTATATCATCTGATTTATGTCAGTGAAAGTTCCGTCAAAATCGGTCTAGTCGTTACAGAGATTAACCAGACAGACAACAATTTAAAAAAAAAAACTGATATAATATTACTTTCATATGTATTTAGTGAAAAACTTTTAATTTAAAATTACAAACTGACACGTCAATTTTATTTATTTGTATAGATAAACAGTGTAGTAGAGTAGGGTAGGCAACAATTGAATACAGAAGCTGAAACTGCAGTGTACATTAAATTCTACGACGCAGTTAATTGGGTCGTTCCATTGTTAAATGCGCTGAATGGAAGCCATTTCACTTCGTAAGTTCATTCTCACTACTACCTATACTATATATACTACAACTGTCTAGAAATTGTTTAGCGCGCAAAACAGATGCTACGTAACATCTTCAGAATATTGGGAATATTACCTTTTCTTTGAAGGGTGGTTGGCAAACTTTTCAGTATAACTTAGGCATTTCTGAGAGGTTGAGAGAGTCCAAGGGCTTAGTTTATTTTACATTTCAAGCTCTCATTGAAATCTTAACCAATAGCAATGCGCAACGCTCTCTATCGATATCGTGTTGATGTGATTCTCTCACTAGATCCTCAGTGATATTTTTCAGCTTTTGTGGAGTTTCAACAGCTAAGTAGATGAATTAGTGGTCCAATTAGTTATTTTGCTATGTTTTGATTCGCGTCTTATAAGCGTCTGTCAATTAAATCATTATTTTACTTAACTGCATCTAATCCAAATAAATCCTATTTAGCCTACTGCCATTCACTGAACTAGGCCAAAAATGCCAGTCTTCGGCAGTTCAAAAACTCTCATAAACTTTTTACAAAGTTTTATTTAGTTTCAATTGTCCTTTTGTCTGCAATGAAATCTTGCAAGTTCCATTTGAAACACATCCAGATATCTGAATAGTGTGAATTTTGCACACATTTATTTTTTTATTTTATTAAAAATAATAACAATAACTTGTTTTGAAAATAGTTTCCCTTTTCCCTAAATTTTATTTAACTCAGACTCTTAGCTAATTGAGATTATTGAAACAAATTAACAAAAACGCTAATTGACCTCTTTTCTTAGCTAAATAATTTCAATTAAATGTAGTGAGACGAACTTCTTAGCATTCCATGGATTCACCGTGCGGGTGCCGGGTCCATCGTATGGCAGAGGGAGAAACCCAGAGCAGTTCCCAGGACTTGCGACCTAGGCGTAGGTGCAAGGAGGTCCCCTTTGAGATGCGCATCAACGCTCACCTTCACCAAATTTGGTAGGAACCTGTTAGTGCAGCCTTAGATACTCGTTCTAAAATAAAACTTACTGCAGTTCTCGACAGGCCAAGATCCGAAGGTTTTAGAGAGATTTTGCTGGTATACCTCTCGCTCCTACTTCTACCGTGTATAAATTAACGACATAGCCATTTTTGATTAGGTCATTTGTTAGATCGATGTATTTATTTAATTTTATAGTATGGTCTTTAGGAATGTTGGTTTCCCACGCTACAGTAAGCTCTACTAGTATTATATGTTTAATGTGTCTAGCTTAAATTTGACGTAAAACGTTTACTGAATGTAAATATATTTGAAAGCGAATATAGCACAAGCATTCCATACATGAATAGCCGTCAGCTGTCAGCCCGTCTAGATTCCGTCAAGATATAGCAAAGGCGAAACGCGACCTTTCTACTGAAACTGAAACATGTTGCTATTTTCGTAATATGTTTAACATAACTTAGATATAATAATAGTGTTTATATTTTATAAGAAAAAGTAACAAACGAAAAGTAACTCAACTTAGGGGCCTCACTCCAGCAGAAAACTGTTGAAGGCTGTTGACTTAATAGTAAAAATAAAAAAAACAAAAAAAACACATTGTTATTCTTCGCTTAGCCATCGAGGTTACTAATTACTAGTTCTTGTCCGCGGCTCAACCTAAAACTCAAAATCAATAAAGTTTTTATTTCATTCGGTTTCTTACATTACTGACTATAATTGCTCATATAAGACTATGGCGATTAACACACACGGCGGTGGCAGTAAAGCAGATTTCGAATCGGTGCGCCGCGCGGTAAGGCGGTTTGCGCGCCTGTACGGGCGGTTGGATTTATCGCGGTTTTGACCAGTTTGATCATAGACTCTCGCAAGAATGGATGCTGAAATGGTGGCAGCAATGTAGATTTCATTTTATTTATTTACTTTATGCACCAATAAATGCATTGGCAGACTTGATGCGCTATTATGGCGTAGAAAGAAAAAAAATAAGATATTTTGTTCATCCATTTTTACGAAGCAGAACTCTAAATGGGGCATTAATGTTATTCTATAAAAGTTTAAGACAACATAATGATACATTTTTAACTATACGCGAATGTCCTCTCCTTTATTTGATTATTTGTTGGCAAATTCCATTTTTAAATTGCACCACGTCCTGCACCAACCATGATTTTAATTGAAAATAAAGCACTGTATTTCTACTCTGTTGTACTACATTGTTCTGTTCAAACCGCTTAAAACACAATTTCATTGGTGTTCCTTATGCATGCCTTTTATTGGTCTACCTACATATAAGAACTGTATTGTATTGTAATTCTTTTTTTCAGTGTTGTATATGTATACTGTTGGCGTGTCTGTAATAATAATAAAAAATAAATAAATGATCCGCGCGGTTATGCGGCGGCCCGTGTGTTATGCGCCACCCCTCTGCGCGGACGTCAGCGCGGTGGGGCGGTGTACGTGTGTTAAGTATCAACGGATTTAGTAGATCCCAATACGACATGAGATCCGCTTCACCGCCTACCGCGGCGGTGCGCGGTGCCGTGTGTTAATCGCCTAAAACAGACATATTTTTCTCTATCTAAACCTCACGTAATGAGACCGACAGACCATTCGACACGATTTTATAAACAAAATTATAGGAAGAGACATATTGTCAAATTTTCAAGATACAACTTTTTTGATTTTGCGTTTTGAAATCGATTATAATAATTATATTGTATTCAAATTAGTTATTCTTAATTACTTAATTCTTTATGGTGGTGGCTTATAATATAATATTTGTTTTTTACGCAGTCGCGTAAAACGGCCTATGTTGTTAGTTGAAAAAATATTTAAAATCAGTTTAGTGATTTATAAACTCATATTTGTATATAGAGTGATAGTTATATAGGATAACTTAACTGTTTTTCTTGTTCATTTGATGTTTAATCGCTCTAATCTTTACATACTACTTCCTATTTTTTATTTGAATTACTTGTATTGTTCTTGTGTCAAAATCATTGTGATGTATAAAAAAGTAGGTAATCAAATATTATTATCTATTGTTCTCAGGTGGAGAATGTCGCAAACGTTTGCACTCATGCGTTATGCGTGGCGCCCGCGTCTCTTGGAGCTCGGGAGCTGCTCACGCGTAGCGTCAACGCACCACAAGCGATTGCCGCCGTCGTTTATGGACTTGCCCTTTGCCTCCTCTTTGCGGTGTCCACCACCTTCCACTCAGTGTGTTGCTGCAAATCTGATACGTGAGTACAATTGTAATATTGGCATACTTCTTTTTAACTACTTTTTACTAACAATAAAATTTATAATATGCTTTATTATAAATCTTGTGATAAGCAATCATACTAATACGAAAATGAGAGATTTAGGACATTTACGTTTCTGATTTAGAAGATCTATAAACGAGCCAGCTTTACTATTGGTAGGATACTTTTTACTTGCTCTCGTAACGTTATTATTGATAAAATATATGGCCGGTCTAAAAGTTGTAAAGAAAATTCAATAATCGAAGGATACAATTTCGTTAAAAGTGAAATGGCTGAAGATCGGACCACTTTCATCTATTATAGACTCGATGTAAGCCTGAATTTTATTATAACTTATTCAGTAGGTATTACATATTTCAACATTATTCTCAATGTGTACATCAGAGAGAGGAATATTTCTGCAAATAAGATATCTAGTGTCTCGTAGTTTACTACATTTTTCCTATCCTTCTCAAAAATAAATGTATTGTAGGTATCTGCCAATTTTATACTAAGATTTGTTTTCATAAAAAACGGCTTGAAGATAGACGGCATGGTTTTAAAATGGGATTAAATTTCACAAAAAACTTCGCTTGTTTTTTCTGCTAAACTGTAAGACTTTAGGAGTAAATTAGACATGTTTAGCGTTTCGGCTCACAACTGTTAGGAAACAATATAGTATCTTATTTCCTATGCTTCTAAGGATCAGAGACTTTGTCAGTACTTTTTAACGAACACAATATAGTACCTACCATCATCAAAAGTCTTTAACAGTCAATTGCTAAACAAAAATACTTTTTGGTCTACTATACTCCCAATTTACTAGACGTCTTGATGTAGGGTTAGTATCAAGTTTTCCTCTACTTTTTGCAGTTATGTCGTTCAAGGTATACTCTCGGCCAACTCTTTAGGTAAAGAGGAATGTCACTACTTATTACTGATAAAAGAATCAGTGTAGATTCATAATGAAAAAAAATATGCAAAATTGTATGCGTAAATCTGTAACATTTCTAAAAGTACATTTAAAAATGCCAACGTTTAATGAACTGTGTAACAAATTAAGGAAATATCGCTGTAATTAGGCGAGCCTTCTGGTTTGGTTTACTTTCAAGTTTCACTTACTGTTCTGAAACAAATATTTAGTGGCATTGTTTCTAATAAAGGTTTTATTGACCAAATAACGGCTTTTGTATAAAAAAACAGCTTTTACCCGCTGCTTTGCCTGCGTTTGTGTTGGTTATAGCAAATGTTCAAAGTATCTCCATGTTAAATATTTTTGAAACCGGTGCAGCAGTTTACCGGTGAAAGTGTAGACAGACAGAGTTAGTATTGAATTTTTTGTACTAGTATGGATAGCTTTAGACCGCGACTCCGCCCGCGTGTATGTTAGTTATTGCAGTAAAGATTAAGCTATGTACTTCTTTAAAAATTAATATGTCTTCATGCCAATTATTGTTGAAATTTGTGCACGCTGGCGAGAAAGAGTAACAGACAGACGTAGTTACTTTCGAATTTATAACATTAGTATGGAATCACTTGTATTTATATTAACTCTGAATTGTGTAAAGTTTTACTAGATAGACATTTTATTAATAACATCAACTAGAGTGATTTTTAAATATTACTAATAAAAATGTAGTTGAGTTTTAACTAACAAAGTTTTTTTTGGTTCTAAAAATGACTGCATTATTAAGCCATTAGCCAATTCTGAAGGTAAAGTGGGTAGCCAACGCATGCATAATGCAAGCTAGTTATAAAAGTTTTTACTGGAAGTGCGCTTAAAAAAGGTTCGAGTATTTTTAAACTCGAACAATAATGGAGACATGTGGCAATGCAACACTTTTATATGTAATAACTTTATTATGTTCTTTCAATTTTAGTTAGTAGGATTATTTTCAAGGCTTAAGTGTATACGCCACCACGCAACCTGTAGTATACAATTTTAATAAACTTATAAATACTCTCACGAATACTAAACCATTTCAAGGCTGTACGTTACGTTCATTTGTAAGTAGTTAGTATATACCTACGTATAAAGGCATGTTCGATGTGATCTTATTCCTGGTTCAAACGAGCACTAATTCATTTTTGGGCAATAAAGCCAAGAAAAGCTCGTTAGTGGACTTATCGATCGAAGATCATAGTTAACTAACTCACTCGTGAGCTAGTGTTGTCGTTTGGTATCCTTTGCAATTAATATTTTATTCTAAATATGTTTTGATATATACAAACAAACGAAATTTCATTATGTATAGTTGTGTTTGTGCCTTCTAAGTCTGGGTGTTCTTTGTGTCCGTTTCATGTATGTTTGTAAAGTCCCCCGCGACACAGGAATTTATATTTCTAATGCGGGAGTTGTCTTTTTTTTTAAGAAAAATAAAGGCCGGAGTATGGGCCGTGGGTTCCGTTTGTCATGAAGTTAGGGACACGGAAAAGTACTCGATACCACAAAGTATCGATACTTTTCTATTTTGATACTCCACATGAAAATTTTTGGCAATCGTAATATTTTCTTGCCCAGTACGTGCAAACAGTAACTTAATTGATTGCCAAGTCCCACGCCTTTCAATTTGTTTTATCTTATTAATAAGTGTTACAACACTACTTAAAATGCCTATAACACCTTTATTATCAATAAAGATAAACAATTAAATGGTTCTATAAAAAATAATGATTGATTGTACACATTAGATTAACGTTGTTTAGTAGTAGTATTTCATTATAAGAAGCAATAACAAGACGTGTTAGCACTTTTAAATCGCGAACCATAGAATAAACAGACCTTTGAGTTCTAGATTAAAAACTATAAAGCTGCAAGGAGGTAGGTAGTAGAGCCACGCTGATTTCAGCACGAATGGGCCGGCTCGACCGGGGCAGTACTACCCTCACACAGAAGACCATCCTACTAATGCCAGCATTCTTGCTGTCGTATTGCGTTAGTAAGTGTGAGACCGGAGGCTCAATTATTCTGCATCATTCTCCCGGCCTGCGGAGACCGGGAGAATGATGCAGAAACATCGGACAAGGCCGCCATGGTATGGGTCACCATGCTGCATTGCCTTCCCTCACAATGCGGATGGTGGTCTTTACTCCTGGCTTCTCATCATGCTTTTCATGAGGCAGAGTAAAGTCACTTTGGTAGGGTTAAATAAAAAAAAAATACAAGAGATTACCTACTGAAACCTCGTTGTGAATTTTCTCCGTATATTACGTTAAGAAGAAACATCCACATATCTTTATATTGCAGGACATTAATGGTGAATAAAAAGTTTCCTCCCTTTTATGGACTAAAGTTTTATGTCGATGTAATTTTATCTCAGTGGTATTTTTAGTACAGACGCTTAGTACACACAAGCGAACTAACAAAGAGCGAGACTAATAAAAAAGTTTCTCTAATTCAGTAAGAGAAACGCGAACGAGACTGAAAATCCGATTTCTTTTTTTTTTTCAAAATACCGTCATGGTATAACTTAATCTCCTGATTGAAGTTATAGGCGAAGAAACTCAAAACCTTTTTTCTATTTTGGATACCGTTTTAAATTACCGTTTACTTATTATGCATCTATTTAATTTATTATGGAAGCCTTTAACAGTCCACCGCTGGACATAGGCCTCTCCTTAGAAGGAATGTTTAGGGCAGATGGTTTGTATAGGGTTTCTTTCAAGTTTTCTTTTTCTTGACAGTAATGTTGTCCTGCGTACTTTGCTTCCATAGTCGCCTAAATACGACATCTTGGATGAATAGGAATGATGAGACTCAGTTTTCTTAATCCGTTACCACAAGGATCAATAAAATCCCTACTTCCCTACTAATAATAGGTCTTAGTGGGTAATAAACTCAATTTCCGAGAGGCAGTACAAAATGACTTTGAAGAGTTTGTTACCTCCCGTCCAGCTGATATTTACAAGAAGGGCATCAATAAACTGCCAATGCGTTGGCAAAGATGCGTCGATTGCATGGGTAATTACTTCGAATAACAGAACTAAAAAAGTTTGAAAAAATAAGTACTTTCACTTATTGCATACAAAACGGCAATTTCATAGGTAAAGACCTAATATTATAAATGCGAAAGTAACTCTGTCTGTTACGCCTAAACCACTGAACCGATTTTGATGAAATTTAGTATGAAGATAGAACTGAACTTGAGAAAGGACATAGGCTACTTTTTACCGCGATAACCGACATACACGCGGGCGGAGCCGCGGGCGAAAGCTAGTTTAATATAAGTAATGAAATAATCGTTTCTAAACATTTTAATACTCAGAATGAATTCGAAGAATGACAATCTTAAAAACTTTGAACTTTTTTTTTATTGCTTGAAAGTTTAAAAAAGGAATAAAGGCTTTACGTACGTACATACATATATAGTACTAGTAAATAAATACTAACATATCCTTATGGAAAAAACAGATTTAGTTATAATTAAATAAATAAAGATTTAGTGCGAATATAGATTAGTAGTAGAGCAAGATAATAGAGATATATTCGTAAATCACGAAGCTGATTAGGTAACATACGTTTTTTTTACAAAACGTGTGAGGGTGACTCTGACAATCATTCAAAATGGTTGTTTCAAAAATTCATAGTCGGGTATGAAGTCAAATATGAATTATTGAAAGAAACATTTCTACTCCAAATTAGGGTAATTAATATTCAATCACGTTCATGTACCCGTGGTTAATTTTCCTTTACTAATTATATATTAATAATACATATCATCATGTCGCAGCAAGTTGGTTGTAACCGAGATATAATTATATCCATAGGTAAAGTAAGTCAGGTAGCTAATATATATCGATATCCGTCGATGTAAATCTGATAAGATTACTGAAACCTCATAAGATTTCTGCACCACCCGAAGGTTGACTGGAAGAGAATGCCTTGGGCATTAAGTCCGCCGATGTACAAATTTAGTGCATAAAGTTTATAAATAAATCTGTATCCGTTACTTTATGGCAGATATTGAAAGGATCTTTCAAGTTAAGGCTAATTTAAGACTTCCATTATAAGTTGATGTATGACTTGAGTGATTGACGTATCTTTATAACTATGTAGTTATTAAATATAATCCTAAACAACAATATACTATTGTTTGAAGGGCACGTATGTTATATAATATGTTTGTACTCGTGGATAGATATATACGTGGATATGTATTTATTGTAATTCGGCACATCACTACACCATCTTTCAACTTTCTAAGACTACTTATGTATATAATATATCTAAGTACCAACTGAATTTGTAAAGTTAGAAACGTCACAACAATATTACACGACGTATAAATACATTACACACAACTTTAGTGATTATAAATTTATATAGGTTATAGTGATAGTGTGTGCATACTCGTATATTAAATGTGATGTAACAGAAATATTGGCATAAATATTTTAATTTCATCACATATTTATCTATATTTACATTAAAACTAAATCGTCGTGACAGTCTTATCTGAAATATGAAATATACTCGTAATGGAAAACCGTCAAGAAAGAATGCTCTTGTAAAATGTACGAGACAATTAAATCCCTTTGAGATTGCAAAAGATTGTCGTCAGCTGTTTCTGAAATGAATTTCTATTTTAGAATTCATTTTATGAATTGTTCACTGAGTAAATTTATTTGAAACTCGCTGTGTCTCGTGGTGTTACCACAGAATACATAATAGTACTGATACAGAAGCCTCACTCCGAAAAGTAAATTAAAGAAATCGGGGCCCTAGGCGTCAAAACATTAAGTTCAATTCAGATCGCACAGCGCCGAATCAACTACAATTATATTTACCTACCGTTGCGTCTCTTTCTATCATGTAACTCTTACCTGTTCTGACGACGTCTATTCGACCGGCATGCTCGTCCCGGCAGGCAGGCGGCCGACTATACTTAAACTGCGGAGTGACACCCCCCTGGTGTTACCCGCGGTTATCGTTTTAAAACGTGACGCAAGTAGCGCCGCGAAGCATAGCTAATCTAAAAAAATAGCCTAAGTTACTCTTAAGATCATCAGCTTTCTGTCTGTGAAAGTCCCGTCAAAATCGTCAAAATCGTCCAGCCTTTCTAGAGATTACTCGTAACAAACAGACAGACAAAATTTAAAAAAAATGTAATTTTGACGTAAGTAACGTATATATTTTCATAGCATTTATTAAAAAACTGATAATTTGATATTACACACAGACACTTCAGTTTATTTTATTCGTATAGATTCTCAAAACGAATTAATACGTTGATTTTGTGTTAAAGTATATTAGATTCTACTAATGAATAATAACTGCTCAGACTGGTGTACAGTAATAGAATTATTCTACCTTTCTAAATGAATATTTTTTTAGGCTTGTTTGTTTAAAGCCAATCTTCAAGAAGCGATCCTTATCAGTATTTATTAGGGCTATTAAAATAATAAGCGTTAGTTTAGTTAGCCGTAGACCTCAATATAATTAAAATTAAAGAAAAGTTTTTTTTATCAATTTATTGTCACTTTTCTTACTTTTTTATTATTTGGGGTCGGCTACTAGTTAACCAGTTTTACCTGAATATGAGTTTTTAACTGAGCGACCAGCATCGAACCTTCACAAACCGAACTGAAGGCGAACTGAATTCGAACGTTGAAATAGTTGTCATTAAATTTAATTTTAAAGTCACTTCAGTGTCAGTCATAATAACCCGATGCGGGTTTCGATGCTATAACGTGCTCTCAGAGGCTCGGGCGTGAAACACCGCCACATTCCGTACTCCATGCCATTTTAATAGTAAAATTCTTACTAGCGGTAAGAATTTTACTATTTAAATAGCCAGGTATATAACACAATTAATGCACGTTTGGTCCAGTGGTTTCAGCGGTCGCCACGCCGCTCTCTACTGCGCCAAGTGTCGTGGGTTCAAATCCCACGTAGGACAGCACTTTGTGTGATCCAGAGATTGTTGTCTTGAGTCTGGGTGGTCAACAATTATTATGTCTTGTGTCCCATCACCGGTCATTTGAGTCTTGAATAGGTATTCTATTTTATTTAGTTTTTTTAACCATCAATATTTGAGAGCAGTGCTCAATATATTCTACCAAAACATGATAAACATTAAATGATTAGTTTTATGAAATTACCTTTTCTATTCCTAGATCTCTATTATCCAGTTTTATATTCTGCGACATCAGGAAAGAATCCGGAGTATAATATATATAATAAGCTATTATATTCTCCAGTGGACGAAGATAAGTTGATTGAATACTTAGATAATAAATACATACATACATATCTATTCTATTTACAAGTAAATAAAATAAAAGTGTAGTGTAGTGTCAAAATAATAGCTTTTCACTAAATTCATATGAAAACAGGTGCTTACATCAAAAATCATTTTTTTTAAATGTTCTCTTCTTTCTGTTTGTTATAGTTAATCGCTTAAACGGCTTAACCGATTTTGACGTTACTTTTACTGGCAGATTGCTGGTATAAGAAGTAACTTGGGCTACTGTTTTAGACTAACTTTGCCTCGCAGTGTTACTCACGGGTACGCAACGACCACGGGTAACACCATAATATTTTATTATTCAGCTAGTATGTGATATATGAGTCATGCTAGTTATATAAGCTTTTCGAAAAAAAAACTGGTTATTGTTATCAAAAATAAACTTTATTGCTTTAAATTTGCTCATGCTTCCCATCAGGCAGAGTAGAGTCGCTTACGCAGGCTTTTATAATTAAAAAAAACAGGACCATAAAGATGTATCTAGAAAAATTGTTCTGGACACAAATAGGACCTAACATTATTCAATAACCCGCTATCAACTTCCCCACTTAGTGCGTCGGTATTCATGAAGACTTCCTCACAACTAAGGCCTAACAACACATCTACATATACAGTTAATTTTCAATATACGCACGAATCTCTCAATAACCTAACTGTTGTATAACGAACCACTTCCTGAGCTCGACCTTGTGGTATGCAAACTCGAAGCCTTACACTTGACTGGCTATTTATTGTGGCTATTTACACCTTCAAGTACGATACAGCTTAACCTTTACGATTTACTAGTACCATATTTCATATTTACCCTTGTATACTTAATCTATATCTTATAAATATACACAAATAAATTAAATTGGGAGTGTCTGTCTGTTTCTTCCTACTAATATATAAAATAATAACACATTTTTATGGAACTTTCACGTGGTCCGCATCGATCGCACCTTGTTCATGAAGTCTCATGAAGAAGATGCGGTCGATGATCACACCAGGGTATAACACCTGAAACTTCTGAACTTGTCAGACAGGCTACTCACCGGCCACTCAGCGGTAGATTTAATGAGCCCAGGGCGCCTTAGACAAGGTGTACTAAAACGTGTACAATTTACCATACTAATCCATGACATTTCAAATTGAGAGTATTTGATGTGAAGTACAATCATTAGAGTAAACGCCATCTGGCGCAAAATTGGTGACCTAGGCTATGCAACTCGTAAAAAAGCTGCATCAAAACATACTTAGAACTACATTAAGGGAGAGGGCGCTGAAAACACTTCTGGACGAGAATAACATTTAAAACTATTCTAAACAAAAAAAGATGTTACACACCGTCGTTGACCACTCGATATCCTCCAAGTTCAACTGAGGCAGTGTCACAGTCCCTATAGATTTCTTCCTGAGTCTTAGGTGAAAACTATTAGATTTCATCATCATCATTAGCCCTTCGCAGTCCACTGCTGGACATAGGCCTCTCCCATTGCACACCACTTTGATCGATTTCGGACTTCTCGCGTCCAGCTCCTGCCAGCCATCCTGCGCAAATCGTCACTCCACGTGGCCTGTGGTAGATAATACTAATAATCCTATGCAATTGAATAAATAATTATTGAAGCAAATATTAGTAAGCTAGATTTATATTTAGACAATAATATCATTATTAGAATCGAAGCATATCACTAAAATAATTATGTTGAATTCTTTTTAAAAGCATGTAGAACGCCATCTAGAAATAGTACAGATTTTCCTAGGTGAGTTTAGGTCTTTGTGGTATATTTCGTCGATAATATTAGTATGGATTAAGGATTGAACGTATACAAATTGCCTTAAATATGAAATTTGGTCCCTTTGAACACTGCAGACGTGAAAATAGGCTATTTATATTCCGAAAACGCAATCATATAAATCCTCACTCGGATCCGCCTATACAATATTTCCACGAACTCGCATCCTACCCGTGAATATACCCATATGGCTAGATCGCAAATAAAATCAACATAATTTATTTTTTTAAGATTAAAAAGAACATTGATCCTCGAATCCTCAACGATAACAAGCGTCCCGTTTTGTCTTACCAGGTTTTGTCCGCGGCTCCGCCCAAGTACATCGGTTATCGCAGTACAAAATGATCTACATAATATCCTTTCTTAAGAATCAATGTATCATCGTACCAAAGTTCATTGAAATCGATGCAGCAGTTTAGCCGTGACAGTGTAACACACAGAAACTTTCGAATTTCAATATTAGTATGAATTCGACTACACGGTCGGCGCAGTTGTTCAAGTCGTCACTATCACTTCTTTTTAGGGTTCTGTAGCCAAATGGCAAAAAACAGAACCCTTATAGATTAGTCATGTCTGTCTATCTGTCTGTCTGTCCGTCCGTATGTCACAGCCACTTTTTTCTGAAACCATAAAACTATACTTTTGAAACTTGGTAAGTATGTGTAATCTGTGAACCGCATTCAGATTTTCTCATAAAAATAGAAAAAAAACAATACGTTTTGGGGGTCCCCATACTTGGAACTGAAACTCAAAATTATTTTTTCATCTAACCTATACGTGTGGGTTATCTATGGATAGGTGTTCAAAAATGATTAAGAGGTTTCAAAAATCATTTTTTTCTAAACTGAATAGTTTGCGCGAGAGACACTTCCAAAGTGGAAAAATGTCCCCTGTAACTTCTAAAATAAGCGAGTGATAAAACTAAAAAGAAATATGTTGTACATTACCATGCAAACTACCAGCGAAAATTGGTTTGAATGAGATCTAGTAAGTAGCTTTTTTTTAATACCTCAGAAATCGTAAACCGCAATTTACCTTTTATTCAATAACTTTCATACACTATTATAAAAACATCGATCAAAGTTACAACGAACTACAAGAACTTTTATATGATGTTACTTGCTGATACGGAACCCTTCATGGGCGAGTCCGACTCGCACTTGGCCGCTTTTTCCCACTGCGTTGAGTATTGAGTTTTAGATCCCGACATGGGATAACACTTGTGTTATCTAAATATTGGTGTTTTAAGTCTCGGTGTCTGTCTTATGAATGTGTATACAGTTGAGTTTGGTTGATAAAAATCAAACACACACTAATATTAATTATTAAGCATGGAACATAATTATTTGGTGGCAAACAATCAATTTTGGTTAACTTTAATTTAGGTAGGCGATAAGTCTGTATCAGAAATATTTTCAGAGTTGGCATTGGCATTTAGATAAGGTAAACGAGCGTAGTAATAATGGTAGATTGCTGGGATTGCAAAAGATATTGACAAAACCGCGTCGTATTCCTTCTGTACATTAGTATTGGTCGCTGGAACTTGGTTCTTGAGTTCCCTTGGAACGGCGTGGACGCAGACCAACTACTCTTTGAGCAAGAAGATCAATGACCATGTGACTGTCGCTTAAAAAGTCGTATTAAAAGTTCAACACGTTCGGTGAGTGACTATCATGTGACATCTATGCATAATTTTGCTCCAGGTGACTTTTTCCATATTAACGTCATGCTCCTATTCTATTATTTAATCAATATATTTTTTAATCTATTATTAACCTATTCTATTATTTAATCAATATTCTATTAATTAATCTAACTGTCTTAGTAAAGCTCTGCTTTGAATGAAGCTAGATAGCGCGTGTGTCAAATGTTCTAAATATTTATATTATATAGTGACGAAGTTTTCCTTGAATAAGGTTTGGCAATTTAAGACTACGAAGAACAAATAACATTTTAGAAGCAATAAAGGTGCGCTAGAGGACAAAACAAACTCATTCCCGAGAGTGGCTATAACAATATAAGGCAATAAAATTGATGAGTATCCATAACTCTCAACTCATCTATGTAACATTCTGATAAAATATCATTATTTAAATTGATGAATAATGACTTAATTCGTAAGTAATAAGGGCAGTTTATGTCCCTGCCCTAATGGTTTATCCAATCACGTTCGTCTACACGAATTCGACCCTGTTTTAGCTGCTGCTCTCTTGTTTCATATCCAGGACTTGCCATGTCCTTTGCTTAGTCCCTCCCTCATTTATCTGGGGTACTTTCCACCCCTGAAAACGATTACATTCCTAAGGTGGGTTGTTATCAATCAGGCAGGCTACCAGACATAAAATAGTTCAAAGCCTTTACAATATTATACATTACACCAAATCCAAATGAAAATAGGAGGGAAATTGTTTTTTTTTAATCTTTTGGGGATCAATCCCAATAAAGGGAGGAAGGGGTTAAGGCATTTTGGCAGGCTTCATTAAACATTTAAAAAGAAATATCGCACCCTCTCTCCAGAAGCGGTCTTTAATTGTAGTAACTGGCGTACAATAAAGTTTATTCTATTATATCATAATTATAAGCAGAGGTTCTGAAAACATCCGAGAGTCTTAATTACACTTATCGCCTTGAACATTACTACGTTTTATTTGAAATAAACTTATTGTACACTTTGTAAAGTTTGTTTCCATTGATATATGATTATAATGATACTGGGTATCGTTAAACCTTGCGTGATAATTTAAATTTAATTTCCTTTTGACCGCTCAACAACACTTAATGTCTTTGTAAAACAAGCGTCACTGTGTAACTGTGCCACTGACCGGTGACACGACCGAATTAAGTAAGCTACACTTTTGTTTTAGTATATTTCATGTAAATTGAAATAAGAGTATTTAGCCTCAATTCTAGATTTAAACTACGTAATTAGCTTAGACACGAAACTTTATCACCATAACTTGACTGTGGAACTCAAGTTTTGTTGGTTTTTTAAACTTCCATTATCATCCACAACCCATAATATGAGACTGCTGGGCCCAAGTCTCCTCTAAGTAAAGAGTTAAGACCATACGTCTCATACTTCCCCCACGAGTGCGGGTTGGGGATTAAAATTTTCATTAGAATGAACCAAATTCTTTTAGTTATTTCATCTTTCATTTCTGTCAATGATTGTATAGTGTAATAAACAACGGAAATAACAATCTTCTTAGTTATTCTAATAAAAACAAGACAGAAGTATGTTTTTTATTTATACTACGCAATATTTACGATTAGATCTTAAATTAAAAAGTGTTTTACTAGTAGGTATTAAAATTGAATTATAAATGTTAGACTTAGTTAAACATGAACGTCAATGTATTTTTCTCACGTTTCTGACAAATAAGTAATTAACATGTGATTAACTCATTACTGTTACTAAGTTTCTCTGTTATGTACATGAAATCAATTGATAAAAAACTTAAAAAAAAACACATCAAATGACTAGGTTAGTTCTATCTCGGAAGTAATAAACACGATTACATATTATTTTCTTGCTCATTGGTATGAATTGTTGGATCTTTATGAAATAAGTAATTAAAAACTAAAACTGTTTTAAGTCGTAAATGTTCTAATCTCTAAATAAGCACGCCAATCTAAGTATACCTGACAGCTTGCATAATCTACTTACAAACTAATATACATAAATCTACTAATAAATTGTATGAGCTAAACGCAAACTAAATTTCACAGTAAAATGAAACACTTCCTACACCGATGCGACCGGGCAATGATTTACATATTCATCGCAAGCTCATACTTCCCATGGCTGACGGTTGGGACACTGTCGTGCTGGATGCTTCAAGAACTCCGGTGGGCGATCTGGCTGCTCGCTGTTCTCGGCATCACATACCAGCAGATCTTCCACGAGAGATACAAGATGTTGGAGTTGCTCCTGTATCTAGTCATGGGGCTGGGTCCGGCGGCCATCATTGTCACTTCTAATGTACGTCCACTGCTTAATAAGCACGTCGTATTTAGCGCATGCACTTGTTTTTTGTAATGGCTCTTATATTGACATTCATTTTTTGTTCTTATTTTTGTCTTTTCACCATACAGTCTACTACTGTACTTTATACTTTATAATACAGGAGTTTCTGTTTAATTAAGACAGGAATTTCTTCATTCTGTTATGTGAATTTATCTATAAGATTAATTCGTTAGTGTTCTTCTAATTTTAACTTACTGTTTTCAAAAGGTCCTAAAATAATTTGGTTGTTAAACTTTCAATAAACAGAAGTGGCGTTCCATTAGTCTTTTTTTTTAATCTTATACCTGTGGATTTAATCACAGATATTCAACGATGAAGGCTAAATATTAATGAAATATATTATACGGAAATATAAATCTCAGCTCCCAACTGCTATTACGAGACTGAAATCGTCACGAAAAAACTAAAACTTTGTACATGAACGATATCTCTTACAGCTTTTTATCATTTCATCATATTCTAAGCTAATTTTAAAAGAGGCACTCTACATTTTTATAACACCAGCTCTGGAAGTAGTTTTTAAAGAGCTAAATGCAATACATTAACTACGACGAGATGTACCTATATAAAACCTTTGAAGGTTTTATATAAAACCTACGAAGCAAACTCGTTTGAGATTGCTTCTTTCTTGAATTTCCAAACAATATTCCTAAAAATAATAAGAGCGTGCCGCTTTTTGTTCCTGAATCTGTGATCTTATCATTTATACATTCAGTACCTTCAAGTACAGTTGCCGTGTTAAGAATATTACTTCTTAAAAAAGCTTGTTTGTTTTGCTTGTACGCTTCGTTGCATTTGCATGTTATCGCCTGTTTGTTTGTATTGTGCCTTTATATAACTGCCGTGTTTGTGTGTGCTTTAATTACGGTTGTAGTTTTTTTCTATGCTTCGTTTTATGCCAAGGTCTAAGGTGTGAGACGCTAGACTTGATAAAGTCTGACATTATTTCTACGTGAAAACCTTTATATGATGTTGATGTTGGCGAATGTAGATTTATTTTTCCATTTCTATTGATGAACATTGGTCATTTCAACTAAGCCTGATTATTATTTTTTGACGTGCCTCCTTATTTTTTTAAACGTGAAATCTATTTTTGTCATCTTTTTACGGGTGTTGTTGATCGATACAGTAGAACTACAGTAATTTTGTTTGACTTACCTAACCTTTTAATGTAAGTTCTGATACGGTTTGAAATACATGAAATAGTCAAGAAAAAAAAAACGAGTTCATTCATAAAATGAATCTCTGACAGTCGTCTTACAAAACCGTATGTAACGTAGGTAGTGATGAATCGTTGCAAAGTTCTTATACAAGGATAGCACACATTGAACATTGTATTTAACTTTTATAATATAAACGTTCGTGTGTTGACAATAAAATAGGAAATAGGGTTTAAACCGCACTTTTCTAGATTTCATTCTTTTTATGCACACTAGCATTCTTGCTAAAAAAAATTTTTAGTTCCAAGCTGGCTGTAATTGGGATTGATAATGAGGAATATGTATAATAATTAAATCACTTAAAATATATTTATCTTAAGTCTTACTGGAAGGGAATGCCATAAGCCTTTCACCAATTTACCGTAAAATAAATAAATATAAATACATTTAAGGTTAAATTAAACCTTACCATTTTAGTGTAGCTGTAGAACCGTTAAAGCTGGCTGTACCTATACTTACAAATGCATTCATTGCATATCTTGACTGCCTTTCAGAGGCATATCAACGTTTTACGTAGCAAAATCTTAGTTGTTGCCTTGGGTATTTAAAGAATTGTCACTCTAAGTACAGTATATGTATAAAAAAACATTCCCATACGTAAGTGTGACTTAGAAACGAGATATTCAGTTCTTACCTGTGTTCGCGTGACCAAGTGGAAACGAGTTTGTGAGGCGGCATCTTTGTGTTTTGTAATTGTAGGTAAAGTAAATACATATACATGTTTGGTAACAAGTATATAAGTCATTAATATAGAATTCATGTTGAGAAGAATACAATGTAACCAACCTATACAAATAAATTACTTTGATGTGTCAGTTTGTCATTGCAAATTAATTTCATATTACTGACACTTTCATATTATTTATTTGTATATAAATTTTCTGCGGTTATTTATTATTGTCAAAGCAAGACAACTACGATTAAAACCGCGGTCAAAGCTTTATTAAGTATTAGTACCTGGGCGACCGAGCTTTGCTCGGTTAGGTAAAACCGTTTATTGTTTAACAACGCCATCTATTCTCTCAAGTAGTTGTAGTGTTGCTGTGTTGGAGTACCCACCACCAATAAACTAAGTTTTACTGAAAGAGTGTGTATATGTCGCAAGCAATGCTAAAAGTAATAATGATAAATGCGAAATAAAAGCGCATGAAAACTCGAAAAATCGCGGTTTTCCCAAACATAAGACTAATCTTGATCGATATTTCAAGCTCGAAAACTTCCAAATATTACATTTTACGCATATCGTTTGAGTCGTTTTCGTTTCAAATTTATAAATATATATTACTAGCTTTCTCCCGCGGCTCTGCCCGCGTGTATGTCGGTTATCGCTGCAAAAAGTAGCCAAGTCCTTACTCAGGCTCTGGACTACCTGTCTACCAAATTTCATTTAAATCGGTTCAATAGTTTACAATTCTATAAAATACATACAGACAAACATTCATTTTCCATAGATATACAAGAATGGCTTGTTTACCTTATAGGTATTAAATTTACTACGCTCCACTCAAATATCACGCCGTCATTAAAAGTCTCACTTTTCCAAGAAAACACTTTTCGTTATCTGATCCCTCTTTAACTTTAAGGTGTAGACAGGTACTTTATGTATCTATTTATGCCTAGTCCGTTTTCTAAAGACGGTATCTATAAATCTAGACGTCCACGGATAGAAGCTTTTGTCTAAGTTTTTATTTGGAAATGAGAATCAAGTCTTTAAAAAGATAGTCTTTAATCATTCAAAACAACAGTGCACCTGTTTGCTTCCTACTATGACCCCGGGTCCTTTGAGTGTGGTGTGAAAAAGTACCTTACTAGGCCGCCATACTGCCTGCATTCGCAGTGAGTGTGGTGGCCCCCACTTTTGGATTATACACATACTTTCCATCAGGCAGATCACTTTGGCTGGCGATAAATAAAAACAAAGGACATAATGAATTTTCTCTTACAATTAAAAATGTGTCCATATCATGATGCGTTTTACTATATCCTGAGATACTCGTATTTGGGCTTGCATCATAAGGCCAATTAAGCCAAATAAAATGACTGTAATTTTCCCCTCTCAGTATAAGTTTGGACTACTTTCTATGACTTTGTCTTTTCTCGTAATAAGTTTCATGTATGGGCAATTTACGTCTTTCTACTTGTAATATGGCTTACGTATCTTTCGAGATCAACCCGTAAGTGGATTAATCAAGAGTTTATTGATTGAGTCCTTTCTGTGGCTTGGTCTCTTCTCGTAATAATAAGTTTAACGTATTGCTAATTTGTGTCTTGCCTCTTGTAATATGGCTTAAGTATCTTTCAAGATCTACCCGTAAGTGGATTAATCAAGAGTTTATTGATTGAGTCCTTTCTATGGCTTCGTCTTTTCTCGTAATAAGTTTTACGTATGGCTAATTTGCGTCTTGCCTCTTGTAATATGGCTTAAGTATCTTTCAAGATCTACCCGTAAGTGGATTAATCAAGAGTTTATTGATTGAGTCCTTTCTATGGCTTCGTCTTTTCTCGTAATAAGTTTTACGTATGGCTAATTTGCGTCTTGCCTTTTCTAATATGACTTATGTAACTTTCGAGATCTAATTAAGTTGATTAATCAAGAGTTTAATGAACTCATCTGAACCTTCATGATATAAAAAAAAGGCAGAATATTTGACTTTTAGCGTATTCACTGTTTCATATACATCATACATCATCATCATACCTATGAATAAAATTGAAGCGTCGCTTTGTAATTACAAAGTAACAATTTCTCACTAAATGCATATCAAAGCATACACTTACATGAAAAAAAAAACATTTTTTTTGTCTGTCTATCAATTTGGTTCGGCTAATATCTGAAACGGCTGGACTCATTTTGACACAACTTTCACTGGCAGATAGCAGATGATAAAAGGTGTAACTTAGGCTACTTTTTTAAACTAGTTTCGGCACGCAGCGTTAACTGCGTTTGTTGTAAAGGTAATACAATAACCGTGGCTAACACCAGGTGGCTAACAACTAGTCTCCATATCTAAAAGACAATGGTACGCGTAATAAACAAATTAATTTATTTAAATCATTTTCTCACACGAACTCGTTTTTTATCAAACGTTTTTGCTTTTAATTTTGTTTTCTGCGAATATAATTTAACATTAAATTATAAGCTTGATGCGTCCATTGGTCTTGCGGTTAGTGATATTTAGTACAAAGGCAGAAGTTGTAAGTTCAGTAACGTTTCAAGTAGCCTAGTCTCGCTGGTAATAACCTACTGTCAGGTAGGCTGACTCTTCTTTTCATTAGGGCAGTGAACAGATGGATATCACACAAAGGTGTCTTTATCATTAATCCGGTCACCAAACTGTTCTAGTTTGGAATTAAACGACCATTTTTGAGATGTGTACAGTTGTTATTATTACTATTATTATAAATGTGTACTTAAATAATATACACTTTATTCAAATGAAGCTATTATTTTATAGCCTACCAAAGTGACTACTCTGTCTGATGGAAAGTATGAGTAGAATCGATTCGATTGTGGGTGCAGACAATGTAGCAAGATGACACACACTATCGCGGTCTAGTGTGATGCTTCTGCATCATCAATAAATCAAAGGGCCAACATACAAATGCGAATTCCTACAACACAGAAAGCGAACATTGTAAATACTAAGAATAAAGGGCTTTTGCAAACATTTACATTTTCGAAGTTAGACTTAAAAACTGGCGATGTACAAATGGCAACATACATATGTGTGAGTATTTATAGCTACCAGTAACAGCTAACAATCAATTTAGCCATGTGCTTATTTGCCAATTTAGCTTGACAAAGTAATGGGTAGGGCACCCGTTGCTTCGTTCTCTACGCCAATTTTGAAGAGTCAAACTTGTACGCTTTCTCGATTGTACGATTACACTTACGATATGAACTGGCAACCTCAATATTTTTATGTGTAGTTTACCTTGACGCAGTCACTTGATTACGTTAGTCCAGAAGGAAATCCCCTCCCTGGACTCCTTCCAATACAAAGGCGCAGAGAGGGTCACACCGTGTGGTTTTAGTCGGTTCGAGTCCGACACACCACCCCGCCGTAACCCCCGACGGGGTGACGGTCCGCGGGGATTTCCACACGTAAAAAAAAAAAAAAAAAAAAAAAAAAAAAAAGTCACTTGATTACGTTGACGATTACCTTTATGCCTAATTACGGCAAAGGGAAAGGTTACATTTTGTTTCATAGTAACTTCTAGATTACTGTACCTAGTAAATATTTCGGGCATCTGATACTCAACGCCTTCTAGACCCAAACTAAGCAGAGCTTGTACTACGGGTAAAAGACGAGTGATATTCCTAAATACATATACAGGATGGATATGATTAACCGACACTAAGTAAACTAGAGATACCTACACATGTTACTAGTCCACCTACAAAATTTTAATAAAATAGATTCAATAGTTTAGCTACAGGAGACTATTTTACGTTTTCGAAATTTACTACGCTATGTAGGTATTCAAGTTCCCTTACTCCAATAATTACTACTTTGAAATACGTTTTATGTTTGAGCAATAAGATCTCACACATAATCACATAACGACAGACAATTGGATATGTTTTCTATCGTTTTTAGGGTTCCGTTATTTATGATTTGGAACCCTTATAGATTCGTCATGTCCGTCCGTCCTCGACTTGCCGTCCAAACGTTTAGTGCTAGAAAGATGAAACTGCATGGATATATGTCGACAAAGTGCTACACAAAATTATTAAAAAAAAATGGGGTACCTACGCTACACTTTAGTGGTTATGTTTTTTTTTCTCGTGCTCTTTTAAAAACATGGTTTATTTATGAAGTTGTTAAGATGATTTTTTGATTTAGGTATCACTTTGTGAGTTATTAAACGGCTTGGTCGGTTTAGTGGGTCAGTGTGTCGCAGTGGTAGCACCTGTGACGTTGTTTATCCACATTTCGGCAAATAACTCATAGAATACATATACATACATAGAATAATTTGTAAACCAACTATTTGAGCGAATTGACAGTAAACAAGATGAAAACCTTGTTTATCAACCATTCGCTCAAATAGTTGGTTTACAGTTTCATAACTTAGTACCTACTCGTGATTACATGTTAATCCCTTGTTACTCGTCATTACATTTTCCAATTTACTTACTTAATGTACTCGGGATAGTAGATTGAAATAAGGTCAGGTTGTATCAGCCGCATTCCCTAGGGACGAGTGACGGTAGGCAATCTGTCGTCCGAGTAGGTACTTGGATAAAAAAGAAATGTGTTTATTACATTACAGCATATTATATAGAAAATAAGATTGCTGTATGCAATTGTTTCTTGTAATAGAATAAAAAAAAAAGTTAAAATACAATGTTCTAATTAACATCTCAAGGGTTCATAGCCAAGTGGCCTTTTAGGTGACTGGAGACAATCACCGAGGGCAAGCAACGACGGTGCGGTCAGCGGTCAGATAGGTGACCGTTTTTGATATGATATGTTAGAGCGTTTCCGTGATTCGGAGGTAACGTTAAGCAGTCAGTCCCGGTTGTGTTATCATAAGATAACAGTCGTGAAGCTTAGTTGGAGGCCGTCTGGCGGCTTAAAAAATCCAAGGGTAAGATTACGTAGCCACAACGTGTCTTGCCAGTCCCCAACCCGCACTCGGCCAGCGTGTCTGTTTGTAATTTCAAGTTAACAGATTTTCAGTAAATGCATTTAATATTTTGTAGTATGTACCATACTTTTTATATATTTATATATTTTAAAAGTGTAATAAGGAGTAACATAGGAGTAAGTAATGTAGGATACTTTTCTTAGACTACGTGAGCATTCACTTGGAATCGTATTAAGTCAATTAGAATTGTAATTTACTGTACCAGTCTGCTTTCTGCCCGCGGTATTATTTATTCCAGTAAGGGCCGCTCGTATTTTGGGTCATCACACTTTGATGTTGTAAATATGCAAATACCTACTTGCTTTTTGTATACTTGCGTCTTATAGTGGATTCATTACTCAATCTAATAAAATAAAACCGCTGTGTTGTTTTCTGAAAACTAAACTAAAGGCAATGACTATTCTCCTCAAATTTTACAGACTGCACCAGTCAATTAGTGCACTATTTATTATTAAAAGAATTTTAAAAAAAGCTGCCAAGTGCGAGTCGGACTCGCCCATGAAGGGTTCCGTAGCAGCAAGTAACATCATATAAAAGTTCTTGTAGTACATTGTAACTTTGATCAATGTTTTAATAATAGTCTATTGATTGAATGAAAGGTAAATTGCGGTTTACGATTGATGACGTATTAAAAAAAACTACTGACTAGATCTTGTTCAAACCAATTTTTGGTGGTAGTTTACATGGTAATGTACAACATATTTTTTTTTGTTTTATCACTCTTATTTTAGCAGTTACAGGAGGGGACACACATTTTTCCACTTTGGAAGTGTCTGTCGCGTAAACTATTCAGTTTAGAAACAAATGATATTAGAAACCTCAAAATAATTTTTGAAGACCTATCCATACCCCACACATACGGGTTTGATGAAAAAAAATTTTTGAGTTTCAGTTCCAAGTATGGGGACCCCCAAAACGTGTTGGTTTTTTTCTATTTTCATGTGAAAATCTTAATGCGGTTCACAGATTACATCTACTTACCAAGTTTCAACAGTATAGCTCTTATGGTTTCGGAAAAAAGTAACTGTCACATACGGACGGACAGACAGACAGACAGACATGACGAATCTATAAGAGTTCCGTTTTTTGCTATTCGGCTACGGAACCCTAAAAATGCTACTCTGCGGTAGATTATGGAGAATATACTCGTATCTACCTAAATGTGTTCTTTATGCTTCATACTCATTGAAGCCTACTCTTGGAGTCTACGTATACTTTCCATCAGGCGATGAATTGCATGAATGGAATCTCTAGTCTACTCTGCCTAGAGTGTAGCCTAATTATCAAAATCGTTTCACTCAATCAAAACAAACATAAAACAAAACCACTCGAATTGAGAACCTCCTCCTTTTTTGAAGTCGGTTAAAAATTGCTTAAAGATGTTGATTAGAGTAGATAAATACACACTACTGATGAAGTGAAATCCGACTCATTATTTTTACGTCACGTCGCGTTTGTTTGGAATGTTTACTTACGTATTTTCAGAGATGGTTTGTTTTGAGCGTTTCCTTTCCAAGATTGTGTTTAAATAGAAGCGCAATCTTGGCAAATCTGACATGGTTTGTTCATGACTTGCTTTCTTGGACAGGAAATAATGCTTTTTTATCCCGTTATGAATGAAACACGTCTACCTAGTTTGTTATTTTCAACATCTTACGAAACATCCAGGACTTATGCAATTTTGTTGTAATGTTGTTACGAATTTCATCGCATCGTTGCAGTGTTGTCTATTCATGCGTCAGTCACGCTGAAATTCGAGAATCATAACGTATGCATGTATTCAATGTATGTAAATTTCACATCACATCATAAAATACTGTTGTGTTCAATTTTAAGAGTACTTATTCAAAGGTGCATAGGGTTCCTACCAACAACTTAGGGCCCCAGGCCAACATCACCTGCTATTGGTGTACCTGATGATCAACGAACAAACATCAACAGCCTTTAACAGTCCACTGCTGGACATAGGCCTCTCCTTGAAAAGGAAGTATTGGCCTACTATGCCACGCTGGCCAGACGGTTGGTATAGGGTTGGTTTCAAGTTTTCCTTCTCTTTGCATTGATGTTTTCTTGCGTAGTTTATCCCTTAGTCGCCTTTTACGACACCCGCGCGGGATTAATAGGGGTGGTGACTCTCTGTATTCTTAATCCGTCACCACACGGACTGTGTAGTTGATGATCAACGCACAAAACTCTGGAAAACTAATAATTCCGGTAACCATAATAGGCTAGCCACCTATTACTGGAATCAAAAAACTGGCGAAAAGTGGGCGTTTAAAATGACTCAGCTTAGCCCTTCGGGGAAACAGGAGTGATTTTTATGTATGTATGTTAATCAAATGTAAAAAACTCTTCAATGCCCAATGAGTATTATGCATAAAAAACAATAGGTACATATTTAAATAGCTCATTAAAAGTTCATCAAGTGACCGACCTAAATTAGATAACATGTTAATTTAACATATTTAAATGAGAACACATATATAATGATATTTATTTAAACCTTGTAGGTAAATTCTATATGTACTGCACTATGAAGCAATTGCAGACCGATTACATTAATAAATCAACAGATTTCAAAATCAAAATCGAAATCAAAGCATTTATTTCAAGTAGGCCAGTTACAGGCACTTTTGAATTGTCGAAACAAAAATGAAAATTAAATGTAGCTACAGTCCCAGTCACAAGACATAAAAACTGTGAAAGTACTGTAGTTGCCCATTCCCTAGCGTAGATCTCTATGGAGAAGAACGGGCAAGAAAGAATTCATATGATATATGAATATACAGAGTGAATTTTTGAGACGGGACAGTAAGGGCAGGTACCTTAACCGTTAGTTACAGGAAAACGCTATTAGAAGACTATCCATATTTTTTTAAGATATTCTGAACTGCATTTACAGATTTTGGAAAAAAATTACAGCCAGCAAGAAAATGGTCATTTTAAACAAAAACTTTTTTTAATTCCAATCGATTCTGTTTCTTATAAGGATCAAAAGTCTCTACTGGACCGACTGAGGTTTGATTACTAGAAATGTCAAAAATTGCAAAAAAACTTTTCCCATACATTTGTACGGAAATAAATCATTTTAATATGTATTTTAAACACAGACAAACATATCTTACATTTAGATGATCTACGAAATAAATTGCTCAAAACCACCGCCGTTTTCACGAATAATTTTCTTGGATAGATATAATTTTAAATCCTTGTTAATGCATCTTTTGTATTAAGCGTCATTTTTTTCATTACATACATTTTATTAAGCATCCAAAATCTGTAAATGCAGTTCAGAATATCTTAAAAAAATATGGATAGTCTCTTAAAAGCGTTTTCCTGTAATTATAACGGTTAAGGTACCCACCCTTACTGTCCCGTCTCAAAAATTCACCTGTATATGTACAATGGATATTCTATGTGTCTGTATCATGTGCGTTTGTAAATTGTCTCAAGTTACCTTTAGAAAAAATATACATACATTGTTTCCCAAAATGTCCGTGTGGTGACGGAATAACAATATTATGTAATATGAAATATACTAGTGGTGACTCCCGTATTCTTAGAATATTATTTTTACATTTAATACGATAACTTTTAAATAGGCTCTCAGTAAATTTTTATCAAAATGTCTCTGAAGGTTACATTATTGTATTTTGTTGGAGCAAAGCAAACTGGACTGTAAAGTGTCTACGGGTAGAATTATTTTTGTGGTGTTTATTGGCGATGGTGGATCTGACTGCCTGCCTGAATGTACTTAAGTTCAGATTACAACTAATAAAATCCTAACGGCTCTCATCGGCATGTCCAGAATCCGGAAACACGCTACTGAAGTACATCTCTTTTATAGAAATGAGTATAATTTGTAGATATCTGGAGAACGTGATTCTAAACCTAAATGTACATATTTACGGCGAGCTTAGACTATAATTTAATCTTTTGAGGTCGTATAGTATATACTTCATTGTTTAATTGCGTATGCTTTTACAAAATATCTTATTTTTTATGCTTCACAATTTTACTTAATTTATGCCTGCCTTTGTTTACATAAGGGAAAACAGCTTTCCCAAAATTTTATTGGTGACATTTTTTTGAGAAGCAAAAATGATAATGAGCTGTTTTGTATTTTCAGCACCAGTTCCCAGCCATGTACGACTTGAAGTTGGGTGGCATCTTGTACCTGATCGGTGTGTTCTTCTTTAAGTCAGACGGGCGCATTCCCTTCGCACACGCAATCTGGCATGTGTTCGTCGCCCTGGCCGCATCTGTACACTACCTAGCTATTCTCCGACATCTCTTCCCCGAACTCAAATCCTATTGAAGACTGCTGTTTAAACTTTTGGATCTCCGTTACTAGAGCTCTCTAACGCTATTTTTATATCTAAGACAACAAGGCCACTGATGAAATAATTCAATCGACAATCGTTCAAGTTTGTAGGACGATTGACACAGTGCAGCTATCATTGTGGCTTTATTAGTCACTTAGCAAATCTGTAATGTGTGTGTGACTGTATGTGAATCTTTAGTGTAGTTGGATTAGAATGTAGTATGTACTGTGCTATTTACTCCTTTCGAATGTATGTAAACCTATTTGTCGAACGACCTACGTGATAAGCGATTTTTCAAAACCACTAGGGGTCTGTTTATTTCATAAAAGTCAAAGTCTCGCTTGATGAATTTTAGTCATCATTTGTGTCAGTGTAATAATATGTATGTACATATATGTTTTCTATGTTTATCTTCTGCAGATGTTTTGAGTAAGTAACCGAAAGTTGTGGATTAATTTCAAATTTTAGAAATGTACACCTTTAGTACAAAATCTGGTGAACATTCTCTTAACGATAGTGATTCAACTAGAATGTTACTCCTGTGGGCTGTTAAGTCGTTCAGGTTGTGGAAATAATGCCCCATATACAGTTACGTGAGTTTCAATGCTCCCCACGCGCCATATTGCAATCAGTATTATGTTACTATCGACATAATGTAAACGTGTGTCCATAATGTTTGGTTTCTTGTTAATATGAGAATCCAGCACACGCCTAACTTTGAACATACGTAAATGTAACGTATGATGATATATTTTACTTTTTTACTCGTGAGCGACTAGTCGATCGATGGTTTAAACGGAAATTGCGAAAACCGTTTATCGTTTTATCGCACGCCCACATCGGTTGTCTAATGGACTGCTCATAAAAGTTATGAGAGTTCAAATAATACCGCATTTCTAAAGCTTTTAAGTGGTTGACTACTCCTGAATTTGTTCTATATTATTTAAAAGTTTGTCCTATCACGAAAGCGATTAATACTTTGTAGTTTCTTTCTTTGAACCAATGAACCTATAAAATACTCGTAAAAATCTTTTTATTTTTTACGCTGCTGAACGTTCCGGGACGTTACTTGTTTTGTTCAAATATTGATTAAACATTAAGAACGGATCCTTATGGTTTGGTATGAATCAATATGTCGTAACAACGTACTTTATAGTCATTCACAACGTCTAGTATTGAAATAACATTTATTGTAATTCTTTTATATGCATATTTTTTTTCTATACACAGGTTATCAAAATATGTTTAATAAGATACAAACTTTTTAACAATTTACTCGTGCTGAATTTGAACTCAGATTGTTCTTACATAAACTAAAGGTTTTATTTTTATACATTAATTACTGCTTTTATGGTTTTCATCTTTTTGAAACCTCTAAGTGTAGATGTTTTGCAATATGGCGCGTGTTCTTTTGTTATCGGTTTTATTATGCAATTGCTATAAATATCTGTTGGATATATAGAGCATAGCATCATGAACCACGTTCAGCCAAACTAACTACAATTGATAGGAAATGTGTGTATATTTTGTAACATATTGTTGAACTTATTGTATAGTCTTTGTAGTCGTATCTCAGAGTTTCGAGACCAATCCAACCCTTTTTAGAGAAACTATTTAAAACAAAAATCTTATTGAGGGTTTTTAGATACATTTATACCTATTAACTTATTATACTTATATGAAATCCAGTGTTTTCAGCGAAATCTTTTTTATACACCTCAATGTGACTTTTCTTAGTATTAGCTCGTTATAGTTGTAGCTAGTTGAATGTATATACTATCTCATGTATAGATTGTAAAGTTTTAGTATCAAACTGATATTTATGTAATATTTAAATTATTTATTTATGTCCCAATGTAGATGTTTTAGGGACTGCTCAATCGTTCGTGTGACTAGGTTATGTTCTGTCGGAGTTGAAAAGCTTCATGGATGTTGAATGTTGTAGTGTTCCTCTTGTGTCACGATGACACGTACCTCGATAGCGCACTGTTTACCGGGGCCGAGCATTGTTCGTTGTGCTCGCATTACGATATCTAAACAATCGACACTGTTTGAAAACTGGGACGTCTTACATCGCACCCGTTACACAGTTACGTCTTCATACAATATACGAGTAATATGTATATTAAACTTTAGACCTTTAGAACTTTAGACCCATGGCAACGGTTTGACTTCGTAGTACAATAAACGGTTTTGTTTTACAGATAACGCAATATTTTAAAATAAATCATGATGAAACTGTATATAACATACACCTATACATTAACATGTCGATTACTTTACAAGAAAGAAATATTATTTGCAATATAATTGAAGTTTGAAGTTAGTCTAGTCTTTTTAAAATTGTATTATAAACAAAGCTAAACCCCTTGTCCTTAAGAGTTATTTAACTTAAAGTAATGGTTCTGTGTTATTTTCAACTTTAAAATACAGCCTTAAAATAACACAGTACCGTTTGCTTAAAGATAAACTGCGTTTATGAATAAGGGCTCAAGTACTATTTATTTTGAATATCATGAATGTTATGAGAAATCTTAGATGTACATACAGGATTGTTTTTTGAATCAAGCATCTTGTACCCATTTTATTGTACGAAATAATTAATAAAATAGGGATAAGTTGAAACATAAAAAGATCTTTAATATCACTTTATATATTTTGTGTGTCAAATTCAAATCGTAATCATTGCAATATACTTATCGAGTCATGTTTTAAAAAAAATCTAATGAAAAGTAGTGTATTAAAAAAGTCAAAATCTGATTTCATAACAATTTCTAGTCATTTTTATTTGCTACAAAGGCGACAATGTGGTTGTTATAATACATCTCGTACGTACAGTCGTTCAGTGTTGTCAAATGAGGTAAATGAAGAACTTATAAGTTTCTAAATCTCAATAAATAAAACAGGTTAGTTACACTATTTGTATCTCGAAAACAAAAAACCTATTTTTAAGATGTATTTTTTTTTATTTGTCTTTGTTCCGAATAACAAAATAATTATTAAAATATTATTTGAACAATCATTAAAAAGACATTTGTTCTGTATGTAATTTAAAACGTGTATAAAAACACGAGTGGAACTACTAGTTATCTATAAAATTGAATCTATTTTCTCTTGTATTGTGTTATATTTAAATAAATGATTTGTTTAGGTGCTGGATATCAGTTTAGGTAATAGAATTAATATGCACGAGGACTCCGTAATTCGTAAATTATGATTTTATTTATCAAACATCAGAGTAGCTATTATGTACCTTTAATTATAACTAACTCACTATGTATATGTAAATATTGTATATCTAATAAAAAAAATTAGTTTTCTGTTATAATTAATATCCCATAAAAATGATTTAAAGATATTTAGTGTATAATCGCTGTAAGATTAAAGAGAATATCTTTTCTTTACGATTTTGCATTAAATTGGCAACACATGATACATTCTTGCCATTAACGAAAAAATTGAATTGATAAACGTCATCATTGGGTCACCTTTCCCTATTCTTTATCTCGTTTAGTCGTTAGGTCCAAGCCAAAAATATGTTTTTGTGCAATGTGATTATAGTTTATTGTTTTTTTATTGTTGATTATTGTGGCTACTAACTATTTCAGGCGATGTTGACAAAAGTTTTTTTTACGTATTGCATATTGGTTATCACGAAAACCGGTTAGTCAAGGTTATCACAGGGTAATAAAAATTGCTAAAATGCACAAAATTTTAAAAACTACATTTTTTTTTAATTTTACGTACCTACCTATCTATAATTCCAACCAACAGATATAAAAAATATTTATTAATTACGGAAAGGTTTTATTTCAATTTAACGGCATCGAGTAGTAAATGTAGTAGAATCTAGTTTGAATTTTAGAGAAGAATAAAAAAATCGGCCAAGTGCGTGTCAGGCCACGCACAGGAAAGGGTTCCTCAGTCACCTATAATGGTATGTGGATTTAAAATCGTATCCAATAGATAATTGTTATGTTTACGTATTAATACGTTAATTTTGTATGACGTTTTCCAAGTGAGCGCATTTTACCATATAAGCCTTTATAACTCCTGAACTAAGAAAGTCATCTAATCGGTTATAGTTTTCCTTCAAAGTTCATTAAATGGACCAGCATCACGATTTTTTTCAAAATTTTTGAGCCAGCCGTTTAGCTTTTAGAGGGGGGGGACGCCCTGTTTTTACAAAAAAGTGCCCTTTAAAGTGAAATATCTCGCAAACGGATACCTAAATCAAAAAATCGTCTAGGAAACCCTTTATTGTTTTTAAAAGACCTATCTAATGATACCCCACACGATGGGGTAGCCTCGAGAAAAAAAAACCATCCCCACTTTACGTGTAGGGGAGGTACCCCAAATAAAATTATGTTTCATAATTTTATTGTAGCACTTTGTCGACGTAATTACAACACGTATTCATGCAAACTTTCATCTTTCTAGCACTTACCGTTTGGACGGTAAGTCGAGGACGGACGGACGGACGGACGGACGGACGGACGGACATGACGAATCTATAAGGGTTCCGAGTTATGAACTTCGGAACCCTAAAAAACGTATAAAGTGCAAAATATTCCTAAGTAGGAAAGGGTAGCTATACACCGGTTTTCACTATAACATCGGATTGGAAGTTAAGCTTTTTTGAATAGTATTCATGTTTAAGATATGATATTCAAAACTTTAATATATCATTAATTAAAGTGTCTCTGGTATTATTAGGGTCCTTTAAATTAAATACGTACGATGGAGACAATTTTCTGTAGATTTTTAGTTATAAGTTTTAAATGTGACCGCGACAGTATCGTCATCGATACTGTCGCGGTAAGCTACTTTGATATATAAATAGCCAAAACGTATGCTGTATTCACTCTTAAAGTCATTGTACTAAAGTTTAATCTCTCCTGTTTGTTCATCGTGGTTAAGCGACTGCTTGTAAAGTCTTCCAAAGGGATGCCATCGGTAGATCTTTTAATTGTAGCAAATTATGTGGCATACTTGTGAATGTCTTCCTGTGGCGTATCTTTTATGTATTTCAAAGACCCTGAGTCGCTAAAGCCTTGATGAGTAAACCAAAAAAAAGTTTTTTATATAATGTATTTCTAAGTGAATCTTATAAGGGTATCGAAATATATACATAAATGTAAGAAAAATACATTGCTATTAGTGTTTTATTCTTATGTAAATACATATAAATCTCGCATTAAAAGATAAACTCGTACTCTTTACTGAGTGTGCCCGGAATGTGATGTCACTAAAGTATTTGGGATATAATGTATTGTTGGTGAAGTATAATCATTGTTGTAATTGTGTTTACACAAGCGTTGACTTTAGGAGGTGTTTATCTTGACATGTATTCAATTCGTATTGTTTTGTTTCTAAGTGCCAAAGCAGACAAATGCTTTCTATTGTTAAAATAATTCCATTAGGGTGGGTGGGTAGTCATCTACAGACAAACCAAAATAACCGCTTGTCGGCGTGGCAGTCCTGCTGCGGTATCACTCTTACGCGTTGCAAAGCGAAGAAGAGAGAGCGCGAGAGACGGACGTTCCTCCAGTGTATCCCCCACTTGGAATCGGCACACCAAATCTTTAAGCTCTACGTTTCTATGTATGTCTGAATTCATTGCCATCGCTTTATTTAAATTATGCTGAACTTATACGTTCTAGGATACAGATAAACATAAAAAACACATTTTCTAAATAGATACGTTATTATTATACATAGAAACACTCAGACCAAAGTATATCTATATTATTGTTTTAAAATATTAAAGATATAATAAAGATATAAAGATATAATACAAACGCTTGTGTCTAAGTATAAACTTGTTGTCTATGTGTTTGAATGTAATGTAAAGTGTATTGATGTAAGTGTTAAAATGTATACATACATCTTAGTACAGAATGTTACAATACCCAATGCCCGGTAATTACTATTCTATATAATTTTAATATAAAATAGTGTTATTACGTTGATGTTACCTTTAATATTGGACCCTGGTATAGTTTTGTAGAGGTTTTTGGGAACTCAGTAAATAAAAATTTTACAAATATAAATTGCTTTTTTATTTCGTCTATTGTTTTTTATTATTTTCAGACATCTTACACACAACGCCGTCTAGGCGTCTAGTCCCAAACTAAGCAGAGCTTGTATTATGGGTACTAGACAACTGATATAAATAGATAAACATACTTTCTTTGTAATTATATAGGTAGGTGTACCTACCTACACATTATACATAGAAAACGCCCAGACTCAGAAACAAATATTTGCGGATCACTTTGGTCTATTGGTGATGACTAAATTTTGTCATCACTGAGATAATAAGCCGTTTGGACTACAATCGCAGTGGGTTATAAAAAAAACTCCAAATACTATGAGAGAGCGGCCGTTCTAAAATGCAAGTGTTCTAGAGCAGTGACAGTGTTTAATTACTGAGTGACTAGACTCCTTGTTGGCCCATTAGTGAATAAAAAAATCTAAAATATGTACATTTCGAATTATCCGAAAGCTCTGGACAGGGCAGGACATTATTCTTTCTCTTTTATAAAATGCTGTTAGTATTGTTACAAAGTGAAATACAATTAATTTTTACGATATATGTTGAAATAAAAGAAATACCTTCCTTTTGCTAATGTATAATACAAATGTCAATTACATAATTAAAATTGTGATATGAAATGTACCAATTATGTAATGTTGAATTTAAAGTCCTATTTTATAAAGGTGTAATATCAAATTTTTATCTTATTACTCTTAAAATACTGTATTTACATTTTTGATACAGTTTTGATTCCTAAAATATCAAAGCACTTGTCCATGATAATGGCGGTGGCTTCACACAGCATCAGCCTGGAGTAGTTTATAGTAACAATATTGCCGTCTTTATCTTTTTCAACACAATAACATTTGTCGTAGAACTCGGTGAAAACTGATGAAATTTCATACAAATACTCACACAAAGAGTGTAAGAAGAGATCATTGGCCACTTTAAGTAGAACTTCAGGGAACCTAATAAGAACTTTACCTAGTTTCCACTCGGCCTCATGTGTAAATTTAAATCCAGTTTTTGCAAACTCTGATTTCAACTGTTCCTGTGATACTTGTGCAGTTCTGGCTATGGACCTAATTCGTGTTAAAGCATACAACAAGTATACCGCAGTGTTGCCCTTATCATCCAACATTTTATCAAACGAGAACACATAATCATTTAATCTGTTGTGAGATAAATCTGCATATTTAATGCATCCATATGCAACTGCTTCTTGAGCCTGTTTCAACTCTTCTGAGGTCAAGACTTTGTCTCGTCCTTTCTCAATTAGTTTATTAAGTGATCGTGTTAGACCTTCATCAAGTAATTCTATCAATTTAATTGTATCACCTGACCTAGTCTTAAACTTCTTCTTATCTTCTCCTAATACTACACCGAAACCTACAAATTCAATTTTCTGGTCTCCTTTCAGAATACCAGCCCTACGAGCACACCCATCCAATACCACAAAATGTGTTGCTTGACCATTATCAACAACATAAATAAATCTGTCACCTTTCTCTTCTTCTACTCTGTTCTTAATTGTTGCTAAGTCTGATGTATCATATGTGTATCCACCATCAGATTTCACCACAGTTAAAGGTATTAAACCTTCTTTATTGTTAGGATTTGTCCACATAATCAGTCTACCATTATCTTCTTCCAAAAATTCACCATCCTTCAACTGCTGAATGACAATCGGCATCCTGTCATGATAGAAAGATTCGCCTCTATCAATAATACGAATATCAAGACGTTCATATATCTTTTGGAAATCTTGCCGTGAGACTTCGCATATAAGCTTCCAGGCAGCTATATAATCAGCATTGTAAGATTGTAATTGTACAACACACTGGTAAGCACGTTTCTTGAATTCTTCCTCTGTATCAAATCGTTTCTTTGATTCTTTATAAAATGCTTGCAAATCTGATATAGGAGGTGATGTTGTTTTGAAATCAGGAAACTTGTCTTGTAAATGAGCAATCAACATCCCAAATTGTGTTCCCCAGTCTCCTAAGTGATTTATCCTTAGCACATCATGATTCAAAAATTCAAGTAAACGGGAAATACTGTCTCCGATAATTGTGGATCTCAAGTGACCTACATGCATCTCTTTTGCAATATTAGGAGATGAAAAATCAACAATTACCCTTTGCCTCTTTACTGGAGGTGGCTTGATACCTGACCTCAGGATACAGTTGAGGATATGTTCAACTAACACTTTGTTAATATATATGTTTAAAAATCCAGCGCCAGCAACTTCAACTCTTTCTATGAATGGGGAAGATGGAGTCTTATTTAATATGTTATTGGCCACCTCTCTGGGGTTTGTTTTTATATTCTTAGCTTTCAGTAGTTGCGAAATAGCCATGGCAGAGTTACACTGGTAGTCTCCAAATTTAGGATTGTTACCGGAGAGGGATATCACAATAGGGGGATCCTCTAAGTCAGGATACGCAGATCTAATACCAACTTCGAACACATTTTTAAGTTCATCCACTAAACATATGTTTCCTTCAACAGAATTAATGTCGGTAATTAGCGTCGGGAGGTCTCTTGGCTGTTTCGGAGCAGCTGATGATTTAGAAGTACTCCTTTCAACTTTGACAGCATTTTCCAGATGTTCTAAACGATTTTTCAGTTTCTCGTTTTCAGTCAGTAACTTGTTCAACCGAGGATCGCCAATAAAACTGAGATCTCCCTTTGCAATCTTATTAAGTTCTTCCTCGATTGCTTCAACCTCTTTTTCTGCACGCGCTGTGCGCTCTTCCAACTTTTTCTGATCTTCTTCAGACATTGTAACTAATATTTACTTTCAACGTTATTGTAGGCAATACGGCAGGTTAATAATACAGTTAGGTTAACTGCCTGCCACTGCCACAACATGGGCTGACGCAACGTCAGTTTATTTCTAATTTGACAGATTTTGACTTTAGCTAAAATGTGTTCACTTTACTCGTATTTCTTTGACTATGAAGTGTCAAATAACCGAGTTCGATTACCTATCATAATACTTTTTGATACTTTAAGAAAATAAATTCATTTTCCATAACTACGTACTAGATGTACATTAACTGTACGTAATACCCTTAGAATAAAGAGTATACCCACTAGAGGTCAATGAGTAGGTATACCCCAGCGTTCGTCGAATGACACCTGCCATGTGTCGAAGTCGTGCGAGTGAGAGTGAGAGGGGTCTACAACTTTACACGGTCCGGCAGTGATGCGGGAGCAAACTTTGAATTTCAACTGGGCTACTATGTACCCATAAAAGGAATATAGGTACTCTGTGGCTGTGGCAATGTATGTATTACCCTACAGTGTATTACCTGTGTGTATTACCGTTACGCACATTGGAAATAATAGGAAACCATGGCAACCAAGGTCAAACAAACAGCGGCAAAAATATGTTTCAAAAGAGACAAGTGCGTCTGAAGATATAAATTGGAAATAACAGTAATAAAACGCTAAAATAGTAATTTATTTTATTATTCTGCAATCTTAACTGATATAAAAATCTTTACAAACATTGAATTATATAATGAACCTAAAAACTTGCAGTTTCTTATTTTCTGTACATAGATAACGATATCTCATGGCTCAAGGATGGCACATCAACAAAAAGAGCTCGATTATACTGGCAAGGACAAGAATCTTCCGTACTGGCTCGAAAACATTACCAAGTAAGTGTAGCTTCATTCTATTATAAAGTAGAATGATTAATGAACATAGCCTCACCATGCTCATTCTTAATTCTAAGACGTCAATATGGAAATAGGTACAATGCACTCACTACTTCCGTGTCAAGGTTGGGCCAATATTTAAAGTTAACTATAACGCTAACTTCTTGACTTCACTCAGTACATTCCTTGCAGGGAGATGAAAGAGACACACATTCGACACACTAGTACTGATTCTTCTCCTACTTTAGAGGAAGCAAAAATCACATTTGAAAATACTAAATCAGAGTTACGAAGGTACGTTGTGACTTTTTAAGGAACCTGAAAAAGAACGTGAATAATTTTTTCGTGTTAATGTGTCCAATAATGATTTAATTTTAGATTAAGTCGAAGAACATCATTGGATACCGGTATGGAGTTTTTATTGAAACCTCAGATACCGCCAGTGGCTCACTCAGCTGGAACTTTGCGTCCTAATAAAGGTACCTAATTTTACAATCCCTATTTACGATTGCGCGCCTTGTAGCGCATAGCGCTCGTTCCTCCACCTCGGCCTGCTTCTGCTAAGGTGACAGATGAGGCCATCTGTCACCCCAGGCCTGCGCATTTAACGATCTTCGGCGCCCGAGTTGTCTGCGGTAAATGGTCCGTTCCCGGGCCTGGCGGACCGGGAGAGTTCTGAACCTCTCCCAGTCTCGCTCCGCCATTTCTTTCGCAAGCATAACTGGCTCACAGAAAGATAAGGAAGAGTTCCACACGCTCTCGCTCCGTATCATGGCCACAATCATGTTATGGAGCGAGAGACTCCCCACCCCGATGGCCGCCACGTGGTCACGTCTCGCCGCCGCTCCTCACACGCCGGACATTCTACCAGCGTGTGAAGTGCCGTGTATACTACCGCAGTGGTGGCACTCAGGCGGTGGCTCCTTGAGGATCAGACACATATGATCTCTAAAGCATCCCATTCCAGTGATCATTTGTGTCAACCGGTATGAGAGGCTACCGTAAGCCAATTCTCCATAACGGGTCTTACCGGCGTTAATAACGGCGTGCCCACCAATTCCAAACCCCTAGCTAAGCTTTTATTAAAGCTTAGGGGTTTGGAATAAGCAAAGATAAATCTACTGGTAACCTAAATATATACTAAAATTCATCAATTTATCGTATATTTATCAGAAGTTCACCTGTTATGTTTCATTTAGTACAGTAGTTCCTTCAGTTTAATAGATAGGTATAATTGCCCTGTAGCGTGACGGAAGGTATTACATTCCAATAATATAATTATTTTGTATTTTAGGTTATGTACAAAACGGTCGACGAGTTTACAATGTGAGAGGTAAATTGGACCTGGGAGAATCGTCGAATGGATCTTCAAACGATTTTTTGTCAGATTTATTACCACACTACGTCACGCCGAGACATAGGCGGTTAAATAACGGGATAGACGATGATTTCCGTGACGTTATCATAGGTAATTTATATAAATGAATATTTACGCGTATAGTATTTTTTTATATAGAAAAAATAGACCTATATATTAAAATATGGGTAGGTAATTTTATATCCACAACATTTAATATGTCTTAATCTACTTGCATCTGAAGACTTATTTTTAAGACTTATTTTAATTTTTATTCACAATATTATATAAGGTGCATGATATGCGTCCTTTGTGTAGCTAGTAGTTAGCATATGCGATCGAGAGGTCTCGGGTTCGTTTATCTTACTTACAAGAGATTCTGTACCCTACATCATCTTTAGATTTTCTTACGAAAATTTTGAATAACAGCCCGAAATATGGATGTTTGGCGGTGATTCACGCCCTTGACTCACGTTAGTCCGTGTTGCGTTGTCATGAATATCTAGTGCAATCGTTATTGGGAAGTCAGTACCCTGAAACACACTGACACATGGGCGTACCCAGCTTCTGGCCTAGGGGGGGGCAGGTCAATTTGTTAAGGTAGGATCGTCAGCGGCTGTTTTGTTATACACACTACACAAACACACCTACATGAAACATTAGGTATATGTATTGTTCGGGCGATTAGTCCCTGAGTACGGGGGTAGCAGGAGCACTACATCGCCTGCTGCCCAATATTGCGGGATCACGGGAAAGGGGCGCCCGTCTGGTCTGACGACCTGGCGTGCTCCTCCGGTCTACGACCAAATTCATCCAGTCGGTCAGAGTACTGGGGAGGCCGTGGCAGACCATGAGCCTGGAATGATACGGCTGTAAGCGCATAAGCAAGCTCTGGAGACTTGGCAGGCACGGCTTGAAATTCAGGGCTTGCTAGCCAACGGGCTATCGGAGCCGTTCTGTTGAACTTCGAAGCCTGGGTAGAGAGGACCGACTGTGTCACCTATCGATTGACTCAGATACTCACCGGGCTCGGTTGCTTCGGTAAGTATCTGAATCGAATAGGACAAGAGGCTACAGCACAATGCCACCACTGCGGGTCTGACCGGCAATCCGCCCAGCACACATCATCAGCCTATCGCAGTCCACTTCTGGACTTAGGCCTCTCCCATTGCACACCACTGTGATAGATTTTGGGCTTCTCGCATCCAGCTCCTGCCAGCCATCTTACGCAGGTCGTCACTCCACCTCGCCTGTGGGCGTCCTACACTACTTTTACCGAGACGCGGTCTCCACTCCAGAACTCTTCTGCCCCAAAGGCCATCAGTTCTGCGGCTAATATGGCCAGTCCATTGCCACTTTAGCTTACTAATCCGGTGGGCTATGTCGATGACCTTAGTTCTCTGACGGATCAACTCATTTCTGATACGATCTCTCAGAGAAACGCCGAGCATAGCCCTTTCCATAGCACGCTGAGCAACTTTAAGCTTATGGACCAACCGTACCGTAAGTGTCCAGGTCTCGACTCCGTATGTCATGACAGGTAGGACGCACTGATTGAAAACTTTCGTTTTTAGGCATTGTGGGATCGACGCCGAAAAGACTCGACGTAGCTTTCCAAACGCTGCCCAACCCAACTGAATTCTTCTATTCACCTCATCCTCGAGGTTGTTTCTACCCAACTGCAATGTCTGCCCAAGGTAGACATATTTTTGAATAACCTCGAGAACGGTATCGTGTACTGCAACCGGTTCCGGTAGAACATGTTCATTGAACATGACCTTGGTTTTAGCCAAGTTCATCCGTAGGCCGATGCGCATAGAAGACTCAGCCAGGTCATTCAGCATCTGTTGCAAGTCCTGCAGTGTCTCTGCCATTATGACGATGTCGTCCGCGAATCGCAATTGAGAGATGTATTCGCCATTAATGTTAATGTCACGTCCTTTCCAGTTTAGCGTCTTGAACATATCCTCCATTGCATTTGTAAACAATTTCGGGGAAATAATGTCCCCTTGTCACACTCCTCGATGCAATGGTATGGACCTTGTTTGCTGATTCTGTACTTGGACGGACATGGTGGCGGTATCGTAGAGACATCTCAGCACTTGGATGTATCGCCAATATACCTGACAACGCTGCAGGGACTCCAGAACAGACCAGATCTCAACCGAGTCGAAGGCCTTCTCATAGTCCACGAATGCTAGACACAGGAGCTGATTATACTCCTGGGTCTTCTGTATAATTTGCCGCACTGTGTGTATGTGGTCTATGCTGCCGGCCGCTCCGAATTCCGGCCTGCTCCGGTGGTTGAAATTCGTCGAGTCTTTGCGCAAGACGATTCGTGATGACTCTTGAAAACAGCTTGTAGGTGTGGCTTAGAAGGGAAATGGGTCGATAGTTCTTCAACAAGGTCTTGTCGCCTTTTTTGAAGAAAAGCACGACCAAACTCCTACTCCACACCTCCTTTTGGAGCTCCCTCAGTACGGCTTTACCTCCAGCTTTTAATAGCTCTGTTGTAACGCCATCCTCTCCAGGGGCTTTTCCATTTTTAAGCTGTTTAAGAGCCATCTCGATTTCATCGGTGCTGACTTCTGGCAGGTTTTCGGTGTTGTGGCGCGTTAATGTGGTATCCTCATTTTCGTGATCAGGTCGAGATGCATGCGAAGCGTATAGCCGGCTATAGAAGCCTTCCACTTCTATAGCCGGCTATACGCCAAAAGGACTGCCGGTTTCGAGGAAACAGCTTCTTGACTTGTTGTGGTCAACTTCGTCAGTTCGCTTCTACCCAGAGATTGTACGAACACAGAGGTAGTGTCGGACGAGTTTGCTTATCTCTCGGTTCAGCATCCTCTTTGCCAACGAAATGACGGGTGGGTTTTCACGCCGTTTTCTCATCAACACTAAATTCCTCTCTGAAAGCTTCGACTTCCTGCCTTTACGCTGCAGTTCACAGAATCTCGTACCTTCGTCCCTGAGGATTCGAACCACATTTCCGGGGTTCTGGTTTACGTCTGTTGTGGTTTCCAAGGCAGCGAATCAGTTTTCCAGGTTTGACTGGAACGTTTCAGATCCTATCATGGCTTGGAGTAGAGTTGGTCGGAGCCTGGACTTCATCAAACGGGCACGTTCAACTTTGAAGTTGATATTCAGAGAGCCTCGGACTAGTCGGTGATCGCTACCGGTATTAAACCTATTGACCACTGAGACATCTCTGAATATGTGCCTCTTGTCCGTAATAATGAAGTCGATCTTATTTTTTATCACAGTGTCGGGGCTTTGCCACGTCCACTTGCGATGGGGCTGTTTTTTGAAAATAGAATTCATCAAAAAGAGCCCCTCGCGTTCGAGGAAGTTGACAAGCATTTGCCCCCTATGATTTCTGACTCCAAATACATGTGATCCTACTACCGATTCGCTGCATATCTGTACTCCCACTTTAGCGTTGAAGTCACCCATAACAACGTTGTAATGGGTCTTAGTGGTTAAGTGGAGGGCCCTCGATATGTCATCGAACATATCCTATACCTCGTCATCCGAGTGCGCCGAGGTCGGTGCGTACACTTGCACCACCTTGATACTATACCTCTCAGTGAGCTTAATAATGAGGCACGCTACCCCGTTCGACACACTGGAAATTTCCACAACGTTGATAGATATAGACTTATTTACTAGAAACCCCACGCCACCTTGGGATTGTTGGTCTCCCTCGCGGAAGTACATTAGGTGACCTGACTCAAGAGTTACGGTGTCCTCCCCCTGTCTTCGGACTTCACCTAACCCGAGGATGTGCCACCTAATTTTACCCAGTTCTACCGTTCTACAGAACATTATGCGTCAGAAGGAGTCCGCAGAGCGGGATCGGGAAAGGACCGATCCCGCTCGAAGGAGGCGGTGAAGAGGACGCGGCGATGTCGTCTAGCACCCCAATGGTAGTCTAAGGGTCGCTGCGGTACATCCTGGGGATATGTGACCGCTGCAAACATCCCGAGACAGGTGACATCCCGGTGCGGCCGTAAAAATATTCAGCTTGTTGAATTAATTCCGTTATCTTCGAAGTTCTCCTGCTTATTAACCCAAAACGTGCGCCATAGTTAAGCTTTAGATGTGATTCCTTCTAATTCATAAAATTGGGATACTTCGTCCATACATTTTCTAAATTTTGGAGCTGTAATTTTTATTATTTGAGCAGGCTGTAATAATGGAAAAGCAAACGCTGGTGAATGTTCTTTACCGAATCTCGCCTGTAATGAGGATGCTAATGAATCCAAATCCAAATAACACATACAACGATCGGCGAAAATATTCACGTCCGTATGTGAACATTCACTTTTTTCAGAACTATAAGAACTATACTTTTGAAACTTGGTAAGTAGATGTATTCTGTGAACCGCATTAATATTTTCACACAAAAATAGAAAAAAAAATTGGGGGTTCCAACTTATAACTGAAACTCAAAAAAAATTTTTTTCATCAAACCCATACGTGTGGGGTTATCTATGGATAGATGTTCAAAAATGTGTGCCCCCCCCTGTAACTTCTAAAATAAGAGATTGATAAAACTAAAAAAATATATGATGTACATTACCATACAAACTTCAATCAATACATTATTGACATCCAAAATTTATTTTTTTGTCTGTCTGTCCACCTATCTGTCTGTTTGTTGCGGGTAATCAAGGCCCCTTTACACTTTGAGTAGTAAGTAGGCGAGTTCATACATGTTATGCGAGATTTCCAGGGGGGGGCAGCTGCCCCTCCCTGCCCCCCCCTGGGTACGCCCATGCACTGACAACTAGTTCAACCTTCGAATTTTGTTCGCCTTCAGGGTCATTTTGGTCCGTCCTGTAAAACCGGTTGAACTAGTAGCGGAATCCAAACAAACTTGGTCTAAGAAGATGATATTGTTATCATCATATGAAGCCGAAAAATTGGACTATCGGGGTTTTTTACTGTTATTGTGAGCAACGGTCAGGAGAACAATGAGACAGGGAAATTACACATAAGCTTATAAGATCATCTTTATGATCTAACCAACAGCGTTTTTAGGGTATAACCGGAAAATGAGCACCTTGCTGCTTTGGTAAGACCCGGTATAAGCATGCGCTGTAGGTATAGACTAACGGAGATGATCACCGGGAAAGATGCTCACCTGAGTGCTTAGAAGCCTTAATAATTGTCACTACTGAACGAAGAGCTCCTTAATAGTTATTGTTATTTAAAAATGCTCCGAATGTGTAGTCGGTTTCTAGACCGCAATTCCTATTAGACAGTACCGTTATTAAGTTCCTTTCCAAAACCAGTCTTCATAATTATTATTTCAATTATCTGTCTATAAATTTAATTGGATTAATTTTATTTTTGGGTTATAGAACACAAAAATCACAAGAAAATAGCATCAAAAGACGGATTAACAAATTTACAGCAAAATAATTCGTGGACTAAGAGACCTGCTTTGAAAAGTTCTACAAGGAAACCTTCGTCGCTTTGCGCTGTTCCGACGAAAAATACACAGAAAGAGAAAGTCAAGAGTGAATTTATTATACCGGAGTTACCAGAAGGGAGATTGTTGGAACTGAAAATATTTTCAAACTGGGGAGACAAGTATTTAGTTGGATTGAACGGAATTGAAATGTTTGATGCAGATGGTGTTGCTGTTCATGTCAAAAAGGTTAGCTTCTAGAATTTTATACAGTTCTACTAATGCAATAATAAACACATTTATGTAAATGACATGTAAAATTCTATATCAACATAAATTTATATATCTGATCCTATCGGAAACTTCGGGAAAGCCCTCCAGAAAGTGACTTTTTACATAGGTTGGAAGAAAACTATTTTTTTTTGTTTATTAGGTATGGACTGACTTGGATACAGGAGACCAGTCAAAACATGGACGTGCAGAGAACATAGTGGATGGTGTTGTACGCACACGTGACGAACGGCACACATGGACAGCGCCATCTCCTCGGGGTAATCCAATCGCACTTACTATTCTCTTAGCGGGATGCGTCAAACTGGCTTTGTTGAGGATCTGGGTAAGTTTCAGTATCTATTTCTTGTTTGGTAACTGTGTTGTGTGTCACCCAGAGAGCAATATAGAGAACGATACTCAGACTCTATCTGCGGGATCGAATCAGCAGCACATCGCTTGCAGAAACAATGGCCGATGGGCCCATAAAGTTCTAGAGTGGTGGCCACGTACCGGCAGGCGCTGCGTTGGTAGGCCACCTACAAGGTGGTTAGATGACCTTGTGAAGGTCGCTTGTAGCCATTGGATGCGGGCAGCACAGGGACAGTTGCTGTGTAGAAATTTGGAAGAGGGCCATTAATAAATAAATATTTCAGACATCTTGTGTAAGAAAGGTTGAATCGATGGCCTTACAGAATACTCAAGTGCATCGATACCCGCTGCTTCAATTTTCGAAAACGATTCAAATTACGATCGCAATTGAATTCAATAATTTACATATTGTTTACACATATATACAGTTATGTAATTATATTTTACGTCTTTTATTGTCATTTGAATCTAAATTTCTAATATCTAAATATTTCGGACATTTTACACACAACGTCATCTAGGCCCAAACTAAGCAGATGTTATATTATGGGTACTAGACAACTGATATAAATACATAAACATACTTTTTTTTAAATACATACACTTATTATACATAGAAAACACTCAGTTCACACAAACATTGGTCCGACCCGGAAATCGAACCCGAGACCTCAAGCACAGCAGTCACATACGCTACCACTTTACCACCATGTTCATGGCTAGGTTCAGCAGTGGACGTCTTTTGGCTGAGATGACGATGTTGATGATGAAATGCCTCTTTACTAGCAATACTCTTCCCTTCTATTAGTTAGGGCTCGATTAAAAATGTTTAAATATGATTATTTAGTAGTACATAATGTACTACTAAATAAATAATGTAGCTTGAAAAATGAGAGAATGATCTCATAAAGTTTTAAAAAAAATCCAAAATCTTTGTTTCAGAATTACAACAAGTCTCGTATATACACAACACGCGGAGTCAAATTAGTTCAGATTAAACTGGACGACAAAGTTATATTCCACGGAGAGATTGCAAGGTCCAGCGGCGAGCTCAAGGGTTCTCTCTCATCTTTCGGTGATGTAAGTTGATATTATATGACCCATATGATATCTATCTTGTTTGTGCTGGTTTAAAAGGTTATATAAGTATGTGTGTATGCTATAAGTTTCTTCCTAGCTTATAAAGTTCTTAATTTCCCTTGGGTGCTTATTGATGTTTAGAGTGAATTGATAAATTATGTATGGATCATAGTGAGTACAAAAGGTATTTAAAGTATGTACTTGAAATTAAGTAAAATGTAACGAACTACCAAGTTAAGATATGTTTTTGTTTAACGATGTACTCACTTTTAATTAGTTTGCTATAAGACAGTGTAGTATTTTGTACTGACTACATAAACAGGTGATCAAATTTTGCGGTATGAATATTGATGCGGCTGTTATGGTCCAGTAATTAAATAAACTAAACATAAATAGAATCGTTAGTTTAGTTCCGAGGAGAACATTACGCTAAGTTTAATAATGTCGATGTAATTTCAAATTAAATAATATTTCAGACAATTCTTTTCACAAAAGATGCAGCAATTCTGGAATCTGTAATGCTAAACGACAAGAATTTCCAAGCGTTATTGAAAGATAATGAACCAATGCACGATTATTCGAATAATATCGACAAGAGACCGCCCACCGCCAACGATAGCAATCACAACATGAGTCCTACGGCATTACTTGAAGCTTTAGATATTGAGGAGAAAGAAATTAAGTACATCGCTAAGACAGTGAAGCTCACCCTAATGTCCAACTGGGGACAAAGACAATTAATTGGACTTACAGGTATATATCTGTATATTTGTTTTTATAAATACAATCTGCTCTATTGATTTACTAATTCTCAACTGGTAGCACAAAAAACTAGAAAAAATTCAGGTTGCATATTTGAATAAAAATACTGACTCTTGTTCTGTACACTACAATCGAGGATGCTTTACGCTAATTCCTCTTTTCTGTAGCGTACCTCTGCTGTTAAGTTACATACGTACGCACATACATTAGGGCTGTCTACGTTTAAAGAATATACTAGAAAAAGTGTAGAATGGGTCTGACCTGGTAATTAGGTGCCTGCCCTGCATGGTTCGCCTTGTCAAACTTCGAAATGAAAGTTTCTTTTCCAAAAAAAACCATCGCAGAATAAAGAAATAATGACAATTATTTTCTAATTAACATATTTTTTCTCTTTACCTTTAGGTCTTGAGCTATTATGCTACAATGAGCCTATAACAATCCAGCGTGCATACGCCTACACGGCTTTCATCTCTGAGGACCAGATGCCTGAACATAATCAAATCATAGATTGCAAAAAATTATTCAACGGACGCAACATTACGACCGACTTCGATGACATGTGGTGTTCAAACTTAGAGACTGGCGAAAAGTTTTGCCACATAGTTATGGAACTCTTAGAACCAACGGAGATAACCAGTAAGTTGTACATATAATGTTATATTTTAGGGACAGTAAAATTTTATGGATGGAGAATGAGAGATGGGTGTGAGAAGCCAAGGATCGAATAGGCTGATGTTAATGATAAATGATAAATGATATTTATTTCTGTAAGTAAATCTTTTCAGACATTTTTACAAGTCGGACTTATAGCTAGAAGGCGCCGGCATTTCCTACGACTCACTCTGGGAAGAAACGCCGAAACAAACCACAGAGGTGTCTTTTTTCTTTTTTTTTTTAAGTCCGTGTACAATATTAAAGAGAACTATGTGAGTGCAGTATAGGGTCTGGGTTGGCCTTTTGAAGAAAGAACCATAGTTTTGAGTCGACCTGTCCATACAGACGGCACACGGGCCCCAGCCATCGTGTAGCCTAACCGATGTAGTCAGGATCCACAACCCGGAACACGACACTGCCGCCAGCAGGACACTTGAGTAGGCCGTGGAAACACTCAAAACCACCAGAAAATTACTAAAATATAAACTAACATTACAAGCCTACACTATACTCACATTTACAAACTTACACAAAAAAAAAAAAAAAAAATAATAAAAAAAATACTATACAATTCAATATCAACGAAAAACTAAACAAATTAGAATAAATGAAATACAAATTAAAACAAAAATGAAATGTTCATCACATGTGGGAGCGAGCAGCATCAGTCCCAAGCAAATTTATCATTTAAAAAATCAGTAACTGTGTAGTAAGCTTTATCACACAGTTTCTGTTTAACCAAGGACTTAAATTTGTTAATACTTAATTCATGAAATTTGCTTGGAATCTTATTGTAGAATCTCACACCCTGACATCGAAAAGACTTGCTTACTTTTTGTAGTCTAGCCGTTGGCAACACGAGTTTATCTTTATTTCTAGTGTTTATATTATGAATGTCGCTAAACTTTGTGAATGAATGTATATTTTTCTTAACATACACTTATACGTTATTAGAAATAAGTGCCAGTTTTAATTAATTAAGACTAGATGTGATGACCAAATCGTATATGTTTACTTTTAGATGATAAAAATGTCAAAATATGTAAAATTTATTAATTAAATTAATCTCTACCTGGAAATGTGGATGGATGCATGAGTAGAATGCAGGAGTAGGGACCACCGGAGGATTCATTGTGAGTGCATACAATGCAGCATGGTGATCCACACCACGGCGGCTTAGGGAGATGTTTCTCCGGCCCCCGGAGGCCGAGAGAATAATGCAGAATGATTGGGCCTCCAGTCTCACACTCAACAACGAAAGACAGCAGCACGAATGCTGTCATTTTATGGTGGTCTGGTCTGTGTAAGGGTAGTACCGCCAAGGTCGAGCCGACACATTCCTACTACCCTCTACTACCTATGAATTCTACTCCTAGTCTAAAGCAAGTATTCGTCCAGGTATTCGTGTCTGGAATTACAACGCAAATATGGAGCTATCGTACATTGGAGTGAAGCACGCGCGAGTGGCCCTGGATGATGTGTCCCTAAACTACAGGCCGCTGTTGTTGCGTCGAGCTCCGGGAGACACGTGCTACGACTACGTACAGCAGATACAACTGCCACTCATTGATGACAGGTGGGTAATAATGTTTGGTTTTTTTATATTTTTTTAATTTAAAAATATATAAATGTAAACTTAACGACGATCCTAATCCATTTTTTAGATTGCTCTAATCAACTGAAGGAATTTTTCAAATCAATCAACAACTCATAATGTCCCACTGCTGGGCTCGGGTCTCCTCTCAGGAGAGGGTTAAGGCCGAGTCCACGTTAGCCGAGTGCGGGTTGGGGTCTAGCAAGACACGTTGTGGCTACGTAATCTTGTCGTAGGATGTTTTAAGCCACCGAAAGGCGCCCAACTAACTAACATAACAACCGGGACCTAGTGTTTTTTTTTAATCTATTAAAAATATGTTTTTGTAGGAATCAACTAAGCAATTAGAAATATTTTGAAAAGTCTTATAAGCTTCTTGAAGAGTGGAACTCACTTCGAATCGGCCTTGTATTTTGATCATATAATTATACTTTCACAGGTTAGATGACGCGAAAGATTCTGATAGTTTCAGAATGGATTGTCTAGTCTACGGTACCAACTTTGACATGGGCGCGCCGACTGGATTCGTGTTGCAGCTGACTATATTCTCTACATGGGGAGACCCTTACTATGTTGGTTTGACTGGTGTTGAGCTGTATGATCCACATGGAAATTTAATACCTTTGACAGAGACGAGTAAGTTCTTACGTTCATCATCATCAAAAACCCATAACGTGTAAAAATTCAAATTGATCGCTGTGTAAGAATGTCGAAAATATTTTTAACGACTGACGATAAGTAAGGTTGTAGTGGTGCCAAACTATACAGTACAAGAGCGCTACAAAGAGATGGCTACATTCAATAGTATTTCTGCATGCAAATTTGTATGTTCATCTTAATACCAGACTTCCGTCCGTTGCTATATTATATTGCCTTGGAACCCTCTTTTAATTCACAACCACAATCTATTCTCTTTTATCACACTAAAATTATGACACGAAAAATCTGAAGGTTTTAAAAATTAATGAATGTGAATGTGTTTCGAGTTTTTGTTTGTATTAAGTATGCTTAAAGTAGACTAATCATTAAGTGAACATCGTTTGTCACTTTTGTCAGACGTGTGCGCGCACCCGGCGAGTGTGAACGTGCTAGACGCGCGCGCTGCGGACGTGCGCACGCCCGACAAGCTCATCGACGGACACAACGCGCGCGTCGGCGACGGCGCGCACTCCTGGCTCGCGCCCGTGCTGCCGCACACGCTCAACAGGTATCAATACACAACACACACGCACTACACGTACTTTAATACGGACACAGTCAAAAACGAACAAACTTAGTTAAGAACACACTCACATACGTGCACTCAGATACAAACACAAACACAATACAGTTATCAGTTACGAACACACTCGGGAACAGACACGCTCAGGAACGAACACACTCAGTAACAGACACACTCAGTAGCGGACACACTTATTAACGGACATACTCAGATACAAACACAGATACAGACACTCAGTTACAAACACACTCAGTTAAAAATGCACTCAGATCATGCTCAGATAAGGACACACACACAGAATTTAGCATGAATGCAGTTTACCCACAATAACAACCAATCATATCTTTTCGTTTCTTGAGTAGTTTATACTCAATAAAAATAATTGCAAAAATAAGTTTTGATTTCGTCAATAAATCTAAATATATTAATTTGCTTAATTTCGTTTCCAGAGTTTTTTTCGTATTCGATGTACCGGTTTCTGTGTACAGTATGAAGATGTGGAATTACGGCAAGACCCCAACAAGAGGCGTTAAAGAGTTTGGAGTAAGTTATTAGAAACCTTACATTGCTTGTTAAAAATCATGTGACGTCATTTGTAATCAATGATTGTATTTCCGACTTTCATGCTTTATGTACCCAATGTTCCTACATCTCTATTTTACCTCTCTACCTAGTTTTATCCCTTATCTCATTGGATATCTTTCTCTTCTCTAAAGTCTTGTTTTTTATGCACGAAAATTAAATGCCTACTTATAGCTTTTAACTGACATCTCTTTTTTAGGTTTTGATGGACGATCTGCTATTGTTTAACGGAACTTGTGAATGTGCCAAAAACGACGATACGCTCACACCAATGTGGATATGTTTACAGAATATTGACGTCGATAATTTGACTCCTTTGTAAGTAATCGCAAACTGGTTACCCCCCACTTCTTGCAATCTTAGTTATATGGTAAAAACTAGGCTATGATGATGTGTTTACCCATCCAATGTCGACCGTTATGCTCCAGCATTCATGCAAGGCAATGTGGTGCATAGTCATATCATTTTATGCATTTCAGTTTAGGTGATAAATACTTGATATTTGTCTACTAAGACTGGACCCAGCACACCACACAATTTGAATTTCGGTGGTGATGACGACTCGTAAAAGTTTCTGTGTTTATTATGTATAAGTAAATTAAGTGTAATCAAGCGTAGGTTACCTGGAATAATTAAAATGTATCAGGTAAAAGCAAAGTAAGGCTGAACCTTTCAAATTAGACTTTTATATCAAGCAGAAATAAAAAAGGAATCGTTATTTTAGATATTTAGGCGGGAATACGGGATCTTACAACTTTTATTGCCAAGGAATAAGGCTGTATCCCTTTCGTCAAAAATATATTGCCTTTTAAAGAGGTACCTGGGCGACCGAGCTATGCTCGGTGAATACTATTTATTGTTTAACAACCATCTATTCGCTCAAGTAGCTTAGTGTTGGAGTACAAACCAACTAAGTTTTACTGAAAAAGTAGTATAGATGTCGCAAGCAATGCTTATAGTAATGATAAATGCGAAAGAAAAAGGCATAAAACTGGAAAATTCGCGTTTTCCCAAACATAAGACTAATCCAGATATATTTTTCAACCCGAAAACCCTCAATTAATAAATACCAGCGAAGTCGTGAGAGCCGTTTCTGAGATCATTATATATAAATAAATATATATTTAATAGATAAAGACCTATCAGTGGTAAAGTGAATATTTATAATTTACTTACAGGTCATCGGATCTAAGTCAGCGTACCACAACGAGTGGTTCCAACGAGTCCGCCGATCAAAACGCACGACCACACACCAGCGTCAACGACATTAGAGTATTTCACAAACAGAGACACCATTAGGCAGAATACATTTTACGGACGACTTTCAAGGTCTTGGTTATACTTCTCAAAGCAACAAGCCTGCTTCGGGTAGTCAACTTAAAGATAGTGGTTTAGTTTAATTGAATTGTCTGTTATCCTGGTTTCTGAACCAGAGTCCATGGAATCGATTCACTTGAGGCCCGAAGATGTATAAGCAACTCACTAAGCCGCTATTGTGTGGGTCGTCATTGTCTGCATTTACAATGAGGATAGTGACCACATGTCTTTGATTCCACTCATGCTTTCCATCAGGCGGAGTAGAGTCAATTTGGCTGGCTTATGTCGATCAGATCATAGTGATTATTTCTGAGTCTGTAAATATAAATAACTATGTTTATCAGAAGTCTGGTTAGAAGAGTACAGACTCCGGCTAGTCTGTCTTAAACTAAAATTATATGTAAAATTTCTTATTGCAGAAAAAAATACCGAGTCAAATGTTTTATTTTATAATAAAAGCTAGTTTTTGTATGTATATGTCGGTTATCACGATAAAACCTATGTCCTTCTCCATGGCTCAATCTGTATCTATAGGTACCGAAATTCATTTAAATTGGTTCAGTGGATAAGCAGTCAGTTCAATGAACAGACAGTTATTTTCGAATTTAAAATAATAAATATGGGTAGAAAGGATTTAACTTTCTACACCGAATGAGATTGAGAAAGTCAAGTGAAATATTTCAAAGACAAAATTATGACATGGAGAATCATTTCGAGCGCCAAGTTGAGACCAGTGCTGTGTTGCCTACCGAATTTATTCATTGGCACTTTTTGTTAATGTCAACACTCCCATATGTTCAACATGTATGGAGGTTGTAAAATGTGACGATACGATATAAAAATGCCCCAATTCATATATATGTATGTTGCAATGATAAGTTAATTTAATTAAGCAGTAGGATTGCATTTTTCTTGTAAAAATGAATATGTGGTATATTAATTTTTACAATAAAATATGAATGAATTAGAAATGTGAATTCAATATTACTGTATGTAGTTACGAATGGTATACTAGTATTTATAAGAGGGAAATATTTAAAAAATCAAAGTAGGAGTCACTAAGCACGAATTTCATGGCATGATTTTTGTTCATGGCAAGCCCCAGAGTAATCAAGTTAGTTGACTTTAGACAATGTTGCAAGTAGAAATATTGTAGACTGCACACCCGCCAAACTATTTTTACTATTCTACAAAACAATTGTTAATTGTTGGACCTCAATAATATTATAAATCGAGCACTTTTGTTTCACAAAAATACGTTTCACAAGTTTTAATTCGCAATGTGGAAAGGGATTTTTAGTACCCTGGTGTCCTGATAAGTCTTAGGACTGTTCTATCTTTGATTTAATTCTGCCAATATACGAAAAACGCCATAATTAGTTTTTAAAATAATAAGTCCTTTTCGTTTTAGTAAATCTCTTGAACATCTAATATATTTTTCAATTTTTTTTATTATATTTCTTTTTATGTCACTTTTCTAAATAATTTTGTGAAAACATTTGAGAAACGTATTTTGTAGGGATAAGCCATTGTTATAAAAATCGTAAAATAAAACTGTTAAAATGTAAGTTATTTTGGAGATTTGTGCATGTCCAGTGTTAGTGATGCCCAATGTTGTAAACGTTTCTAGTCTTAAATTGCTGTAATTGATTATGTGGTATTGTAACGAAGATTAGAATTTTTGTACCGTAATAAACAAGTTTAATTTTTACAATTGGTGCTTATTGAGACTACGTCGTCAAATACCCATGGAGTTCATTGGTTCATAAGGCTGATGATGATCATGATGATATTATGTATGTATTTACAATAAAAAAAAACATGTTTATGTATTTATATCAGTTGTCTAGTACGCATAATACAAGCTGTACTTTAGTTTTGGTACTAGATGTCCGAAATATTTATTTATTTCTTATATATCTACAAATTAATGGCCGATATATCGTTTGAAACGGTCAAGACAAGTAAGATTTAAAATTGAATTAAACGTAACTATGGCGGTATGGCAATACATATTTACGCGAATGTCGACCTAATTGTATTTGAATGTCTTATAGAAAGTAAGCTGGGTGGGTCATGATTCAAATTGTCGATAGTATGTACATACTACCCGTACGACTTAATTGTGCACCTCACGCTGTGACGTAACGCTGACGGTACAGTTTGCATAAAAAGTTTATATCGTGAAAATTTATTTAACTAGCAGCCGCCCGCAACTTGGTATGAGTTTAGTTAATTATTTGCACATAATTTTTAATTATATACGAAATAATGTTTGTATGAAAGCGTGAGTTGCACGGTTAACACACACGGGATGTAGGTACCAGTGTGTACATCTTTTTCTTAGTCCTATGACGCTGTCTATTTATATTAACCAAAATAAAACAAGACAGGTTCGTGGTATCCAAAACGTCCTATTTAACACCAGTTTAATGATCAGAATCCGTTTATTCTAAATAAATTTAGGAGAAATTCCACGTGACATTTGTCAAGTTTTTGGTGCCGAAATAAAACAAAATAAACGATATTTCAAATAAATTTATCCAACTACTAACAATCACAGTTCATGTTCCATGCACAATTGCAACTAAATAATAATAAAAAAATCAAAATTACCGCTATATTTGGTTCACTACTTAAAATGTTTCAAACATACATACTATTACATTTTTTGTTTTTATTATTATGTACTCTACAAGAGCAAGCTAAAGGAACTCTTTAAAAGATAAGTATAACACAATCTAGTGTTTCTGCAAAAGCAAACCTAAATTTCGTGCTAAAGTACGTTTCACAAAGCATAAAGGATTTAAGTAGCTTTTCTAAACGTAAAATATTATTCCAACTGTCATAATAAATCTTAAGTTTTCAGATTAATGGACATGCGATTCTGTCTAGGAATAACATTTAATACAAAATTACAAAAAGACGTTCTACAAGCGTACACACATTTCAGTCTATCCTTAGTCTCTTAACATCATCAGGACTTATATTTTGTAACATATACTATACTTGAAAATTGTAAGTGTATTCATATTGATTACAAATTAAAGCGGTACAATGTTCTCATTGAGGTAATTTATTATTTGAGCATTGTATATATGAGTGAAAGCAATCTACCTACTGGAAAAAGACTATACTTTGTGAAATAAAAAGTTTGGTTTGCAAGAAAAGGACACAACATTCTCTCTACTTTGTCTCATTTTTTGGTTCTATTTTTTATTCAAATCACAATTCTCGCCTTTTGGGCTTATATCTCAGTAATCCAACAATAGTGGTACATATTGTAAAACCAATACTCCTTTGCAAAGTACATTATATTGCACTGAAAGAACGTACACATATTAAGTTAAAAAGAACAAACTTAAAACCATTTTTTTACTTAGGTGTATATCATACGAGGATTTATTTAATTATAGGAATACTGACATTATGTCTAGATACGGTTGGTTTGTTTTCAGCCGCACACATCCTCAACGTTCAACATCACAAATAAACTGTCCATAAAACAGACAAATCAGTTAATAATTATGGCAGTCGATAAGGAATTATATGTAATATAATGATAAAATCTTATCAATCCATCACCCATTTGCTTCTGAGAATTCATAACCTGATGCTCCTAGCCTTATTATTCCCAAGTTTATTTGGGATGGGCTACTAATATATAATCATATTACAATAAACATGATCACAAGGCACGTGCGGTACATATTAACTGAAGAAGTATACAGATCTAAGAACGCTCTTTATGTCGAAGTCTCCTTTGCTCGGCACGTTTTGAAGCAAGCTGTTGACGCGTTTCTTGTTGGGTGCACCCACGCTTCCTTCTTCCAATTCACTGAAATAGTAATATTATATACTTTATGCAGGTGTGATTTGTTAACATCCACATTTATTCTTCTTTATATTAAATATAAATATTTATTTATTTATATTTATATTATTCGTTTCCATTCGCGAGTGGTTTTTGTACGTCAGACTTACCCGACTTATTTTAAATAAATAAACTTCTAGCTTGGTATTTAGTGTTAATTTTAGTGCAAAGTAATTTAATTGCGATGTAGTCATCATTATACTATAGTTACTTTAGGAATTTGCTGATATACTATTTACTAGCTTTCGCCAGCGGCTTTTAAATATAGGTATATCTCGGTTTAGCCATTTTGAATTTCTATGAATTTCAGTATTATGAATTTCTATGCTACCAATGCTTTTTACCGAAATAAAATCATAGTTGCTTAGCTTGGCTTAGCAAAAAAATCTACTAAAAAGAAAAAAAAACATATCTATACAAGGTATAGCATCTATACCTTTCGTTGTAACTGTATCGTTCCACCATAAACTTGGATAGATCTTCTAAAATCGGTTGCGAGTGAAGTGCAACAAATTGTTCTCGGCAAATCTGTGAAACAAGAATAAGCATTTTTTCTATTGAGTCCATCCATTTCATTGTTAGGGTGACTGGAAAGCCTAAAAGCGTGTGTTAAATTCTTCATCATCATCATCAGCCTATCGCGGTTCACTGCTGGACATAGGCCTCTCCCATTGCACACCACTGTGATCGATTTTGGGCTTCTCGCATCCAGCTCCTGCCAGCCATCTTACGCAAGTCGTCACTCCACCTCGCCTGTGGGCGTCCTACACTACGTTTACCGAGACGCGGTCTCCACTCCAGAACTCTTCTGCCCCAACGTCCATCAGTTCTGCGGCTAATATGGCCAGCTCACTGCCACTTCAGCTTGCTAATCCGGTGGGCTATGTCGATGACCTTAGTTCTCTGACGGATCACCTCATTTCGGATACGATCTCTCAGAGAAACGCCGAGCATAGCCCTTTCCATAGCACGCTGAGCAACTTTAAGCTTATGGACCAACCGTACCGTAAGTGTCCAGGTCTCGGCTCCGTGCTCCGTCATGACAGATAGGACGCACTGATTGAAAACTTTAGCTTTTAGGCATTTTGGGATCGACGACGAAATTAAATTTAGTTAAATTCTTACGAAGTAGCAATATGTGTGAGAAGTTTGTACAATTACTGCTATATAAATATTAAAGAGTAGTTCTCGCTTGCGGCTCTGACCGACTTTTTGTCGGTTATCGAAGTAAATAGGAATCTTTGTGGTATTCTGATATATTACCCAAATCCGTTTGGAAGCTTTTTGCGTAAAACATCGTAAAACAAACATCCATCATCACAAACTTTCACATTTATAATTTTAGTAGGAAGGACCTTTTTTATATATTTAAGCTTTCCTAAGTGATTCTGCTCTGCCTGATGGAAAATGTAAGCTATATAGCGTCAAAAAATGTAGCCTAAGCTACTCCTTTTTTTTTCGTGCGTAAATCCCCACTGATGCCACACGTTGGTTAGCCACCAACTTGTGGCGTCCGTGGGGATTTACGTCGAACCGACTATAACCGTGTATACCTTCCGAACCAGGTATACCTTCGAAAGGAAGTCCCTGGAACCCCGACGTATCTCGGGCCACCTACCGCTTGTAGATGGTTCCCTTCTGTGTTGGGCACCACTCAAAAATTCTACGGCGCGCGCTTTGTAACCGGCCTGCTTCTGCTAGGGTAGCAGATGGCCTCATCTGTCACCCCCAGGCCTGCGCTTATGGAGGATGGAGATCGTTTAACGATCTCCGGCGCCCGAGTTGCCTGCGGTACCTAGCCCGTTCCTGGGCCTCGCGGACCGGAAGAGTTCTGAACCTCTCCCGGTCTCTTTCACAAGCATGACTTGTTCACAGAAAGAGATGGCGGAGTTACACGCGCTCTAGCACCGTATCATGGCCACAATCATGCTATGGAGGTCACGTCTCGGCTCTTCCCACGCCGGACATTCTAACAGCGTGTGAAATGCAATGTCCACGGTCCGGCCACCGCAGTGGTGGCACTCAGGTGTTGGCTCTTTGCGGATCAGACACAGATGATCTCCAAAGCACCCCTTTAAAGTGATCATCTGTGTCAACCGGTATGAACTACCATGATGCCTCTCGAGCCAATACTCCATAACGGGAGCCTAAGTTACTCCTGATATATCAGTTATTTGGTAGTGAAAGTCCCGTAAAAATTGATTAGCCGGGACAAACAGCCACAAATATTAAAAATAAGTTTTTTGATCTAAGTTCTGTTTATACTTCCATATGCATTTAGTAAAAAGTTGTTAACTTCAAATTACAAACAAACACTTTAATTTTATTTATTTGTATATATGTTTAGATTAGTATTTCTTAATATGTATATCCAGGTCATATATAGGGATGAGTGACAGGTAGAGTGGTGGTGGTGGTAGTAGTGTTACCTTGTTCATGAGGTCGACGGTGTGCGGGTGCGTCCAGAAGCAGTCGTGCACGGACACGAAGGTGACGTCACGCGCCTCGCAGTGCAGCCCCGTCAGCATCATGTGCGACGAGTCCAGGGAGTGGATGAAGTTCGGAGGGAACGCGTTGCGCTGTTTCATTGTACATGGCCGCCTGGGGAAACGTAGAGGGATTATGAAAAAGCCGCAATCACAAGACCGATAAATAGAAAGATATTAAAATTACAGATATTATTTTTATGGAGGAACGGGGAGGGAGGATATTCAGAGACCAGGCGAGGTGATCATGCCTGGCGAGCTACTGCCCAACAGTTGATGTTGGGATGTTGTATATATGCTAATCGGCGCGAGAATGTCACTTTCGCGATTCAGGATTTGTAGTTACTCCGTATAGATCGTTACGTGTTTTCTTCGTAGTTCAATGCTTCCTCGGTAGATGGCGCTGTTGTATGTTTTTAGCTTGCGTTGTATGTGGAAGTCGCCATAATTTTATCTTATAATATATCGGACATGTGAAACAGATTGGAATCTAGACAAGTGATATTAATACATAAATACTTTGTTTGTAAATACATAGATTATTTATTATTGAATAGACTAATAGCCAATACACATATTACATGCTTGGTTTAACTGGCGATTCACTCTTCGCCACATGTAAATCCTATTATTTGAACTTAACAGTAAGCATTTATTTTGTAAAATTATCTAAATGAAAGATTTTTTATCATTACTATACATAGAAAACACTTAAACTCTGAAACGAATATTTGCAAGCCATATAAACATTTGGTCCGATCCGAGAATCGAACCCGAGATTTCAGGCATAGCAGTCGCATACGCTACCACTGCGCCACGGAGGCAGTTGTATCGGTGTGGTGTGAAGTATAGGTGGGTAGTGGGTTCGGGGTTCCAGGGATTTCCTTTCGAGGGTGCACCAGGTACCTCGGCTTCAAGTACCCGAGATGGCGTGCGGTTTTTAGTCGGTTCGAGTCCGACATAACCACCAGCTAGTTGGCTGGTGCTATCCGTGGGGATTTCCCCACGAAAAAAAAAAGATGGGTAGTGGGTAGAGAGTATAGAGTACTGACTGGTGCGTGTCGAGCGAGGGCTGGCAGTGCTGGTCGCTGGGCGGCGCGCGGCGGTAGTAGGGCTGCACCACGGGCAGCCCCAGCGGCGTCACCCACTCCACGCTCGCGCCCACCACGCCAGAGATCAACCTGCACAGTACATGAGCGAGTTCAAATTCCACTCCTGGCTAACAAGATATAGTGCACTAGCGTGTAATGTGTACGCAAACAACTCCACTCCCTCCCTCTTAGTGCGGGTAAGTTGCCTTAAAAAATAATACTATAAACAAAATGATGAACAATGATTTATTATACACCAAACGAATTATTATAAAAATTGCAAAATCTAAACAATCATAACTTACTTGGCACAATCTGTGAACCAGTCCTGTATGAGCTTGGTGGAGGTGAACATCTCTCGCAGACTGTCGAACGTTTTTGTCGTTAGGTATTGCGAACACGACCAAACATGCTCCTTAGGGAACTCGTCAATGTCTGTGAAAAGATTAATATTATTAAGTAATTTCCAATATTAGAAGCAAAAATTATAGTCTTGTCGGGCCTTTGGTCTAGATGTTAGTGACCACTACTCCTAAGCCAGGTGAGGTCGTGGATTTGATTCCCATCCAAGACAAAGAATTGTGTGTCTGGGTGTAATTTATCTATAATAATGTTCGTTTTTGGAAATATTAAAAATGTTGTTCAGCAGTCTGGGGTTACAATAGTATAGGTTCTGCTTAGTTTAGGTTCAGGCCCAGATCAGTGTAGACATTATTATATAACGCTAACCTTTCAACTGCTTGGCGATCTGTAGTCTGGCGCCAAATCTAGTAACTCCATACACGGTTGTCATGACCGTCTGCTTAATTACTTTTCTCCTTACGAAGTTTTCCAGTATAATGGCTGCGGGGACTCCTGCGGCAGCGTCTCGTACTCTCATCTCTTCTACCTATTAAGACATGAAAATGGTGTTTTATTATATATTTACTAGTTCGCGTGTTAATAAATGAAGTTACGAAGGGTCACGCACCCCTATCTATTCAGTGGGTATTCTAAAAGCAGCAACTAAGGAAGCAAACTACATAGACAACAGCACTGTCTAGAGCAGTTTAACTTAAAACAAATCTTACAGAAAAAAATTTTTTTGGTTTAATACTAGAAAATCGTCAGTTCAACACAAGTCTCTCCTTGGAAAGGAGATTCTAGCATACTACTACTACTACACAATCATTGATCATATCTGTTGACTCAGTTTACTTGTTTTATATTTTTTTACAGTCCACTAATAGGTAGATTTCGCGAATTTAGGCGGCCAAAAATATTTTATTGTGTTAACAGCTTTTAAATGGGGTTTTAGTAATTAAAAGAGGTTACTATAAAATGAAACACTGTATTGAGTACAATTTTTTTTTTTAATATAATATTTACTAAAAATATGTATGAATATTATGATTTTAATAAACATTTATATGACGACAATGCCCGGTCCTTTGAGAGGCTTGCATGGGGACATGGGACAACATGTAGAGGCCCTTTGAGACTTTTAACTGTATAAATATTTATATATAAATATATATATTTACTTATATAAGTAAATATATATAAAAAATCTAAATAAGTATACTTATATGAAAAAAAATTAAAGACATTTGATATTTACAAAATAATTTTATTCCGATTTCGGCGGGTAACACTCTTGCTTCACTTTCAACAAAAGGTCATAACAAGGGAAATGTCTTTTGTTTGTTGCTCTTATTATTTCATTTTGTCTACGTGTGAGATCAGCTTCAACAAACATCTTAAGTGCTTCGAAGGGGGTCAACGGAGGGATAGCTTCATTAACCTTAGAATAACCCTTTTTCTATTGACTGACTTTTGTTAGCGAATTGGTTATGTCGTTCAGGACTTTGGACGCATTTCTTTTTCAATCTGATTGTAAAAGTACTTGCGCAACATGGACTATTACTTCAGGGTCCACAGAATAACGTTTTTCTTCTGTTTCCTTCTCTTGCTTCGCTCATTCGAATCGGAAAACGATTTACTTGGACGACCCTGGCGATGAGTCGTTTCAATCTGAATCTCAAAGGTTCCACCTAACCAAGACTATTTATTTTTTTCGAAAAACTCTTTAGTTTTATGTGCTTTCAACCATCCTTGTTTCATTTGCGATCTAACGTATGAAAATTTATGCTTAAGAGTTATTTTATTGTCTTCTGTATCACCATAGCACACCAGCAAGTAATTCTCTAAATAATCCCATTTCTCATCAAAGGAAGGTGAGTTTTGTCCCTGCATGAGGTCAAATAAATATTATTTCGTCACTACCTTCACGCCAGAGGTATTTGATGACCCTAAAACAAAGAAAACTTTATTTTAGAAGCGTTAGAAAAAATATTTTATTTTCATGTTTTTTTACAAAAAATCTTTGAATAAGGATTTTTCCGAGATTTGCGGTTTCTAGCGGCTAATTTTTTTTTTACTATAATACTAAGACCCTGTTTATACCGTATAAGAAAAAAAAACAGGTGGGACGGACCCTGAAGTATAGTTAAAACCCTTGAGAAATCGAAAATCAATGATAAATTTGTACAAAAAACATCTTGTCTTTCAAGTGAAAAAAATATATGATAATCTGTAATAAAACACCATTCTTATATATAGTTTTAAAGATTCATACCTGAATTATGCGAATCCATCACTTTCACTAAGGTAATTACCTTCACAAAAAAAATATTGACTTTGTAAGAGAAGTTGCACAGAGAGCGTCGAGAACTGTAACATACACCGGGAACGGAGGTCAAGGTTCGACTACCTGTAAATAATTCATGGCAAATGGCCCAAGGGTGGGGATACTGGGGATAGATTCCTGGAAGTGTCTTCGAACGGTACCGCTCAAAGTTTTACGTCTAAATTGACTTTGAAAAAATGACTTATGGCCGCCTAAATCTTTGAAATCTACCTATGTAGCTACGTTGATGCTCGAAGGACCAATGTAAGCACAATAACTGTTACATGTAGAGGTCAAGGCTTGTGGCAGTAGATACTATTGTTGAAACCGAAACACGGTGACTAGCTGATGATTTTATTATTTCAGGATTTTAGTCAAAATTCCTATGTACATTTAGTGTTAATTTTTTTATTTATTTTTGGCTATCAAAGTGACTATACTCTGTCTGATAGAAAGCATGAGGAGTTGTAGTCATACTTTTAATATTATTTATAACATAAAATTAAAAATTAACAGAGTCAGTACTGTAGGTTCGCACACGTATAAAAGCACTAAGTATTGCCTAGTAACATTGTGTGTAGTACAAACACAGAAGTGGTGATGGATTAAGAATACAAAGTGTACCTTTTCTATTCATTCTGTAAGTGCCGTAACACCTAACCAAGGAAGTAAACTATGCATGATAACAGCGCTGTTAAGAGTAGGAAAATTTTATACGAGCTCTATAATAAGCCATGCCAGAAGAGGGCTACGTCCAACGGTGGACTGTAAAATACTGTCGATATGATGATGGTTATCCGGTTTGTGAGTGTGCAGGTGGCGGGTGGTACTCACGAGCGCTGCGACTGCGCTATAGACGTCCATGGGGCGGGGCCGGGGCGCCAGGTTGACGGCGGCGGCGCCGGCCGAGTCTCCGCCCAGCGCCGCATAGTGCTGCAGCCCGTTGCACGACCCGTCCTGGTGCACCGGGAACCCGCTCAGGAACTCTAGTGGCAGCGACACAACATTTAGCATTATTATATTGAACCACTACTGCAAGTGTATGAATATTCCCCACACTACCTAACTCGATCACTTGGTAATAAAAAATGGTTTTCATAAGGCCATATAATCTTTTTGCCTGTCTTTCACATAACTCGCTGCCAGTTATAACAACCCCTTTTAACGACATGTCGAAAGAAACATTATGTAGGTATACACGGTGATTTTATAGACGTTTTGAAAACGAAACATTTTAATTTGTAATCATCTATAGTACCAATAAAAATGGATAAATCAATTGTAATGTTGACTATAAAAAAGTTTCAGTTTTAATATTCATTTTTACTCGATCGACTTGGAAAGTAGTAATGCACTGCAAAGTAGTATGAATTAAACACGCCGCGCACCGGTGACGCTAACAGCTGATTTACAAGTTTACCTATAGGCGCGAGCTAGCGAGTAGGTACTTCGTAGGTTGACTCCAGTTTGTTCTTCATACATAATACGGGCTTAGGACTGTCGTATTGTCGGATATACCTATTTATTTAAACTTTTTTTCGATTATTAACCACGAATCACATCAAATCAATTTATCAACGGATTGTAGGACTGCGGCGTTAATACCTACCTATTTTTTTAAAACTTCTTTTCGATTTATTAACCACGTCAGGCGTGTTAAAAAAATCGGAGCTATCTACAGAATAATTAGCTTACATACCTATTTACAGTTTATTTAACACTTCTCTGTATCGAAGCAACTGCTCAAAATGGAATCCGCGTTCAACACACAAGCGTCCACGTTTGATACAATTGTATTTTAATTTTCTTAATGTGTCTCTATCACTTTTCACTTTATCAACTTCATCACATAACAATTAACATCTCTAAGTACGAGTTGCCGGTTAGATGACCTTTGGTCCGTGGTTAGATGACCGTGACCGACTGACGCCAAGGACGCGTGACGATTACAGGTGAGTCCCGCGGGGGCCGGGGGGCACAGTCAATGCAATGCCGTTATTGGTTGAAAGACGAAATCGTTGATTTTATTGGCGATTAACGATTTACGATATAAAACGCATAGTATTTCTGTTTGTAGTATATACCTACGTGTGATTGAATAGTGCTACTACTGGTTCTCACTTTTTATCTGTAAACGATTTGAATATCGACTTTGATGTTTTTTTTTTATATATTTTATTAAATTAACGTTATATATAGCTTCTGTTATTGATTACTAATTCAAAATTTTCGGTTTCAAAACGCTTTCAAAATCACCGTGTATAATTTCAATACTTTAATGATTTCTAGTTCATGATTTAAATGTTCCCTGAACTTATTCTCAATCTTAGCTCTGTCTTCTAAAAATTACGCTTATGTTCAAAGTTCCACTAATCTGTGCTCAATCGAATGTTTCAATTAAGTATTAGTCACTTAAAAAACCCATCGAAAGTCAATGTACAGAGTGGGGCAAGTGCTCTACCAACCGTGAGTACGCCCATGAAAACTAGAACAAGAAAAAAAACTAAAAAAAAAACTAGAGCGAACTTGCTAATTATCTATAACACTGACTTGTTAGTCATAGCACTTAACTAAGACAGAAAAAATAATATGTTACTTCAACATACCTTCGGGATTAGGTGATCGAACGGCTTTCGCTATTTCCATGCAACAGGCGAGTGTTTGCCAAGGTTCTTCAGACTTCATCCACCATCCCTCACCATCTAGTGGTTTGTCAGCAGAGTCCAAGATCTTGTCTATTATGCTATTTGCATATGCCAACCTAACAGATCAACGATAATTTTAAGATTTAATCATCATTTAATTTGTCTAGGTACAATAATTTTATAATCCGAAATATAATCATTTTAGGGACTGATAACATATCGTGTTCATATAATGAGATATCAAGGTATACACTCGACCGGGGCGAACTCGAACTCTCACAGAAGACAAACCTATAATGACAGCATTCATGCTGTCGTGTGACGATGGTGAGAGCGAGACCGGAGGTCTAATGAATGGAGAAGCATCTTAAACCGCCCTAGTGGTTGCATTGTCTGGAAGTATGGTGAGCACTTATCTTGGATTCTACTCATGCTTTCCATCAGGCAGAGTAGGGTCATTTTGACAGTCTCGTTTATAAACTTTTTGGCAAATGTTTGTATATGGTAAGATAATGTAACAACAATGACGTACAATTGTACTGTTAATAATTACTTATAAGTGAGAGTGATTACCTCTCATCGAGCGTGGTCTTCTTCATGGTGCCGGTGAGGTTGACGGCGTGAAGCTTGAGCCAGCGCAGGCCGCCAGGGCCCAGGGGCCGCTTGCGCGCGAACTGTAGGAGAGCACGTTGCGCGTCTGCACCCAACGCAGACACGTGCGGCCCGCACGCGTATACGCGCCCGCGGAAGTCCAGATTGTGCGGCAACCAGAATATTGAGTCCCTGAACAAATTTTATAGTTTACATCTTCACTCTGCCCCTCTATATAGTACCTAATTTTTTTATGTGATAATTTTTTTTATGTGATAATAAAATTTAATTTAGTAAATTAAATTTTTAAATAGTATGTATTTTTATCTATTATTTTAAATAGTTTTTCTGATATAATTTCTGATAGAAAAATATATAATAAAAAGCTATCGATCATTCAAATTACAATCACAGAATATGGGAGTATTATTCTAACTTATTCTGAAAAAAATATAGTATAATCTTAAAAATGCGAGCAATCATTCTAAGTATATTTATTTGCAAAATATGGGACTTCAATTCGAAATTCGAAAGTATGTCCGTCTATTAAGCTTTCACGGCGAAACCGAAGCACAAATTACAATCAAATTTAACATGGAATTATATTACAAGAGAGTACATTAAAAATTACTTTCACAGATACTTTTATTTTTGAAGAAGGACATTATCACAATAACTGAAATGTACACAGGCGGAGCTAAACGCTAGTATATGTATGATAAAATGTACCTGTAATGATTGGCCAGTGAGAGTTTGTACAGCGAGTCACACCAAAGCGAGTGCATTTCAGCGCGGGCTCTGTTGATGGCGACGCGACGTTTGAACGTGTCCGCGGCGTCGCCACTGGTCACGGGCTCGAACTGGAACGTATCTAATGCCGATGATGGAGGAGGTATATCCAACTTCTTATTACCACCGTTCCTGCGTTCAAGGAAATAATAAATCAGTACAATTTAAAAAGTTTAGGTTATTTATAAGTTCTAAGTACTTTACCTCAGTAATTTAAATTTATAGCACGCCACAATCGGCGCCAAAAAAATAAATAATCATAAAAAATCTATATGGGGCTAACACTGGGTATCTAATGCTAAGGATGACATTGAATATCTAATTTTATGTTTGAATATTTGCAACCAAAATATCTTAAAACCTAATCTAACTTTTTAAGTTTTCGTACGAGACGATACTTTTCTGAAATTTAATTGGCGGGGGGCGGAGCTTGAACGATACGTTACTATTTTCATAATGCGGATGAGATATCGTAAATTGATCACTTAATAAAAAATCAACACCTATGTTTTTTTTCACTCGTCATGAATGAGAACACATTTTTTCAACGCTTCAACATTCATTGGAATTTGTCATTATTATAATGTGAACCTATACGAAATTCAGTATTGAGATTCCAATTATATGATACATACCTAAAGAGTTTTATCTGCAAGTCAAGTATAGGCTTGTTGATGACCCACGGCACTTCGCCGAGTTGATTGAGGCTGTCCAACACGGGGTACAATGATTCCGTCGGCGCAGATTCGAAGCGTTTCAATTGACACGTCACGTTAAATGGCATTCTAAATAAACATAAAACGACAACATATATTTCTTATCGTGAACTAAAAATGACAAAGTTCATGTTTTCATATTTCGTTCATCTGTAGGGGTGAGTGAGTAAATACGTACCTGACGAGGGGCGCGTGCGTGGGGGTGGGTGAGTGAGTACGTACCTGACGATTGGCGCGTGTGTGGGGGTAAGTGAGTGAGTAGGCACCTGACGAGTGGCGCGTGTGTGGGGGTAAGTGAGTGAGTACGTACCTGACGAGTGGCGCATGTGTGGGGGAGAGGGACAAAGTATTTAAATGACGAGTGGCGCGTGCGTGGGGGTGAGTGAGTGAGTACGTACCTGACGATTGGCGCGTGTGTGGGGGTAAGTGAGTGAGTAGGCACCTGACGAGTGGCGCGTGTGTGGGGGTAAGTGAGTGAGTACGTACCTGACGAGTGGCGCATGTGTGGGGGAGAGGGACTGAGTATTTAAATGACGAGTGGCGCGTGCGTGGGGGTGAGTGAGTGAGTACGTACCTGACGAGTGGCGCATGTGTGGGGGTAAGTGAGTGAGTAGGCACCTGACGAGTGGCGCGTGTGTGGGGGTAAGTGAGTGAGTACGTACCTGACGAGTGGCGCATGTGTGGGGGAGAGGGACTGAGTATTTAAATGACGAGTGGCGCGTGCGTGGGGGTGAGTGAGTGAGTACGTACCTGACGATTGGCGCGTGTGTGGGGGTAAGTGAGTGAGTAGGCACCTGACGAGTGGCGCGTGTGTGGGGGTAAGTGAGTGAGTACGTACCTGACGAGTGGCGCATGTGTGGGGGAGAGGGACTGAGTATTTAAATGACGAGTGGCGCGTGCGTGGGGGTGAGTGAGTGAGTACGTACCTGACGAGTGGCGCATGTGTGGGGGTGAGGGACTGAGTACTTAAATGACGAGTGGCGCGTGCGTGGGGCTGAGTGAGTGAGTATGTACCTGACGAGTGGCGCGTGCGTGGGGGTGAGTGAGTGAGTACGTACCTGACGAGGGGCGTGTGCGTGAGCAGTAACGCGCCGCGGTCACCTCGCGCCCAGGGCGCAGGGGGTGAGTGCGTGGGGGTGAGTGCAGCGCGCATGCGCAGGTCGCGTCGAGCGGCGCCCACCCACAGGCGCGCCAGCACGGGGTGCGGCTTCAGCTCCAGCCGCACTAGCCGGCCCCACGGTCGGTGCACCTTGTACACCGCCGGCAATTTCTTTCTGTTGCAATCGATTATGTTACCATGAGTTAATATTTTTAGTTTGCAATTTCAAAATTACTCTTGTACTCCGTCATCTTTTACCATACAACATGCAGAAAATTACACTCGGTAAATCTAAGAGAATCTTTCTATACAAATAAATAAATGAAGTTCAAAAAGTATGGCCAACGAGAAACTATACTAAAGTTCATTTACCTTAAAAGCAACTGTGGAGTTGACAATCTATTATCTATCTCTTTACATCTTTTGTATGAAAAAAATGTTAGGATCGAGACGGAATCGCCAACATTCAGGCAGCCAGTTTAGTAATAATTGCGATTCATTCATTCCCTTTCGGAACGCGCTCGTGGTAATCCCAGTTATTTGTCACACATTTTGTTATTGTTTGTTGTTTTTTAAATATTGCTATTTTGTTTTCATGATCGTTAAATTTATTAAGAGTAGTTAATCATGAAACGAGAGGGCGCTGACGTGCCACGATTGACATCGACTGTATAGTTAAAAATTGATTTAAAATATTTAAAGTGAATAAAGGTGAAAGAAAATAAATCTCAAGCTTGTATTAAGAAGGTGAAACAATAACATTAAAATTAAAATCTAAAATAAGTACATAAATACGAAGAAATAATAGACATTACAAAACAATGTCAGGGATCCAAAAGTGAAGGTACCTGTGAAAAATAACAAGTGATATTTATCCATTCAAATTAATGCCTTGTTCATATCAAAACAATAAATTAAGGAGCTTATTTGAGAAGAAAACTTTAATCAACCAAAATAGACCAGCAAAGAAGAACAACGAAGAAATAATAGACATTATAAAAATGTCATATATGCGAACGTGAAGGTAATTTAAAACTAGAAAAAAGTGGTGTTAATCAAATCATTTAATTGCCTTGTAAGTATATCAAATCAACAAATAGTGATCAGAGGGACCTAACTTACATGAGATAATTTGAATTAACCAAGCAGAGCAGCCAAAAAAGTAAGTAGACGCCAAAGATCTTATGATATTACATTTAATGATTGAGAGTTGAATATAGCTTTTTTCAACAATCTAAATCATCAGTGGTGTCATCGGCTAACACAGAAACCACTTTTCTACCAATAAACCATAGAATGTTTAACCAGAAATATATAAAATAGAGTTTAAAAATAAAAATAATTCAATAAAGGCCTATGCTAGTAACAAAGTGCGATCAACAGAGGGCAGCACTTACATGATAACAAAGATTTCTTTTTTCTAAAACCCTCATTTACTTACAAGGAAAATATTATGATGGAAGAAATAATGGCAACCTTAAGAGTGATTCAAAAAGATCTTGAATCCCAAAAAATCGCCATAAAAGAAAATGGCATAGAAGTTACAAAGACAGTTACAGAAAACATGAATTTAATTTTAGATGAAAAACTAAGTATTCTAGAAAATAAATACACAGCTCTAAAGGAACAATTTATAAAACAAGAACAAAGACTTAATATGCTGGAAAAACAGGCAAGAAATCGAAACATAGTATTTTTTGGTATTGAAGAAGATAATTCACCTTTCACTTACTATAATTTGGAAATGGAAATAGTTAGTTTTATATCAAGGTATCTAAAAATAAAAGTTGATGGTAAGGAAATCCAAGAAGTTAGAAGAATAGGAAAAAGAACAGAAAAACCAAGACCTATTGTGGTGACACTAACCACAGTTGGTAAAAAAATTGAAATATTCAAACAAAAACAACTACTAAAAGATACAAATTACTACATTAAAGAAGACTATCCACGACACATTTTGGAGAAAAGGAGATTGATGCAGGAACAATTGAACATTGAAAAAGAAAAGGGTAACAAAGTAATAATTAAATATGATAAATTAGTAGTAATTGGAAAACAAAACACAGACAATAAAACAGGAAATAAGAAAAGATCGCTTTCAACATCGCCTCAAAAAATCTATAGCATCGAAGAATTATCCCCCAGAACCCAACCAAACAAGAAAAATAAAACCACACCAAGCACTTTTCAAAACACAACCAGTGGTTCTAAAGACATTGTCAAGGCAGGGATGCTTAACTATCTTGTGAACAAAAAACAAGACAACCAAAATTATGTAAAAAAGAGTTCTCACCAATAGCAATCGGCACCCCCTCTCAAAAACAAAATAAATAAAAGGAACATAAACAAAAACCATCTTCCAAGCCGGCTGGTCACCGTGGAAGAAAATAAAGACCACCACCCTCCTAAGAAACAGTTAAATGCCAAACCCAAATCGAGAAGTCTCTATACAGATAAGTTATACATAGCAACATACAACGTTAAAACACTTTCTTCATACGAAAGGCTGTTGGAACTCGAAGAAGCTCTGAAGGGAATCAAATATGATGTCATCGGTCTGTCAGAAGTTAGAAGACTGGGCAGTCATATAGAGGAATATGACAATACCATATTATGTTATATAGGCCACACACCCGGTCTTTATGGAGTCGGATTTTTAATAAAGAAATCCTTAAAAAATTATATTGAACGGTTTCAAGGGTTCACAGAAAGAGTCGCTCTGCTAGACCTTAATATTAAAGGCTATGTTATAAGCATAATACAAGTATATGCTCCCACGGCCTCGTCAAGTGAAGAAGAGATCACAGAATTCTATCATAATTTGGACACAGCAATACAAGCATCTTCTAAAAATCTCTTACTATTAGGCGATTTTAATGCAAAAATAGGACAGCCACTAAAAGGTGAACAAATAATTACAGGAAAATACGGATATGGAGATAGAAATGACAGAGGTCAAAGATTAATAAATTTCGCTTTTGAAAATAGACTTTCAGTGATTAACACTTTGTTCAAGAAAAGAACAAGTCGCAGGTGGACTTGGTGTTCACCTGGCGGAGTGTACAAAAATGAGATTGATTACATATTGTCCAACAAACCAAATTTTTTTCTGAACATAGAAACACTAAACCTTAATTTCTCTACAGACCATAGAATGCTTAGAGCTACAATTACTTTAAAATCCTCAAAAAATAGTCGAATAAAGTTCACTAATAGCCAAAGTAGTACATTAAAAACAAGAGAAGAAATTGAATGCTACAAACAAAATCTAAAATATTATATAGCAGACTTAGTTGATCATCCTGTGGAGATGAATATACAGGAATATTATAATAAATTATTACATGCTATCAACATCAGTCTACAAAAAGCAAAGATAATTAAGAGTACATCTATTAGACAAAAAATTCTTTCAGAACGGACAATTACATTACTAAATAGAAGACAAGAACTACAAAAGAAATCAGTCAAGACCCGATCTGAAAAAAAAGAACTTAGCGCTCTGTACAAGTTAACGAGCAAATACATAAAACATGATTACAACATGTACAGAAATGATAAAATAGAAACATATCTTGCACAAGGAAAAAGCTTTAAGAAAGCCACAAAAGAACTGCGCACAAATAAGTCTTGGATTGAAGGCTTAAACCTATCAGGGAAAACAACACACAACCGCACTGAAATAATAAATATTGCCACAGAATTCTATAAAAACCTATACAGTGCGAATACAAAAAGTACAAAAGACAAACAAGATGAATTAGACTGTCTCAATCACGTAGAATATAATATTGAATGTATAGATGAATTAGAAATTATACAAGCAACTAAAAAGTTAAAATTAGAAAAGAGCCCAGGCCCAGATTGCATTACAAATGAAGCAATTAAATATGGTGGTGAAATACTAGCACCATCTCTGGCATCATTATTTAATCAAATACTTAAAACTTCAAACACACCTGTACAATGGTCAGAATCCAATATAATTTTACTATATAAAAAAGGAAACCCTAAAGATATAGGTAATTACAGGCCAATAAGCCTTTTACCAACTATTTATAAACTTTTCTCTTCCATAATTAACCAAAGAATAAGCAAAACCTTAGAAAAAAGGCAATCAATAGAACAAGCAGGATTTCGTAAGGGGTTTTCAACTATAGACCACATACATACTCTAGAACTTACTATCGAAAAATACCAAGAAAATCGAAGACCACTCTATATAGCCTATATAGACTACCAGAAGGCATTTGATACCATTTCACACACTTGTATCTGGGAAGCATTAAGTAAGCAAGGAGTCGAGAATGAATACATACAAGTAATAAAAAGTATATATAAAAACAGCGTTAGTAGAGTCAAACTGGAAGCAACTGGCCCTAACTTTAACATCAAACGAGGAGTGAGACAGGGTGACCCATTATCCCCGAAACTATTTATAGCAGTACTAGAATTAATTATAAGTAAACTGGACTGGAAAAAATGCGGTTTGTATATCAAAGGAAAATACATGAGCCACTTAAGGTTCGCAGATGACCTAGTACTACTGTCTGAAACCAGTAGAAACTTAGAAAATATGATACAATCGCTACACAATGCAAGCAGACTAGTCGGTTTAGAAATTAACTTAACAAAAACAAAGGTCATGACAAACAGCTTAAAACGAACGATCTCACTAGAAAACGAAGTTATACAGTATGTGGAACAGTATGTCTATCTAGGAAAACAGATATCATTTGACAGCCATAGAAATGAACTAGAAGTAGAGCGCAGATCAAGAATTACGTGGAATAAGTTCTGGAGTTATAAAGAAGTGATGAAAAGTAACATGCCGATAGAAGTAAAACAGAAAATGATGGATTCGTGTATTCTACCTTGTCTTACATATGGGTGTCAGACTTGGAAATTCACGAACAAAGTCAAAAATAAAATAATAACGTGCCAGAGGGGAATGGAACGCAGCATGCTCAAAATAAGAAAGACACATAGAATCCGTCATACGAAAATAAGAAGCATGACTAATACCATCGATTCGCTGAAATATGCTCAAAAGCTGAAATTCAGATGGGCTGGACATGTGGCACGACTTAAAGACAATAGATGGACATACGAGGTAACTTCATGGGACGGTCCTCAGGGCAATCGGCGCGTTGGTAGACCATATATGCGATGGGAGGACGACATTAAAAAAGTTGCTGGGCCAAACTGGATTGATGTGGCAAGAGACAGAAGCAAATGGGAATCTTTGGAGGAGGCCTTCACCCGAGAGGGGTCCATGTAAAAAAATAATAATAATGAAAAAAAAAAGACTAGATAAACAATAATTTAATAATTTATCAATGCAATATTTTGATTTTAATTTTACTGATAATTTAAAATGATAATAATAATAGTGGTAACAATTTGTATATTATTTTATAACCAAATTATATTCTCCAATTTTAATTTAATGTAGAAAATGAAATCATTGTTTTGTAATTATTATTTTTTGTTTGATGAAATTGTGTACCCAAAGAGTAAGAAAATATTTATTGTATTTAAACATTTGTACCTACATGCATGGAATAAAAGGCTTTTTTATTTTATTTATTTATTTTTAATCATGAAACTACAAGGAAGTTCGTCGAGTGATAAATCAACAGATTTCACTTCCAAAAAATAAACGTTCAAATGTTACGCTGTTCCTAATGACCTACCATTGGTTTTGTTTACATTTAGTATAGCTTCTCCTTGGTCGTACTTCAGTAAGACCCGATCTATTATCAAAAATATAATTTCAAATACTTACTCTTTTCCTTTCGTCTTGAACATATTGACATCAATTTTGACATCATTTATTATGATGTTATATAAAAACTTGCCAATATTCTGTCGCATTTCCATTGGCCACGGTGTTTCTTCTATATCCTGTACAAGACCATAAACAATATCTGTTATAATTTCACACTGAATAGTATTATATTAACTGGCAATACACTCGTAAGGTTGTACGTAATTTTCAATAGCTTACTAAATCATCCTTGTCTGCGACATTTGTAAGTGTCGACATTTGTAAGTGATGGTACTATTTGAGTATGTGTAAATGTCTTTAAAGGTGTTCTAGTTTTGAAGAACCATGACGGTCTCGGACAAACTAAATTTTCTTAGAATATTCCCGTAAACATATACGGCAGCGCTTGTAGGTTGCAATCGGTACTACACTACCGCCCTCTACAATTACCAAACGCATCCGTATATCTAAGCTTACCATACTAGGTCCTTCTCTATTCAAATGTATGAGTGTCTGCCAAGCCTGTCGGCTGTTGTACGGCAAGCCGGTGTTGTCGACCGACTCACGCTTGACGTACCACTCGCAATACTTCTCATATATACGTTCTATCTTTTGCAGGGTGCCGTTGTGTCGATATTGTTCTATTTGATACCTGAGAAAAAAGGATAATGAAGGATATTTGAAATTTTTAATCACTACCCTTTTCTAGGGAAAAATATATATTTTCTTACAACACTGACTGTTTTCATGTAACTACTAACCACAACAAAAAGCCACACAAGCAGTCCACTAATGTTATCAATTTACTTTTTTCTGTAATAAAACCCACGTATTCCCATCGCACTTGAAATTGGCAGAATTGTCGACATCAGCACAGTTTGCCATTTATGAGGAAGAAGAAGACTGTTTTCATATAAGCTTAATCAATTTTGATCAAAAATTGTTCCAAATTAATCCACTGCTAAACGAAGGTATGAAAAATTTCATCTAATGTTAATTGAACTGTTCAAAATTTTGTGTATTTTTTTATTTTAGGAAAATTTCTCATTTACAAGAAAAGGGTAACCGATAAATGTAAATTTGTGCAGTCTTAAGTACTTACTTGTGATATACTTGAGTCCCTAAATCCCTTTGTAGTAGCTTGAGCGTAGGACTGTACGTCTCACTGCCATCCACCAGTTTGCTAAGCTCACCCATCACCAAATCTACAAATTGCTCAACCTGAAAATTGATGACAAATTTTATTGAAATTGGTGCAGCGGTATAGCCATGAAAGCGTAACAGACAAAGAAACCAGATTTACTTTCGTATTTATAATATTAATTCCGCCTAGTTTTGCGTCTGACATTTAAGATTATGATTATTATTTTTACTTCTCTGGTTACGCTACTTAACTTACATTCAAAATAAATTCAAAATTACTTTGTAAATTTTAAAATATTTCATAGCACTTGCCTTTAATACTTTAAGGTATGGATACAGAGTAATGGCTGAATGTGAAGCGCAGCATTGAGATTTCAGTGTACCGAGATTTCGTACAAACGCTTCGCTGATCACACTACGCCATTCATTTTCTGTCTCTTCGAGTTTCTTTCTCTGTAAATAATAAAAACAATACCTCTATGAAAACATATTCAATCATTATCATTAACATCCTTGATTTTATTACAGCTGAACGAAGTCTTCTCCTAAGAAAGAAAGGCGTACCATACCAGACAGGGTGGTAAAGATAGAGTTTGTTCCAAATTTTACTTCAATTACAATAAAGTTATGCGTTCTCTGATTTTTAATTAAGTATTTGTACGGGAGCTAAATTGATCACATAGTTTCGACCAGTTTGCCCTGACCGTAGCCGCAGGTTAAGCTAGCAACTAGTAGGTAGGACTGCATGGTTGGCCTAGTGGCTTAAGCGATCGCCATACCGCTTCCTACTGCGCCAAGTGTCGTGGGTTCAAATCCCACGTAGGATAACACTTTGTGTGATTCACAATTTGTTGTTCTGAGTCTGGGTGTTATTTGTGTCTGTTACATGTATGTTTGTAAAGTCCCCCGCGACACAGGAATTTATATTCCTAATGCAGGAGTTGTCTTTAAAAAAAAAAAATAGGTATTAAAAAACTAAAAGGAATGTATTAACTAAAAGACAAAACAAGGAGCACCAAATTCTACAGAGAAATCAAGTAGATTAAAGTTAATTTCCATACACAAATATAGTTACGTAACAAATTTAAGTTTCTTTATTCCTTAGTATTAACAGCGCTCATAGCCAAAAGTGGCCTTAGGTGATTGGAAACAATCACCGAGGGTAAGCGACCACAACCTGGATAGGTGATTGCTTGGCACGATAATATGTTGTTATGAGCATTTCCGTAATTCTAGGGTCACCGTTAACAGTTGGTCTCTGCTTAAAAACATCCAACGGCAAGATTACGTACACACAACATGTCTTGCCGGTCCCCAACTCACAAAAAACTTCTATAAGAAAATTTAACAGAACATCTTCTAATTCTTGAAAGAAATAATATAATTAACACTTGTTTCACGTGTTTCCTTCCCACTATGATCCCGGGTCCTTTAAGCGGGGCGTGAAAAAGCATCTCACTAAGCAGCCATACTTTACTGTCTGCATTTGCAGCAATGATGTGTGGTTTCACCCACTCTTGGATTCTGCTCATGCTTTCCATCAGGCAGGGTAGAGTCACTGGTAGGCTAAATATAAAAAAAAACTTACGCAAAACACCACATTAGGTGACTTCTCATCCTTAACAGCAACATTTCTTATTTCTACTTCTCCTTTAATCTCATATTGTAACTGTTCTTTCCCCTTCTTTATCATCTCTTCCAGTGTCAGTGCATCTCCTACTGGTGACGTCAGCAGTCCCTGCCTATTCTCAACGTTGTTCAAAGTAAGCTGGTCTAGTAAACGACAGTTGTAGTCGAGTACTGGTGGTGTATAATGCGGTTCGAATGTTGGTTGTATCCTGTGTATCGCTTTTAAAACTACTTCGCGTTGATCGTACAAGAACTTTGTCTTATCTAATAAGTCATTTAAGGTGATATTCTGGAAAAAGAAAAGGAAAAAAAATGAATGATATTTATCATTCAAGTAAATATTTTACAGAAATGAATACTAAATACTTAATTAAGTTATTTGGTTCATATAACCAAATCTTGCTATCGTATTTATTACTGATATTTCTCATGTTTAGTTTAATACTATATATCGCTGCACAGGTGGCGTAGCGGTTTGAGCGGTCATCTCTCTGCTTTCTACTGAACTGACGGTTATGGGTTCAGAGTCAACATAGGACAACACCAAGTAATCGAAAAAATGTTGTTCTGGGTCTAGGTGTTGTTTCTGTAGAGACCCTTACGACATAGGAATAATTCTAGTACGAAAATTGTCTTTAAAAATAAGGTAAGTTTTTAACCATACCAACCTTATGTAGCATTTCTTGTTCATACTGGGAGAGTAAATCGAACTTCTCATTGGGATCACTATTGCTACGTTCTATACACTCGAACACCGCTGCGTATGTCTGTGCATTCATTACTATTGTATCCTGCGACATATACGACAATATTTTTTGGGTATCTTCCAGCGATCCCTGAAAATGATAAAGTAATTAAGATCATTTATCGCATAACATTGGAGATTGGTTCTAAATAATAAGGTTAACTAGATGCTGGCATTATACGGAATGTATCTCTACAATTGGAGGGGATGATAGGACGGGCTTGGTCGGTCGAATGGTTGTTGACCTTGGCAGCCGGAAGTTCTAAGGACGATTCCCGCCTAGGAAAAATAATTTTCAAACGAGTTCGCTCATATTTTCTGTGTCTTGGCGTTACATATCTGTACTACATATGTTTTTAGAAATACAATTTATTATTATTTGTGTGTATTTCGTAATCTGCCTTTTTTACGATCAAACGGCCATAGATGGTCAGATGATCATCATGACATGTATCATTTACGTTGGAAAAATAAGTAAACGTACACTGCAAAATGACTTTGACAGACCAGCCCATTTTCTTCTCTCGTTTCATTGGCTACTATTTTATTTTGATCACGTGACTAAGTGACATTACTCAATGAATAAGAGAATAGAATCTTTTGCAATTTGTAACTTGGCTAGGGGCTGGGGGGATATGGGGGGAGATTAGCGTGCAAAATCAAAAGAAACCGTCAACATAAATCGTCCCCCTTTATAATTTTTTTTAACGCAGTACTTTAGGACTACGAGAGGGCGCCATATTAGATTCAGTTGCTAACGATATATCATTTGTACAGTTCTATAGTAGTTGAGAAGCTATAAGGGAACAAATGAACATACATACATAGTCTGTCAAAACCATAACCCTCCTTTGGCTTTGCCGAAATCGGGTAAATAGAGACTTCATTGCACTACTTACCATTTTAGCGTAGCCATGTAACAGTGTGTTATAAACTTTGACATCGTTTATTTTAAGATGATTCCCTGTTCTCGTACCCCGCTGTCTATAATACTGTAATACTTGGTGACCCTGCAACAGATGTACTCGAAATTTAATTATTATGGTTAGGTATTGAAAATTTATTTAACCCACCCGGGGTCATTATTACGAAACTATTGATACCTCATTAATTAAAATCGGTTTAGTAATTAAGGCATTACGTTGAAACATACATAGTCTGCCAAAATTATTACCCTTTATTTTTGCTTTGTAGTCGGGTAAAAGTAATTAATTTGTCTAATGCACACTTCAACATGTAACGATTTTTTTTTATTAAACGATGTATTGATTTGCGCAAATTTATCGAGTGTTTATGAGAAATTGTTGTAAATTTTCGTTGATCTTAGAACGTAATTCGAGCAATTCAGTCTGTATTACATAAGAATGGATTGTGAGCTGTATTAGATAATTTGATACTTGGCAATGTTTATTATTGGCCCTGTTAGTTGTACTAATGACCGGTATAGACTTCCTCTTTTCTGTTCATCGCATTGATAAGTCTATTGGCAGGAACAGGTGCGCTATTGGCAATAACCCACTTACATCTTTACGCACTAATGCTTACGCACGATATGTCATGACTAGGATCACTTGTATGTTATACTAGCTGAGTCCCGCGGTATTATTATCTACGGTTATTGTTGTAAGTCGTGATTAACGCCGCGGAGCGAAGTTAGTCTAAAGCAGGCACCACACTTCGCTATGCGCTATTCGTTATGCGGGTTATTCGCGCGCATGCGGCGAAGTGTGTAGAGTATATTCGTTTCGTTCACCATAAAAATGACAATGACACATCTCTACAACACACATATTTGCCTTGGTTGATGCTTATTTGGCATACCAGTTTGAAGTGTGGATGGCATGTTTGTTGTTTGCGCGCATAACTAATATTTGGGCGAATACGGCGTAGACACATAACGAATAGTGTATAACGAAGTGTGGTGCCTGCATTATAAAAATAACCTAAGTTACTCTTTATATCATCAACTTTCTGCCAGTGAAAGTTCTGTTAAAACCGGTCCAGCCGTTCTAAAGATTACCCGAAACAAACAGACGGACAATAATGGTTTACAAAAATACAATCATTTAGTGAGAAACTGTTGATTTGATAATAGATACATAGATATTGATAACTTTATTAATTTGTAAAGATAAAATGAAGTAAATAAAAAAATTTAACAAGGATCAAAGTATTTCAATCCTAATCAGCCCTGGAATATATATTATTACAGTTTCAGCACTCTTTCGTATAAAAATTTAGCAAAATAAAATCAATCTTATAGCTTATCACGTGTCAATGTTCTCGCTTATCGAAACGCGGTCACTGATATTCCTGATAACACCGAAAAGAAGCCATGATTCAGTTCACAATAAACTGCTAGAGACTAAATTGGGCCATTGTAAACTAATCTTAAAAAAAAACGGATTTAAGTATTTAGAAGAATACTTCAAGTATGCCAGCAACATAGTTCATAGTTTACTTTAGATAATTAGCAAGTTAAACTGATGTGACCCACTTGAGTATCTTCTCAATCAGATGTTAATTGACACGCTTAAAGAAATATCACAAGTGTGTCAAATAATTCGTTTGTTTATATATGCACTTCACAGACATTTACTTTTTCATCCTAGCCTTTATTCCTAGGATTATTTGGGGTCGGCTACTAGTTCAACCAGTTTTACCTGAATTTCAGTTTTTCCACGGAGCGACTGAAAACGGAACTCCGCAACCCTGATTGAGAACTGAAATTCGAACTTTAAACTAGGTGTCAGTATCACTGACTTCCCAATAACGATTGCCATAGATGTTCATGACAATCGGGACCGACGGCTTAACGTGCTCGTCGAGGCAAACTTCCAGACTCCGATCTGTTATTAAGAATTTCCTATAAGAAAAACCCAACAACACTTTTTGGCCTGACCCGGGAATGGAACCCGAGACTCTTGATCAGCAGTCGCATACGCGAACCACTAGACCAACGAGACAGTCTACTACATACTACTACATTCATTTACTGTTTTCTTTTACAAAATATCTGTACCGTGGCAAAATGCGTAGGTAATAAAATAATCAATTTAAGTAGTAGTCCTCTCTTAGTCTCGATTTTCATTATGTCTGCTTACAAATCGGTACACAGTTGTATTTTTGTGAAGAATTTAAACAACATACCTATTCACCAAAGTACTCCAGTGTAGGAAAATCTATACAAATAAATAAAATAGGAGTGTCTATTTGTAATTTCAAATGAAGAGCTTTTCACTAAATGCATATAAAAGCGTGTACATTTTTTTAAATTTTTGACTACGGTTTTGTTTTACAAATTTAATAATTAAGACGCCTATCGTATTTAGTGTCATGTTATATTTTTTATAAAATAGACTTACCTCTTGTATCATATCTAAAGAGCAGAGTAGTTGCAAGTGTGCAGACAGGACCCTATGCAAGGATTCTTGTTTACCTTGCCGCTCCAATTCCTTCATGTCTTGTTTCATGTTCAATTCTTGCTTTGCTCGACGCTTTTGGCGTTTTACCTTGTTTTTTTCTCTTAGTGCCTTTTTTCTGTTTCAATAAAATTATGATTATGTATCTATTACATAATTATGTATCTATTACATGAATCTACATATTACAGTTTTAACTTTAAATGTGTAAGCAAGAAATATACATAACTAATGCCATTTTTTGTGTATTATCACTAGCTGACTCTGACCAGCGCAACTACTCGCCCAAAAAGAAATAACTTAATCATTTGTTTTTAAAGTCACAATTGCATAGGTATAGTCAGAATTTGAATAATTTATTTTTGAGATTTGTGCATTTAACCAAACTAACATTTCAGCTTCATCAAATTAGTATAAAAATATAAAAAACAAAAATTTCAAATCTTGTTTTACCGAAATATTTAAAACCGAAACCATATCCATTACTACCATTCATAATATTAATGTCATTATAGTGCTAACTAGAGAACCTGAATATTTACCTGGACATACTCGTATCTGCCTAGATAGTAAAACTTTAGTTATAATTTTGCAAACATTAGAGTATTATAGACACAGTAAAGCTAATATAACTTACGCTTGTTTAATCTTTAATGCTTTTGCAGGAATAGAGTCAACAGGGTCTAAATCTAGATCTTCCCTAGTCTCAGCTATTTCACTGTGGAGGGCTGGATCATCATAGATATCATCTATTGCTGGATGTACAAGACCTTGAGATCTGAAATTTGGTCATGAAAAAACTGCTACTATCATTTTTAGTTTGTTTTATTTTAATATGCAATTCTCTCAATTATTCTGTGATAATTTTCACGTGACAACGTCTTATAATTCGATGGAGCCGGCTGCACGCACGAAAAAATATGACTCATGCGGCGTTACCTCGCTCTGAGGCGCTCCATTTAAGGCTTGAAGTGCTAGCGAGAGCGCGGAACGAGCGACAAAGAGACACAATCTTATGACGTTGTCACGTTCAACTATCGGCAATAAACCCACTTTACAGACAACCGATTTTTTAATCAAAAACATTGAAAGTATATTTGAAGATTTTAAGGAATTTTGAACACTAGTTCAAAGTCCATAAAATCTGCAATCATGTAACAATGGTTCATATCTCTACTTTCTTTTTGATCTCAATACCAGAAACCACATATTCAATTTGGTTGTCTTTTTGCTGCTACAGTGCTAATTCTGTTCTCTAAATCATCTTCTTTTTTCTTACTTTAGTGAAGTGATTTCTAAAATGCTATTTTTGTATGTGTGTTTTATATGATGCCTATTTTTAGTGGGTAATAACAAATTTTATTAAATCTTTGACATTTAGAATGTTGTTTGACAGGACAAAACTCATCCTTAGTGATATTCAGTTCAGAGTTTTTACAACAGAGTTAGCACTAATAAAAAAGATAAACTGTTATATTTTAAGTACTTACTGTATGTTTGTAATATGACTCATAAGTTCTTGATCATAGCTATCTAATTGGTTTTCTATAAACAGTTCCCTAAACACAGCATGAGGACCCTTTGCCAAGGGGGTAAATTGATTCATGTCTTTTAATGAGTCATTGCTTGAGGGCGCTTCATTCAAATCAAACTCCTGAGTCAACCCTTCAGTGATAGCATACCTCAAGTCTTGCAATCTCTGATCGTAAATTGTTGCTTTTCTAAAATTGTAATAACTTTCTTTCACCTTGTCTATATATTGCTTGGCCTTGAATTTATCTTCATTATTGGACAATTTATGACTAGTATATATTAATGCACATTTATCATCTTCTAAAACAATATCTACTCCTTTGTTAGTCTCCGGAACTGGAGAAAAATTATTTACAGGTGTTGTTTTCTTTAAGATTTTATCTCTAACGGACTGTAGTAGTTCTGGATCTACTTCTGCCACTTTTGAAGCTTTAGCTGACTTTGTTGTTAATTGATGCAGTTGACCGAGTGAAACAGAACTTGTTGCCAACTTCGACAAATGTACAGCACGTAGTTTACTTATTGAGACCTTTGTTTCTGTCATTGCTTGGGCACCAACTAAAAAAATTATGTATATTTAATAGGATATTTTTTTTTTATTTAGAACCTGCCAAAGTGACTCTAAAAGTAACAATGCAATGGTTAGTATAAAAACAAATTATTAAAATGTGAAACAATTTACTAGTTTGCTTTTTATTTTTTACTGTCTTCAATGCCAAGTTATTATTACAAGGTTGTTTTAGAATTGTATATCAAGCAAAAACATAACAGGGAGCAGCTAGTAACTGTTAAATTTATTATTTGACTCTTAAGTTTGAAAAATTTATCACAAAACTCAGGTGATTTACACAACTTATTAACTTCATTTGAAAATAATGATTTTCTATTTTGCAATATTCATTTTTAGAGCAATAAATGCAAATTCTCACTACACAAATAAAATTGGGAATAAGGCTAGGAAGAATTCTCATTACGCAAATAACTTATAAAATTGGTTCAGCCATTCCAAAGATTAGCAAGAACAAACAGACATTCAGGTAGAAGAGCCACATTGATTTCAGCATCAATGGCCTAGCTTTAACGCCTTGGTACAGCCAGCCCATTCATGCTGAAATCAGTGCAGCTCTACTATCGCTTACATATTATTTTGAGATATGATAAATAGATTATAAATTTGCATGATGTTTCCACCATATTTTACACTAATATTTGGTGGTATGCACAAATCACAGGGTCATCTAGTTGTTAATAAATAAATCTTGTAATATATTAGACAAGTTCACTCAACAGGCTGATTGGAATGAATTTTTGGATTGTACTGATCTGCAGTTCATAACTAGTATCTAGTTAGTTTTTAAATAATTTTTATTTTAGTTTTGAAAGCAAAATATTCTGGTTTTCTGAAACACGACTTTTTTCCTACTTAAGAAAACAATATGTGTTTTAAACTTACTGTTCTAATATTTATGTACTTCTTAAGTAACATGATACTAGACAGACATCAGTAAAAGTCTATATAGCCAACATATTTTTGTTAGCAAAACATACCTTCAAGTAACTCTCCATATTTTTTATAATTCTTATGTTTCTTTTTCCTAGTGGAATTGAGTAAGTTAGCCGTTTTCGTAGATTGATGTCTTGTTGCATAGAAGTTTTCTAAAATAAAAATAAACACAATGTTATGCAACTAGATAACCTATAACATTTTTGATTTATATGTCACAAAATTAAACACAGAAGAATACTAGAAAATATAAATTAAAATATTACCTGAACCAACTTGGCTCAACAAAATATTGCGACAAAAAGTACATTTTATTTCTATAAAAGAAGTATTTCTGACTGTTTTGTTTGATGTCAAGGAAATCCCATGATAAGAACTTTGATAGAAATTTCTGGCAGATGCAAGCCGATGCATTCTCACCGATTTAATTCAAAACTACAATATATTTCTACAAAACATGCCGAAATGTGTAAAACCACGTGAAAATTATAGGCCGAGTCGCAGAATCAAAATAAAATAAGAGATGTACCCTATTCTTGCCACTAGGTGCAATAAATCCTGAAGTTCTTTTAGTCGAGTCAATTTTGACAATTTGGAATGTTCATGTATGTATGTACATTTAAAAACCTTAGCGCTTAGTACCTATATACATATTAGGTATTATATAATATTTTCGATATTTAAATGAACATTTCAAAAATCTAACCCAACTGCATCTAGTCCTGAAATAAACAGAACTTGAACTTTGACTATAGAATCTAGACAAAAAAAATAAACAAACTTTTTCTGTATGTTCATACTTTTTACTCTTATTAGGCAATGACCTATGAGTGCCTATGACACATACAAACATTAGATCTGATCCGGGAATCTAACCCGAGAATATAATCTACATCAGCTGCATATGCTGCTACTGCGCCATTGAGGCAGTTGAAAATATACTGTAAATATTTTTTAGCAGGTGTAGCCCATTTATGACTCTAAATTACATTTGATTTTTAAAGTGACTAAACTTAGCCTTTGTCGTAGTAAAATTTAAAAATATTGAACTTATTCATCTTCTTTTGATGTAATGGCAACCAGCCGAATACCAGCTATTTCTGCCAATGGGAAGTAATTAACGTCTTCAATTGCAAAGCCTTCTAGCATTTTAAAGTCGTCGATGTAATGAATTTAATGACAAAAGAAATGTGGATGAGATGAAACGAAAAAACAAAAAACTATTTCCTTTGTACTTTAGGCTCAACATTATTTGACATTTATCAATTTGTCAATGTCAAACTAACATCAGCCAACTTGTCATTGTTGTCATTTATTGGTTAAGATTGTTGTGCTGGATTTCATATTTTTTTGTAAATAAATAACTTACTATTAATTTTAATTATAGTTCAATAATTCAAAGTGCTAATTTTTACCATACTATTGATTGTAATATGAGTGATAAATCTTTCACGTGTAAGTAATTATACCGTTGTAAATGTTCTCTTGTTGTTTTCTTGAAATAATTCCATTTTATTGTTCAGGGACCTCTGAGCTTAATAAAAAACTATTTCAACTTAGATTTGAAAATGATTGGCTGTTTAAAGCTAAAAAACAGCCTTGGAGGTGAGTACAAATCAAACTATTTTATTAGTCTAAATAAATTTAAATTCCATAACTTTTTGACTTTATCAATATAATATATTCATAAGTAATTCTTGTAATGGTTGAAGTGGAAGATGTGGTCATTTTGGAACCAAAAGAACACTTAAGGACTGATCAGGAAACTATTTATTTGAATTTGTTTTAACATATTGTGAAAAATACAAATTTATATCTGATAACTATACATATTTCTATTTCAAGCGTTTTCTACAGAATCATTCATACGACACAATCTTTATATATATAATTCTTCTGTGAGTGTGTATGTCACTGAACTTCTCTCAAACGACTGGACCGATTTTGATGAATTTTTTTGTGTGTGTTCAAGGGGATCTGGGAATGGTTTAGATTCGCAATTGGACCCGGTAGGTGGCGCTGCGATCAAGTTCTGGAATTTTAAAGTTGGGCGGTACGAAGTTCGCTGGGTCAACTAGTTTTAATATAAAAAAATAAAACTCATTCCAAATCTAAAAACAATTCAAACACTTCATAAAGCAAACAGACCAGAGTTTCTACATCAAAAGAGGATGTATACCTGACATTACCATTCAACAGTATTATCATCCTGAAGAGAGAGCAAAATTTGTATTATGTGGAAGCTATCTTTGCTACATAAATAAAATAATTATTTTTTCTTGTTTCAAATAGTGAATTTCATAAACTTCTACTGGACAATGGATTTCCACGAGAGATGACAGTTGAGCATGTTAGGAAGAAGTGGGCATATAATTATGACGTAAGTAGTTTTTAGTACAGTAAAATTATATTATTGAATATAATGGTATATTACTTTTAACAGTTTTACTATGCTCATAATTTTTTTCTGTACAAAAAAAAGCAATTATGAGGATTGCCATCAGAAGTGAAAAACACAGTTTTTTTTAAGATATTCAAATTAATTGTTAGCTATTTAAGCTAAGTAAGTTAAGTTTAAGTTTGTTGCCCTGTTATATGTACATTCACAGATGCATCACTCTTTAACACGTCACATTGCCATGCTTGCAACAACTTCCATTAACTTACACTCCAACCAAACTTGCCTATAAAAGTTTTCACTTTGAAATATATAGACAAGTGACATTTTTTTCATTCGTTTTGTTTGCAATACTTTGTTCCTCATTTCCAGATGTACAAAATTGCCAAGAAAACAAACAACAAAAGTTGGAAGTATTTCAAACTATTTGATAAACATTTTGGAAAGAGTAAAATCCTTGACAAGTATGAGTCATGTAAGTAGAATTTTAAGAAGTTTTTCTAATAAGAATCTGATTGAAGCATTCATATTTGAATTATTAGTATTCACTAGAAATAACTTAAATTCACACTCACTCATACATGTGTATGAGTGAATACAATCAATTATAAACATGTATGTGTGTGTCATACACATCTCAATATAATAGCTACTGTATAATACTCATTTATAAATGCCTCACATTGGCATCTTTACACAATATTGAGTATTGAGTCATGTACCTTACACACTGTACTTAAAGTCTATATTACTAAGTTCAGCTGTGATCACATTGAATGGAACTCACAGGTAAGCTGCTGTGTGATCTACTTAGTTTACATAAATAAAAACAATTTGTATGATTGTGAGTATTCATATTGATATTAGAACAGCTTCATGAACAATATTAACATGTAAAGTTAACCTAGTAATTGTGAATTGTGTGAAGTCAAACATTTAGCATACTACTACAAGGTTTAATACATTTTGTCATAGGTATTTTAAATTCGTTTGAAAAATTGTACTGAATTGAAACAGTATTGAATACTAAAAGATGATTTTCCTTCCAGGGAATGATGAGTGGCGTCTCAAGTTAATCATATGTATATCAGAAGCAAAAGAAAATAACCTTGATATCTTGACTTTATGGAGGTAATTAAATACTAATATTTTATTTTTGACACATCTGCCAAAATCCCAGTAGCAATTTTATTGCACACTCACAATGCCGTATCATGATATGGCCGACGGCATCGTACCGACACAGGCCCCAGTGCAATATTTAAGTTATAAAAACCATATGACCATGCTATCGATTTTTTTGCTCGATGTTTCAGGCACTTTTGTAACGTTACATTACGGACTCCAGTTGAGCTGGTTCTAGATAGATAGTGGCCTAACAATACTCTTGTATAACATTTCACTGCAATTTATTAACAACCCAAAATGACCCACTGCCACCCACTGCTCGGCTCTCCTCTCAGGAGAGGGTTCACGCCATACATCCCTACACTGGCCGAGTGTGGGTTGAAGACTGGCCAGACACGTTATGGCTACGTAATCTTGCCTTTGAATGTTTTTAAGACTCCCGAAGCTAAGCTTCACGACTGTCATCTCATGAAAACAACCGGGACCGTCTACATAACGTGACCTCTGAATCACGAAAACACTCATAACATATCATACCCACCCATCTAGGTTGACTATAGGGAGCTACATCTGCCAACAAACTGAGATAACAGTTTGGCAGAAGTATGTAAGTAGAAGAGTATTATTATTTGAATAAATTAAAAAAAAAAAGGTACTGATCACGCCGTCGTTGCTTACCCACAGTTATTGTTTCCAATCACATAAGGCCACTTAGCTATAAATGTTTCCTTTTAATGTACTGACTGTAATATTATTTTTGCATTGCAGAACTGTTGAAAGAGCTATGAGATCTCAGGAGTTGCCCAGTGACTGCTGTATACAAGACATACAAGGCCTGTGGCATCACATTAGAATGACATTCAATGTAAGTTTTTAAAGTTATCATAAAGTTAAGACTGTTGTTAACCGACTTCCAAAAAACGTATATTCTCAATATGGAGTTTACTTGAAGTGTATTTACATTTTTCTTAATAAATAAATATTTCGGTTGTTTTACACACAACGCCATCTAGTCCCAAACTAAGCAGAGCTTGTATTATGGCTACTAGATAACTGATATAAATACATAAACATACTTTTTTTTTTGTAAATAGATACATATTATACATAGAAAAACACAAATGTTTGCGGATCACACAAACATTTGGTCCGATCCGGGAATCGAACCCGAGACCTCTTGATCAGCAGCCGCATACGCTGACCACTAGACCAACAAGGCAGTCAAATAGTTTAAATGTTACTAAAACCGATGTATAAATTAGATACCAATAAAATTTGGTACACCATCTACATTAAGTCATTTGGAAGGGGATAGGTTTCATATTATATAAACCTACTAGTTGACCCAGCGAACTTCGTACCGCCCAACTTTAAAATTCCAGAACTTGATCGCAGCGCCACCTACCGGGTCCAATTGCGAATCTAAACCATTCCCAGATCCCCTTGAACACACAAAAAATTTCATCAAAATCGGTCCAGTCGTTTGAGAGAAGTTCAGTGACATACACACTCACAGAAGAATTATATATATAAAGATAAAGATAAGCCTAATAAAAAGTGCCGAGATTCACATCGTCTGCAATCTCCCTAGATGCTTTGCTGTATGTCAATTGTCAGTGAAATTTATAAATAATCTAAACCTTGAGGTTTTAGGAGTACAATGTAGTTGTATGAATATATAATAATAATAATAAAAATACCGATTCAGGAACAATAATTTAAGTACTTATTTTCTAATACTTTTTAAATGTCTGGTGCAGAGGAAACATCGCCAAAAATTAAGAAAAGGCACAGAAGAAAGCGATTGGCCGTTGTACGACGCCATGATGTGTTATCTCAACAAATTCGATCCGGAATACTTGACTAGATTAGAAACAGAGCCATCTAATGTATTTGCGAGTGGATTTAGAGATAACCCCAGATATTTGAAGAACAAGAATAGCAAGAACGAAATTGAAAAAGAATTTATCTGTAAGTTCTTAATAAAAGCTTGTAAAATCTTTTTAATTTGAGTTAAGCCTAAGATGACAAACTAGAAATGTAAACGATAATTAATAAATAACTAAGAAATGTATGACAATAAAAAATATCAAAAGAAAACGATTGTAGAAAGAGATTTGACGCAAAATATTTGCATCTTGGTGAAGGGCAGAGCAAGGTCTGGCAGTAATGTGTAAAATTTTATAAAATCTTATTTATTAACACCAGTTAACGTGCTCACAAAAATCTTAATCTAACGAATCTTAACCATAAGATGACATGAGTTATAATCACTAGTGTTATAAACAGAGTTCGGAATTGGGTGTGTGAAAATACCTAAAGTTTGCAGTAAGTTTGCAATAATAATATGAAGCTGTTACAACCACTGTTCTTGCAATTGAAATAAATGTTTTTAATTTATTTTTTTATGCAGTGCAGGTTTAATAATTTAAAAAAAAGCCGACTTCAAAACTATGTAAAGACGCGAAAATGTTCGTTTTCCTTGCATCAACCTGTAGCAAAACTTTTTAACTTAAGATACAGATCAAAAAAATAAATTAAAACCGCATTAGCATTTTGCAGATATATAAAATTCTGTGTTTGACCGACAAAGAACAATTGGGACTAAAAGACCGAATTTCAACCGGAAAAGTACAAAACAAAAATTTATTTAGAACTGTATTAGCAGCTTGTAAATGTTTATAGTTCGGTGTTTCAAAGGTAAGGAACATGTAGAAAAAAAAAAACTAAACCGTTAAAATTCAAACCCGGTTTAACTTAAGTGGTTGTAACAGCTCCATATTATGTCCCGCTGCAAACTTTAGGTATTTTCACACACCCAATTCCGATCTCTGGTTATAAACCTTCTTTTTATCTTACTTATTAGTTGGATCTAAGTTTTGAAACGTCTCAAACACACTATTGTAATAGTTTTAACACTAAAGCAAGGAATACAGCTACTTAGAAGAGTTACAGTTCTTAAGCATTTCGTATGTCGATCGTGTGAGGTCTGCCCCCAGTTTAGTTCGTAGTTGGCGGCGCTGCTGTTGTTCTCGTTTCGCGTTGCAATGCGTAAGAAATATACAGCTGTCATAGCGCGACTAAAACGCAATACCATTTGGCAATTTTGGTCGCAGAAAGTTTGTCTTTAGAGCGTCAATAAGAACTGCGCTTCTATATCTATATAGCTGTATCATTTGGCTAAAGTATACAGTGACAGGTACATGGCCAGTCAATAACACTCTTAATAATAACGTACATTTATTATAGTGGAATTAATTGAGCTCATTTATTCTGCGATTACTTTAGGTATATGCATACTTTTGCATATTAAACTTTTTTAAGCAGATGAGTTTGTCTTTCTCTAACTGGGCCAGCCATGAGAAAAATCGGCCAAGTGCGAGTCGGACTCGCCCATGAAGGGTTCCGTATCAACAAGTAACATTATATAAAAGTTCTTGTAGTTCGTTGATTAAATGAAAGGTAAATTGCTGTTTACGCTTTATGACATATTAAAAAAAAACTACTTACTAGATCTCGTTCAAACCAATTTTCGTTGGTAGTTTACATGGTAATGTACAACATATATTTTTTTTAGTTTTATCACTCTCTTATTTTAGAAGTTAGAGGGGGGGGGACACATTTTTCCACTTTGGAAGAGTCTCTCGAGCAAACTATTCAGTTTAGAAAAAAATGATATTAGAAACCTCAACATCATTTTTGAATACCTATCCATAGATACCCCACACGTATGTGTTTGATGAAAAACATTTTTTTGAGTTTCAGTTCCAAGTATGGGGACCCCCAAAATGTATTGTTTTTTGTCCATGTTTATGTAAAAATCTTAATGCGGTTAATAGATTACATCTACTTACCAAATTTCAACAGTATAGCTCTTGTAGTTTCGGAAAAAAGTGACTGTGACATACGGACGGACAGACAGACAGACAGACTTGACGAATCTATAAGGGTTCCGTTTTTTGCCATTTGGCACCGGAACCCTAAAAAGGGGGATCATTAAAGTCTAGACAATCTTTTTAAAATGCAAAGAACAGAACAAATACAAATCTTGGTAAAATGCAATTGAGTGCAGAGGGTCCTGCACTCTTTCCAATTTAAATAAGAGGGCGCAGAACTCAAACACAAATTATCGAAATCAAAAAAATATATTTCAAGTCGGGTTTTTCAGGCACTTTCGTAACGTTACATTACTGACTATAGTTGCGCGGTTCCAAAATCACATACCTGTGGAGATTGTTGTGATTAAAAAAAAACTATGGTAGCATTATGTTTCAATCACTAAAATACAGTGTCAGGTACATTGTTGATATAAATATAATAGTTATAAGAACCGAGAAAGTTATAAGAAAGAGAGGTGACGTGAGATAATGTGTAACCTTATTATTGTACTAATAAGAACACACAACCACCAAATGATCCAATAGACAATTTACCGAAAATCGAGTTTTTTTTCGATTTACGGCAAATCGTTGTCTGGATCTTCTCTGTATAACAGGTTACAATTTTGGTTGGGCGACACAAGAGATTGGTATCAATACCATTAAGTGTAGATAAACATGTCCTGAACTTTTTTCGGTTTTAAACCGGCCCGCGCATGACTCGTGGCCTCACCGTCGCAAGCTTGCTTCTGCATGACTATGTAATATGTACTATGTATAATATTATAATATTACAGTAAGGTTTTAATTTTATTTGACAAGATATAATTAAATCCTACTAATATTATAAACGCGAAAGTTTGTGAGTAAGTACGTATGTATATATGTGTGTATGTATGTTTGTTGCTCTTTCACGCAAATACTACTGTTATATAGCTTCTATATCAGAATAACATATAGGCTACTTTTTACTGCAATAATTGAGATACACGGGCGAAAGCTAGGTGATTATAAAAATACATAAATCGTAGATGTCAAAATGTATCACTGTTTATCTCCTGTCAAAACTTCACAGGTTGCAGGCATAACAAACTTGCATAGCAACCATAATGATAGTTTGTAATTGGCTAATTTAAAAAGGAGTTCTGGATAATCGCATTATGTAGGCTACTTTTTATCACGTAAATAACGCCGGAAAACACCGCGGGGCGCAGCTAGTATATTAAGCGTTGCAATCACATAGATCAACATCATATATTAAGCAAACACTTCCACCAATTGGTGGCCAATTGGTCTATTTAATTTAAAGCACTCAGACGAATTAGGACATCTAATAGAAATGGCACAATTGAACGATCACACGTCGTTACACGAGTTATAAGATGTGACATTATTTATTGTTTCAGGGTCAAAAGACATTACGGAAACATTTATACAAATCAGATTGCAGCACGACTTATTGTTCAAACAGAAAAAATGGGCTTGGAAGTAAGTTTGCCTAAACTCTGTAATTGATGCGGATGGTGTAGTGGTTTAAGTGGTGGCTATACCGTTGTGGGTTCTAATTCCACATAAGATAATAAAAATTGTTGTTCTGAGTCTGGGTGTTCTTTGTGTTCGTTCTGTGTATGTTTTAAAAAGTCACACCGACACAGAATATATTTCTAATAAGGGAGTTGAAATGTAATCTCTTGTTGGCATTTAATGGTTATGCCATTGTATTATTAGCTCTTCAACTGCTATAAAGTTAAAAAAAAAACCTTTTAGAATTTTAAGTTAAAAAAACCTAACTTCGAATATATTACAAGTCTATTTTTTATTACTCCTAAACCTCAATATTATTTTGTTTAGTGAACTATCAAAAATAATGATTGAAGAATATAGTTTCCCTAAAACGTTGTCACCGAGAGAGTTGGGGAGGAAATGGGCAGCCACATTTGCAGTAAGTATTAAGTAAATTCATATTTGGAATATGTATAGTCTGAATTTAATTATATATTTAGGTATAAGTCGGTATAACTTAATACTTAGGTATACAATCAACATCATCAACAACCCATAACGTGCCACTGCTGTGCTCGGATCTTGTCTCAGAAGCGGGTTAAGGCCATACGTCCCCATGCTAACCGAGTGCGGGTTGGGGACTGGCAAGACAAGTTGTGGACACGTACTTACCGTTGGATATTTTCAAGCTGTCCTAATGCCTCTAACTTCACGACGACTTATCTTATGATAACAACCGGGACCGACTGCTTAACGTGACCTCCGAATCACGGAATCGCTCATAATATATTATCATGCCAAAAATGGTCACCCATCTAGGTATATACCGCAAGTAAAAGGGAAAGTAGGAGTCGTGATCTATCTTAGACGTTAAACGGTTTGCAGATTTAGACAGGAGTGGCGATTGCTCCACCGACAAGGGCCTGACTCTTAAATTGAGAGATAATACTTACGTTGTATGTACCATCGACAAGTAATAAAGTAATGATGGAACCTTTTTTTATGTTCGTTAATAGTTATAATAGTCATCTGCCTTTCTTTAGAAAGGAGGTTTTGGCCTACTATACCACGCTGGCCATATAGACTGGTATAGAGTTTGTTGCAAGTTTTCCTTCTCTTTGCAGTGATATTGTCCTGCGTTCATCTTTTAGTCGGCTCTTACAAGATCCTCGAGATGAATAGGGGTGGTGATGGTGACACTTCGTATTTATAGTGCATCACCACAGTAGAGTAAGGTTAGCCTGTAAAAAGGTATAAATTGTATTTATGGATGTATTATTGCATTTGCATGACGCTCTCATTATCATTTGCATTATCGACAGTCCTGAACCCATCAAGTTCCTTTAGCCTCTGCAATTGGGAAGAGATATCGCCTCTATGGTAGTCCTCTATCTTCTCTACCATAGAGTGTTCTAAAGCGCTCTACAAACTGATCCCACCTTCCCACTTCCTCTACACGAGAACATGTTCTAGCCTTGAGTCACCGCTTCAAAGTGTTAGAAATATGCACTAGACTAAACAGTTCGAGTTTTCCTTCCTGCTCGGCACAGCAGTCAAAAACTGGATCTTACTACCAGCTCACGTGTTTCCTTCCAACTATGATCCCGATTCCTTTAAGCGGAGTCTGAAACAGCACCTCACTAGACTGCTATAGTGTGCCAAAGTCTGCCACTCGCAATTACTGTGGTAGCCTCCACTGCTGAAATTTACTTATGCTTTCTATTCGGCAGAAGAGTCCCTTAGAGCAGGCTTTACTAAAAAAATGTATACCATAGAGTTATAATTTTTTTTAGGAATATCAAAAGGCCAAAGCAACAAATAATACGTCTTGGGTGTACCATCACCTGTTTGAACTATATTTGGGCGAATCAACTTTAAGTTTAAATCCACTCGCTGGGTGTAAGTATTACATTCATATTTATTTTAATCTTAAAATTAAGTAATGTTATTATTGATTTAATAAAAAATTGAATCTAATCGATATTGAAATTAATTACAATTTAGACAAATAAACAAAATTGGAGTGTCTGTTTGTACTGTCCTACGTTCAAATTGACAGCTGTTCACGAAATGCATAATATGGAAGTATATGCAGTACTTCCATCCAAAAACCAATTGCAATGATCTTTACAACAAATTAAACTATTTATTATTAAGCTATAAATTAATATTTATAGCTTGTAATGAATAATAATGCTTGTAATCAAGCATTTCATTAAAAATTGCTAAAAGGCTAATAAGTTTGCCTAACTAAGCTCTGTCTATCATACCACTAAAAATGTCATCTCTTGACCCCTATTTTCTTTAAAACAATTGTATAATAGGGTTTCAATTATTACGTCTGGTTCTAAGTGAATTAAATTTTTCTTCTCCCATTAATAATATGATCGTAACTGTACAGGGCAAGAAGAATGGGTGTTTAATTTAATTAGCTCAAGAACAGATTTAGAACAGCTATTTAAAACTGTTAAGGACCAGAATCGTGGATGGCGGTATGTACTCTTAATTATACTGTTTTTAAACTACTCTTGACACTTCATTTTATAGCTTTCTTTTTATACAGGGAGGTTGAAAAGAGGCTAAGAAGTATAGGATTGCCACTGGACCACAGTTTGTTGGACTTGAAAGAAATATGGACACATTTGTTGAAAACTTATAGGGTAAGTAACTATCCTGTGCCTTATCACTTTAAATGTTTTGTGAACTGACTAATATTTCATCATCATCAGCCTGGTGCAGTCCACTGCTGGACATAGAAATTTCCCACGAAGCCCAGTCTGCTAATAAAAATATTTTTAATTTTACTAATAGTGAGACTGAAATAGTCGACAAAACTTTACGGTTTATTTTACCTCTGTTTATGCCTTGCCGCCCGCCTTGTGGAGACCGCGTCTCGGTAAACGTAGTGTAGGACGCCCACAGGCGAGTTGGAGTGACGACCTGCGTAAGATGGCTGGCACAAGCTGGATGCGAGAAGCCCAAAATCGATCAGAGTGGTGTGCTATGGGAGAGGCCTATGTCCAGCAGTGGACTGCGATAGGCTGATGATGACGAAATACATTAATTAATGTAACCTAGGCATTGCAGCATGACATTTTCGTAATTATGTTTTTAATTTTAAGATTGCAAGTATAAAATCTAGAGTAACCGCTTTTATATAATCGTAATACAAGAGGTAATTATAAAATTATCGCCATTAAGCTTTGTATTGCACAACTAATAGTGTAAATACTCAAAAGAGGTACAATTATTTGGAACTAGCTTTCTGTCGCGGCTCCGCCCGCGCGTATCTCTATTATTGCAATAAAAAGCAGCCCATGTGTTATTCTGATTTATAAGCTATATTACTGTAAAGTTTCATCTAAATCCGTTTAGTAGTTTTTGCGTGAAAGAACAACAAACATACATACAAACTCACAAACTTTCGCGTTTATAATATTAGTAGGGTATCAATTACATATACTGTTATTGAGATATGTCGTAGGCAGGATTTAGTGGTAATTGACAATTTCATTATCATCCTCATCAGCCTATCGCAGTCCACTGCTGGACATAGGCCTCTCCAATTGCACGCCACTCAGTTCGATCCTCGGCGACTCGCATCCAGCTCCAGCCAGCCGTCTTGCGCAAATCATCACTCCACCTGGCCTGTGGACGTCCTACACTACGTTCTAATTTAATGACATTAAATTGATCGCAATGCATGTTAAGAAAATTATCATATTTCTTCCGATGTATGCGGACTGCCCAAGACCGGGATGGTTGACATTCCTTGGGCGAGACCTTCGTTCAGCAGTGAATGGCGATAGATTGATACTTTATCTTAAAGGCTAATTTCACCACCAACTGATAGAATCCCTGATATAATATTTTGAACTAATATGGCAGATAACTACAGATTTCACAAGTCTCATATAGAGACAAATACGTCAGTCTGGCTTACCCACGTAGCCCCGTCTGCCTACTGTCTGTAACGTGATATTATGCAGCGGAAACAAATCAATCATAAAACAATACCAATCAAATTAAGAACCTCCTCCTTTTCGAAGTCGGTTAAACAGGTTATTGTGAGCCAATAGTAATAGATACGGTTGGCCTAGTGGCTTAAGCGGTCGCCACGCCGCTTCCTACCACGCCAAGTGTCGTGGGTTCAAATCCCACGTAGGACAACACTTTGTGTGATTCACAATTTGTTGTTTTGAGTCTGGGTGTTCTTTGTGTCCGATTTATGTATGTTTGTAAAGTTATGCGGGAGTTGTCTTTTAAAAAACAAAAAAATGCTGGCTCGAAATTTTTTAGTATTTTTTAACTTTTACACAGCGCACGCAATGAACCCTCTCACAAGGAATAATAATTTTTCCCCATTTTTGTCACATTTTTTATTGATACTCAGCTCCTATTAATCGTAGCGTAGTAATACATAGCCTATATAGCCTTCCTCGATAACTGGGCTATCTAACACTGATAGAATTCTTGAAATCAGACGGCACTTCCAGAGATAAGCGCGTTCAAAGAAAAAAAAATATTAGTATCACTTACTGTTTATGTCAGATAATTAATATATATAAAACATTATTAGCACTGGTGAAAATGGTCCTAACTGTTTGACTGTACCTATTTTGCCGTATGTGTTTGTTTCGAGATTATTGATTAGCTTCAGTGAACTGTTAGAGCAATCGGATGCGTAATACAAAAAAAACCCTAATATCAATTTTGATCACTTGTTAAGATTAGGCTGACCCAGATTATCTAAAGTTTAAAACGAAATATTCCACATCCTACTAATATTATAAACGCAAAAGTTTGTGAGTAAGTATGCAAGTATTTTTGTTGCTCTTTCACGCATAAACTACTGAATGAATTTTGTTGACACTACAATAATAAAGCTTACATATCTAAATAACACATAGGCTACTATTTACCGCCATGACAGATGTACACGCGGGCGAAGCCGCGGGCAAAAGCTAGTTTTTATATAAATACAAAAAGGGTCTATTTGTATTATTCAACAGTCTATATCAGGACACGATGCAATCGTCACGCACGAGTGCCTGACGAATGCTGAGAATCCTGCATCTTTGTCATTACATACAGACAACCGCTGTATATAAATATCTATTATGTTTGTAGTGCTCGTATTTGATAAATTAACTCTCAATTTCAAATGGTTTGATTAACTACTCTCTTAGAAATGATGTTTCAAATGAACTAAATTTTAAGAAGCCCTTTATTTCTAAAAGGCTCCTTGTATTCTGTATCTGTATAATTTCCTTGGCTATTGGACCCTCCAACAGTGGTTATAATTAGTCGCGCAAATGTTCTTATAGCAAATCTACCGTTTGATTGCGGTAATATTGTATTTCAATCGATATTGTGCGTTAGATTTCATGCTACTACTTTGTGTATCCTCCACCTCCTTGTTTGTATTGTGTACTTGTGTAATTGAAAAAGGACCATAGTGGTATTAGTGTGTCATCTTTTTGATTTCATTCTCTTACCTTATATTATATTTAGATCCTTGCGGTTTATAAGATCAGATAACAAACCATAACAAGAAAGTCTATGAACATATAATCTTTGACCGTTTTCACCAATGCCAACTAAATTTAAGTGGCTACTTAGAGAGAGAGTTAAGTGATATTTTCGTTTTCACCAACCTTTAGGGGACACCTAAGTGCTTAGATGTCCTTTTAAATTTAGGGAGTATTTACGTCAGGGGCTCCTAGTTACGAGATGGTTTTTAATATAGTTTGCGAAAACGGGCATTAGCCTACCATTTTAGGTACCAACAAACAAATGTATCTGTACCTACCGTTAAGATAATATAAATAGTAACTAATATGTAAATATAAATTTGACTAATATTTTGATTATTTCTAGTGGAAACGAAAATTTGCAAACAAAGGTATACTGAATGAGCAGTGGCCGTATTTCGAAGCGTTGAGTCGTTACGCTGAAGTGCGAGACAAACATTCAATGAAAAAGCAAAAAGAAGAAGATTCTCACGATCGCTTTGATGATGGTACACATAATGACGATTTAGAAGATGATATCAAACTCACGGATCTGAAGAAACAATTACAGTTCGAACCAAAATATGAAATTGAAAACAATGAGCAGTGTCGATCATGCTCAAGTTCGGAGGCGAGTGTAGATATATTTGAACAAAGGGACGATGACGGTTTGGATCTAGCACATAAGTTAAAAATCATAGCAGGGATTGAGGTAAGCTTGGCTTCGCTTTAGAAAGCTGGTTTAGCTTTACTTAGTGTGTACTTATTTACTTTAATCAATTTATATCAATTTAATCAATTTAATATTTATTTGATTGTTTAATTTATGATAAATCTATACAATAAATAAAATTTGAGTGTCTATATGTAGTATCAAATGATCAGTTTTTTACTAAATTCAAGTCAAAGTAATCAAAAAAGCAATTTTTAATTTCAAATTTCTGTTTGTCCCGGCTAATCGAATCAAGATTTTATCAAGATTTCAGTGAGGGTTATAAAAAATTGATTAAGAATCAATCATTTCTCTTTTTAGGTTGATAGGCTCGATAAATTACCCACACAAATATGTTTAAAGTGTCACGAACAGTTACAAAACGCATACAAATTTAGACGAAAATGTCAAGATGTTGATAAACAATTCCGTTGTATTAATAGAGATATAAAAATTGAAGAAACATCGAAACACGAAGACGATACTAAGGACGAACAAGATATTAACGTATCGGATGACACACCAGACATATCTTTTGAACCAGATTCTAGTGAGGTAACTCAAAAAATTGAACCTAAAGCCAAGAATAAAAAAATTACCGTTAAGAGACAGAAATCGAGAAAACTAAAATACGATTATTGGAAAATTTGTGAAGTATGTGGCAAGTACACTAGAAATCTAATGAATCACTTAGACACACACACTACTGACAAAGCATATTCTTGCAATGTGTGCGATAAAAAGTTTAAATTCAAAAGTGGTTTAGTAATACATAAAGCGATTCACGATCCTACGCCGAAAAAAACCTGCGAAGTTTGTGGGAAAGAGTTTCATATTTTAGCTCAATATAGAAGACATTTTGTTTATCATGCTAATGAGAGGAAGTATGGATGTGAAACTTGCGGCAAACGGTTCAATACGCTAGATATATTAAGAGTACATAATAGAACGCATACGGACGAAAGACCATTTACTTGTCAGGAATGTGGGAAAACTTTCAGGACGGCTGGATGCGTAAGTAGACATAAGAGAATCGTGCACAGAAATGTTAGGAAAAATCAATAAACATTAAAAGTGACCTTGTTATTTTATTTACGATTCTTGATCTTAAATGATCTTTGTAGTAAGAAATACTTGTTATATTTTCTTATTTGTCACTCATTTGTTTTAAAATCACAACTGTTGATATTCCTACTTGTAACTGGATGTTGTCGTAACGTCTTATCGATGCTATTCATTGCGACAGCTTATTTAGGGTAAAGAAATATCAAATTAATTAACAAAGATAGCGCCAGCGCTAAACACATTGCCGTGTTTACCTGACCGAATTTATAAGAGCATTGTCCTAGCATATTAAACTCATATATTTGCAATGTTCTCATCCTGAGGTGAATTAACTTTAAAGAACGACGCTTCGTACAAAATATATTTATAGTCTCAATATTTATAGGCATTAATATGTGATACGATGATTGACCGATAGTGTTCTAAAATAGAGCCTCTCATCTCATCCCCTGGAATGTTAATCGAAATGTACGTCAATAAGTGAGTAAATGAGGCACATGCGTTTACCGGTCGGGCTTCAGGGAGTGTGTGCGCCTGCGCAGCTCCACAAAGTTCATCGTCAGTTCGTAGCGGGCAGCGCGCGCGGATACAGCGCCGAACGACCAATCTCGCACATATTTAGACTCATCTTCGGTCACGTTTCGGTGCAACACTAAAAGGAACAAAGGGTGATTCCTAGTTTTATTTAGAGTTGAAAGGGCGACATGGCGATATATAGTCCGGTGAGATTTTTTACTGTTTTATTAGTCGGTTTTAGGATTCATTTATAACGAGTTGGATTTATAAAAGACTTGCGCGAATACTTATGACCATTAATATTTAATTGCACATTAGTATAAATGTCATAGGTCTACGATAAACTAGATCATTCTTAACAGCTTTGTTGCTCCACAATAAGTGGGTACTATATCTGTATCTTATTTTGTACAGACAAAACTAGCAAAATGTTATAAGAAAATCATAATACAAATTATTATTTACAGTAACACTAGTAGATAAAATATTCATTCATTAAATTGTGAATTTCTTCATATCTGTGTATGATAAAAAACACGAGTTAAAAGTACAAATAAAATTTGTTGAATATTTTATCAAGTTAGTTGGGCACGATAATACTTAATATGTTTGTAATATGAACGAAAACAAAACAATTTCTCAGTAACTTATAGATCTTACCGAAACTTGACAATTGAATTATTTCTACAGTAGCGATTGCACATCGATGCGAAAGTTTATTGCCCTAAGGCATTGCATTAATGAGAGCTTTTCGCACCTTCCTTTCAAAGGTATTTGCGCACGCGCACGTCTCGTATATTACCGGCTATTTGCTTGTTTTGTGAGGACGGTAATTGAACTAAATTACTGTAATGCACTTGTCTCTATTAGTTTTGATACTTATGAAGCTCGTGAACACTCGTCAGTTGTGGGTGATCATAGGTGCACTGTAATTAATTAGGTAAGTATCATATTCTCACATTCACTTATAAGAAATCTTAGCAAAATAATAAAAGAAAATAATGGGCGTATTTCAAGATCTTGCACCTAGCTTGACGACTGACCGACTCCCTGACTTGTTTAAACTATTACCTCTCTAAAGCCAAACTTTTTCATGAATTTTCCTGGGGTTAAAGCACTGGCAAAAATACCAAGGGGTGCTGCTGGCTAGAAAACCTCCACGTGGTGCACCCTGGGCGCTGGCGATAGCACTGTTCCTCCTCATTTCCTCCGCGTTATCTGGAGGAGAGGATTATCGCCAGCGGCTAATATTCTAGCTGGAGAGGAAGCCATATCATCGGCTCACGGGCAAGGCCCGGCCAGCGGGGTGGGCATGTCTGCCGGATGCCCTGCTGGCTCTTCGCTCCTCGGAGCATGGAGGAGGAAACCTCGTTAAAAAACCGAAGGTGGGACCCTTCATGGGTCGAAGTTTCTCCCGCTGATAGCGGTGGAGAAAGGATGGCGGGCTCGGCGTGTACTTACACTACCACCGAGCAGGCAGGGGGACGTAGTCCTCTTGCCACCGTCGGCATAGCGTAATCCCGAGAGAAGTGCTGTGGTCAAGTCTCGCGGCTTTGATCGGGGACGTGGGTCTTGGCTTAACCGCCCGGACCGCGAGGAAGAAAACCTCTCTAAAAAATTACCCCGAATCCCAAGTTCTGGTGCGTGGCCAGGGGATGCATGGCTGATGGGAAGTTCAGTCGTAAGCGCACCCCAAGCCGAGGTACCTGCGGACCCCTCGGCTGGGTTAAAAATTTTCGCTTGCCCGGGTATTGGGGGATCTCTGCCCGGGTCGACTTTTATTTCTCCCCCACTCGTGGGACTATTATGGAAGGTGATAAATCTAAAACTATGAAACGATCGGAAATTCTAACGACTAACCAGGCAAGCATAACGGACACTGATATGGAGAGAGGAAGGGCGAAGAAGGGCATCCTCAAGGGGAGCTCTTCTTCGGTTGTGGACCTAGTGTCCAAGGAGGCAGTGGTGGCACTCGGGCCGCCCACCTCGGTAGGGCTCCCAGTAGTCAAACGGACCACTGGGAGCCGAAGAGGAAGAGGAGGAAGGTCTTCGGAGCGGATACGCTCCAAGTCGGCGGTGGCGGGCAGGAGCGATGGTGCTCGCCCGGAGCCGATGGAGACGGAGATGCGGGCGGGCGATAGCCTCAAGCGTCTGCACTCAGAGGTGGACAGCGACGCAGAGACGCCAGTCGCGAAGGGTGTCCGCATCGACGGGTCGGCAGCCCCTGTCTCGCTGCCGACGGACTTCGTGTTCTCAAATGCGGAGTCCTACAGGAGGACAAGGGCGGGCAATGAAGCCGAAGCGGAGGAGGAGATCGCCGATCTCCTACTAAAGATTCGGGAGCCGGTGGAGGGGGAACCCCCTAAAGCTCCCGTGTCCGTGCAGGAGAGGGCGAGCGCGGCGGTGGCCATAATTAACAAAGTGGCCATCAAGTCCACGAACCTGAAGGGCGTATTTGTCAAGGCCCTGAAGGACTCCTCCTCCGCCCTGTCGGAGGTGGTGGGGAAACTGTGCGGGGATATGGCGCGCCTCGACGAGGCCAACACCCGCCTGATTGCCCAGATGGCTGAGCTGAGTGCGCAGTTCGCCCAATTCCGGGCTCAGCGTGCTCAGCCGGTGGCCCCGGCCTTGCCTGGGTCATCTCAGCCGAAGGCCCCGGCCCCGCCCGGACCGTCTAGGGCAGAGGTACCGGCCCCGCCCAGCCCGTCTCGGGTAGAGGTCCCGGCCCCGCCTGCGCCGCCTCGGATGGAGACCCCGGCCCCGCCTGTGCCGTCTCGGCCGGAGGGCCCTGCTGGCGGCGAGTTCCCCGACGCCATGCTGCGTCAGGCGCTCGACGCCATGACGCGGATGTTGGACGGGCGACTGGCCGGCCTGGAGGCGAGGCTTCCCCCCGCGCCGGTTGTCCGCCCCCCGCTCGCGTCGCAGAGGCCACCGGTTGCCACCCTGGTGGGAAGCCGCGTAAGCTACGCGGCAGCGATGGCGGCACCGCCCCCCCCCCAAAACCAAAAGGGGCCGAAGAAGGGGGCCGCGAAACCGGCCCAGGCGCCGGCCAAGGCACCGGCCAAGGCGCCGGCCAAGGCTCCGGCCAAAGCGCCGGCCAAGAAGGGGCCTCAAACGGCGCCCTCAAGTGGAGCGGACTTCCCCCCGCTTCCCGCTCCGGCGCCTCCGACGGGTTCCTCGCGACCAGCCCCCTCTAACGAGGATTGGCAGGTTGTGGGGTCCTCCAAGAGGCGGGGGCAGCGACAGCGGGCGCAGGCGAGGAAGGCCGCCCAAGGCGGAGCCCAAGCCCCGCAGTCTCCGGCGGTGGCGGCGGCGGCGGCCCCTAAGAAGAGGCCGCGGAAGCTGCAGCCGCCCAAAACCGCGGCGGTAGTTGTCACCGTATCGCCGGAGGCGGCCAGTAGCGGGCTCACGTACGCGGCCCTATTTAAAGGGGCCCGTCCCGGGCTCGCCGCTGAGTTCGGGGCCGCGGGGATGAGGCTGCGCCGCGCCCAGACGGGAGCTCGAGTATTCGAGTTCCCGGGGGCTGAGGGCGCCAAGACGGCCGACACTTTCGCCGAGAGGCTGCGGGAGGTGTTTGCCGCCCAGGACGGTGTCAAAGTCGCCAGGCCCACCAAATGCGCGGAACTGCGCATATCGGGTCTGGACGACTCCATCACGTCGGAGGATGTCCGCGATGCAGTCATGGAGAAGACTGGCTGCACCGCGGGCACCATCCGAGTCGGCATCGTCCGGCCGGGCCCGGGAGGCCTCGGCTCGGTGTGGGTGAGCTGTCCCGTGGTGGCGGCCAAAGTTTTGGCCGACGCCGGGAGCATGCTCATCGGCTTTGTGAATGCCAGAATCACGGTTCTGGCCGCGAGGCCGATGAGGTGCTTCAAGTGCCTAGTCGCGGGACACACTCGCACCAAGTGCGAGAGTTGCTTCGACTGCAGCGAACTCTGTTTCCGCTGCGGTCGACCCGGGCACAAGGCGGCAGAGTGCTCTGCCGCCCCTCACTGCCCGATGTGTGCGGCGGGTAATAAGCCCGCCAATCACCAGATGGGGCAGGGGGGCTGCAAGCCTCCCCGCGCTTCTCGGCAGACACCGGAGGCTAGCCCGGCGACCCAGGCTGCCTCCGACGTCAATCAGGCGACGACGTCGTCGCCCATGGAGGGGGTTGTAGAGACGATCCAGTAATGGATCAAGTCTCCAACCTCCTGGTCCAGACGAACCTCAACCACTGTGCCGCGGCGCAGGATCTCCTCCTGCAAACGATGGCACAGTGGTCGATAGGTGTTGCCGTAGTCGCGGAGCCCTATTTTGTCCCTCCCCGTCCAAATTGGATGGGTGACTGGGACGGCTCCGTGGCAGTCGTCAGCTCCACGGCGGCTCATTCCCCGCCCTTGTCGCTAAGAGACAAGGGTACTGGATATGTTGCCGTCGAATGGGGGGGAATCACCATTTATGGTGTATATTTCTCCCCCAACCGGAGTCTGAGCGACTTCGAGGTTTTCCTCAACAACCTGGAGACCTCGATACGGCGATTGGGGTCTGGGCACGTCCTCGTGCTGGGGGACTTCAATGCAAAGTCCATTGCGTGGGGTTCCCCGGCGACGGACGCCAGGGGCGAAGCCGTCGAGGAGTGGGCGGCGTCGGTGGGCCTCTGTTTGCTGAACAGAGGCGCCACCAACACGTGCGTGCGACAGCAGGGGGGGTCGATAGTGGACCTTTCGTTCGCTACCCCTGCAGTCGCCGCACGAGTAAGGAACTGGAGTGTCCTGGATGAGGTCGAGACGCTCTCGGATCACCTTTATATCCGATTCGAGCTCTCCCGGTCCCAGGACGCCAGTAGGGGTCACGCGGCGCGGCGTCCCTCCCGTTTTCCGCGGTGGGCTGTCGCCAAGCTGGACAGGGACCTACTAGAGGAGGCGGCCATTGTTTGCTCTTGGCTGTCTCCGCAGGCCCCGACCGAGGAGGTCGACGCGGGGGCTGGTCGCTTCGCCGATGCGTTAACGCTCATCTGCGATGCGGCCATGCCCCGCGTTCGTGGCCGTCGGCCTCCTCGGAAGGAGGTCTACTGGTGGTCCCAGGAGTTGGCGGACCTCCGTGCGGCCTGCGTACGTGCCCGGAGGTCCCACACCCGGAGTCGGCGACGTCACCGCGGAGGCGGTGAGGAGGTGGACCGGCTTCACGAGGAGTACCGAGCAGCTCGGGAAACTCTGAGGCTGGCCATCTGCCGCGCCAAAGACGCGTCCAGAGTGGAGATGCTGGAGAGTCTCGAGCGTGACCCCTGGGGTCGGCCTTACCGTGCGGTGCGACAAAAGCTCCGCACACAGGGCCCCCCCCTTACGGAGACTCTCCAGCCCAGCTTCCTGCAGGAAGTGGTCGAGGGCCTATTCCCACAGCAGGCGGAATACACACCCCCGTCGATGGCCCGTCGTGGTCGTCGTCGGGACAGCGTGGGTGATGTGCCGCCTGTCAGGGAATCGGAGGTAGGGGCGGCTGTTCTACGGATTCGGTCCAAGAACACCGCCCCCGGGCCGGACGGGGTTCCAGCCCGAGTGATGGCCCGTGCCCTCGACTACATGTCGGACCACCTCAGGGGAGTGTTGGACGCTAGCCTGGCGTCCGGACACTTCCCTGAGCGTTGGAAGTGCGGGAAGCTGGTACTGATCCAGAAACATGGACGGCCTGCCGATTCGGTCGCGGCCTACAGGCCCATCGTGCTGCTGGACGAGGCGGGCAAGTTGTTTGAGAGGGTTCTCTCTGTCCGCATCGTCCGGCACCTCAGCGAGGTGGGGCCCGACCTGTCGGACGCCCAATTCGGCTTCCGAGAAGGGCGTTCGACGGTCGACGCGATCCTGCGCCTGAGGGCCGTGACCGAAGAGGCGGTGAGAGGCGGCGGAGTGGTGTTGGCGGTGTCATTGGACATCGCCAACGCCTTCAATAGTCTGCCATTCGGCTGCATCAGGGCCGCACTCCAATACCACGGAGTGCCAGGGTACCTGCGGCGGCTGGTGGCAGACTATTTAGAGGAGCGTACCGTCGAGTACGAGGACCGAGATGGCGCCTTGAGACGCAGGGCCATGTCGTGCGGTGTTCCACAGGGGTCTGTCCTAGGACCACTCCTGTGGAACATGGGATACGACTGGGCCCTACGAGGGCGTCTCCCCCCCGGGCTGGGTGTAATCTGTTACGCAGACGACACCCTGGTCACGGCCCGGGGGGCAAACTTTGAGGAGGCGGCGCGCCTGGCCACCACGGGAGTCTCCCGGGTGGTCGGGCGCATCGAGGCGTTGGGTCTGCGGGTGGCTCTGGAGAAGACGGAGGCCCTGCTATTTCATGGGCCCCGTCGCGGCCCGCCCGCCGGCGCCTCGATCGAGGTCAACTCGGTCCTCGTACCGGTCCGGGCCCAGATGAGGTACCTGGGTCTGGTCCTCGACGGTAGGTGGCTCTTCGACGAGCACTTCCGACAGCTTGGTCCTAAGCTGGTGGGCACTGCCTCCGCCCTAGGGCGACTTCTGCCCAATTTGGGCGGGGCCAGTGTCCCCACTAGGCAGCTGTACACGGGGGTTGTCCGGTCGATGGCACTTTACGGTGCACCGGTGTGGGCGGCGGCTCTGTCCGCCCAAAACAGGGCGCGCCTCTGGCGCCCCCAGCGGATACTGGCGGTCAGAGCCATACGTGGATACCGCACGGTGTCCACAGAGGCGGCGTGTGCCTTGGCCGGAACACCCCCGTGGGATTTGGAGGCGGAAGTGCTCGCCGAAGTTTATCGGCGAGTGGCTGACTTCCGGGCGGAGAATGGCTTTCGCCCTCCGCCCGAGGACGTGCGCGAGTGGCGCGAAGCCGCTCGCCGAGCCACCATGCAGAGATGGTCGTTCCGGCTGGAGACCCCACGTGCTGGCTTTGCCGCCGTGGAGGCTCTTCAGCCGGTCATCGCGGAGTGGGCAGGGCGGCAGCACGGGACCCTTTCCTTCCGGCTGACGCAGGTACTTTCCGGGCACGGTTGCTTCGGAAAGTACCTGCACTCGGTCGCTAGGAGGGAACCGAGTCCCGCCTGCCACCACTGCGACTGCAGTGAGGACACGGCCCAGCACACGCTGGCGGTCTGCCCCGCTTGGGCGGCGCAGCGCCGGGTCCTCACTGCAGTCATCGGAGGGGATCTCTCGCTGCCGGCCGTCATAAGATCGATGGCCGTCAGCGACAGTTGTTTTACCGCGGTCGCAACCTTCTGCGAGGACGTAATCTTGCAGAAGGAGGTGGCGGAGAAGGCCCGGGAGGATTCCATCCAATCGGACCCGATCCGCCGCCGGCGCCCCGGGCGGCGGAGGCGCGCATACCTGCGTCTCATGCCGCCCTGAGAGTGGCCGCGGATGGGCGGGACGGGTTTCCCGTCCGTCCGCAGTGGAGGCCAACCGCGAGGGGGCGACGTCCGCGTGTGACCGGACGTTGCCTAATTAGAGAGTAAAGTTTGAGATGGTGCCCGCAACAGTGCGGGCAGGCGCCGGTTGGAGTCCAGAAGGAAATCCCCTCCCTGGACTCCTTCCAATACCGTGTGGTTTTAGTCGGTTCGAGTCCGACACACCACCCTGCCGTAACCCCCGACGGGGTGACGGTCCGCGGGGATTTCCACACGTAAAAAAAAAAAAAAAAAAAAAAAAAAAAAAAAAAAAAAAAAAAAAAAAAAAAAAAAAAACTGGCAAAAATACCAACGATGAATTTGACTTGTGGAAAGTTTTCTTTTGTAAACCAAAACTCCAGCTTTGAGTAATTTCGTTTGTTTACCTTTTTGAAGTGTTTGTACAACAGGAGGCAAACTGATGGCAGGTTAGCGACCAAAATAATGATTAAAGGAGGGGATGATCTTCGACTAACATATTAGTAGGTGAAAGATATATTTTTTAGTTTTCTATGACTAATTGCTTCCAGGATATCGGGATACTTGTTAGGTGTTGAGGTTATTTTAGGTTACATAAACTAGTTATATCTTGATACACGACGAAGGCAAAAACCAGGGAGGGAAGAAGCTCAGTTAATACTTGCATATAAATGTCATTATAAAAAACTATTGCTGCTATTACTAAGAATCTCAAAAAACTCAAATCCTTACTAACTGTTTTGTTTACTACATCGAACAACTGGGAAGGGGAACTACTAAGGGAAACTTAGTTGCTCAGCTTCTGGTGTGACCCGTGACGATGTGTGGTTTTGGTCTGTTGAGTCTCGTCTGTCACAAGTTGAGAGTTTTACACGGAGAAAAAATAAAAAAGAATATGTTATTCTTTAGTTAGTAATGCTCACAGTCGCCCTAGCTTGTTGAAGTTGACATTTTAGAAACGTAAACGTTAGTTGAAAACTAACAAATATATGAGAATGACGTCATCTGAACGCTTAGTTACGTATCAACACAAAAGGTCTCGGGTTCAATTCCCGGGTCGGACCAAATATTTGTGTGATCCGCAAATATTTGTTTCGGAGTTTGGGTGTTTTCTATGTTTAATAGGTATGTATTTACAAAAAAAAATATGTTTATGTATTTATATCAGTTGTCTAGTACCCATAATACAAGCTCTGCTTAGTTTGGGGCTAGATGGCGTTGTGTGTAAGATGTCCGAAATATTTATTATTTATTTATTAGCGACTGTTGAGAGAGAATCAACTTGAAACACATGCCTTGACTAAGGTGGAATTACCAGACTGAACGTCAGTAGAACTATTGGCGGTTAATTCCTTTATGCCACTCATATATGTACTACAAATGTAAACTCAACGTCAGCAACAAACAGTGACTCAGGCACAACTAAGACATTCGTAAATAGAGAAAATTAAACAAAGTTTGCACTAGTTAGATACAAAAGCTGTTAGGTTTGCAGAAATATTGTCCATCATCGCACAGACAAACAAATTATATCTAATGAGTACACTCGCAGTAAACCTTTGTCCGTCTGAATGACTTGCCTGGATTCCGGCCAAGGCTTTAAGTTTAAACTACTTTCGCTTCGTCTCAACGCTTACTTTTAAATGGTATTACGTACCTATTAAGTAGCTAGAAGAAAGGGCAATTATGAAAGTGTCGCGAACATATTGGATGGTAAAGAAAGATAAATCTCTCTCGTAATATGCTGTGTTCCGTAGCCAAATGGCAAAAAACGAAGCCCTTATAGATTCTTCATGTCTGTCTGTCTATCCGTCCGTATGTCACAGCCACTTTTTCGAAACCATAAGAACTATACTTTTGAAACTCGGTAAGTAAATGTAATCTGTGAACCGCAATAAGATTTTCACATAAAAATAGAAAAAAAAACTGTTAAGATTGTATGAGGAAATATAAAGTAAACTTGATATTTGCTGCTTGAGTATTTTATTGTTCACAATCCAATCCGCCATTACAGGTAAAAAGGAAGTAGATCACAGTTGATCATAGATACATGACTCGGCATAGACAACCAAAAAAAACATTCTATTTTATTGCCACACTAATACCACCCCTCAATAAAATATTTTACGAATCAAATAATTTATCCCTTAAACTTTTGAAAATGTTCCCACCTAGTGGTTTTGTAAATATGTCTGCCAATTGGTCACTTGTATTTATATACTTTATATCAATAATTCCTTTTTGCACTTTTTCTTGAACAAAACATTTCCTTATATCTATGTGCTTAACTCTACTTTTACCATTGGCCATATGGGCCAACTTTATTGTGGACTGATTATCCTCATAAAGTGTAATGCGATCCACATGGAAATAAAAATCTTCTAATAAAATTTTAAGCCAACATGCTTCACTTGTTGCTTGACTTAGGGCCACATATTCTGCCTCGGTTGAGGACAAAGCAACAGATTTTTGCTTCCGAGTGAACCAAATCACAGTACAACCAAATACTTTAAAGATACAACCAGTTGTTGATTTCCTATCCATACACCCACCCCAGTCACTATCCACATATCCACATACATTATCATCAGAGTTACTTCTAAATACTAAACACAAATGTAATGTTCCCTTTATATATCTTAGAATGTTTAACAATAATTTGTATAACAGTTTGCTAGCACATACTTGATACCTACTCAAGATACACACAGTAGCACATAAGTCAGGCCTTGTTGCTACAACAGCATACATCAGCTTTCCTATTAGCTCCCTACACTTATTTTCTATGTCAGGACTCTCCGACCCTTCTCTTTGTAATTCTTCAAATTTAAAATGTTTGTCAATTGGTAAAGACAATGGTTTACAATCTGACATCCCATATGATTTCAAAAGATCCTTCAAGTAATCTTGCTGAGAAATAAATGTCACTCCATTTTCCTGACTGACATTCATACCTAAATATTTTGATATTTTTCCTATTGTTTTCATTTTAAAAGTACTACAGAGAGCATTTCTTAACGCTTCACATTCATTTTTGTCATTCCCAAAATACAAAATATCATCTACAAATAGTAACAAAAAAGTTTTCTTATTTTCTTTACACTTTAGATATAAACAAGAATCTTTATCAGAAGGACTAAAACCTATATTAAGCATAGCCTTGTTAAAAGTATTATACCAACACTTTGGGCTCATTTTTAAACCATATATAGATTTATTTAACTTACAAAATTTTAATTCCGACTTCAAGCCCTCAGGTAAGTATAAATATACTTCACCCTTTATCTCACTATTTAAAAATGCATTACAAACATCCATTTGCTGGACTTCAAGATTGAGTTTAGTAGCTACAGCTATAAATATTCTAAATGTATTTAACGTTGCTACTGGAGAATACAAATCAAAGTTATTATCTAAGTTACCATCTAATCTTTGTTCAAAGCCTCTAGCCACTAATCTAGCTTTATATTTAACCTGACCTCCATCTAGCTTTTTCTTTAAAACCCATTTTGTACTTACAATTTCTTTATCTTCTGGTACATTTGGTACTAAAGTCCATGTTTTATTTTCTTCAAGCTGTTTCAGTTCCATATTTATGGCTGCTTTCCATTGGTCAGCTTCTTCCGATGCCATCGCATCAGAGTAACAGATGCTCTCACTTCCAGCAACTAAAGTGTAGTCCGATAAGTATGTAGGCTTCTTAACTACTCTTCCACTTCTCGTTGTAACCACTTTTTCTCCTGGTCTTTCCAACTCCTCTGTCTCTAATCTTTCTGTTTCACTTTTATCCTCATCTGGACTCTCCCACTCGTCCTCCGACTGTTCTAGTTGTTCCTTATCTGATATCTCCGAATCCCACCCTGGATTATTTTCTAGTTGATTATCAGCTTCTTTCTTTCCGCTTTCTGATTTAATAAAAACAATGTCTCTTAACACCTGAACTTCATTTCTATTTTCAAAGTAAACTCGGTATCCTTTTGAATCCTGATAGCCCACAAATAGTCCTTTCTCACCTTTGGCATCCCATTTTAATCTTTTCTGTTTTGGAATATGGGCATACAGCTCAGATCCAAACACAAGATTCAATTTATTTATGTTAAACTCTTTACCCGCCCAGAGTTGATATGGTGTTTCAATTTTACCTCTGCCTTTACATGTCCTATTCATCACATACACTACTGTATTGATTGCTTCTGCCCATAGCTGTTTCGGCAGCTTCTTAGCACTGAGCATAGATCGAGCCGCTTCTACCAATGTCCTCATATCACGCTCAGCCCTGCCATTCTGTTGAGGTGTATATGGTACAGTTGTATCATGCTGAATACCTTTGCTGTCTAAATATTGTCTCATCTCTTTATTCACAAACTCACAACCATTATCAGTACGAATCTTTTTCAATGTACAACCTGTGCTATTTTCAGCTGAAGTAACAAATTTCTTAATGTAGTGAACTACTTCTGACTTTTGTGTCATAAAATATACCTGCCGATAATTTGTAAAGTCATCCTTCATTAGTAGAAAATAACGGGCACTGCCTATTGAGGCAGCTTCCATTGGCCCACAAAGATCACCATGTACAAGTTCTAATGATTTTTCAGTTTTACTTTGACTGTGTTTGAAGGGTAGCTTATGTATTTTTCCTTCTAAACATGCCTCACATGTTCTATCACTATCATCTGTGTACTTTATATTATTTGTTTTCAATATTTCTTTCACATAATTATAATTCTGATGACAGAATCTCTGGTGCCAATCAGTAACACTAGCCATTGCCACTGGCTCATCATATACGAAATCCATCATGTAAAAACTCTCCTTACGCACTCCAACTGCACATAATTTGTCTTCTTTATTGTATATCTGACACTTCCCATCAGACATTGTCACTTTATAACCCTTGTTAGTGACAGTTGGCACAGAAAAGAGGTTTACCTTTAAGTCTGGCACATACAACACACCATGTAAAGTTGTATTTATGTAGAATTGTCCATTAAAAGCTTTTAGAAATATATTGCCTACTCCTAAAACTGGTAACTTACGTCCATCACCAACAATAACATATCTGTTTGACAGTTCTTTGTAATTCCTAAGAAAGGTGCGTTCATAAGCCATGTGCTCACTGGCTCCACTGTCAACTAACCACTTGTTTTTTTGCTTCAAACTAGAATCTAAGTCCAAATCTGAAAAGAATGTTCCAGTAATGAAAGCATTATTTTGGTTGGTTGAAATGTTCTTAACATTGTTATTAGGGCACTGAGATTTTAGATGCCCTACTTTATGGCACTTAAAACACTTGCGATTGTCTTTATTACTTTTACACTGTGATATGTAGTGTCCTGAACGTCCACATTTAAAACACTTTATCTCCTTGTTGTTACCGTTGCTTCTTCTAGACTTTTGTCCGGCGTACAAAGCTATATTTTCAGTCTCAACATCTCTTGACTTTAATCTTTCTTCCTCTACAAGTAGTCTGGCTACCAATTCATCATAGCTCTGTCTGCTCGGCTCTACTGACTCCCAAGCCGATACAAAATAGTTCAAACTGGTTGGCAATGACATTAACACCTTTGTTATCATAAACTTTTCAGATAGATCTTCACCGGCTTGTTTCATCTGAGTCTTCAACTCCTGAAGCTTCGCCAAGAATATAGACATATCTGAACCTTCTTCAAATTTAAACTGGAAGAATCTCTGTTGTAATATATGTAAGCTGGTGCTCGACTTCTGCTCATACACACTATGAAGCTTATTCCACATCTCTGCCGCTGTTTGACATGACAGAATGTGTACCATGGCACTCTCACATAACCTCATTACAATCTGGGTTTGCGCTTTAGCATCTTTCTTCTTCCACTCTTCATCATTTGTTACCGGCTTCTTTACTGAGCCTTCTACTACGGGGTAGACATCCAAGCCCCTCAGCAGCACTGATACTTGGAACTTCCATAGATTCCAATTTTGTTGTCCTTGAAGTTTGATGGCTCCCAAAGCTCCTGTTCCCAACGGATCCATGATACTCGCTGATATATTCTATTGTTCTGTCTCCACCCGACAGCCCAATCCCTCAGCCACGCAGCACGTTGCCGACAAAAAAGACGCGCCACACGTTTTCCACCTGTTACTTTTATTTCCTCTACTAAAGCCCAAAACAGAGTTGTGAAACGCTCTGGGCCCATAACCTGTTAAGATTGTATGAGGAAATATAAAGTAAACTTGATATTTGCTGCTTGAGTATTTTATTGTTCACAATCCAATCCGCCATTACAGGTAAAAAGGAAGTAGATCACAGTTGATCATAGATACATGACTCGGCATAGACAACCAAAAAAAACATTCTATTTTATTGCCAAACTAATAAAAACAATACAATTTAGGGGTAAATACATACTTGGAACTGAAACTCAAAACATTTTTTTTTCATCAATCCCATACCTGTGGGATCTATGGATAGGTGTTCAAAAATGATGTTGAGGTTTCTAAAATCATTTTTTTCTAAACTGAATAGTTTGCGCGAGAGAAACTTCCAAAGTGGAAAATTGTGTCCCCCTGTAACTTCTAAAATAAGAGAGTGATAAAACAAAAAAAAATATATGTTGGACATTACGATGCAAACTACCAACGAAAATTGGTTTGAACGAGATCTAGTAAGTAGTTTTTTTGTAATACGTCATAAAACTCATAAATCGTAAACCGCAATTCACCTTTCATTCAATCAATTTACAATACAAGTTACAACGAACTACAAGACCTTTTATATGATGTTACTTGCTAATACGGAACCCTTCATGGGCGAGTACGAATCACACTTGTCCGCTTTTTTATTAAATAGTTTTTAAGTAGTCGGCTTACAGTTTTTGAAACTGGTTTGGTTTGGTTGTCTTTTGTTTAACGTGGTTTAATACTCGTAGTATTAACAACAACGAAAATCCATAATATCCCACTGCTGGGCTCGGGTCTCCTTTCAGGAGGCGGTTAAGGCCACACGTCCCCACCCTGGTCGAGGGGACTTACAAGAAACATTGCGGCTACGTAATCTTGCCGTTGGATGTTTTTAAGCCGTCCGAAGGCCTCCAACTAAACTTTACGACTTAACAACCGTGGCCGGCTGCAAAACATAATTTCCGAATCACGGATACGCTCATACGCTCATAAAATATCATGCCACAAACGGTCACCCAACTAGTCACTAACCGCGCCGTGGTTGCTTACCCTCGATGATTGTTTCCAATCACCTAATACCACTTGACTATGAGCGCTTCCTTGGCCACAAGTGCTTTATAAACAAGCTCGTTGTATTGACGAAAAATGATTAATTAAATACGACCCAAGAAGAAGAAAATACCAATATGAAGGAAATTTTTCCATGGTTCCCATTTGGGAAATTACAAGTTGTTCTTTATAATCTATGGCAGTATTCGCTCTATCCCATCTCATCACTATACATTAGCAGCGAAATAACTGGTTAATAATTACAAAACTTACTGATAATGTTAGGCAATTACTTACCTACCGGTCATCAACATTACATACTAGCTTTTAAACATTTATAATGTAACTTGAGTGCTCAATATAAATATACAAATAAATAATATTGAAGTCTGTTTGTAATTTCAAATGAACACCAATGCACTAATCTAAAATATTATGCTTTTATACTTATATACTTAAATCTTAAACACAAAGCCATCTAGGCCATATAAATACACAGTGGCGTAACAATACCATCTGGGGCCCGTGGCAAATTCTTTTGATGGGGCCCTATCAGTAAAAATTTTCACATTATACTCAGTTTACGGTTACAGTGACAGTAAACGGTCAAGGCTAGGAAATTTATGGTTTTGTTTCTAGAATTTCATTTAATTAATTGGTTATATAGGTATATATTTTGTATGTATGTGTATATGTGTGTATGTGTATGTATATATGTATATGTGTACGTATATTTATGTATGTATAAGTATTGTGTATGTATGTATGCATGTATATCTATTTATTATATATGTATTTTATTTACTTCAAAACTCAATGCACAGACGACTACCACCGTCTCTTCGATACACTGTGATCCATCCTTAGGTTGCCTGGAAGAGATTGCCTTTGGCAATAAGGCCGCCCTTTGTACACTACATTTATATATGTCATTTAATGTACTGTAATGTAACTCTGTATTAAGGTGTACAAATAAAGAGTTTCTATTCTATTCTATTCTATTTAATTTTAATAATCTTAGAGATTTTTAGCGTACTGAATTACATGTTGTATATGTCCCACTTATAACCATAGGCCTCCTCTCTTAGGCGAGAGGCAATGGTCTATAGTACCCACGCTAGCCTAACACGTATTGGAGACTTCACATTCATCCATAGAAGAGTTAGTGATTTTTGGACTTCAACAAACAGAACTTTTAAAGCAAAACCAGCATCATAACGTCGTGCCCATCTAGTAGGGTTTAATGTTTTTAATGTTATTGAAGTTGAAGACTCAATTTCTTTATTAGATACATAACTTGATAAAATATATGGAATATCTTTTGATACTATGCCCAAAAATATTATAAATTTGTTGAACTGTTTCAAAATATTTTTGAATATCAATAACCTCTCACTGCGTCATTGAGTACTAGATTTAAATTATGAGCAGGACAGTGAACATATACGGCATTCGGCTCGACATTTTTATGAATTTTTGAACATAAGTCCCTTTCATTGTGTTAGCACCATTATATCCTTGTCCTCGACACTTATTTAGTGGAATATTTTTGTCATTTATGGATTTAATAATTTGCTTGGACATTGCTAAGGCAGTTTGATCCTTAACTTCATGAAATCCTAAAAATGTTTATTTAATGACAAGTGCCTTTGGGATCCCATTACTTTCTTTTTCGATCATACAATAACGGTAAAGGTCACAAATTTGATCAATTTGTGAAATATCTTGAGTTGTATCGAATATGATAGAGTAGAATAGTGCGGCATTACTTCATTTATCAGTGAATTTTACTACTTTTAGAACTAGGACAGAAATTAGATCATTTTGTATTTTTGGACTTAAATATTTTATCTGGCCCTTTAGTTTACTTAACAATTCTTGTAAAATCGAGTCGTAATCGTATTTACCTAATAACTCAAAAATACTAAAAAAGTTTCCTTTAGAGCTTGGATCACTGCTATCTGCGTTTTCTCTGTGGCCACGAAAGGCCAAAGAACACGTTGAAGGTGTCAGAGTAACATCAAGGAGCCTAGAAAGCCTAAGCCTCTTTTTTTATCATAGACCCTTGCTCTTCATCGAGTATGTTCCATGTAGCCGCCACTGTTGATACGAAAGACAGGAATCCAGATGAATTTTTGATCTCTCGTGTCTTTGTATGGCATTGTATGGCATCTACAATATGTTTCCAGTCATCATAGCCCATAATCCAAACATTTTGTATTTTCTTAGATGCCCGATTTGCGAATAACCAACACGGTTCACAATACGCCTTCTGAATGGTATTAAAGAATAGGATAGCCATGTACGTTCTAGTTTCACGCCAAATTGGAAACGTTTTTCTAGAAAAGATCTATTGTCACTATCTCCGAATTGTCACTATTGTCACTATGTCTGAAATATTTATTTAATATTTGTCCAAAATATTTAAGAAAGGGCCCTTAGTTTTACAATGTCCGTTTTCAATCACGAAACTTTTCACTTGATCAGTTAGCTCTTTAAAATTACCCTTATCAGTAACATATGGCAAAGATACAATATTGTTCATGCTAAAATATAATTCTCCTTGATTTTTGCTAGTTGTGGTTGTTCTGTATTATTGACGGGTTTTTGACAGTCATAAGTATAATTACTCGCCACGGGTAACGTGTACATCTCTAAAAATGAATCAACATAATATTTTTGTTTAGGTTGGTTGGTATGCTTAACGATTAACTTGAAATTGTAAAGGTCTTTAGTTGTCTCACTTTGGATTTTAAGCAGAACTTATAAAAATATACCTTTCAAATAAAATAAAATACTCAGGTACAGTGTAAAAAAATATTTTTGAGCTCGCAGCCTTTTGGGCCGGGGCCCTCTTGGGTCGGGGGCCCGTGGCATTTTGCCAGCCCTGCCACCCTATTGTTACGCCACTGTAAATACATTAACATATTTTTTTTTGTAAATACATACATATTATACATACAAAACACCCTAACTCCGACACGAATATTTGCGGAGCACATAAACATTTGATCCAACACGGGAATCGAACCGGAGACCTCAAGCACAGCAGTGTCATACACTCTCCCTGCACCAGCGAGGCAGTACTAACATAATAAATTATTTTTGTAATTTGTCTGTCTTTTTGCGCCGGCTACTCTTTCAAACGACTGTACTGATATTGAAAGGACTTTTAATGTAACTAAGAGTAACTTACCTTTCAAACGGCTAGTGCTAGAAAGGTTAATCTTTGCAGAAATGTGTTTTTATGACGTCGCCAAAGCAAGTACTGAAATAAAATCATGAAAAATATTTTATTTAGGTTACCTCCCCTGTATGTCATGTAGGTATATATGTAAAGGGGCTGATTTTTTTTCCTCGCATCTACCCCATCGTGTGGGGCATCGTTAGATAGGTCTTTTAAGAACATTGAGTGGGTGGTAAGACGATTGTATGATTTAGATATCCGTTTGCGAGTTATTCAACTTTAAAGGGCATCTTTTTCTCAAAACAGGGCTTCCCCCCTGTCTAAAAGTTACGGCTGGCTCTAAAATCTGTAAAAAATCATGATAGTAGGTCATATATTATACTTTAAAGGAAAACCTTAGCGGTTTAGCTTTATGTCAGGAGTTATAGGGGCCTAACCTGTAAAATGCACTCACTTGGAAAACTTCGTATAAAAACAATATCTATTGGACACAATTTAAAATCTACCTACCATTATGGGTGACTATGGAACCCTTTACTATGCGCGGCCTGATACGCACTTGGCCAATTTTTATTAATTACTAGAGACACGCTCATTTCAGCAGGAATGGGCCGCCCGGTCGGTACAAGCGGGGTAACAAAACCCTCACACAGAAGAGTGACCTTAAAATGACAGAGCATTCGTAGTCTAGCCGACAAGTTGAAAATGGTACAAAATAGAGATACTGCTCATAAAATTATGTGCGACAGCTCATTGGATCCGGAAACATATAAAAATTATAGACACCTGTAAAAATGTACCAAAAATTGCAAAAGTTATAAATAATTAAAGATGAAAAAAAAATGGCATTTCGTTTTTTGCCAATATTTCATAAACTAATAATATTTCAGAAATTTCAATAATACTTTTATTCTGAAAGCGGAGGAAATTTCCAATAAAAAACTCAACTCCTGGAACTCTATCTCCATTATTTATAATTTTAATTTAACGCTGAAAATAGGTCTGCGCGCTACATTTTTAGGTTGCACGCGTGGCGTCAAAAGCTAGTACGGCACATTAATTAATTTATTTAAGGTATTGAATATATATTTTTTTTAAATATGAAAAAAACATGGTCTTAATAAAATTGTAAGTGAAAAAAAAAGTTTAAAGAGTGGTCATAAAAATTTTTCGCTTTGTAGAGCCTTTCTTACATACATACTTAGCAAGATCGCACCATAAAAGGTAAAAATATATTTATACTTTGTTCATGACATTTTTTTACTTTGCTTAAGCTTTACTTTACTTTTTTTTTTATCTTGAACAAAAACTGAAAAATCCAAGTACTGTACTTGGATTTTTCAGCTTTTGTTCAAGTTAAAAAAAATATATAACTTAAACTACGAGTACAGGTATTTGCAAGTAATAAAATGACGCAGTCAGTATAAACAAAAAGAATTGAAGTGTCTTCTAAGTAGGTAAGTAAAATATTTGTATTTACAGTATAAGTGTCGATGGGTGTCTAACTTTCACTAGTCGTATACTTGTGTCCAATTGCCCCACATACTGGTGCATTTTAATGATGAAAAATGAGAGTTTTATTGGCTTGTTACAACATGCCGCAGTGGCATCGTGATTGAGGATTTAGGACCAAAATAATTTAAACCCTCATGATAAACTGACACCGTACAACTTAAAACCTTGTCAACATGATCGTAAGCCCTTAACAGCTGTCCATAATATTTATGGTCAGACAGGTTCATATTGAGTTCACGAATTGTTTACATTCATTGAATTGTAATAGATAGCTACTGAATATTTATGAAATCTTTACTGTGTCAAGTTAATGCTAAGCATTGTTTATTTATTGTCGAGATAACATTAAATGAACGTATTGACCGTTGTGATTTTATCTCCGAATGAGGTCATTTTCGGATTTAGCTTGTATTTACATACATTTTGTTTTCACTTTGAATTGTATTTCCATTGATTGTTTTCATAATTTCGCGGTTGTTAACATTAAACGAAGTATAAACCAACACTTGTATTACACGTTACCATTGGTAGTGCAATTCGCCGAAATTTTGGAACACCAAAACGTATCTTCAGCTTTGATTTAAGAGGGGGTATTGCCGATCTTAGATTTGATTTTTACACTCGAAAATAAGCCACAAATGATGAAACAAAACATACCCGTTGCCTCGGGTCAGGTGCCATAGAAAGGGAGCGTTCTGCACGAATTAAGAATGTAGTAAACGCCGAATTAATTTTATTGTAATAACTCGTAAATTATACATTATTTTTATAAAACACTAATAGAGTCCCTTTTAAATATATTTTTATACAATGTATTAAAATATTGACTTAGTAATATACATATTTATTATAATAAATTGATTTTAGTGGAAAATTACTTTGTGATTATTTTCTATCGATAAAATATTATAATTTTATGTTTTCACTCAGAGCAGCCCCTTTCAAATATAATGTAATATATATAATAAAAAAACCAGATCATTTGTGGCTTATTTTCGAGTGTAAAAATCAAATCTAAGATCGGTAATTTAGCTTTATACCCCCTCTTAACATGTGCCCATTTTCATTTGCAGTTGAAATGCGGAAATCGGTTCTAAATTTGTAATTTTTGTAAACTAAATATTAATTTCACTATTCGACTAAATTATTTATTTAAAAATAAAACATTATTAGCACAATGGAATGTAACGGCGCAGGCATTAATTTCCGCCCATACTGCTCGTTGAGCTATATAAGTACTTATTGGCATTTACGAAAGTTATAATTTGTAGCCAATAAGTTCTATAACGTACGTGATAATTAATTAAGTTTAACGTTTATTTTTCTGATGTAAGGAACTCTCTAAATACCTATTGATTACTTGACTCTTATTTTACTCTTTTATCTACTTTTTCAAAATGTTTATGTACTATTTGAAAGTTATTATCATCATCATCATCATCATCATCATCATCATCAACAGCCTTCAACAGTCCACTGCTGGACATAGGCCTCTCCTTAAAAAGGAGGTTTGGGTTGGGTTTCGAAACGAGTCACCTGAATTTGAGGGGCTTAAGGGAGTTAGTCTTAATCCCCCCAAAGTAATTTTGGCTGCCGGAGTTGCGTCTAAATATTTTTAAACAGTTTCCAAAAATTCTTAAATACAATTGCAATTATGCAAAACGGAACGTATTTTTATGCTTTAGTACAGTTTTTCAAATGTAATTTTTAGGTTTTATATGAAAAACGTGAAACGAAACGCAACCGATGGATGATTTTGACACTAATTGACAGCAAATTTCAAATTTATGCGTCATTCCTTTGCTTTCGAGTTAAAGTGAATGTGTTCTTCCGTATCGATTTGTGTTTTTTCTACGACTTGGCTACGTTCTTGGATTCTGTTTGGATTGCTTTACTGTAATTAATTAATCAAGGTAATTATATTTTATATATTATGTGCTAAAGGAAATGTATAAGAACAGGATATAATTATTAGGTAATTAATAGCAATGTATTACTCCGAATTGGCACAATCCGACTTCATTGGGTTAGGTTAGATGGGTAAGGCGGGAGCGTAGCGCAGCGAAGCTGCCGCCTTAGCCATCGTGGTTATTTTTTTTTAAAGCACCCAGAAATAGGAGCCCCGCGTAGCGGGGCTCCGTCGACTATAATGCATAAAGCAATAAAACATGTATATAAAGTGGTATAAATAATGTTTGTACAAATTTCTGTTTTTGATTTTTTCAAAGGGAATCAAGTATTTTCGGCGGGTAAAAATGATGAGGCAGGGTTCAGAGGGTTCAGACCCCTCCCCCATCCCCTCAAAAACTCACAACCCCTTAAAATGGCGACGTATTTCGAAATTTTTACCATTTCTGTTTTTAATTTTTTCTAAGGGAACCAAGTATTTCCGGCAGGTAAAAATGGTGAGGGGGGGTTCCGACACCTCCCCCCCTCCCCCCCAACCACTCACAACCTCAGAATCAGGTGACGTATTTCGAAACTTTAACCGGAGGTTTTGGCCTACTATAATTATCAGTTCAACGAATTTTAATTTTAATCAAAACGGTTGTGTCGCATAATTTTGAAACACATGTAAGTCGGAGAGTACGTTATACCGTCGGTCCCGGTTATCATTTAAATCTATGGCAATCGTTATCACACGAAGTCAGCCCTCAAATGTACTGACAACTAGTTAAAACTTCGAAATCAGTTCGCCCTAATACATAAGGATTGCGAGGGTCCAAAACTAGTTGCTCTGTGGAAAAACTGACATTCAGGTAAAACCGGTTGATAATAAAAAATATGAAATAGAAATCGGGCAAGTGCGTGTCAGGCCATGCATAAAATAGGGTTCCGAAGTCATATACAATGGAATTAAAATCGTGTTTGTCCATTAAATAATTGTAATGTTTACTTATTATTTCGTTATTTTTGTACAAAGTTTTCAAAGTGCATTTCACAAGTTAGGCCTCTATAACTCCTGAACTTACAAAGCTAGCTAAGCCGTTATACTTTTCCTTTAAACTTTAATATATGGACTACCATCATAATTTTTTCAGACGTCTAGCTTTTATAGGGGTGGGGGGACGCCCTATTTTCACAAAAACTTGTCCTTTAAAGTTTAATAACTCGCAAACTAATATCTAAATAAAAAATCGTCTTAACAACCTCTCTATGTTTTTAAAAGATCTATCTAAAGATTCTCCAGACAATGGGGTAGACGCGAGAAAAAAAAAATCCTTATTTACGTGTCCCCAAAACATAAATATTTTTCCTAATTTTATAATATTATTTAATCACAACACATATTCTTGCAAAGTTTCTTCTTTCTAGCTCCAACCGTTTGGGCGGTAAGTCGAGGACGGACGGACGGACATGACGAATCTGTAAGGGTTCCGACAATGAAATGCATTGTGGTTTAGTAGGGTAGCAATCTCAGTAATGTCATCCTTATGTTAAACTTAAAAGTCGAATCCGTTTAGAAAACATTATTCAAATGAGCTTAACCATAAGTAGGCATACACTGTTGGATCTGAAGCTTTGTTGTATCTCTATATCTCAATTTAATCGTTGTGCCGGAACTTGTTAGCGCCATATGTATTCACTCGAGAGTCGAGTGTCGATAACGGTCATAAAGTAATCTTTATCCTTGTTATAATCGAGTAACTACCTACAAGTACTTAGTTATAATACATTCATTTGAAGTAATGCTTCATTAAACATGTAATAGAAACTTTATGGTACGGTTGCTGGTGATTAAGTACCTATTTAAAACTATATGTCTAATAATTTATGTACATGCCATAGACACCGTGGGATGTTTTACAGTACTTAACTTCTTTATAGGTTTTCCTTTCGCATTTCTTAAATCAATTTCCTTATAGATAACTTGATGTCTACCTGAAAGTAGTGAAAGTTTATAACATTTTTGTTGCAATATAATAATTAATATAATAATATATTACAGTATTTTTAAATTTAAGGGAATCCGAACCTCCTCTTCTCTGAAGGTTTCAGAGCGGGAATAAGGATAAAAAACCGAGAGAAAACCTTGAGTAAGAAAAATCTTAAAAACACATATATTATTTATATATATAAAACATATGCCTAAGAGACCTATTTATAGACAGAACTTCTCTGACTTTCAAAATACTCAAAGTCCAAAATAGATAAATTTATTGTTTAGATAGGCTGGCATAATCATGTTTGAATAAAAGCCTTTATATTTTACATGTGTATCAAAATCAAGGTACTTTTACGAGATAAGCTTATTTTAATCTCAGTTTAATCTACATTTTATTATGTTATTATTGTTATTATATTATGTATGTAACTTGTTCGATCACAGTAAGTCTCAAATGAACTACCTTCCTTTAGTCTGTCTATCAGGAGGTTTCGGTCTCCAATTCTGAGTCAGGCCAACACGTGTTAGTTTTTTCTGAATATAGAAATAATAACAGCCTGATGTTTGGAGGTTTGGTGTCTTACCTTTCTTGTCCAAACACTATTCCTAGTTATTACTGTAATATATCTGTCATTAAAAGCTACGCACAGAAGTACTTAGCTAAGGAAATGTAAAACACGGGTTTATGTAAAAACGTGTGTAACATATTCTAAGATATCGATCGATCTCGAGTAGAATTTTATGTAAATTAAGTTACATCATATTATTTATTCAATATTCGTAACATACACAGACAGATATTTGATCAAAAAAATAATACACGATGCAATTACTTGGATATTTTGTCTAGTTGTTAGAGTTGCTGCTTAGCTATTGAAGAATCTTGACCACACTTTATGATTGAACTTTTCAAACTAGAAAGTGAATGGCACATACACCAATGACTACTGACTACAAAGCTTATCATGTCATATAAACACCTACAATTTCTTCACAGTTAAAATTGAAAACAGTCATCAAATATCGTTATCTTTGCCTAATGCAGTAAGAGTAGAAAATTCTAAATTTGAGAGATTCCTAACATTTTCTTAAAAAGAGAAAAAAGTTCCAAGATTTAATCAATTTATTCCATAAACGACACCGTGACCCATTTAGAAATTTTACGATAATAATTAGCTTATCAGTTTATATAAGATTTGTTTTCGCTTGGAATTACGACAAATGAAAATATATCTAAGATAAATCTATTTAAACCAAGTAAACATTGCGTTGACCACACGCTAGATAAACGCAGTAATGCGAGGGTCACATTGTTCCGACCGCTTTTACTTAAATATTGTTTAAACACTTCTTTCGTTAATCATTATTTACCTCAAGAATCCAAAAATAATAAATAAATAAATATTTTGGACATCTTACACACAACGCCATCTTGTCCTCAAACTAAGCAGAGCTTGTAATAAGGGTACTAGACAACTGATATAAATACATAAAGATACTTTTTTATAAATACATACACGTACAATGTACATCACACAAACACCCAAAACAAACTTTAAGAGTGGAGTGAACAGGTTTCTTTTGGATGGGCGTGCACCATCTTCGTCTTCATCTTCACTTTCCATCAGGTGAGATGGAAGACGAATGCATATTCCATTACAACAATTAAATAAAATGCGGATCACACAAACATTTGGTCCGACCCGGGAATCGAACAGGCTAGAACTAAAATTTCAAGCCAAAAGGCTTCCGGCCTTGCTAAAATAAGGAACTTAATTTCCCCAAATATTCAGATTATATTGCCTAGTTTCCTAAGCAGAAACCATCGAATTGTTACCACCATTACAGTTGTCCACCATGCTAATGGGGTGGGCGGGACATTCCGATTCCTCCAAAACAGTTCAGTTGAATATATTTTGGTACACATTGCTTTATTTTTTTCATATTTACATACATGTAAATAGTTTGAGACTTTGTTAATTTTAGATCAATACATTACAAAAGGAAAGTGTAGGTGAAAAGAAGAAGCACAATTTATGGATAGTTTAAAAAGTTGACATAAGTTAAGCGGCTATATTAGCAAATTAATTTTTGTAGTTGGGTCCTAAAACTCCAAAAACTTGTAAGTTGAGTTCAAAACATGAACTCATTTTATTTTTAATCTATGATTGGTCCTCAAAGGTCTGACAATTAATGAGTGTCGACTTCATTTTATAGAATTAGAAAAATATTACCTATTAAGACTGTTGATTATCTCGTGTTACATTTGCGCCGATGCGGTTAACTTCTCACAAAACGCTTTGTATCCAGACCAGTAATGTTTATTTATTTATATAAATATATTTATATAAATAAACATTACTGGTAATACATTGCTTATGGCGGTCTTAATGCCATTGGATTGGCATTTTCTTCCAATCAACCTCTGGGTAATACAGAGCTGTGTGAATCAGGTGTATATTAGAACGACTGATTATTTCACGTACTAAACAATATTAAAGATATAGAAGCTTACAGCTATACATAAATACATATACGTAATAATATACACACCTCCATAGTAGAACGATGATGAATATAAAAGTAAATATAAACGTAACCTCCACCGAGAAGCCACCTTTATCAATTGTCGTTTAAAGCTTTATCCTTAGCCTTATTTCAAGTATTTTCTTCTATTAATCAACACCCATATGAAATCAATTCTGATTGTATTCTTTTAAATCAACGGAAATACCTAGCTGATGATGTACAATATATGTAACTTGTCTGGTCAAATCGCATGTTTAAAACCCCCATACATTTTGTAGTAGGCATTCGTCGCTCACGAAGTCACGAGTTAGTTTAAACATTCATTAATATTCTAGTTATTAAAGTTAGCTTTTGTCCCCAGAGACTATGGTGGGTCGCCATTACGCTACTGTTGTGGGCACCACACACACACTGCAGGGAATTCACGTAAGTACAACTGTTTCTAACGAGTATCTTTATTTGTAGTTGTACAAGGTATTAATGGAAACAGTAACGTATTATGTGCTGGTATTAGAAACTATAAAGTGACAAACAAGGAAGTTAAAAAAAAAGCCATTAATTTTGAACCCCCGAAAATGAAAGCAACGTGATAGTGCTATTGATACAGCTTATTTACCTACACTTTATTTAAAACAAAGGAATATTGCAGTGTAATCCTAGTTAATATTAAAATATAAGACCACAATTTGTTTATTAAGCTTTAAAATCTTAACTTCTAAACCATCATGTCGGTTCATGTAGAAAAATACCAATTATTCCCGTGAGATAAAAAAAACGACAGCCTCGGTGTGGTGCAGTAGTAGCCAATGCGATTATTGTACTGAGGTGTCGAATTCGATGCCCGGATCTAGCAAAATGTTTGTATGAATTGCAAATATATATTTTTTATGTAATTAGACATAAATATATATGCCAAAAGTATTAACGTATTCTATCAGTAAATATGTCGTTTACAATGCTAACAAGCTGTGCTTACAAACTAGACGATGTTGTGTGTCAGATGTCCGAATTAAATTACTTTTATATGATCGAGAAATCAGGCAAAAGCAAGCTTTAACTAAGCCATTAAATAGTTTGATTAGATCCTGTAAATAAAAGCTGATTTCCCAACAGGTCATCGTCACCTAAACATTTGCAAAAGTGTTATAGCTCGTTAATATTATAAAATTAGTCCCGTTGGACATAAACCGAACACACGCAAAACTGTTTACGAGGCAACAATATGAATTGTACGTGACGTAAACTCTAATATTTTGTGGCCGGAACGAATTGTTTGACGACAAAAGCTTTGAGGAAACTACAGTTCAGATTTTGACTGCTAATATTTTAAGTAATGACTGAAAACTTTGAAGTTTCGGAAATTAAGTATATATCTATAAATTCTGTATTTCACTACTTCTTGTTAAGCTCTATCATAAGTATCTATTTAATAAAGAACAATAGGCCATTTCTGTATTTGCCCATTTCGTGCTATGACCCAGGACAGAGTGAACAAAAATACAAGAGAAGAAGATCTCCTTGATTAGAAAGAATTTCCTGGCTATTTCAGTGGCGTGTTATCAGTCCCTCTCAGTACATATACATTATACATATTACGGTTACTTGTAAGTAGTCCAGAAATTCGCTATAGGGCAAGAAATACCATTATACATATTACAGTACTAAGCATTGGCAAAATAACTGCAACAGGACAGGAGCAAAAGCTAGGTTTAATTAATCAAAATTTAAAGTATTTCGTCACCTAGATCTATAAACTTTATACCACTTAATTTCTTTGAAGTCGTAAGCCCTCTCGGCGCTAGTCGTAAATCTTCAAATTAAAAGTTATCACGGCTATATCAAACCGAAATGCATAACGATCTAATGCAGGAAAACTCATAAATCTTCATTAATCGGTTGCTTAGAAAGCGGCCATTATGTAGACCCGTATTTATTTAATTTAGATATTGGACACGTGTGTGATGCACTTTAATGTTTGATAGAAACGACTCTCAGTCAATTCCATTTCGGGTCGGCATCGGCAGTAAAGGGTTTTAGCTAATTTCGTCGTGCCTCTGTAAATGAATGAATCTAGTCTTTGGAATGAATGAAACTAAAATGAGGGAATAACTTAATTGCATTTAGTACCATCAGAAGCTAGATCCGCGTACAAATTGATATAAGTACTAAGTTTTAAGAAAACATTTAAGTATTATACCCAGTGCACTTATGGAATACAAAGGACAGGATATAACAATAATCAGGTACTAAGTAATTAGGTAACTCAGACTAGTCATAAATTATTTAACTTAGGTAGAAAAAAAAACTTTCTTTTAAAAAACAAAATCTAAAGGCATAATTTATGTTTATAAGGCATAAGTTAAATTTACGGTGAAAATTCAATTTTCAGAGGTTGTCAACATGTGTACTTTCTAGTCATAACTTTCTATCGGCGTTTGTGTCATGCAACTTATGTACATATGTGTTAAATAACAGTATGTTTCTCACACCCACACAAAGAACACAAATATTATTAGTAACACCATTGTACATTAAATTAATAACAAATAAGTGTAGAAGTCCTGATTCTTATCTTCCTAGTCTTTATTATTACCAAAAAAAATTTATTGGCTACGAGTTGAAGCGGTTTTATCTTAAAATCAGTTTTTAGACAGAGCGACTGACATCGGATCTCGGCAACCCCAAGGGCGAACTGAATTCAAGGATTAAACAAGTTGTCAGTACATTTGAGTGCACTGACTTCCCAATAACAATTGCCATAGATGTTCACGACAACCGGGACCGACGGCTTAACATGCTTTCCGAGGCACCGTCGTGAAACACCGACATTTTCAATATTAATGATACTAAAGTAATAATTTATTAGCGACGAAATATAAGCCTTTGCAGAAACAACGAAGTCATTTCATTTTCGTTTAAGAAAATTTGACAATTTAAACAGACTTTAAAAGACAAGTGACTGAAGCCTCCAAAACGTGTGATTTAATTAGGTTAAACTCGACGAAGGCAGATTTGTAATAAGTTCTAGTTTCTTGTGTTATATATATGTCTTAAGCGATTTCTTACAGCTATTTCGAGCTAGACTCATTGCACTCTTAAATAAAATACAACGAAACGGAGAAACTAACTGGTGCAGCAGCGTATTTAATAATAACTCACCACTTCTAAATACTGCGTATTAGATTTGTAAATATAAATATATAATTATACGCCTAACAGCATGCGCTTTAATTGATTCGTACTTTATTAGGGTTCCGTAGCCAAATGGCAAAAAACTGAACCTTTATGGATTCGTATGTCTGTCTGTCTGTCCGTCCGTATGTCACAGCCACTTTTTTCCGAAACTATAAGATCTATACTGTTGCAACTGGGTAAGTAGATGTATTCTGTAAACCGCATTAAGATTTTAACACAAAAATAAAAAACAACAATAAATTTTGGGGTTTCCCTATACTTGGAACTGAAATTAAAAAAAAATCTTTTTTTCAAATCCATACGTGTGTGTGGTAACTTCTAAAATAAGGAAGTGATAAAATTAAAAAAAAAATTATATGATGTACATTACCATGCAAACTTCCACCAATAATTGGTTTGAACGAGGTCTAGTAAGTTGTTTTTTTTAATACGTAAATCCTAAACCGCAATTTACTATCATGAAAACATCGATCATAGTTCAACGAACTACAAGAACTTTTATAAGATGTTACTTGCTTCTACGGAACCCTTCATGGGCGAGTCCGACTCATGGCCGCATTTTTATTGTAGTTACTGCAAAAAAACAATTATATTTCATTTTAAATACATTTCCATAGAAATTACGCACGTTATAATAACGAATTGGTCACTATTATTAGAGCTATTGCAGAAATGCAATGGATGCAGTGATGATTGAAGTCTTAAAAACAAGTTCGCTAGATAGGTACACAATATTTTTGCCCAACTGCGTCAGAAGCAGGGTAATGTTTTTCGAGTATATAACATACATATGTACATTGTACATATGTATGTATGTCCATTTCTTTGGCATACTACAACCCAAACGGCTGGACGGATTTTGAAATATGAGGTGTCGTTGAATTCGTTAGATTTGTGGTAATGACATAGGCTTTATAAATTTTCAAAATGACGGAAAAAAGGGAGGAAAGGTTATTGATTTTCCTTTTATCTTAGCAAGATGGGTATCAAATGAAAGATCTTAAAAATACCATTTCATAATACATTTATATTACTGTTTCAAGAGACGAGTAAATTGACAGAAAACATACAAAATATATCACGACGACTACAGGATTTGAACTCTGCAAATTTACCTTCAAAAATTAAACTAAAATGTAGGTACCTACTGAAATACAAAAATCATAAATTCATAACCCGACTTCATAACAGCAATGAACTGAATAATAAATTCAATTATACAATATCAATACAAAATTGGTCTGACTAATACATTGTTTTGTAAGCTTATTTTAAACAATAAACACTATAAGGTGATGCAGACGGGGACAAACAATACTTGGTTACCTTGTATGTTCCGGCCGGGTAATCTCTGGAAACACTAGACCGATTTTGATGGGACTTCACGAGCAGAAAGCTGATGACATAGAAGCTTTAGTAAAACTGTAGGACTCAGATAGTAACATATAAATCTTGTATTAGAAAGCACTAGGTATCTTATAAACTCCTAACAAAAAATTAGGCACCTACAAAGGAGAAACCCGAAATCCATACAAACTTGGGCCTGGCGTTACAGTGCTAGAATTTGGTCATAAATTACAATATCTATGACGATTTCACGAGCCTAATTTTCAGGTCTCCCAGCAATGGCCAAATCGGTAAAATCAGACAATGTTTAAATTTTCAATCAATCAATCATCAACAACCCATAACGTCCCAGGATAAGTTAAGTTAAGGTTAAGTTAACGGTTAAGGCCATACGTCCCCACTCTGGCCGAGTGCGGGTTGGGGACAGGCAAGACACGTTGTGGCTACGTAATCTTGCTGTTGGATGTTTTTAAGCCGCCCGAAGGCCTCCAACTAAGCTTCACGAGTGCTATCTTATGATAACAACCGGGACCGACTGCTTAACGTGACCTCCGAATCACGGAAACGCTCATTACATATAAGGTCACCCATCTAGGTCCGACCGCGCCGTCGTTGCTTACCCTTGGTGATTGTTTCCAATCACCTAAGGCCACTCGGCTATGAGCGTTTACATTTTAGGTTATGTTTATTGTTTGAGTTATTTTAATGAAAAATTGGCCAATAATTAAATCGTGCCCAATAGATAATTAATAATAATAATAAATATTTCGGACATTTTACACACAACGCCATCTAGTCCCCAAACTAGACAACTGATATAAATACATAAACATACTTTTTTTTTGTAAATACATACATATTATACATTGTTGTATTTGCTTATTATTTCTTTATTTTTGTACGAAGTTTTCTAAGTCAGCTTATTTCACAAGTTAGGCCTTTATAACTTCTAAAATAAAAAAGTTATCAAAACCGCTATAGTTTTCTATAACATGAAAAACACGATTTGATACATTTGTGTTTTTATATGGCATAGTCACATTAATATAAAAATGCAAAACTACCCTTTCATGCTATATTTAATGCTGCCAGTTGTAGATATTTTGAATTGCCGCCATTGTAAGTAGTTGTGTCACGATTCGCTGGCCAGACTCTATTTACATTGATTAAAATACCTATTAAAACAATCATTTATACTAAAACAAAGAAGTATTATTTATTTATAACAGTATCGATTTCCACTAAATCGATCCTATTTTAGGAATGCTACGTTTGTGGAGCTAGTTACGTATATTGAAATAAGTGTTGCAGAGGTTTACAAAGATTGTTTAAAACAATAGAATTCTACTTATTTTCTACACTTGGCCATTGCAAATGAAGCTAAGATTTCGATAGGTTAATCAAGCAAAATAGACGAATTTTTTGGTACATATCCCATTCGTGTAACGCTTAGGCCCAGAATCGGGTTTCTCCTTTAAAACATTTGAAAGTAGTGGCTGATGCTTACACCTCCATGTTCCATTTATAACCACCCACTAACAAAATCTTCTATCCATAATGATGTTACCGCCATAAATAGCGGATGCTGTCAACCTAAATATTATCGTCCTAACAAGGTAAATCTACATCGAAAATAAACTGTCACTATATAAACTATCACAGATATTAATATTTAGAGACCTTTTTAATACACCGTCCTACCTTTATTTTATGATAATGTGTCAATACTACTTATTCCGACACCAGACACACAACACAATCTAGCCCCAAACTAGCACAGCTTGTATAGAAAATAGACAACCGACTTAATTTGTTTTACATAAATATATTATATTTTTTGTAAATACATACAAATTATACAAACATTCAAACTCCGAAACAAATATTTGCTAATCATACAAACATTTGGTCCGGGAATCTAACTAGAAGCAAACACTCCGTCGAAGCAACTAATACTGAGGCTTGCTTGCCTTGCTAAGGCTCTTACTCTCATGTAAATAACATTTGTCCGGGTGTATTGCAGGATGAGTATATAATAAACAAAAATATTATATTAAGGAAGTGTCAGAGAAGATTACGAATGTAATTTTTATAAGTGATAAAATCTTTACAAATAAATAACTTTGAATGGTTGCTTGTAATGTCAAATAAAATGATTTTATGCATGTATGCTACATGCATTTAAATTCATATGAAAGTATACACGGTACTTACATATAACTCGTGCGACCTAAGATGGCACCTGACTCAAATGTCAGTCGTTTGAAGTACTGAGTGCAAGGAAAATATAATTTATTCTAGTTTTTTTTAAATTTCAACATTTATTTTGCTTCAAGTAGTTTCTCATAACATACTACTTTATTTTAAGTGGTACTTTACTACCTGAGTTAAGAAAATACCAATAGGAAGCAGGCCTCATTAATTATTTACCCGAATGCCTTCTTCGTGCAATGATTTAAATAATATTAGGTAATACCTAATATCATTTTAAATGAAATTAGGAACTGAAATATGGTTATAAAATACAATTTTAAATCGTCATGATAAGCCTTTTAATCGTAGTCTCTAAATATCATGTGTATATAGATATTTTTTATTATAAACTATTGCGTCTCATAGTCGTCATGCTGGTTTTTTTCGTGTTACCTACCTTAAAACAATTGGGTTATCCAGACGAATCTAATGATATATTAATAAAATAAATTCATGGAGTGATTTATATGACATTAGGTAATACCTAATAGACTAAAATTATTATGGAAAGATTCGTGCCACGGTAATAGTGATGCTAACGCTACTCGCAAGACGACAGAGGGGTATTACGCGGGGGAACGGTATCATGTTTCGTTTTAAGCCAGGTGCCATCTTAGCTCGCACGAGTTATACATCAAAAATGTAATTTTTATTTTTTTTAATTTTTCTGTCTGCGTCTGTTTGTTCCGGCTAATCTCTGGAACGGATGGAGCTGATGACGTAAGGAGTAACTTCATAATGTTTTTAAAGGAGCTTCGCTCCGCGGGTTACTTGCGTTTTACAACAGTAACTGCGGGTAACATGGCGGGACTCAGCTAACATTAAATACAAAAAGAATGACATTTAGGCAGTGCAAAAAAAAATTGATGAACATCTTTCACATATTTGTCATTGTAACGGTGTTAGGACTCAAAATGGATATTTTACGAACAGTTATGAAGAGATATTCACGCCTACACCAAAATGTATTGGTTTTGACACAAACATGTTGAATTTCGCATCTTTTTTGCGTGATTCTGCAAGAATTCGTTAACTTTAACACTATTTAAATAGCATTAGTAAAAGTCACATACCACTTTAAGACCTCTTAAGAGGAAATACCTATGTATTTGTTAGTTTATCGTGTAACAAATTTGAAGCCCATAATATCAAAGGAAGAAATGGAGATGTAGTCAGAATTTCATACTTTTTTTTTAAAAGATAACGCCGATATTCTCGAAGGTTGTATGGCATTTTATTGCACTCCCCCATCTCGAATCTCTATATCATCATCAGATTAGGCATTATTTAAGAGTTCAAGTGTGTAGTGTGTTGTTGACTCGTCAATTAGTATTAGAACTGATGTTGTTTATTTTTTGTCTAAATCTTTTATTATTTTCAGTATTTTATAAACAATTTCGAATTACCTTTGTGTGCATTGTGTGCCCCTGCGTGCCCCCAAATAAAAAAAGCGGCCAAGTGCGAGTCGGACTCGCCCATGAAGGGTTCCGTATCAGCAAGTAACATCATATAAAAGTTCTTGTAGTTCGTTGTAACTTTCATCGATGTTTTTATACTAGTGTATTGATTGGATGAAAGGTAAATTGCGTGTTACGATTTATGACGTATTAAAAAAAAACTACTCACTAGATCTAGTTCAAACCAATTTTCGTTGGTAGTTTGCATGGTAATGTACAACATATATTTTTTTTAGTTTTATCACTCTCTTATTTTAGAAGTTAAGAGGGGGGGGGGGACACACATTTTTCCACTTTGGAAGGGTCTCTCGCGCAAACCATTCAGTTTAGAAAAAAATGATATTTGAAACCTCAACATCATTTTTGAACACCTATCCATAGATACCCCACACGTATAGGTTTGATGAAAAAAAAATTTTTGAGTTTCAGTTCCAAGTATGGGGACCCCCAAAACGTATTGTTTTTTTTCTATTTTCATGTCAAAATCTTAATGCGGTTCACAGAATACATCGACTGACCAAATTTCAATATTATAGCTCTTATAGTTTCGGAAATAATTGGCTGTGACATACGGACGGACAGACAGACAGACAGACTTGACGAATCTATAAGGGTTCCGTTTTTTGCCATATGGCTACGGAACCCTAAAAACCCTATATAAAATACGTTTCAAAAGAGATAGAGCTTACGATCGAATATGGTCTGACAGCTCACCACGCACGCATTCACCAACACCATATTCGATCATTGATTTACGAGTATGGTTTAAAGTTAGATCAGTAATGCTTAAAAGGACTGTCGCACTACGAAACAACTAAAACAAAGAAGAACATAACTGATGTCTATTTAACTGAAACATTTATAATTATTGTGATAGGGGAAAGCCACTTCTAGGCCAACAGTTTTTTTTTTTAATTTTACAGTTTTGGCAACATATCTCGACACGTCAATGGGGTTTTAAGTCATATCTCTACTAATATACTAAAGTAATATTATGGTATTATTACGTCTTATTGAAAGTACTCATAGGTGCAGTTTAACTGTTGCAATTACTGTACTCATTAGGTTTCGAAAGGATCGATAACTAATTTTGCTCCCATTACTTACTGCTGTTCGAATTGTTGGTTAAATATTGATCACTTAGTAGCAGAAAACAGCAGGGAATCAATGCTAATGTATGTAATTGGTAACGTAATAGAGGTTTTGTTTCAGTAGAAATCGGTCAACGGACGTTCTCATAGGTTAAACGCCAAATAACTAATTTTATGATACGAACATAACTTAACAACAAAAGAAAATAATGACAAATTGTATTAAATAAACAAATACTGTATCATTTTGCGAATACATTAGAAAGTACACCAAAATATAAAAAATCTTTTTTTTAAAATATATTTAAGCTTCTCTGCCTGATGGAAAGCATGAGTAGAATCCAGGAGTGGGGATCACCATTCTCATTGTGAGGGTAGGCAATGCAGCATGGCTATCCACACCATGGCGGTCTAATAAGATGTTTCTGCATCATTCTCTGGACCTTCAGAGGCCGTGAGAATCGTGCAGTATTCTGCACGATTCTCCCGGCATCTGGGCCTTAGGTCTCACTCTCACCAATGTTTGTGTCAACCAATTTTCGTGTCGTCAAGATGCCAAATTACAATTTGCTTACAAAAGAATAAGATCTAACCTAAGAGTCTAAGATCAAATCAATCTTTATCTGTGAATTTCCCGCTATGAAACCGCCACGTTATCTAGAGAAGTAATTCCTTACTTCTTGCTTTTAGACACGAAGATATCAGGGACGCAATGTTATCACTGGTTCACATGATCAGAATGTCAGAAGACAAACTAGAACGACACGAGCTACGCGAGAGGGGACTCGGTGAACAAGTTAAAAGAATGCTTAATAATCTCGACAAGAAACACAGAGCTTTGGAGCCGTTGAAGGGCATGATATCAAGACTAGATGATCGTCTTTCCAACGTTGAAACTATACTCTTACAGGTTTGTGCATATTAGTTATGTTAATATATAATACGGGGATGAATTATTTGTTGTATACATGTATGTAAAATCACTCATGTCAAGGTTAAATCATATACTAACTAAAAGTCCCCAACGCGCTTTCAACAGAAATCTTAAATAAATTATTTTATAACAGTATACAATAGGATTTACTTCATCTGCTCACCCTTAGCCCAATTTTATTTGAGGTCGGCGCAGTATATTTTTTCCGTCCATTCTACTCTATCACTCGTCACTTCAATGCTAACTCCGTTCCTAGCCATATCTTCCTTCACACAATCCATCCACATTTTCTTTTGTCTTCCTCTTCTCTTGTAGCCTTAAACTCCCATACATAATATTTTTCTTATTCATTACAAAACTAATTTATAAGTGTTTTCAGAAAGAAGAGCGTGAGAAGTCATCACAAAATAAAATAAATGAAGTCTTAGGAAACATTCAAAAGACTCTTATAACACTGATACCAGCGCCCAAAGCAACCACGGAATTAGAAAACAGTTTGACTGTAAACAGCGACTTACAAAAGCGATTGGACGCGACGGACGCCAAAATAGACGCAGTTAATAAAGAAATAATAAATCTGAAGAACAGTTTAAATCCGGTGAGTTTGTAAGATTAAAATGTCGAGTCCCCATTTGGTAAACATAAAGTGTTCTTATTTTTGTCTAACAAATATAACTAAAAGTATTTATAGTTTAATCGTAAAGTTCGTTTTAGATTTGAATATAATAAGGTGACTAAACTTACTAGTCTTATAATACAATACTGTATGTACTATGTACAGTCTGCTAACTGTACAGCTTAAATTTGGGAATGATTGATAGATTGATTGATAAACACTAATATATTAAACTGAGATTTATTGATAATTACTTATATGGGTGAGTGACATGTATGTCGCATGAACGCAAGTGTGCACTGATTTACATCAAAAATGTTTTAAATTTTTTTTTTTCTTTTTTTTTTTTTTTATATTTAAGCCTGCCAAAGTGACTCTACTCTGCCTGATGGAAAGCATGAGTAGAATCCAGGAGTAGGGGTCACCATGCTTATTGTGAGGGTAGACAATGTAGCATGGTGACCCCTACCATGGCAGCCTGGTTTGATTATTCTGCATCATTCTCCCGGCCTTCGAAGGGCGGGAGAATGATGCAGAATGATTGGGCCTCCGGTCTCACACTCACCAACGAAATACGACAGCAAGAATGCTGTCATTATTAGGATGATCTTCTGTGTGAGGGTAGTACTGGCCGGGTCGAGCCGGCCCATTCGTGCTGAAATCAGCGTGGCTCTACTACCTACATATGTAATGATGCAATGTTGATGAAAGCGCAATAATTGCGGTGTACGGTTGCACTGTACATACTATATATGTATATTTTAAAGTGATTTTTAGCAAGGATCTATTTTAACAACTTCACTGAGCACGGATAGCATTGTTGTATAAGTGGTCGCCATGCCGTTGTCAACTGCAAACTGCGATGAGTGTTATAGATTCAAACACAACATGGGACAACACTTTGTGTGTTCCACAAATGGTTGTTCTAAGTTCTTTGTATCCGTTTTATGTACGTTTGTACGTTTCACCAAATTTCGTTTCCATATTTCGATTGTGCCTATCTGAATTTCGGTATAACTCAGATTCGTACACGAGGATCAAACTAAATGGCATGCAATTGGGAAGGTCTATGTCCAGCAGTGGACTGTGATAGGCGGATGATGATAATTTCTTTTGGGATCGAACCTATAATACTCAGTAACCTATAATAGTCAGTAGGAAGCGGCGAGATGATCGCTTAAACCGCTTCACTAACCGTGCAGTAAATTAATACAAATAAAATTGATGTACCTTTTTGTAAATTTGAAATTACAGACACTTCAATTGTTTACAATAATTTGAACAGATTTTCACTAATTGCAAAGAAGATTTGATTGATGCATTAAACAGACAGACAGACAAAAAAAAAACAAAGAATTCATGTTTCGATAAACATTAAATTTTAGATTTTTTTGTTTGTCTGTTTGTTTTATGTCTGGAACGGTTGGACGGATTTCGACAGAATTTTAACTGCCAGATAGCTGATGAGATAAGGAGTATCTTCATCATCATCATCATCATCATCATCATCATCAGCCTATCGCAGTCCACTGCTGGACATAGGCCTATCAAATTGCACGCCACTTAGTTCGATCCTCGGCTACTCGCATCCAGCTCCTGCCAGCCGTCTTGCGCAAATCATCACTCCACCTGGCCTGTGGACGTCCTACACTACGTTAATCTTAATGCTACTTTCTTGAAGGGCTGCGATAGAGCTCAATAATAACCGCATTAGAAACTGAATGAGAATATAGTCTGAACTAATGTATCAAAACGACGGCATTTATTTGTTAAAATCATAAACATGAGCTTTATTTTTATTTTATACCATACTTAAAGCCCTAGGCTATAGAATAAGCAATCTTAATTATTCTAATCCTTATTTTAGGATGCGTTGCGCGCTATGTGCTTAGATGTAGCTTCAGATATGAATCCATTTGAGAAACATATATCGGACGCTGAGAAGTTACTGAGCAAGTACGAACTAAAACTTAACGAGTACAATGGTACGGCCTATTCAGTACAAACAGATTTTGTGCCCCTCAACGAAGTGGCCGCTGCTGATGAAGCGTGGCACAGCAAAATGAGTGAAGGTATGTGGTCTAAGAATTTTAAATAAAATAACTTTTACATCCTAAAATTTAAAACCGTTCTATTTCATGTCCTCGTCGAAAATCGATTTCATAAATGTCATAAAAGATATTCTCGTAGGCAGTAGTCCCCATCACTTTCTTGGCTATGAGTAACCTTCAGTTGGTAGATCAAAAACTAGGAAAAAATCATTTAGGACACCGATTTACTACAATGCCATGATATCACTCCTTTCGATCTGGCTTTGTGACGAACCTCTAGTGCGTTAGATCGTCCGCCTACATATACATCTTCTTTCACACATAATAAATGAGACTAGTATAGACGTTTAGTCCATATATTATTGGGTACTTTATTATATCTATAAATAAAATATCTGAGCGATATCTGACGGGCTCTGTCAACTGGTCTCACCTTCTCCCTTTCTCTACACGACAACATGCTTACCTTAGAAGTCACCGTTTTTGGAGTGGTAGAGATACGATCTCGAACTTTTCGGTTCGGCTCTTTTTCCTGTGCCGATCAGTCAATACCTAGAACTCACTACCAGCGTACGCGTTTTCCTCCCAGTACGATCCCGGGTCCTTAAATATCTACTCGTTGATTCTCTCATGATTTCCATCAGGTAGAATAGAGTCACTTTGACACGCTCTTTTTGGCAAGAGTAATTTTTCTGAGATATGCGTAACAATGAATTATTTTTAGTTATGGAACGCCAAGAAGCGGATATAAAAAAAATTCAACGATTGTTGTCGGATGCCGAAAGTATGTGGAAAGACTTACCAAGACTCGCAGACCTTCACCGCTCGACCAACCAGACCCTCGAAGCTTTGTCTAACGGCACGGGAACCACTTTACAGAACATGATCATATGTAAGCTAATTTATTTTTAATTTTATTAATTTATTTTACAAAAGGACTGATTATTATGCCTACAATAATAATATATTTCATCTTTTCTTTCTTTTTTAAATATCTAATCTTTTTCAATGTTTTTAAATAACTTTAAGAAGACCTCTTCCTTTTTGAAGTTGGTCGAAAGAGGAGAAAATATCAAAAATCTAATATATATTTTTTATCTCAGACTTTCGTTATTTAATAAAAATATCTTGGATTGAACCCTTCTTTTTAAGCCCCATAGATATTGAAAAAAATAATTAGGATGGAGTTCCGAAAAATTTTAGATTTATATGTATTTAATTAAAAAATCACTGACAGTTTTTAACACTCAGTTATATAATAAACTTACATTATTTACAATAATACTAAGTTGAGCGAGTCAGAAAAGAAAAATAGGTATATAATATGTGTGGTAATTTAACAGTTTAGACTCCATATGTAAAAGAATGATATATTTTTAATTGTTTCAATTTTGACTTTTGCTAATGATATTGTTTTTCTGATACATATTTTAATTGCTAGTTTTTGCTTGTATTAATAAAATTATAGTAACATCAAAGTTAGAGACAAAAGTGCGAGAAATGGGTGAAAAGTTGGGAATGACAAATGAAGACATCCAACGAAGTTTGACGCAGAGCAACACTATGACGGAACAGGCTTTTAACGGCATCTTTAGGAGTTACGACTCTCTACGTTCTGAGGTAAGTAACTTCAATATTACACAATGAACAGGCTAATTAAATACATAACAGAAAGAAAATAATGTTTTGTTTTAAAAAAATATCTAAACCAAAAATTTTGAATGTCAATTCTGTGCCATACTGCCATGCTGGTACTATTATGTATTCTGTGGCTATACTCACGCTAAGAAGTCGGTTCCGGTTGTTATCATAAGATAACAGTGGTGAAGCTAAGTTGGAGGCCTTTGGGCGGCGGCATATAAACATCCAACGGCAAGATTACGTAGCCAAAACGTGTCTTGTCAGTTCCCAACCCGCACTTGGCCAGCGTGGGGACATATGGCCTTAACCCTTTCCTGAGAGGAGACCCCGAGCTCATCAGTGGGACATTATGGGTTGTTGATTGATTGATGACCATACATAAGTATGCATAACATTTGTATTAAGTATTAGGTAAGACCTAGAACTTAGTTTAGTAAAGGTACTACGAGTTTTATTACTTATCCCTACTAATATTATAAATGCGAAAGTAACTTTGTCTGTCTGTCTGTCACGTTTTTACGCCTAAATCGCTGAACCGATTATAGACGGAACTTTGGAAGAGGAAATAGGCTAAATTTTACTGCGATAACCGACATACACGCGGGCGGAGCCGCGGGCAAAAGCTAGTTAAGTAATAATAATAACTTCAGACACGAAAATCAAACATGGCAGATCATGTGCTGTACTCGTACATAGTTACCAGACTGCTGATAAACATACTTATATGTATAGGCATTCCCAAATACATACGTATCCCTATTCCCTACTTTCCCTACTAATATTATAAATGCGAAAGTAACTCTGTCTGTCTGTCTGTCTGTTACGCTTTCACGCCTAAACCACTGAACCGATTTTGATGAAATTCGGCATGAAGATAGAACTGAACTTGGGAAAGGACATAGGATACTTTTTACCGCGATAACCGACATATACGCGGGCGGAGCCGCGGGCAAAAGCTCGTAATATCATAAATGCGAAAGTAACTCTGTCTGTTATGTTTTCACGCCTAGACCGCTGAACCGATTTTGATGATTTTTTTATATAGAGATAGATGGAACCTTGGGAAGGTACATAGGCTACTTTTTACCGCGTTAACCGATACACGTGGGCGGAACGGCGGGCAAAAGCTTGCAAATTGCACCAACAATCAGAAGAACACACGATCATTTGCAAATCAGTTGTTCATCACATCACACTTATATTTATTCGTTTTGTGAGGTCGTGGGAATCGAACCCACGACCTCACGGTTATCAATTGAGGTCACTAACCACTAGACCAACAAGCCCATCGAGTTAGTGCCTAGTAACTATGATATTAACATTTACAACAGGTTCAACTTATATCGAAAAACGACAAAATGATTCAAGAGACGTCAGACAACGTAGTCGCCACTAAGAAACGGTTGGAATATGTTGTCAGTCAGATTATTATGCAGTTATCAGATGTCATCAGGGGGCAGCATAAAACAGCCAACAAATCTGCAAATACGAAGTTAGTACATCTTCTCATAATAAAATCGCTATCGCTAATCATAACAATCGCAAACCACAGGTATCTAGTAAAAATATTTATATCTCATCTGAAATATCCTACAATATGAAAAACATTTCGATCCCTTTAGAATTCTTTACTATTTTTTACTAACGTTCTTTAATAATTATCTACTTATCGATGAATCGAACCCGAGACCCCTTGATCAGCAGCCGCATACGTTAACCACTAGTCAGTAGTATAAAATTGACTGTTATAAACAGTAAATTTTATACTGACACACAAGAACTTTATTTTTAAGAATACACTTTGTAAATGGGTATCATTTCTTTTAATTAAAAATGTTCCATGATTGCGTGACTATGGGTGGCGAAGCGTTCGTGTAATACATTTCCTACCTGTTTCCTTTTGACACCTACAATTACCTACCTTAAACAATTTTGTTACAAAATTCAAGTCTGTGCATTCAAAATGTAAAGTAGGCAGATAATAGGTGGGATTGTTAGGTAGGTTTTCATTGATAGGTTCTATACGTGGTTTGTTTTTTTTTCATTAGGTTGGATGGCATCCAGCTTGCCATAACAAACAACCAGACGATCGCGATTCACAAACTTAGTTCCAGCATTGAGATTGAGATGTCCAACGTGTGGAGACAGATCGGCATCATGCATGAAAAAATCAGAAAGAGTCAGGAAGCTCTAATTAAACTCTCTGTAAGTTACGCGTAGAATAAATCACAGCAATTTCATATATTTTACTATTCATAAAATATTTTTGAACGCGGTAAAACCCGCTTTGACATGTCACACATGGCCTAGGCCAACGAAATTTATGCCGTAGGTCTCACAGAATTTCGGTGTGACGTATCGAATTGCTTTTCAATTGAATTGAACGAGTGAAGTTACCAAAAGCTTTCCTCCCAAGTTTTGACTGGAAGAGATCCAGTCAAAACTTGAGAAAATGCTATGATTTCATAGGTAGCGAATCTACTCCCTTAGCAAACATGCAAGTGCCAATCAAATCAAAAAATTTTTTTTAAATAAACCAATACAACGGCACTTTTGAAACGTCAAGTAGTCAGTCAGTAGTCAGTCCTGAAGCTAATTGTCTGTTCCAATTCGTAGATCATATGGAGAAGAACAGACAAGAAACTCCATGAACACTCTTTTCCAACATAGTTTTTTAAATTTTTTGGTTACATTGTTTTAGGTTTAATAAAATTATTATGAAAACAGTGAAATATGAGGACAATGTAGCAATGCTGATATTTACATATTGCCTCATTTCGATACTCTTTCTGCAATCGCTATCGCCTATATTTAAGTTATTTGCCAATATTTTGATTTCACTCAGCATTGAGATGAAGTCGTTCTCATAGATTTATTAGTTATGTAATAACGTTTATGTTTATAGAACGTAATCTTGACTAGGAGGAAAGATCTGTAAATCATCTGAGCGTTTGCTAGCTTTATGGACCTGTATTTGTGTGCTTAATATTTTTTTCATGTTATCAGGAAAGCTCAGCGCAATACGTTAATAGTAGTACGGTCACAATGGAAAAGGTTCAAGACGAAGTAAGTGTGCTATCTTCACAATAAGTATTTACTAGAAATATAACACACAACAAACAGTTCCAAGTGGGTAGGAGTAGATATCCCTTCCAGAGATATATGGCGGGACGGAAGGTAATGCTTAGGAGCGTAGGAAAAAGAGAACAGATATTCTGATTCGTAACTAGAACTAGTAAACTTTCATGAAGTGCAAAATTACCTACCACTTCGTTAGTAGTGTTTCAATTAGATCAATGTAAATATGGGCAATTTTTTATTAATGTTTCTTGTTTCCTTTATTATTTTCACCTGTCAATAATAATTAATTAATTGGCAGCACTAACGCTAATCCCCTATTGCATTCATTAGAGGTATGGGATGCTTTTATTTGACTCCATTTACTTTTCAGGTGAACGGCATAAACACAAAAATGATTGACTTGAAGGAAAATATGAACTTCGCGCTCGGCGAATTGTCTATAGTGACACAGAAATTCCAAATTATGACCTCGGAACTTACTAAAACCTTAAAGAGTACTAATGGCAATGTTACCGATACACCAAGGATTGCGGGTAAAAAACAAATATTATATGTTGCTTTATATAGAGAAAGAAAGAAAGAAATCATGAATTATGATAGTAAGGGGTAATCATAGAGCTACACGGTAGGAGTTAGTTTGAGCAGACGTTATCCTCTGTCAAAATACAAGCCGATATGGGCATATGCCCATTGTGTGATTTTTTAGTTTTAATCGTTTTAATTGTTATGTGTGAGTTCATAGTGGCAGGTGATTTTTGTATGTGAGTCTAAAAGATGTGTGTGAGAGTGAGATTTCCCTTGCAAAAAAATCGCGGGCCTGTGTTGCTCTGTGAGGGTAATTTAACATTCAAATTTCATGCTATTTATTTTGTAGGTAGTGGTTGGTAGGTGATAAATAGAGGAAATAGAAACATTTGGCACATACAAACTGTAGAGATATAATGCTAGAGAGCAGAAAACTTAAAATGAATTCTGATAAGACATTTATCTGTCACACGTATAATACATCATTTGGATGTATGTTGACTCAGTTGATCTATAAAAAAGAGGTTTATGCATAAAAGTAGCGGTACCAAGCCTGCATGGTATGAACCAATATATTAAAATGTTCCTTTTGCACAAAGCCATATTTTTATCTTGCAACACATTGATGTATTGCAAGTAAAAAAATAGTTTAGTTAATATTTTTTAATTTTGAAAAAAATAAGCACAAATAAATTACTAACAGTAACAAATTAAGAGGTAACTGATTGCTATTTCATATAGTTTTCTACCTTTCTTATGGAAAACCGATTTAAGTTGACAATTAAATCAACAATATGATAGTTTATGATATTAGAATACAACATTCATTCCCTATAATCCCCAAAAGCCCGGGTAAGCAGGGCAAGTGTACGTATACAAAACAACGCACGTTTGGCCTAGTGGCTTAAGTAGTCGCCACGCCGCTTTCCACTTTGCCAAGTGTCGTGGGTTCAAATCCCACGTGGGACAACACTGTGTGATCTAGAAATTGTTGTTCTGAGTCTGGGTGTTCGTTATTTATGTGTTTGTAAAGTACCCCGCGACACAGGATGTATATTCCTAATGCGGGAGTCGTCTTTTAAAAAAAAAAAAAACTACAAAGTATTGCGGTAAGTAATGCGAGCTCTATTTTCAGACGCTGGCCCCGGACCTCACAAGATCACAGGCGAAACGTAGACAACACAAAGAGCTGACACCAAATAACATAGTCGATAGCTTATTAACGTTATATAAGTTTTTACCAAGTAGAAATAACTTTAGTAATAACATAAGTGTGACATTTAAGAGGTGTGTTAGTGAAGAATCAAAATAAAACTCATACAATATTAACTTTTGCAAATATTTAATCTCTTTCATAATCGTGTATCTATATATTTATATTGTACAAGTTATATGATACATTCAAATTTTATCGTGACATATCCCAGCGCCACGTACTAGTGAACGCACAAAACCAACAACATACAACTGACAAGTATCCTTCTAATAAAACGTGAACCAACTGTACAATCATAATATTGATATAATATTTATTATTGATCTTAAATAATATACACACAAATTATTTGTCATTCATTTTGATTATTTTATTTATCCTGATTAGTCTGATTACAACCTCATTGTCCTATGTGCAATTATTATTAATGTAACAAATGAATGATGCTTACAGATTTGCTAAATAACTCTGTGCTGAATTGTTACAATACTAATATATAATAAAATTGAATAAATACAGTTATACGAAATTAACAATTGAATAATTATAACTTTTAATGATGGCTAATGTTGCCTTAGTATTGTACTCATCGAGGAACGTAAAAATAAGTTCGAATTGAGGATATAAATCCATTTATAGGTAAAACATATTCGTTGTTAATGAACAGCCTATTAGGGAAGCTTACCTATACTTGTTGGCGTAACTTATATGGTAAACAAAAGGAATGTAAGTTATTACTACGCGAACCAGTCCGCTTGTCATCTTTACAAACTTATCTACTTAGTAGGATACCGGTTTACTATCAATAGTTATAGTACATAGTTTATTTATTTTATATAATGATCATAAATAAACGAAATAAGAAATACCAGTAACAAAACAAAGACGAAAATCTTAATGGCAGTGGCATACAAAACACTCATACGCGAATAGCACTTGAATATTTTTACATTACAAATGTATGTACACAGGTAAAATGTACATGTACACTATATTAATGCAAAAAATATTTACACGTATCTTAGTAATTATGTATTAAAAAGCACTTAATCATTCCTTACCACACAGCCCTGGATATAAAAAAAACACATAGAAAAAATTCAAAAATAAATGAAATTGAAGCAATAAAAGTAATTTTAATATGCAAAACTATTAAATATTACGTAGAACATTGATCATGCATTAGATAAAGTATTTATATTGGTAATTAATAAACAATATTATTTTATTTGAAGCTTAATTAAGTTTTATAAAGTCATTTAGATAATTCAAAAACATCACCTATAACTATATGATACAAAAACAACTTAAAAAACGGTAAAGTTTAACGTGAATCTATCCAAAGCCCGAATATGAACGTACAACAAGCTCCCTAAGTGAGTTATCCTAAGTCAATGAGATGAACCGTACCACGAATGGTGAGACGGAGAGACCTACACTTTGTACAATGCGGTATAAAACGAGTGAGTCGCGATGTTGTCACGCGGCCGGGGCCAAAACCGCTCTATCATATATTCACTTACGCCACGGTAACCTACTATTTATAATTTATTAACTCCTAACTAAGTTTCAAGTGTAAAATTGTGCCACACAAGCGATCTCGATGGGACATCTAAAGCCGAACGCAATCGTCGGGCGCGCCTACTACCGCTATTGATGAATGTCGAACATGGAATGCATATAATAAATTCCTGTAAACGACAAGGTTCTCAACCCTGTAACATTTGTGAATGAATTACATTGTGTAATTTCCACTACCACACGTATCATATAAAACACCCGCTACTGATTACTCCACCCGACAACTATATGTAATACGACTATACTCAAATTTGGTATTAATTGGAGCCCCCTATATCGCGATAATTTCAATACAATATCTAATTAATATAGACGTGGCCGGATATATAAGTGATGTTTGTATACCCTAACACCGATCACATACACCAGTTACATTACTTGACATAAGATAATCTTGTTCTTATATGATGCAACTTACATAGGAAGACATACAACTATACACATGCGCTTTAAGAACATTGCAAACAAATCATAAACCATTTTACACTCTGTAGTTAATATAAGAATTTTCACGTTTGTAACTTCTGTGTATAAATCGCAACAAATCAACGGAAAAGGGAGTGTCTCTTAGTATGTTTAAACCAGCGTTAATATTAGTCTGAATGCGTGCTGTCAAGTGTTGACTTAATATAACCGTTAAGACTTCATAGTTATTATGCGCGAATAGCCAAATATGGATGAGAAAGGGTGTGGACGCGACCTGTAACGAGCTAATTCATACGTGTGTTGGAGGTACTTGTAAAATGCGTACCTCACTAGCAGATTTTTGACTTGAACATGGAGTACACTTATCGCGTGCCAGTTATTAGGAACATCACAACTACGTGAATATGTGAAATTATATATCAAAATGTTATCGTATCGCTTCTAGGTGTGTGGGTAAGTATGGGTATAGACCCGTGAGAAATAATGTGCAGCAAATTCGTCTCTTCTGGACAAGGCATTAGTGAATGCGCGTGCGCATGTGACGTGTTAACACGGTCCATTCGATCCACTCACACTTAACATTCTCGGAAACGAGATTGCAAAACAAGTCATGGCCACCCCATAAATCCGAGGCACTTACATGATCTTAAGAGTAATGATATACAACTACAAACTAGTGGTACCAAATGTTAGCTCATTGTCATCCCGCAGGACCCGTTGATACAACGGGTGTGACACAATTAAAGCTATGGACATGTTCCACGTACTAATCGTTTATAAGTCTAACCTAACACGGAGAGAGAAGGGAGCTATTGTACACGTACAAAGTACTTACATGTAAATATGTATATCCCTACTTTCAGCTCTTAAAACTTACACGAACTGACCGTTAACCAGTGCGATTACATACAAAATTGGTGGTAAAATGTGTGTTTGAATCTATTTAAAATATCTAAAGTGCTGCCATGTTAAAAAATATTGTGTCTCCTGATGTAATTGGAAAAAAATTAACGAGTGCAGTAGTGAAAATATTCGATCCATTCAAATCATTATTCCTTATCTAATACCTGTCCTAAAGTAATATGATTAATAATGGTAAAAGTATGTGCCACATGAACCCTTCGATTTATTGACGAACGGACAACCTACAAGCGGATTGTCAAGTCCACGCTTCCTCTATGTACATTATATCGACAAGTCGCAATAACAAAACAACGATTAATTTATGTAAATTTAAAAACCATCGCACATAAAACTTATGTACAAGTTCAACGGGTTCAATGTTCAATATTACTGAACGTAACATCAATAGGGTTTTAGTGATCGTGGGCCACCTCGCAACGGGAAGGTCAGAGCTGCCATCAATTCCTATAAATGCTATATTACATGTGCGTTCGGGCCTTTACACGACATTGTCGCGTGACCCCTGCGAGGTGACCCACGAGGCGTTACAAAATATTAATCTTATGTACATATTGTCGCTCAAAGATAAGAGTAAGAACTAACGTCTATGTTACGTGCGGGATATAAAAGGTGTTGCGCGGAGTTTACCTCCGCGTGCTCTTGGAGGAGGGGCGCGAGTGCGAATGCGTATGGGGGGTCGCGCCCCCCCCCCTTTCCTAACTGGAACACGAGGCGGCCGACACGGGCGATAGTGGAGAGTCACGGGGACATCCTGACAGCGTCACTACCACCTGCATCATACATATAATACTCGTTAAACATATTAATATTATAAGTTTTTATTACAACAAATAGTATAGTCGGATACTAGTGGATATAGAAGACTGATAGTCATCATCATTGAACATTGGGGAATGTAACTTCTGACAACAAGCAGTTATTAGTGTTTGTTAGCAATGAAATGATTTCTAGATGTTTGTTTCATTCATATCTGACTATTTGGAAGGTTGACTAACAGCACTTGCGACACATATATTATTCAATGAAGTTACTTGTTCCGGTCCACAATATTTTGAAACCTGACTAGTTTCATGAACAAGTGACTTAATTTCATGTGTTCATATAATAATTTGTTTATTCATTGATGCTCTATGATGATGACCTATCATTCTTGAATAGTTTTCTGGAACCACCTACAAACCAGTACAATATTTTTATAAACAGTACAGTAAGTTATTAAGCCTATATAATGTACTAGCTTTCGCCCGCGGCCCTGTCCGCGTGTTTGCCGGTAAAAAGTAGCCTATGTCGTTTCTCAGGCTCTATACTAAAAGTGTAACAAATTAAATTTAAATCAACTCAGTAGTTTTGTTGTGAAAGCCCGTACAGACAGACAGACAGAGATACTCTCATTTTTTAAATTAATAAGAATGAAGTATTTGCTATTCCTCTATAACAATATACTGCTTAAACCAAAGGGAGCAAGTAGTACTTTTTTACTAGTAGTTTATTTATTAATATAAAAAAACTCAAAGCTATGATAATAAAAAAAACAATCACCTTTCGGCTGCCAGCATGATTCCTATGTTCACAGAGCCATACACCCTGCCATGTGCCAAGGTTTAACTTTCCGTCTGTGATGGGGATGGTAAGTGATGAGCCCAGAAAGCAAGCCTTCACATGGGCTGGCTGTACAACAATAATAACACATACTTAGTTAAAGCAACAGTCCTATGCCCATTTTCTCTAACATCCCCTAGATTTAAGTGGCCGCTTAGAGCGAGGTAGGTCACCCTTAGTGCTATTTTTGCTTCATTCAGACTTTAAGGGGACTTTAAGACAGACAGACTTTAAGGGAGCATTATTGACTTTTGAAATACAATTTTTGCAAGATTAAAATAATTCATCATCAGTAGGTATCATAAGGGTAGGCCCTTATCCCAATTTTAATGTACTTCATGTAGCATAATTACTACACCAGCTTTCCTAGCCAAGTTGCAAATGCGTTTCGTTTTACATTATATTTCTCTATTCTCTTGGCTTTTTGTTACAACTTGGCTAGAGGGACTGATTTCAAAAGCATAAAGTATGACCATATTATTATTATTACAATGCAAACATTGAATTATCTGTTGAATGTCAAATAAATGACTTTTACTGATATGGATATTAACAGATATGTGATTATTAAAGTTTACGACAAATGTAATTAGCATATTCTTATTTTTAGCGCACATCAGCCTTCATAACTTTGCATGTGGCTATATTTATATACTGTATAATTTTTAATTATTATTATTGACTTGATAATTAAAATAGTAAACAAGCTAACAATTCAATCAATTATTTTGTTGTATAAGATGTGACTTCACCAAAAACAACAATCATTGTCTAATTGTTTCTTGGCACAAAAAACTAATTTATCACAAAAAAAATAAACATAAACTTCACTAGTTCTTTTTTCAAAATACTTGCTGTAACTGTCATTTCTAGCTAAATTATCTAATTATTAACTGACATAACAAATACTCACCATGTCGTCTGGTCCTTCGCACGAGTGGCGGTAAGGAAGACCCTCTGGCACTATTTTGTTGAGCATCATCTCCATATCGTCCCGTACATCAGGGTCCCAGCTCTCGTTAAGTGCAAGACTTGCCGATGTATGCATTACTAGAAACAACATCCATTGATCAGCTGGCGATCGTAAGTGCATTGTCTGGCCTAACTACCCATAACACTAGCTAATACGACTTAACAAATTTTATGACATGTCACTTTATAACTGAAATATGACAATCAGCAGGAGTGCAGTATCGGCGGCAAGTTAAGAACGCTGGGATGACGGTTACTTACTTTGGATATGGCAGAGGCCGACTGCAAACTGTGAGAGTTCCGGCACCTGCTTGAGGATCTCCTCAGTGACAAGGTGCACACCTCGGTGCTGTGGCCTTAAGTTTAGCTTCCGTTGAAACCACGCGGATCCGATCTGAATTCCTCGGTTCGAGGCCATGTTTAATTTTTTAAAACGCTACAGAGTGACCGTAAGAACACAAACGATCTCACACAACATCACTTAGAACAACCTTTACACGAATTAATCCACTATTATCATAAAAGATTCATCTTCGATCTTTAAATAGTAATAAATATATCGGAGGTTATAGGACAGATTCGACACCCTATTTTCTGCGGGAAAGTGAAACAGCCATCAAATGAAAGAGAAAAACGAACTTAATGTTGTCAGTTCCAAAATTTTACTCAACCACACTGGTTTTCATTCATAAAAGTATCAAGATTATTGCCTAAATCCTGTCACTATTACCAAAAATATTTTTTTTACATGATGTATATATATGTCACTTAGAACATATTCATATAAAGTTAGTTACTTATGTCAATTGTTATTGTTACTTTTATATTTCAAAATCTATATGTAATCAATGTTATTTATTTCATAATAATTTACATGAACACATTAAAAAATTCAATAAGTTATTTGAATAAAGTGTGTCCTGAAATTGTAGTATTACTTGCGCAAGGTATTGTATAATAGGTACAGTTACTGCGATCATAGTTGAAACCGAACGTTTGAATTTATTGTATGTAATTTATAGCAACATTGTTTTTAAAATCCCTTCCCTCCAAAGGTATGAGCGGGTTATTTGAATTTATTAACATGATTAAATCACATACATAGTTTAAGTACTTCAAAAACAATAAACCAAAAGAAAATGTTTTTAGTAACATTTACACTTATTTGTGACCATCAAAAGAAAGATAATTAGCTGCGGTAGCACTTAGAAATAGTAAGGGAGTGCCGAGGGGTGATAATTGTAGGTGTGGCAGCAACCACTCCTTTAAATAGAAACAAGTAGCTAGTTTCTGGTTGAAACGGAACATTGGCACTCGTGCTATTACATTTGTCTAAGTATTTTACGAAATTTTAACGTAAAAATAAACAAGCCTGATGGATCTTTTTATGGATGTTACTAAAAACTCTGAGGAACCGCAGTGGCTTGAAAGTAAAGTGACAGGAAATTTGAGAGTTTGGCAAATTATGTTTCTATGCTTCGCAAGTATCACCACTGTTAGTAAGTATTCACATTAAAATTTGGAAAGAAGCAACTAGTTTATTTCCTTCTATAATATTTTAAGCAAAAACATATGGTATGGAATCTTCCAGTACTCTGCATTCATTTAGTGATATCGGTAAATGAGGTTGTATTACATTCCAGTTGTCATGGTGTGCTGTTGTTTTCGTTTCCGGATCCCTCGCACAAAGCAGCAGATAGAAGCAGACTATCAAAGGCGAAAGATTACCAATAAGTTCCGTGCGGAGCTGGAGACTATACAAGATGCTAAAATGGATGCTATGTCTTTAAAAGACGGTAGTTATTTTAGTTAGTTAATATATTTTGTTTTATTTTACAAGGTATATCTTGGGTTGTTGAATGTTGCTCTAAAATACGGGAAAAATCATACCAAATAGTTTTGAAGTTTGATCTATGCGAATGAACAAAATTGAATTGTGAGTGTGTTCCTACTTATACTTACAGGACTTACGTAAAAATTTTTTTTTTTTTACAATGTTTGTCTGTCTGTCTGTTCCGGCTAATCGACTGGTTCTCTCTCACTGACGGGTAGCCGATGTTACATGGAGTAAGTTAGTCTACTTTTATTTTAGTTAAGAGTTAGCCGTAGTATACACCATGGGATCACGGGGCACAGCCAGTTCTCAAATAAATTCCTAATTAATCATTATACTGACTTACATTATCTAGGGACCGTACAGTATCTAAATTATTCTAAATGTTGAAGATATACCTACGCTGTGATAACATGCTAATTAATTCATGTACAAACTTTTTTTTCCAAAAAAAAGGACAACTGCCGTAATGGGAATATAGGTACTTCCTGTGTCGCTGGGGACTTTCGAAACATTCATGAAACGAACACAAAGAACACCCAGACCCAGGACAACAATTTCTGGATCACTAAGTCGATGTAACGAAATAATTCTTGACCTCAAAGTAATTATAGCACCAAGTTAATTCAGTTTTCACAATTATTGTAGAGCTAAAATAAAATAGAATTTGTTTATTTTAGTTAGTACGTGTAAGTATTATGTCGCTACCTACTTAGATGGCGACAAACATGAGTACGTGTTTGCTTTTGTAATCCCAGATAAGATAATAAATTTATTTGTAATAAAACACAATTATATGTGGTGATAACTCTTACTGCAGCATTGGACCTAATTCACGGAAAGAAAGCTCACGAAATGGAGGAAGAGAACCAACCAGGATCACAACCCAGTTCTATCGTTTCTCCGCAACAAAGTAAGCAAAATATTTCACTCAAATTCAGTTCAAACTTCATAGAAATAGCGTAAGCATAGAATCCTGGCTCTAGGATTTTCGAAAAATTGAATAAGTTTTAGTGCATAAGTTTAGTATTTTCCTTCATTGATTATTTGAAGTAGATGTATACATTTGGAGACTGAATAGGCTTTACAGTTAAGGGTGCTAAGATGTATTGCATCTGTTAAAAACTGTCCATGTGATATGGGTATCCTAGCAATGAGATGTCCACAGGCCAGGTGGAGTGATGATTTGCACAAGACGGCTGGTAGGAGCTGAATGCGAGTGGCCGAGGATCGAACTAAGTGGCATACAATTGGAGAGGCCTATGTTCAGCAGTGGACTGCGATAGGCTGATGATGATGATGAGCAATTAGGAGTGGGTGGTTTTCAGAGCAGAACGTCCTCGTGTCGTTTACGTCCATAGTGTAAAATGACATGGGAGCGACATGCAATTTAGGCATGCAATAATTTTGCGTTTTAAAAGCAAAACATTATTGCTGAAATACCGATTTTTTTACGTCCCTGGACATTTAAACTAAACATCCAGAATTCTTAAAATATTCAACGGTAAATAAAATATTAAAAACTACACTTATACTATTTATATATACACTATATATATTCATAAGATTTATTAAATGCATTTATCTCGGTTAAGAGGTACGAAACAAAATTATAGATATCCATTATTCTAAGAAACTTTTTACCCAAGGTTCAGTTCGCAATATTTAAACACTTATTAGAACTTTATGTAAAATAGTATGATTTTCATTTGATTCGGTAATATTCACCAAACCATTTTTCACACGTTGGGACTGAGGGACCACAGTTTAGTCGTTATTTTATTTTTTCCCCTATGATGCTTTCTGAAATATTATATTATTAATTCACTATGGCCCCTCAGTCCACACACAGACATAAAAATACCTGCCTCATTGGTCTAGTGGTTAGCGTATGCGACTGTCGATCTAGAGGTTTCGGGTTCGAGCCCAAGTCAGGCCAAAGTGTTATTTGAGTTTTTCTGATTATTGAACACTCAAATCAATTATTAACCCATAGTTTGGAAGTTGAGGCATAACCCTCGTGCCTCTGAGAACACGCACCATCAGATTATGAGAGTGAGGGAACAGAGTGTGCATCTGTGTTCGCACACACACTCGTGCACTATAATATCTTCTGCGGAATTGGCTAGGCTTGAATATGGCAACCGTGATCGAAGCCGGCTAGAAGAATATCAAATATTTTTAACCCGACACATCCCACATACTAGCAACTAACGCAAGTCTATAAAAAAAAATTCCACAAAGTATTCTTGAACTGAATGAGACAAAATTTAAAACATGCATTAAACGCACACTATGTAAGCAAGCATATTACGAGTTGAGCGATTATATCGCTGATAAAAATGCTTGGCTCAATGCTGGTCCTGCTTCACAAGGACAGGGGCGCATAAATTGATAGCATTAAATGGTATTGTTGGAGCTGCTGAAGATTGTACAACTTTCTTTGCGTTGTATAGATTCAATCTCTTTAGTATTATATAATCGCATAGCCCATATTGTGTGAGTACTATGTACTAGGAAGCTATTCAAGCTATCACTTCACTGGAAACCTACGTCTTTTCTTGACTTGAATCTGCCCTGGCGGTTGAGAGTATGTCATGCTCACTCAAATGTCACGCTGATGGTGGCGCGTGTGTCTGATCATTTAATTCCCTTCAAAATGGTTGAGTTGAATGGTGCGGATCCATGCGTCATGTTCGTGAACGGGCGCTGTCAGTTGTGACTGGTCATCTCTTAGTTGCCACGGCTTATTTGAATTAATTATTTTATTTTTCAATTGTATTTTTGTTGTGTTATGGACACTTTTAACGTGCACGTCTTGCTACATCGTTCTCACATAATGTACCATCTCAACATGAATGATGTAACCATGATTTTGTAAAAACATTTTGATTTAAAAGAGTGTCCATGGAGTTTCTTGCCCGTTCTTCTCCATAGAGATCTACGCTAGGGAATGGGCAACTACAGTACTTTCACAGTTTTTATGTCTTGTGACTGGGACTGTAGCTACATTTTTGTTTCGACAATTCAAAAGTGCCTGTAACTGGCCTACTTGAAATAAATGCTTTGATTTTGATTTTGAAATGTAAGCAAGATACAATTCCAAACCAAAACCATAATTTTCTGACTTTCTCTCAACAAATTGATCCAAGTCTAAATTATTTTTAGGTTCACTAGATGCATCGTTCCAGCCTGAAAGCGGTCAAAAACCGGAGCCCCAAGCATCAGGACTCAGCTTCGTCAAGTTTGCATCAAAAGTGGCCACAGTATCCAAATTAGGTCAACCAAAATCGCCAACATCACCAACACCATCATCATTGAATAAAATGGAATTCTAGTATCAAATATTTACTCTAGATAATGCTTAGAGGTGAAAAAACGGTCATTTTAATGTTATTTATGTATTCATGATAAACAAGGTCAGTAGCTATGCACGAAATATGTTTTGGTTGCAAATGTTCTGATAAGCAGCCGTCATTTATACTTGCAATGATAACGTTCATAACTGCAATGTAACAAATATCTTCTAAAATGTTCTACTTATAATAAATAGTTATTTGTCTATGACAAGTGATATTACTATCAATAAAATAGTTATTTCTTTTAGTTTCAGAACAACCAAAGTTAGGTTTTATATTACATATCTCAAGTACCTATATTATCAAATTAATGCATACTCCATTTAACGTTAATATAAATGTAGTGTTCATATTTTGTAGATCTTTTTAGGGATATGGGTATATTGATGCTTGGGTGTTGTATCAATAAAACATTCTTTAAAATGCAGTAAGTTTTCTTTAATCTAGAAAATAAAAAATACAGTATAAACGGATTTTAAATCACAAGAATAATTACATATTCACAAATAACTTCGGTATTCGGCGCTGGTTACATAATCTCGCAATAAAACTGACGGTAAAAACATTTGTCCAATGTAAGCAATAACTTTAAAGCAACATTTAACTTACACTTTATAATACATAAATAATACATCTTGCAAATAAAAATTACATAAATTCAAGTTAGCTAAGTTTTTTTTTTATTAAATAGTTAAATCGTTCTACATACTTGTATTACGTTCCATCTTATCCAAGTATCCCAAGTGGCTTTGAGGGCCTGTCATGTTTAGTGTCAGGCTTAATGTCACTAACTTTTTTATATATTTGACTTAGTGAATTATAATAAAACATTATTTGAAACTCCACTGACTCGATACACACCTTAGATAGCCTAAGCTCTCAGTCCATGGCTCAATAACTTTAGCACATTCTCATCCAAAGGTTGTTATATACACTACGCCATGCGCGTACGCCGCACGCAAACATTTATCGGTTCACTCTAATATTAGATACTTATAGCTCGTTGGTGTTCACGACCCTTTGAGCAATTCATCGTTTGTCGGTGCAAATCGATAAAACAATGACAATACTCGCGTTTAATGACAAGTGTTTACCTAAAGGACGAAACTACTACATTAAAAATACTTTAAAACGTGAAATAAATTTTTGCTATAATGTATTTTATAGAGTTATTATTCTCTGTCTACAACTAAAATGCGTTTTGGAATCAAAGAACGTGGATAATCATTTGAATTGCACTTAAACATTAGATACATTGTGTATCGTGATCTAACCTAGCGACTCTATCAAACCGAAGACCCCACGGCTCCATAAAAGAGCAGACTGAACTCAATCATCATAAATAAGGCCATTATTTACTCAACGAGCTCTTCATGACTATGGAACAATCTATTGACAAATACTATACACTTTCACTTACATTATAATTGAATCGGCCTACCTAAAACGTAAGGATGAAATTCCTATTAAAATTATTGTTCGTATATATTGCATAGCGTTATAACTAAATACAGGGGGGTGGAGTAAAATTAATAATTGAGTATAATTCGTACAAGTTTTGTGCATGATACCTGTCTCAACATTACTCTGATATACATTTTTACAAGTTTGTATTCGAAACAGTAAGTATAGGCTAAATTTTATAATACACTTTACCCTACATGAGGATTGGTAATTGCCTAACTTAACAAAATTACGTAAGCTACAAGAAAAGTTCGCTCTCGATGGACACTACGTTTAGCTAACATGTAACATTGTATGACGGTGTTTAGTAACACATTAGGAACCCAAGTTTTTTAATGTCGCAGCGCCACCGCTATAAATAGAACTCTTATAAAGCATTTTTGTTATCAACAAGTACTACGGCAACATTATTTATTGACTTAACACTATGCTTGGAAAGTTGACAATAATATTTATGATAAATACAATGTGCACATTTCTTTTTTATTAGTACAAAATATCCGATACACGAAATATTGAGCATAACTGTGGCTGTTTGGCAATTTTTCTTTAGAAGTAGCATCGAACATGAGTTAACGATAAGTACTTTGTGACGTTTGAATGGAACACAAACACGGTGTGGTAGTTAAATAAATTAATGTGACACTTTATATTAATTCGTATATGAAACACGCACATTGTTGTATTGAAGTGGATAACGCGTAACACTCAAATATCTATGAGTGGAGTGTCTCCACTGACTGTATTCACTTTGGCCATTTGGACTCGTCCAGGAGAATCAGTAGTATGATGGACTCCCGCTAACTTTGTAAGAGTTCGCGGTTATAAAACATCAGACCAAACAGCTAATGTGAATTCAGAATGTGATTTAAAACAATGTTGGTGATCGATCTGTGGGTAGTTTTATGTGACTAAATTTATTGCTCTCCCTTATACAATTAGTCTGGAGGGTTAGTTGGTGGTTCTGGGAGGTGTTACCGGAGTGGCGGCATTACAGCTAGCTCGTAAAAGTGAAGCTCGGCGCCTACGTTTCGCCGGAACGTAACACTCAATCTCGTCTCACAAACGTTTTTCCCCTGCAACAAATTATATACGTTATTATTAATCACGTAACAGAGCTGGATTACTTTAATATAATAAAATTAAGCTGGATTACTATAATATAATAAAATTAAAACTATCAATAGATTATCAACTAGATTGCAAAAAGTGTACTTATATTTACTTCTATTCTGAAGTTCTAGTCAATAAAGCCAGACTTCGTGAGTATTTACATTCCAATAATGATGATCAATAGGTTTGTGTGTGTAAGTTATTAATTATTGCCTTGTTGGTCTAGTGGTTAGCGTATGCGGCTGCTGATCAAGAGGTCTCGGGTTCGAGTCCCGGGTCGGACTAAATATTTGTGTGATCCACAAATATTTGTTTCAGAGGCTGGGTGTTTTCTATGTATAATATTTATGTATTTACAAAAAAAAAAAGTATGTTTATGTATTTATATTAGTTGTTTAGTACCCATAATATAAGCTCTGCTTAGCTTGGGACTAGATGACGTTGTGTGTAAAAGATGTCCGAAATTTTTATTATTATTATTATAGGTTTGTGTGTATAATTAGTCCATCTATTCGTATCTAGTGTAGGTAGAGGTAGACGAGAGGTAGGTCGAGCGACTCACGTGATGGTCTTCCGCTCGGTGGGTCGGGCCTGCGTCTGCGGGCGCGCGCGGTTGAGCACCTTGAGCAGGTCGCCGGCCTTGGCGCGCATGCGCGAGTGCACGTACACCTTGGAGCACTTGATGTGGTAGTGCAGGTAGTCGCGGAACATGTGCAGCAGGTCGATCGTGTTGTCGCGCGCCAGCGAGCACGTGTGCCGCGGGAACAGCACTGCAACCGAACAACCGCTTACACTCAGCTACTAGTGACGTTATACAACTATCAGACGTAGCTTCTCAAATACATGTTTGAAATGAAATCTATATAGGACACGATTAAAACTGGTTTTACTCATCATCCTCATAAACAACCGTTAAATAGGTATTTAACGGTTGTTGCCTATGCCTAACAACAGACCATTTAAAGTAGGTACTTTAAATGGTCTGTTGTTAGGCATAGGCATCTTAGAAAGAAAGTTTTGGCCTATCAAACCCACAACAGTCAGGTTTTTCAATTCTTGGTAAGAGAATCCACTGACAATCAAGGTGATGCCTCATTTATTAAATTGTGATAACAGTCTGGAGATCATGCAGAAACAGAAATACACAATAAAATCATTTACCTCATTTCAAAAACGTGAAAAAATTTCAACAATTGTTTATGATTAATGAACAATGTCATTAATAGTGTAGGTACCTTTAAAACAATTTTATAGTCATCAAAAAAGTGATGTGTAAAATAACTTGTGGAATTGTGTACTTACCAAATGTAACATAACTGATATTGTCGCCTACTCTCGCATCGGTGTCCATTAGTTCTAGAGGTGGTTCCTTGTGTGAAAACAATACCTGAAATAAATTTAAACAAAACTTTTTTACACAATAATAAAAAGACATGTATTTATTATTATTTCACACTTCCTATTACATAGATCACAGTAACAATTATTTTATATATTATTACTAATAAAAATTGTGTGTGAAACACAAAATCTAGGTGTAACAAATGGCGAGCTAGTCCTCACCTGCGGTGCAGTGTGTGACGCTCTCCTTCCTTCTTTTAATTCTTGCATGAACACTTTGCCGATAACCATGTCATCCTCGTGTCGGAACACTGTCGAAAAGACCACCGTCACACGGTCTTCTTGCGCTTCCACGTATCTGTAAGTTTGAAAAACTGTAACGTACTACTTATGCAAAAAAAAATTTATGTATAGTATCGAAGTTATGAAAAGTAGGTAGTCAACATATTCAATAATACGTAGGTAGTAGTAGGTAGGCCTATGGTGGTTATTTAACATTATTAGGTGTTAATTATTTTACCTTATGTTACGGAGGAACAGAAAAATAATTAATAGCAACCTTCACATTTTAACAGCAAAGTCTATATTGCAATGACTTCATTTATATTCTTAAAGAAAAGAAAACAAGGTTACGTCACACTTCAGACATTGAAAATCTTTAGAAGGACTCTTAACCCAGTTTCCTTTTACAACGATTGTTGCTTTCTTTACCTTGTTGTAATACACCCCCTATAGCTCACAAAAATTTCTAACGATATAATTGCTATTCATATTAGCTTACTTTTTTGGAATGTGTATGCCTCTCGACCCATAATAGGTGCTGTGCCTGTATCCTGTTTGAACGTATTTCAAACCATTTGTATATCATAAAACATTTAAATTTATTCTGCATTTTCCTTACAGACAAATCATAAAAAAGGTTCTAATACTAACAGCGTCTCGTCCTGTCTATAGTTGATAACGGCCCGCTTATGGCTGACGTCACCATCTTCTTGCAGTCGGAAGTACCGCTCGAACACTGACGCGAAACAGTTCCTCTTGAGTAAACCGACTTTCTTCACCACATCCTCCCAGTCGTCTGGAATGTTCTCCAGGTCGAGCAACAACGAGATGTTGTAACCTGTTGAATTACATCAAGATTATGCCCTTCTGTTAGAAAGCTTACTAATCAACATTGTTCATTACTATAATGATAGCGTGTCTAGTGATAGCGTGACTATCATTTCAAGGTGTGTGACCATTGATAGATGGGTGAATGAGCATTTTGGAATACAATTACGAAGTCCTATAATTTATTTGTACAATCCATCATAATTACATTCTTTTAAAAAAAGATTATTGCTGCACGCATAAGGCATAAGAGCGGACCTGTCTATGTCGCTGAGACTTTACACGCATTTGACAAGTATACTCTCTAGAGGTCTAGTGGTTAGTGATCCTGACTTTGTGTACGTCAGAGGTTGTGGGTTCGATTTACACTAAGCACAAATCTATGCGTGATGAACACGAACATTTGTTCTATCTTTGTGTAATAAAAATAATACGTACGTACTGAGATATAGGTACGTTTATCAGCAGTCTGGTTAGTATAGTTTGTTTAATGGGGATCAGACAGACGTATGTGAGATTTGTGAGGATATTGTACTATTATAAAACGTACACACAGACTTCCTAGAATCAGAACAAAAATTTGTTTATCACACAACGTGTTATTCCAAGAACCTACATCCATCTTTCGGCGAAGTAGACGGGAGATGACAACATAAATCAGTACGCCATCAAAAGAAACCGTCAAACGTAAGGACTTTGGCGGCTAGGCTATTTCACGGCCGTCATGGTTACTCGTATTGGATATTCAGCACGGCACAGTTGCTGTCAACACGCTGTGCCCATCAAGTCTCCCCTCGGTACGCCAATGGCTAGTGATTTGTCATTCGTAACTAGTATCAAGCGTTTTTACGACCATGAGTCTGGCTCGTTAATATTTCCGATAAAAGGTGGGGCACTTTATTACTAATCAATACAAACTCAAAGTTCATGACTTAATAACTCAAACAGATGTTACATATTACATCTTGTGCAAAAGGACATGAGATTATTGCAGTTTAAAAGGCAGGTTTTGAAACACCGTTCAGCTGGTGGAAGGAATCCCAACATAGTTGTCGAGTCAACATTAAAGTAAATTCAGATATGTTAGCTTCGAGGATAAATATAAGTTAAAACTAAGTGTAAAATATAACAAAGTATGATAAAGTACAACGGCATGATACTGATAACTTATCATTGGTATTTTAAACTTTCCAACACATCAACGTTATCGCATATTTTTGGCGGTGATTTTGAAAAATATTCTAAATTTATATTTTACATCAAATTCATTTCAACATTATAGGTTCCGAACTTTTTAGGTTTTTAGGGTTGGGTTCTAATCATAGCTATGAGTAAACACTTCTTCCAGTTTAAAAGGATGAATAAATTACCAGTCGAGTCGCCTAATGGTGTTACAAATGAATGCTAGGACTCAGTGGCAGTCAAGGATCCTTAATGTGTTTGGTAATTTTATTTTGTTACGTTTCGTTAGGCCTTAATGAGAGAGCAGTCCAACAGTGGACTGCAATGGACTTATAACGATGATGTTTTTATATGTTAAAATTGTTTCACAAATTATCCCGCGCGAAAGAAACACATTGTAGATATAATAAATTTAGCTAGGAAGAGTAAACCTGAATACTATTTACGTGTCAGGTTTCTATTAAAAAAAAAACTTCCTATTAATTTATTGAATAACGTACCATGACGTCATTATGACCTAGACACAAATAGGTTCAACTAAGATAACACAATACATTAATCCTTTTGAATTATTTAGTACTTGGAATGTTCTAACTGAATTTAAGCATGTTTTACATTGAATTTATAATCAATATATTAGCATTTGTTGGGTTGGGTATGTATGACTCATATATATATTTAATGAGAAACACATGGGACTCGATCTAAATCTATGTTAAAGTTATTAATGTGTAGTTTGTAAATTTGTTTACCATCATAATAATAGTAAGTAAAACATTTATTTCCGAGGTTCGAGTATAGAATGGCGTAATGTCGTGAAGGTGGAGTGAGTGTGTGGGTTTTGAGTCGCATGGGATACCACTTTGTGTAACACACAAATTGTAGTTCTAAGTCTGGGTGTTCTCTGTGTGCGTTCCTTGTATCTCTTTAGTTTGTGAAATCTTAGTGCAACACAAAAATATTTCTAGAGCGGGCCCTTTTAAAATTATTTTAAGTTATTTGGTATAAAGGATAAAGGTATATAGGTACTAAAGGAATGAGTGGGATTTTGTTTCGATATGTTTTGAAAAAATATTAGATTATCAACGAAAATTACGTACGAAGTATCATATTATTTATTGATATTCTGGATTGTCTTTGTTATCAAAGACAATCCAGAATATCGCCTTATGGCCTATTGTACAACTTATTCAATAGTATAAACGACCTTTGTAGCAGGTAAATGGTTCGACGTGGCGGTTATCGAACTCGCAATCTCGGTAAAGGTCGCGGGTTTGATTTCTACATAATGTTAACTAATTAATATTGGTCTGATTCATTGTAAATCATGTATTCAAGTTTAATTATCGATATTTATATAATCTTCGATATACAAAACCGTAGTAGGTATGCATGTATAACTTTCGGCCTATTTGGGAATGGGAGATAAAGCTTGTGAGTTTGTGTAAACTCTGAATCTACTGAACCGATTATGAAAATTATTTCACATATAGAAAGCCAAATTATTTATGACCGACATAGTTTATATATTAATTTGAAAAATGATTACTGTGATTTCCGACACAAACGCGGACGAGGAAAATATTTTTATTCGTTATCAATTTTTTTCTGTTGTATATTGTAATAATTACAACTACAACTTGTGCCATATAGTAATAAAACATAAGGATATTATTGAACATATTACCTGCTACATGGATACTATTTATTTATAAATAAGTAATTTTAAGGAAAACAACATTGTATTCCTGTCTGACACTGCAATGTTTGTTAATGTTGATTGAGAATTTACAACAGATGCCACACTTTATTATACAATCAATAAAAACATCGTTCACACACTCACCTTTCATTTTATGCAATGAAAGGTTTTTCTTCACTTGATGTGGTGACGGATTAAGAATATACCACCCCATTCATTACCTGGATATTTTAAGAGTAGACTAATGCCCGCTACACACGTTTCGACAAATCGTAACAACTTCAGATCGCAATGATAAAGCTAACGCTTTGCCTCCGATGTTCTAATATCGATGAAGATATTTAAAACGATTTCTCATACACACGTTCGAAATACATATTTGCACAGCTAGGGGCTACCCCCATACCCAAGTTGCAATGTTTTTCGTTCTGCAATCCCTGACATCTCTATTTTATGATTTGATTGGCTAATTGTCACTCAGTCACGTGATCAAAACAAAATATTAACGAAAAACGTTTGCAAGCAACTTGGCTACGGGGCTTCGATTCGTCTGCACAGTTACTTTAGAACGATTTGTCGAAATGTATGTAGTAGCTATAAGGGAGTAAATTACGCAGAACACGATCTTCGCAAAAAGAAGTCAACTGGTTTCTAAATTGTTGCTAAGGATAAGCCTATGTCCAGCAGTTATAGGCTGTTAATGATAATGATGTTAAAAATTGAAATTGGAAAAAGTATATAAGTGAGAAATTTTAAGTCTGGTCTTGTGGTTAGCGAGCCTGACTGCTAAGTTAGTGGTCATAGATTCGATTCCAAGCCAGGACAAAAAAAATGTGACTACATAGAATTGTCTACTGCTACTCAGTATGTATTTAGTCCTTTACATATAGGTATATCACATTATTTGCATGATTCATAGATCATTCCGTGAACTTCCTGTTACTTATATATCCTCTTTGGCATATTCATATAGTAAAGGATGTTTCCTACATCAATGGTTTAGTAAGCAGGGAAGTCAAATCAAAGTGTACTAGAAGGAATTTGAATGTAGTATTTTAGGCCTGAAACTACGTTAAGCGGGTGCCCGCGACGGGCAACCGTCGCTTGGCTACGCGCGTGGACACGCGGGTGGACTCTGTGAGAACGCGACGGTCTCCGTTACTCGTGTCGATGAAAAACTTAATATATTATTACATAGCAAAATGACGACTAGCAAAAAAATACAGCCAGGGTGACCTTTTCTGTATTGAAAGACATTTTCCCCGATGAACAAACCCGCGCGTTACCGCTGGCGGGGAACGCACGTGCCCCCGCGACGGCTTCCGTCGCACTGAGGCGGGCCCCATTGCGTGGGTCCGGGGCGCGCCTCCCCGTGACGGACGCCCGGGCAGGTCCCCGCGATGTAGCACTTTTGTATGAAACCGCGCGAGCGCCCGCTAAACGCAGTTTCAGCCCTTAGTTATCATGGCAGTGTTGTTGTTCACACTTGTCCTCTATTAATACTTAAGGTCTTCACACTGGCCTCATAATTATAATGATTAGTTAGACTTATTTTTTCAAAAATATAATGTGAATTAATTAATCAGATAGAATTTTTACTTACCAGACTCTGCAGTGGTGAGAAGAGGTCCATAAACTCTTTTGAGAAGCTCATCAGCTCCATGTTCCTCTAACTGCTTGTAGAACTTCAATGATATACTAACCTACAAACAAATTATGAAAGTTAATATACCTATTTATTTAATTTACAATTCTGATTATATTACTACATGAAGACTTTAAAAATATAATTATACTTTACAAATATTTGTTTCAGTCTGGGTGTTTTCTATGTATAATATGTATGTATTTACAAAAAAAAAGTTTATGTATTTATATCAGTTATTTAGTACCCATAATAAAAGCTCTGCTTAGTTTAGGACTAGATGATGTTGTGTCCGTGTGGTGACGGATTAAGAATACAAAGTGTCACCACCCATATTCATTCCATGGGTGTCGTAAGAGGCGACAAAAGGAACAAAATAAGCAGCTAACATCCTGCCAAGAGAAGGAAAACTTGAAACAAACCCTTTACCAACCCGTCTGGCCAGCGTGGTATAGTAGGCCAAAACTTCCTTTCAAAGGAGAGGCCTATGTCCAGCAGTGGACTGTTAAAGGCTGTTGATGATGAGATGATGTTGTGTGTAAGATGTCCGAAATATTTATTTATTAATGCCATAATATATCATATGGAGCCACACTGATTTCAGCAAGAATGGGCTGGCTTGACTGATGCAGTCCAACAGAAGACCAACCTAATAATGACAGCTTTCAAGCTGACATTTTTTGTTGGTGAATGTGAGACCAGTGGCCTAATCATCTAAAAAGGCCGCCATGGTATGGGTCACCATGCCACCATGTATTATATCTGAATTTCCATTGTAAACATTATCACAAAGTGTAAGAAATATACATTTCTATTACTTTTAAAATTCCCTAATTCATCATCATCATCAACACTACTGCTGGACACGGGCCAAATAATAATAATTGGAATGGAATAATTTAAGATAGCAGAAAAGATGAAATATAAGCTTCAGTTCAGTCAGGAATAAAATTTAAACTGTTAGCAGTTGCAAGTTCCATTTCTTATAAGATTTCTTCAACATAAGGCAATTTCTTATGAGACAAATATTTGCTTATTTTATATTCCCTGTTTTATCTATTATGTCTACTTCTTTCTTTATATATGAATCATTGTATGTATCAACTATTATAATGCTGGATAACAAACTTAGTTTAATCATACAATGCTATGGCCTATACTTTACCATCTAAAAGTTTCATAAATAGTTTTACATAGTACTGGCACACCTCAATTTATAAATATAACATTATATGCTAGATAAGGTTGATGTTGTAGCAAATTTAATGTGAAGATATGACAACTATGGACTGCTTATCACATGATAAAGGTTTTTATATTGATAAGGTTTAAAAATACTACCCACCCTAACTTTGGTTTTATCTCCATTGACATTTGATATATGAAAGAGTACTCCATCAAAATCTGCAACTCTCACATCTATTGATTCAGGCTTTAAGCTGAAAATAACATAATAAATAAATTAGTGTGCCATGACATACACTAAAATTACTCACATCCTGAATGAATGCCACTGCACGAGTTGTCATCAATTCTTTTATAGTAACAAGCAGATATCAGTATCACATAACAAATTCGTTACATTGTTTACCACCGATGGAATCCGAAAACATTATGGGACGTATCCGCACGCACACAAACAGGCACCAATAACAACTGATATGACTCATCCATGCTGAGATAGCACTATCGCGTCATACCCCATCACATCATGCAGGAGATAAATCACTATGTAGGCTGTTTCTATACATTTACACCAATCTGCATAGGATGCGGCGGTCAACGTGGGCCCACCCCAGGAATCTGACATTTGTCACGATACTTAACGGAGGGGTTACGGAGACGGAATCATCCCCTCGTAGACATTTTCACAAAAACTCATACACCGTAAACTCTTTCATAAGAAGTTCATGCTCATTAAACACATCACCAATATGGAAAAACAGAACACTTTCTAAGTTTAACGTACTCACCGCGCCAGTGCATTTTTATATTTAACTGTTAGTGTATCTTCTATAATTCTATTATTGATCTCGAGTAAGATCATTATTTAACAATTTATAACCTACAGTTTTTTCATAAAATCAACGCCTATAGCACCTTCATTTAATAATTTATACGGAAATCTTCAACGATGACCGCCCGAACATAGATATCCGTAAACGACAGAAAGAAAAGGAAGCTCTAAATGAATGAAATATCGGCCATGTAACCATAGAGCATCTTTCAAAGTGTAAACCTGAGTACTCATTAGGCTACATCAAAATTTTATATAAAATTTAAATTACATTTTCCAACTTGAATTTACAGCTATACACGTAAGCTACAAGAAATGTAATTCCAAATTTACTCCAAGAAGTCAAAACACATACTTGAAATTTCAAGTGGTAAAGACAAAAACCGTAACTGACTTTTCTCTCTAGTGACATGCAAAATAAAATCTCCAAAGTCAAAAGTTTTTAGTCTATGGATCGTTTTCGAGCAAGCAGTGTGGAGTATTTTTTGCACGTTTTGTTTATTTATATCAGGGCACGAATTAAAACGAGTTATAGCTTCCGCGTCTTAAGTCACATTTACGCGATGAAATAAAATAAGAAAATGTCTAATTTAGTAGGAACGTTTGTGGCAGGGTTAAAGTCCCGAATTGTAGATGTACAAATTAAGACGGCTCGCGACCTTTATCGCTATGCTAAGACGGAGTTACGGGAAGTTCCACAAGAGGAGCTTACGCAGTTCCTCGATGAGTTCAATCATCAAATATTTGAAATGGTCTCCAGTAACGATGTCCACGAGAAGAAAGGTGGAGTTTTAGCTATAGGTAAGCCTTTGTGTCTAGCGTTGTTATCGATTTAATTTTTTCGTTTACATTACTAAATTTTTTTTTGCTTTCGATTCAGTTTGTCTCATCGGTGGCGATTGCGATACAACTAAGACACGTATTACTAGATTTGCGAACTACCTTCGCAACCTTTTACCTTCACCCGATGTTGGTGTGATGGAACTAGCTGCAAAAACTGTTGGTCGGTTGGCAACAGTTTCTGGTGTAAAACGAGCGGAGTATGTTGAATTTGAAGTTAAGAGAGCATTTGAGTGGCTATCTGAAGAACGTAATGAAGGACGAAGGCACTCTGCAGTTTTGTTACTTAAAGAAATGGCTATAGCTATGCCTACATATTTCTACCAGCAAGTATCTGGTTTCTTTGACCATATTTTAATCGCTCTTAAGGATCCAAAACAACAAATACGTGAAGCTGCAGCTAAAGCACTACGAGCTGGTTTTGTTGTAACAGCTCAGCGGGAAACAGCAAAACAGTCTACTGCTAAACCTCAATGGTATATGCAGTGTTATGAAGATGCTATGTTAACATTTGAAGAAATTCTGACAAAGGAAAAAGGCATAAGCAAAGAGGATAGAATCCAAGGAGGCATACTCATCTTAAATGAGTTACTAAGATGCTCAAATGCGGTATGGGAAAAGAAATATAGCAATCTAATGCAGAGTCTCAACCCACAAAAAGATATAAGCTTGTCTGAAGATATAATTTTTATAAGTATGAAACTCCATAGTCCATCAGTGAAGAGAGGGTATCTTTGTGATGGTTACAAGACTGAAAATGTTACATACCCAGTTCCTATTTATGAATCTGAAGTCTGCCGCACTCTACTGACTACAAACTTTGAAAAGATATGTAAAGGTATGTACAAATATTCCTTGAATTTAAAATATTTATATTGTACTAGCTGGGCTCTGCATGGAAGCTTATATTTAACAAAAAAACATGTTTGTAGGACTTGCGTCAGTACTTGAATTTTGTTTATTGGGTTCTTGGTAGCCCATGTGCTGAACTGAATTTTGCCTTTTTTGGGTGATAAATAAAATGAGTGTACAAATCTGTACATAATTCGAGGACAGTAGGGAAGTAGGGAACAATATTTTAACCAATGAGAACAATGGTATAATACGTCATCCCCTGTTGGTGGTGATGGTGGCGAGAAGTGTTGTCAGTTTACAAAGTAATGCGTGAACAATTTTTAAATTGTAAAATTATAATACACTCTTGGTAGACTTTCCATGCTTAGAACAGTTGTTTAAGTCTGTTTTTACTAAACAATCAATCAAAATCATCTATTTGAGAGTTATGATAGATGTATGTACATAAAACTCAATTCAAACTTATAACAACCCTCACTAACTAACTTTGTGTTGGGGTTTAATAAAAAAAAATGGTATATTACCAGATAATTTTTAAATCATTACACATATCGACGCCCCCCTGCAACAAGTCGGTAATGTGCTATTATGGACTTTTTGCTGTTATGTTAAAAACGTAATCTTTGAGTCGGGATACATATTGTGAATTTTTGTTATAATTTTCCTACTTACATTTTCGGAGATATTTGCAATAGCCATTTTGTTGTAGGGAAATTGTAAATAAATTAATGACGAGAAAAACATCATTACACATTAATACCTAAGTGTTATTTTTTTCGATATTCTGTAAGTTGCTATTACTGGGTTATTGTTGTGAACAATTTTCAGTAATTTCCGGTAAACGCACACTCCATATTTATTTCAGTGTATACAGCATTAGAGAAGGTAAAATTAGATGAGGGTTTCAAAGATAACAAGGGAGTTCACGATAACAGACCTCGGAAAATGAGTACTGCTACAGATTTAAGTATTAAAACGTATATTGAACTGTTTCTAAAAGTAGAATCGCTCTACATTCGGAAAACATTTAAGCGGGAATATCTTTCAGAAAATTTAAATACTTCAAAAATATATCGCTTTTACTCTGAGTGGTTTGCAAATCAAAATTACAATTATGTTACAATGGCTACAAAACGCCAATATGAAACTGTGTTTAATACAAATTACAGCTACTCATTTTTAAAACCAAAAAAAGATTAATGCCCTTCGTGTTCTAGAGGAAAATCATAGATATGGCATCTATGATTTTCCTCTAGAAAGAAAAGAGATTATTACAAAAATTAAGAAAGGCGAAATAGATACTGCTAAAAATATTTCTATGGTAGCAATTTTTGATTTACAAAAAGTTTTAAGTATACCACAATCTGAAGTGGGTATATTTCACTACAAGCGTAAATATCCTGTATATAATTTCACAGTTTTTGACGCTCTTAGAAAAAAAGGCTACTGTTATGTATGGCACTTCCAAATAGCAAATAGCAAAAAGAGGTAGTACATAAATAGGTAGCGCTTTGCTACATTTTTTTTAAACTAACTACGATATGGCATTACCACATTTTCCCTTTATTCTGATTGATGTTATGGGCACAATAAAAATAGATATATATTTGCTTTATATCTTTGCCAAATTACTTATTTTTTTCTGCCAAATTACTAGGCATTTCTATTACACACAGGTTTTTCGAAACGGGATACAGCGAGAATGAGGGAGATTCCATGAATGCATGCATTGAAAGAAACTTAAAGAATAAAGTGGTATATGCTCCCGACCAATTATATAACATTATTTTAATCCTAAAGTAACTGGCGAAAAGTATGTTGTTATAGAACTTGAACAATTCGATATCTATGATATTAGACAACTTGTAGAAACTAATAATTGGCGGACGTAATGGAGGTTAAAGCGACACATTTGCAGGAAAATAAACTGGTTTTTAGATACAATTTTGAAGACGCATATCCCGAACTTGATACTAATCCACAATTTTCTTTAAATATTAGACGGCGAGGGTGTAAACGAACACAAGTCACACCTATAGTTCCACGTAATATTGAGTTGCAACAAGCCTACCACAAGCCCATTCCAATCACCAAAGCCTTACACACAGATTTAATGACTTTATAAAGTGGCGCTATCAAATGATTTTATCATTCCTTTTATGATTCGTTATCATTTACTGAAAATGTGGATGCAACAGATAAAAATGCAGAGGATAATTGTTGTTTTTTTTAAATTTATGTTTCTATTGCTTTTTATTTATAATTTCACACTGATTTCGTTTAATCTTCTCATTCAATACTTCATAAGTGTTTCTTATATTCCATATATATAGTTGATAATAGCTATAATTTACGTAAATTGTATTTATATTGATTATACTCATAATTAATTATTTATTTCAAAGAAAAACCTTGATTAATTATTCTTCAAAGGTCTTTTTGTTTTGAACGGTAATATGAAAAAGCTGTTTCTAAATTTTCTATTTAGTACTGTATTTTATTATTACGGTATTTCTTGCATATAGAAAATTACTAGAATAACTTGGTTACGATATATTACATTCACCAGCTATGATAAGAATAAACGTTATAAAAGTCGATAGTATGCTGTTACACATCAACACTCTTCATAAATTTACCACAATAATCCCGTAAGTTACCATTGCTGAACAATGAAACTTTTCTCGATACTGTAAAAAAATATTTTTCATATTGCAGCCGGCAGGAAGCATATAATTTAAATCAGATGACAAAATGGTATTTCATAAAAAAATAGCTTTCATTTGATGTATCAATGACCGTAATACTCCTAGAGGTTAGAAAGTTATTCAAGAAAAACAGTAAATTATTTTTCCTGTAAAATTTGCTTTTTTCGATTACCGACTTATTGCACGGGGGCGTCGATATGTACCTACAAGAACCATTAGCCAAATTGTATGTGTATAGTATCTATTTCTCGTAGATAAAAGTTAGTCACATAGAACGCAAGCGTTGATTCTTAAATTTAAATATTGAAAAATATTAAAGGCATGATAACTTTGAATTGGTATTCCACTCCTTTATTCATTTATAACGTAACAGTATATAGACCTTCCTGGTAACTAGACAATCTAACACTGTTTTCTTTTTTTCTAATTGGCCCAGTACTTATTGAGATTAGCGCATTCAACCACTCAAACAGACAAACTTTTTAGCTTTATAATATTAGAATAGATTTACTTATCAACATTCCTTATGTTAAAATAAAGTGTTGTTATGATTTTGAGACATATATAAAATAATGCCCATAAACAGCCTATAATGTTCCTCAATGAATTAGGGAATTTCTAATATCTTCAGTATATAATGTGTAATGTGAATTATAAAAGTGTTTAAAGGTATGCAGATCTCTTTTCTTTCAACTCATTGAATTGGCCACATCAGTTTTCGGCGGCATAATAATAAAAAAAAAATTATGCTATATTTTTATATTGGACAAACCGAAACAAAATCCGAATGGCCATCAACCGCTGCAGACTTAAATGTTTCAAAATGTTTCTGACATCTTACACACAACGTCATCTAGTCCCAAACTAAGCAGAGCTTGTATTATGAGTACTAAACAACTGATATAAATACATAAACATACTTTTTTTTTGTAAAAACATACATATTATACATAGAAAACACCCAGACTCCGAAACAAATATTTGTGGATCACACAAATATCTGGTCCGACCCGGGAATCGAACCCGAGACCTCTTGATCAGCAGCCGCCTACGCTAACCACTAGACCAACAAGGCAGTCAATGAAATAAGAGACTTCTGAGTAGGGCCTGACAGCGGGAGGAACCCGCCAGGTCTTCAGACCAGACGGGTGCCCCATAGAGGACCATGGATCGCACGACGCCCATATAGAGGCAGCGAACTTCTTCCCGCGGTCCCCCGAGATTGGGCAACAGACGTTGCAGTGCACCTGCTACCCCACGCACTCGGGGGACTAATCGCCTGAAATGCTCTTAGAAGCTCCACCGACTGTCCAGGATAAGGCCTAAGTACTTCATGTACTGACCAACCTGGACTACAGCGTTACCCACCTGGAGGCGTGAGCTGGGTGGTTCCTCTCGCCTCCGTAGGCCATGGAACCATGTAGCCTACAAGTTATCAAAACCGCTATAGTTTTCTTTGAAAGTTCAATTAACGACTACTATCATGATTCTTTCCTTTTAGAGGGGGGAGGGACGCCCTGTTATTTTTTATTTTTAAATTGCACTTTAAAGTTGAATAACTTGCAAACGGATAATTAAATCGAAAAATGGTATAACAACCTCTAAATGTTTTTAAAAGACCTATCTAATGATACCCCACACGATGGGGTGGACGCGAGAAAAAAAAAACATCCCCACTTTACGTGTAGGGGAGGTACCCCAAATAAAAATTATTTTAATGATTTTATTGTGGCACTTTATCGACGTAATTACAACACATATTGATGCAAAGTTTATCGTTTTCTATTCTATATTCCATTCTCTTATTTCATTGGCTAATGTCAGTCAGAAATAGAATGGAATATAGAATATAAAACTGCTGTTAAGAAATTAGCTAGGCGGGCTGCTGTCATTTTTGCGCGAGTAATCCACATTATGCTTTTTACCATGGGGAGTGTTAGGAACTCACCACTTTAGAATGGTAGACTGATGCATTAGACGTGAACAATTCTGCTCTTCCTTCTTGTGTTAAGCAGTTAAAAAGTGGAACTCACTATCAGCTCACGTATTTTATTACCACTATGATCGCGGGTCCTTTAAGCGGTCGTAAAAAACATCTCACTAAGCCGCCATAGTATGGATCGCCATACTGCCTGCTTTCGCAGTAAGTGTGGTGGCCCCTACTGTATGAATGTACTCATCCTTTTCAACGGGCAGTGTAGTGACCTTCACAGGGTCTAAAGAAAAAAACAATAATAATAATTAATAATAAGTTTATTTCTACTCGTTACACAGTATTTAGTTTATAAACTGATATAAAACATAACTTAGGTAGACAGTATTGGTGCGTATACGTGTGTGTGCATGGGTGCGATTCGTGTGTGTTTGTATGTGTACGTGCGTGTACGTTTGTGCATTTGTATGTATTATATCAGTACATCAGTCTCAGAAGTCCCATTACCATCTACACAATGTTACTAGTGGGACAGACAGTGTTTACCTTGAACTTTGTTGTGCCACTTTGATAGTGCATCCGCCCACGATTCCGACCTGCAACTCTACAATACGAGATATCCGGGAAACAAATTTGCTTTCACTTTATACGCAGACGGGCCTGAGTGGGTCAGCTGTAAGTGTAAGGAACTTCCCTGGACTCCTAAAATTCAGGCGCACATTATTTTTTTTAGCCTTAGTCTTCCTCCATATAAACTCTAACTTTACTTTAAATTAAATAAAATTTAATACTTATTCGTTCAAATATTTATTGTAAACAGGGCTAAAACTTGGTACAGCTTTTTGTTCACATGTAAATATATGTAATATAATAATATGTAGTATGTAAAATGACAACATCAACTAATAAAATGTTTCCTTTCCAGATGTTATGTCCCAGCGACATCTTAAAACGCAGGGAATACCACAAGTTCTTCTTCTTATTATTCCAAGGCTTGCTGCTTTCAATAAAGATTACTTCTTAAAGAAATACCTTAGTTCCACAATGAATTACTTACTTTCATGTGTCCATCGAAGTAGAGAGAAGGAAAGAAATATGGCCTTCGTAGCATTAGGCCTAATGGCTGTAGCTATTGAAAATGACCTAAAAATTTATATCCCTAGTATAATGGATGCCATCAAACAAGCTTTACCCGTAAGAGACTCACAAACAAAGAAGAGAGTTGGCATAGATCATTCCATATTTGTTTGTATTACCTTACTAGCAAGTGCAGTTGAACACCTTGTAGTCAATGATATTAAAGAAATACTAGATGCCATGTTTGCTACAGGACTCAGTGCATCCTTAACCACTTGTTTACGAGAACTAAGCTGTTACTTACCTTCTCTGAAAGAAGAAATAACAGAAGGCTTACTAAATATGCTTTCCATGGTACTAAGAAATAAACCTTTCTTACATCCTGGGGTACCAAGAAGTTTGGAACAACAAATGAGTAGCATGAGTCTAGTTCTTGAACAACAAGATACAGCTAGTATTGTGCTTGCACTGCGTACACTAGGGACATTCAATTTTGAAGGACAACACAGCTTACTTACATTTGTTAGACGTTGCACTGAGCACTTCTTACAAAGTGACCAACAAGAAGTTCGATTAGAAGCAGTAAAAACGTCTGCTAAATTGTTAGCTGATGCAATTACCAGGACTATGAAAACACCTTCAAGGACTCTTACTCTTTTGACTGCAGAAGTAGTTGGAAAACTTTTGGTGGTAACAGTTACCGATCCAGACTACGAAGTTCGTTATTGGGTTCTGAAATCATTGAATAAAATTTTCGACATATATTTGTCTCAAATTGAGAACCTGGGCTTTCTCTTCATGGCCATGAATGATGAGCATGTGGCTATCAGAGAATTAGCCATATGTACTGTTGGCCGTTTGAGTATCGTCAATCCAGCGTATGTCATGCCTGGACTAAGAAAAACTTTAATACAGTTTTTGACAGAGTTAGAACATTCAGGAATGAGCAGAAATAAAGAACAAGCTGCGCGAATGTTGAATAATCTTATACTCCATGCTCCGAAGCTTATTAAACCTTATATGGAAACAATACTCAATGTTTTAGTACCAAAACTTAAAGAGTCCGATTCAAATCCTGGTGTAGTTATCAGTGTCTTGAGAGCTGTAGGTAATTTAGCCGATGTACATGGTGACAATAGTGGCTTGAAAAAGTGTTTGCCAGAACTACTTAGCATTCTTCTTGAACTATTATCTGACGCTACGGCAACGGAAAAGAGAAGTGTAGCCTTATGGGCTTTTGGCCAATTAATTAGCGCTACGGGATATGTTGTTACACCTTATACAGAGTATCCGAATCTCATGGATGTTTTACTTAATTTTCTGAAGACTGAACAACAACCAAAAGATAGAAGGGAAACTATCAGAGTTTTAGGCTTACTAGGAGCTTTAGACCCATATAAACATAAAATGACAAGAGGCCTAATCGGTGAGCAACCCGATTCCAGTTTGGTTCCAGTAGCCGATAGTAAAGCAGAAGATAATAACTTTGACATGACGACAAGTGAGATGTTGGTGAATATGTCGTCTCCTGTTCTCGACGAATACTATCCAGCTATAGTCATTTCTACACTAATGAGAATATTACGCGATCCTACACTTCAGCAACATCACACAAGTGTGGTTCAAGCTGTGACTTTCATCTTTCAGTCTTTGGGAATCAAATGCGTTCCCTATATTTCTAAGGTTACGCCTAGCCTCTTGTACGTGGCTCGAGCTACAGATAACAATAACTTTAGAGAATTCCTTTTCACGCAACTAGCTAGATTGATTGCCATTGTCAAACAACACATTCGCAATTATTTGGATAAAATTTTTGACTTAATCAGAGAATTTTGGACACCAAATAGTCCCTTCCAGCCAACATTAATTTTGTTGGTTGAATATATCGCTGTGGCTCTTGGATCCGAGTTTAAAGTCTATCTACCCCAACTAATGCCACAGATTTTAAGAGTTCTTGCGCATGATACCACTAAGGATAGGGCGGTTACAGAGAAGTTATTATTCGCATTACAAAAATTTGAAGATAATTTGGATGACTATATGCATTTAGTAATACCGTCAATCGTTAAATTATTCGACGCTTCAGATTGTCCAATACATGTGGCAAAGGTAGCAATGGAAACAGTGGACTATCTGTCAGACTCTTTGAATTATGGGGAACTGATATCCAGAATCATTCATCCCTTAGTTAGAAGTCTAGACACATGCGCTGCCTTGCGACCCACTGCTATGGATACATTATGCGCATTAATTGTACAACTCGGTCGAAAATTCACCGACTTCATTCCATTGGTACAAAAAGTGGTTGTGAAACATAGAATTCAGCATCAAAATTACGAGTTACTGTTGTCACGCATGCAATCAAGTCAAACACTGGCGATGGATGAATTTTTGCAAAGTACGAGACGTAGGCCGAAGAACAATAACCAAGAGGTATGTATTTTCATTTAACATTATTAAATTTCTAAGAATTTCTACACCCAATACCCCTTTATACCTTTTAGAATCCAACTTATTTTCTTAACTCATTACTTTTTAGGCTCGTTTTATCACAGCGTGCGACACTTCTCAGTCAATACGCAGGTTGTGCGTAAATGCCCATAACTTGAAGCTGGCGTGGACCGTGAGCTCTCGAGTATCAAAGGATGATTGGCTTGAGTGGCTTAGACGATTTAGCATTGGGCTGCTTACCGAGTCTCATAGTCCTGCTCTTAGGTATGTTGAACTTATATAATACATATTCATGAGTAATGTTATGGAAATGATGATTTTCTTACTTATTGCGATGCTGATGAATAATTTTAATATATGTAATTTTTCACAGGGCGTGTCTAGCTTTAGCTCATAATTATTCTCAACTACTACGAGACTTATTCAACGCTGCCTTTGTATCATGTTGGACTGAGTTAAATGAACCGCCGTGGCATACAGAACTTGCAAATGCATTAGAGCAAGCTCTAACTGCACCTGACGCTCCAGAACTAGCTCACACAGTTTTAAATCTTGCTGAATTTATGGAGCATTGTGAAAGCGGCCCTCTACCTATATCTGCGCATTTGTTAGGAGAAAGGGCCATGCACTGCCGAGCTTACGCGAAAGCCTTACATTACAAGGTAATTATTATACATTTCTATTGCCCGTTTAATACTCTCATTTTCTCTGTTTTAATATCGTATGTTTGTTATTTAGGAAGAAGAATTCCGCAGCGGTGCAACTTCTCAAGTTGTGGAAGCATTGATCCATATTAATAATAAGCTTCAACAGAAAGAAGCAGCTGAAGGTCTATTAGAGAGAGTTATGGCTCAACGTGAGGCTGGTGATGCAGATCTTAAAGTGCAAATTAGATGGTATGAAAAACTACACAATTGGGAGAAAGCCCTCGATCTGTACGGTGAAAAGTTATCAGTGGATTCCAATGATATGGAATCTTATCTTGGCGAGTTGCGTTGTTTCGAAGCGTTGGGAGAGTGGGTGGAACTTTACAATACAGTCTCAAAGAAATGGGTCAGTATGACTAACGACGAAAAGTACAAAGCGGCGAGGCTTGCAGCTGCTGCTGCATGGGGTTTAAATGAGTGGGAGTCAATGGCAAAGTATGTCAATTTCTTACCTGAAAACACTCAAGATGGGGCTTTCTACAGAGCTGTGCTCAACATTCATAGTGAACAATTTGAACAATCAAGGTTTTACATTGACCAAGCACGGTCTTTGTTGGATTCTGAACTCACAGCTGTGGCTGGTGAAAGCTATCAACGCGCATATGGTGCTTTAGTAAATGCTCAGCTTTTAGCAGAACTGGAAGAAGTAATCACTTATAAATCTGTTTTCGAGAGGAGGGAATCTATTAGGCAAGGCTGGTGGACAAGACTTCAGGGCGGGCAAAGATTGGTTGAAGATTGGCGTAGAATATTACAAGTCAGAAGTTTAGTTTTAACACCACAAGAAGACATGGCCACTTGGCTTAAATTTGCATCTCTGTGTAGAAAAAGTGGTGCGCCACGTCAGGCACACAAAACTTTGGTGATGTTGCTGGGCACAGACCCCAGCAAGAATCGGGATATGCCACTGCCTACACACGAGCCAAGGTTGACTCTAGCATATGCTAAACATTTGTGGGTCGCCGGTGACAGACAATTGGCTTATGATCAGTTGCAAAGATATGTAGACAGTACAGAGACAGGTGACGCTGAACATTGCAGGTTATTGGCTCGTTGTCATTTAAAATTGGGGTCCTGGTGCGAGTCTCTACTTGGAATAAATGAACGTTCTGTTCTTGAAATTCTTCGCAACTACGAAGCTGCTACAGTGTTATCCTCTGATTGGTATAAAGCGTGGCACGCATGGGCTTACATGAATTTTGAAACAGTCTTGTTCTATAAACATCAGGAAACAAATGGGGCCAATGGTGCATCAGGAGAAAAGCGACCCTCTCCTGAGTGTGTTCGGAAGTATACCGTGCCTGCAGTTGAAGGATTCTTTAAGTCTATAAAACTTTCTCACGGCAGTTCTCTACAGGATACTTTGAGGTTGTTGACTTTGTGGTTTGATTACGGTCACTACTCTGGCGTTCATGAAGCGTTGGTCGAAGGTGTCCGAACTATCGAAATAAACGTGTGGCTGCAAGTCATACCCCAACTCATTGCCAGAATCGATACACCAAGAGCATTAGTTGGCAAGCTAATTCATTCTCTTCTAATAGATATAGGCAAGTCTCACCCTCAAGCTCTAGTGTATCCATTGACGGTGGCTTCAAAGTCGTCGTTCACAGCACGGAAGAATGCTGCCAATCAGGTTTTGAAGTCGATGTGCACACATTCACTTAATTTGGTGAATCAAGCTGCTATGATTTCGGAAGAGCTTATTCGAGTGGCCATTTTGTGGCACGAACAGTGGCACGAAGCTTTGGAAGAAGCTTCAAGATTATATTTCAGTGAGAACGATGTGAATGCTATGTTTAGAACGTTGGAGCCATTGCACGCGATGTTAGAGAGAGGTCCTCAAACGATGAAAGAAGTGTCGTTTAGCCACGCTTATGGAAGAGATCTGAATGAAGCACAAGATTGGTGCAATAGATACAAGGTATTTATTTAATTGCCTGTCATTATTTTTTATTGAGGAATTTATTTTTCAATATTGCTTGATTGATGATTGAGATTTACCTACTACATCCGTATTTGTTGATTAACCTTAAACGATAGTGCTTACACATTTATCTACATTTACGTAATAAGCTGAAGAAATTTACAAAATATAAAAACTTAATTTAACTGTTCCAGACATCTGGTTTGGTCCGTGACTTAAACCAAGCCTGGGATCTTTACTACCACGTGTTCCGGCGCATCAGTCGGCAATTACCACAGTTGACATCGCTTGAGATTCAGTACGTGAGCCCACGTCTCCTGAATTGTCGAGATCTCGAGCTTGCCGTTCCTGGGTCATACGTCCCAGATCAAGATCTCATCAGAATCTCGCACATACAAAGTAGCTTGCAGGTTAGATCTTAATTGTTTTCCGCACGTCTCGAACATCCATTAAATATAATTGTCATGTCACATTCTTGCTCACGGTGAATTTTTAATCACGTTATTTTTAATGTGTGTTTTGCTGGCGCTCCTTAAATAAGTTAGTTAATATCACGCGTATAACAAGTTTAACAATAAGAGCCGAGAAGAGACGCAGATGAACTTTCGTGGGTCAGCTAGTATTTTTATGAGTTTGAAAACTGATGATAATGACAATATTAGCACAAAGCATAGCAACACATTTCATTTGAAAAAATATATTATAGTCAGTAAATTATTGCAACATTACTAAATAGTAAGTAAAAAAAATCGACTTCAAAGAAAAGTTATTCCAAGTACCAAAAACGCGACAGTTCTGCTTATGATATTTGAGGAGTTCCATCGATTTCTCAGGGATCCTATCATCAGATCGTGGTTTCCTTATAATAGTGCTTCATGGGAGGCACCAGCTTAAATTCATTCTTTTTAAAATTATATAGGTATATTTATCAGCAGTTACAGGAAATAGTACAGACACTACCTAGTTTGGGATTAGACGGCCGTGTGTGCGATATGTGACCTCAAACTTAATAGAAGTCCTAAACAAAACATAAACATTTTGTGTTGTCCAATAGGTCATCACCTCTAAGCAGCGTCCCCGACGGCTATCTATTCGCGGCTCCAACGGGAAAGACTACGTATTCCTTCTAAAGGGCCACGAGGATCTTCGCCAAGACGAACGAGTGATGCAGCTATTCGGCCTAGTCAACACACTCCTACAAGCCGACCCGGACACTTTCCGAAGGGATTTAGCCATACAAAGATATGCTGTTATCCCATTGTCAACTAATTCGGGGCTTATTGGATGGGTGCCACATTGTGATACTCTGCATTCTCTTATAAGGGATTACAGAGATAAGAGAAAGTGTTTATTGAACATCGAACATAGAATCATGCAGAGAATGGCGTCAGATTTGGATAAATTGATGTTGATGCAAAAGGTTTGTACTGCATATTTTTTTTCCTTTCTAATAGAATGACACTGCTTACAATGGTATAACCACTAGGTACTACGGTTCAGCTATTCCTTCCTGTGCCCTGCAAACCTGAAACTTACTACCGGCTCACGTGTTTCTTTCCCTTCATAATTCCGGATCCTACTCAAGCGCGCATCTACAATGAGGGCGGTGATCACCACTCATGCTTTTCGTCAGGCTGAGTAGAAGCATTTGGCATTATAAAATCTCCAAAGCTTGTAAATATATTACCCGCCTTTAAAATATATGATATCCAAATCACTATTTACAGGTGGAAGTTTTTGAGCACGCATTAGAACATACAGCCGGCGACGATCTCGCGAAATTACTTTGGCTGAAAAGTCCGTCATCAGAAGTTTGGTTCGAGCGTCGTACCAACTACACTCGCTCCTTGGCTGTTATGAGCATGGTCGGGTACATCCTCGGTCTCGGAGACAGACATCCTTCAAACATCATGCTCGACAGAGTCACAGGAAAGTTCCTTCATATTGACTTTGGTGACTGTTTTGAAGTGGCTGTAACAAGAGACAAGTTTCCGGAAAAAATACCTTTTAGACTTACCCGGATGCTGATCAATGCTATGGAGGTAAGTTCATTTATATTCACTAGCAAACAAGGTCCATAGTTAACACGATCCGACTGGTATGTGTACTAGGTAGTATAGGACGTTTATAGTATAGTACCCTACTGTCACTACTAACTAAAAACTACAGTCATTATATTTGTGCATATTTTTCTATCTTGTGTCTTTATGAATTAATTCGATATACGCTTTCATCATTTAAGCACTTAAAATACGCTTCCATAACTCAAAACGGTAGTAATTCGAATAGTACGTGTCGAGCAAAAAAATACACGTGTGTGTGTGTATATCGGTTATCGTGGTAAAAAGCCTATATCCTTTCTCATGCTGTAAACTATCTGTGTACCAAATTTTATTTAAATCGGTTCAGTAGTTTTGGGGTGAAAGACGTACAAACAGACAGAATTACTTTCGCATTTGTAATATTAGTAAGTAAGTAAGGACTAAGTATTTAACGTCATATTTTTTTTGTGTTTTAGGTAACAGGTATTGAGGGCACATACCGTCGTACCTGTGAATCAGTCATGGAGGTATTGCACCGGCATAAAGACAGCGTAATGGCAGTGCTTGAGGCTTTCGTATACGATCCTTTACTCAATTGGAGGCTCATCGACGCGGGCAGACGGTCACGAGCTGATGCCGAAGTGTGCTCAACGTCAGAGCCCGCTACTTCCCCGCAACCAAGTAGAAGCAGAATTAATATACCATTAAATGATAGCTTAGACCCACCGGCGGAGACCAATCTCAACAAACGAGCCATAGCTATCGTGAACAGAGTCCGGGACAAGTTAACCGGTCGTGATTTCCCCCATATAGATGAGATAGTATCAGTACAAAAACAAGTAGACCTGCTCATTCAACAAGCAACTAGTAATGAGAACTTGTGCCAATGTTATGTCGGTTGGTGTCCATTCTGGTAATTCTAATATAGAAATCAAATAGCTTTCAAACTATACTCGGTGTATAGTACATTATTAACATTTCGAAAGAGGAAATCAATGTGGAGAAAGAACTCGTCGGCCGTCCATGTGTAGGCAAACATTGACGGATATGGTCATAGTGCTACCTGACACTAAGCTTAGTCGCCAGTAGAGAATTAGTAGTGCTACAGTGAAATGCCTGATGACTGACTTTTATCTTGTCTTTAGTAACTATATTTTACATGTAATATTATCTAAGTTAGTTTTTAATCCAAATTGTAACAATGTGTATCTACTATACCGTTGTATGCTGTTATATAGTACATTTGTTGCACCCGCACCTAGCATTTAGTCATCGTTTTTAGTATGGTACGGCTTACCACAAGAATGCTCGTTTGAATACTTGGTGTTTTAGTTTAAGAACAATATGTAGCTGACTATGAGAGACATGCCCATATTTACTATGCTGCAACTATGGTAAGCAATTATATATTTTTCACCATCTAAGTAAAGAAAATGTACTGTCATATTCAGCTCGAGTTTCTAATAATACATTCCTTCAATTTAAGAACTTTCAAACTAGCTTTCAAAAATAAAAAAATGATAATTCAATCAATCAAGTTTTTCTTACGATATAATTTGGCAAAAAGTTTATGGCGAAAATTTGGCCTATTTTTTTTTTAGTGGTGATTCAACTTTCGTGAAATAGTATGATATCGTATTCAAAAATAGGGTTTCCTAAAAGTACGAGACATAAGTGCATTTATTTTCTTAACCACATTCATTTTTGATAAATATTAAACATTTAGTGACCCTTGCGACTGATACTCTATCTTCGAAAAAAAATTTGTAGAGAAGTGGGTAGATCAAAAAAATAAAGATGCATTTTTTTAATGTTATGCTATCCAACTATACTTCGAGTGTAACGAACTGGAATCCGACATGTGTACAACAAAATATTGATGTATATATTATAATAGAAACTATTCAATAATAGTTTATGTTCAATGATTTATTGTTTGTCTAAAAGCTTTCTTGAGAATAGATACGTTCTATTGTTATAATAGCAAGAAAGGCGATTAACATTAATTTGTTATAATTTAGGTAGTTGCAGCTTAGTACCTAAGTCTTTTTCGTAACTAATAACAATTGTGCCTAAATTGTGATAATTTTGTTTTTATACTTATGAAAAATATACTACATGCAAAGCGTTAACAATACTTAATAATGTTAGACAAATTAAACTGTTTTATCAACGAATAAATATGATGTTGATACAAGTTGTTTCATTAATTTCCTAGGTATTATACTTATAATCTGTATCCACACTTTCTCGAAAAAGTCTTATTATATGGTGTTGGTACAGTATTTTACCCGAAGCGCGAACAATCGCCGAGGTTAAGTAACGACGGCCCGGTCAGTCAGTCAGGCCTAGATGGGTGACCGTTTAAGACATGATATGTTATCAACGTACCCGTGATTCGGAGGTCACATTAAGCAGTCGGTCCCGGTTGTTTTTATAACAGATGTGAAGATTACTTGGAGGCCTTCTGGCGACATAAAAACATCCATCAGCAAAATTTGCACAGCCACAACATAGCCTTAACCAAGCAGTGAGACATTATGGATTGTTGATGATGATCACAGTATTTAATACCAAAAGTAATGGTTATTAACAGGTTACCCTCAGCAGTTTAAAAATATTTGAAATACCACACACCTTATTATACTTATCTGGCGGACCGGGTGAGGTCTAAACCTCTCGCTCCACTCCGCTCTTTTCTTAGCTAGGTTATTTTGCTCGCAGGAGGTAGAGTCCTTGAACTCTCGCTCAGTACCGTGGGCATTCTGCAAACATATCAAGTGCGATATCCATTCTGTCGGTGTGGAGGTCGCCACAAGTAGTTCCTGAGATTAGCGCGTTCAACCAAACATACAAACAAAACTTTATGGATTATTAGCTTTTGCGCGCGAACATGTCGATTCTTACGGTAAAGAGTAGTGTAAGCCCTTCCTCAATAATCTATTACGGTATATAACCATGCCATACTTAATTGCAATCGGTGCCCCGGTTTAGCCGTGAAAGCGTAACAGACAGATTTACTTTAGAATTTAAGATATTTGTATGGATGTAAGTTTTTATTAATTGTATAGGAGAGGCAAACAGGTAACCTTATAATAACTTCCGTCGCCCATGGCATAACTGTAACTCAAAAGTCAAGTGCGTCCATATCTGGTGCTGGTATTTATCATACAGAGTAATTAATTATAATTATTCTTGCAAATCAGCTCGTTAGTGTAATGTTATATATAAAATTCTAGTGTCACAATGTTCGTTCCCATACTCCTCCGAAACGGCTTGACCGATTCGTATGAAATTTTGTGTACACATCGGGTAGGTCTGAGAATCGGCCAACACTTGTACTTTTTATATCCCTAGGACGCGAGCGGAGCCGTGGGCATCAGCTAGTTAAAGTATATTAAAGGACAAGTTGATATAAAATTGATTACCAAGTTTGCTCTTGTAAGTCATGTAGTTGCGAATGAAGATCTGGTAGTAGAACTTGTTTTTACATATTGCATGCATAACATTAAGTAATATTTGGCAGTCATTTTAATCTAACCAGGGCTATGCAAGGTCCTGACCTATTGTTCGATCGTAATTACTTTATTCGTAACCTTAATGTTTCTTACGAACAATATGAATGTATCACAAGGTTTCAATTGAAAGTATGCAATACGTTCAGTTACGTTACTGGCAACGACTTGCAAATATAATAAAGATTATTATTATTATACCCATTCATCATCTCGTGAATGTCGTAAGCACCGACTAAGAAAGTTAGCTACACAGGACAACACCACTGCTAAGAGAAGGAAAACTTAACACTATTCCAACCCGTCGAACCAGCGTGGTACTGTAGCCCAAAAGTTCAAGGCCGTTGATGTAAAATAGAATGTATTGTTAATACAATTAAGAAAAACTAGAAATGTAGGGATTTGTTATAAAATTAGAAACTCTAATACATTGGGAAGGGATCGGACAATCAATAAACAATAATGCAGTTTGTAATGTGAGCACAATAGCTGACACAACAATGACTCCAAAGAAAAGAATTTGATTAACATTATGCAATTCTACAATTCCAATACATGTGATTGTACTTCTAAAAGTATACGACTTGTATTTTTGGCTGTCATGAAATCTTCAACGCTATTGAGTGCAATAAAGTGCCCCAAGAAAATTATTAGGTACCTAATTAGTAACTTAGCAAAGCAAATCGAAATACTCCATTTCGGTGAGGAAATGCCTTAATTAATGATGAAAAAGAAACCAACTCTTTCGATACCATTCGATAAATAAAAATAGAAAAATTGACCCAATTTAAATATTTTATATTTCTAAGCTGTCAACCCTTTTCATCATTCTGTTTTTGAGGGAACGGGAATTCCCATGAAACGATGAGATAAGTAAATACTGTTTATCTGACCTTACTTATCTACATTCTGGGCTTGTCTTTTGTCTTATATTCATAAGGACCCTAACATGCCTATACGACTATCACACAATTTTTATAATATTCCAAATACCATCTACTTGCATTTAAGAACAGCAAATTCCTGACTATAATGTCATTAGAATACTGGAAAGATGGCGAACGTTTTTTGCCCAGATCGAAAATAGCCATATAAAAACATTATACATTTATTTCCACAAGAAAAACAATAGGCGTTATGCATGTCTATTGTGTTTTCCTTTTGGAAAGAGTAAGTAAATAAACAATATGAAATTGTTTTATAAACATTTGAACTACTCTGTGCTAAATATGTGGTACACTGTAGTATGCGGTCAACACAGGACCAGTTGTCATCGACGGCCTTGGGAACGATCTATAACTAGCAATGGATACCTACGGACGTTTTTTTCAGCAGGGATTATGAATATTATGATGACAATGTGATATTATTCTGATAGTCTTAGTTATAATGCTTTAATAAATTATTACAAGAATACCTTTTATAACATTCACAAGTAGATGGAAACTAAATTCTGAAATTTGTATTTCATTTATTAATTTATTTATTTATTACATTACATCCTGAAAACTGGCACTATTCACATAATAGTGTCAGTTTTCGAATCTGTTTACAGTTATCGATAAATGTAATTTACCTACATCAATGGTTGCAGCACTACCGACCCAAACACAATATGCAGTTTTGGGGCTGACGCGATGTCATGAAAATAGATGATATCTAAGTGTTTAGACTTTTCTGTATACTCATCATCATCATTATCAACAACCTTCAACAGCCCACTGCTGGACACAGGCCTCTCCTTGGAAAGGAGGTGTTGGCCTACTATACCACGCTGGCCAGACGGGTTAGTATAGGGTTGGTTTCAAGTTTTCCTTCTCTTTGCATTGATGTTGACTTGCGTAGTTTATCCCTTAGTCGCCTTTTACGACACCCGCGGGATAGAGTATGTATCAAATTAGGTAATATTATTTATTTGACTCTTTATTTACAATATCAACTTAAAGAATATTTTCAATATTTCAATATCAACTTAAAGAATATTTACATCAAAAAAATTCCCCGGCATCATCACTTTCTGGTAGCAAGCTGTGCCCCACCTGCCCAAGAAGAGCCCTCATAAACAATCACGATGTCATAGGCATTACAGATAATTTCTACGATACGATAATCGTAATAATTATAAATCATTTTCATTTATGTATACCTACCTACATGTGAAAAAGGGTCGGGCCCAAGCTATAACCCTGGGGAACACCTAATTGTGTGACACGCACACGCTTATCAAAAGTATCCTTCTAAGACTGAACTAACGTTAGCATACTTAGCATGGCCTTATGCAGGTTTCTGCATTATTCTTATTTTATGTACAGCATGGTACCTACTCCGTGAAATTTTATTTTGCTCGGTTCCTGACACACGCACGGCACACTGACTATTGTTACGTTCAAAATTATTTAAATTTCAATTTAAGAACTTTTTAGAGTTATGGAATAGACGGGACTCTATGTATGAATGTATTTATAGTTGTGGAGACTAGGTATACCTATTCAATTGTCATCAAAGAAAAAGAAATAAATAATTAGGAATTTATTTACCCACAACATAGGTAAGTAGATACCAGGAGTTACGTCTTAGAATTGCGCCCATTACTTATTTAAATAGTAATAACTACTTACATACTTACTAATAAACGTAGGAACTTAGGAACGTATTCTGTGAACCGCATTAAGATTTTCACATAAAAATAGAAAAAATACATTAAATTTTGGAGCTTCCCATACTTGGAACTGAAACTACAAATTTTTTTTTGAATCTATGGATAGGTCTTCAAAAATGATATTGAGGTTTCTAACATCATTTTTTTCTAAACTGAATAGTTTGTGCGAGAGACACTTCCAAAGTTGCAAACTGTGTGTGTCCCCCCACCTGTAACTTCTAAAATAAGAGAGTGATAAAATTAAAAAAATATATGATATACATTACCATGCAAACTACCAGCGAAAATTGGTTTGAACGAGATCTAGTAACTATTTTTTTTAATACGTCATAAATCGTAAACTGCAATTATAACATCAATCAAAGTTACAACGAACTTCATAAATTTTTATATGATGTTACTTGCTTCTACGGAACCCCTCATGGGCGAGTCCGACTCGCACTTGGCCCCTTTTTTTAAAAAAAGAAAAATACTTTAAGTTACAAAAACATATAATAAAATATTCTAATAATTAAAACTAAACGCTATGTACCTATTGTAACATAAACGTAATCTCTCCGTGCGTAAAGAAAATAAATGTTTCAGTACACGCCACCATTTGCAAACGAACGTTGTTCGTCATAAGGGATCTATCTTTAATCATAACCAATATAACCATAACAGCAACAGAGTACAGACAGACCAATAAACGATCGTTTGACTTAATCAGTAATCAGTTGGCTGGTGCACGCCGCGCTGTGAGCTTCCTGCGTCTCTTACTTTTATTAGCATTTAATTACACGAACGCGCGGTCATGGAGGATTTTAAAATTGTTCAGTTTGAATCCCTGAGTGAGTTTATATTTTTTCTTTTATTTCATTTCAATTAATATTGACCACATAATAAGAATTTCATTAGTGGAAAAACAGTTTTATCTTGTTAATTTAACTATTGGCAAAATTTATTCTTATTCAAAATATTATTTCCCAGTAAAAATACATCGGATGATTTGAATATAGATCAATTTCATTAGATACTATTATGTACATTTTTTTTTTGGTTTGAAAACACATGCAACATAGACCTATATCTAATTGTTTGGATCGGTGACTCGTTGTCCTTGGTGCTGACACAGTTTAATACCAAATATTGGCTGTTTTCATTCTACGTACATTTTAATTGAGGTATTTTCATTATACCTGTACTGTATGTAGAAAATATTTGTATAAATAAAATTATTGAACGTTTAATTTAAGTACGTATTGGCATATCGTAGTTATCCAAAAGTAATTAAGTATACATATACCTAATAAAAAAATAGAAGTTATGTATATTTATAAATAGAATGTAAATATTTTTTTAATTTACTATGTACTACTGTTTCATATTAAAAATTCACAAAATTTCAACAAATTCAAATTAGGTACGTATCTGATTTTAGAACAATTTTAATAAAAACTGTATGCAAAAACAAAGTGGTTTTATCAAATCCTTATTTGCATTTTCCACCACGTAGGTAGGTACTTTGTCAGCCAAAGCGTATAATTAATTAAAAATATATTTGAGTTTGTCTTACGTAAGTACCTAATTCATACTGATAACATATCTCTATTTCAAAACGTGTTTCTACCATCTAAAATAGGTAATTATTTTCAGGTGCTACTGTTCAAGAAATTCTTAAATTGGCGGCAGAAGAAAGAAAAAACGCTTATTGCCCGTATTCCAATTTTGCAGTTGGTAGTGCTATCATAACTGAAAAGGATAACAAAATTTACACAGGATGCAACATCGAGAGCTCTACGATGACGCCTTCCTTATGCGCGGAACGTACAGCAATAGCAAAGGCTGTGTCTGAAGGAAACTCCAAGATCCGAAGCGTTGCCGTGGTCGCTCATCAGCAGAACTTTACCGCACCTTGCGGCGTGTGCAGACAAATGCTTAGTGAGTTTCGTAGTTCTAATGGTGACATGGAAATCTTTCTGAGTAGACCTAACCTGGGCGAAGTGTTGCATACGTCGATATCACAACTGTTACCGTTGGCATACGTCAGTTATAAAGAAGATAGTTTACCGTAAAATATTTATACAGTAATATAATTGAACCGTCGCATTAATTCGTACGAGTAAAAATACGAATTGAACATAGATAGGTAGGTATATATCGGTTTGTGAAAATTTAATAATAATTTTCTACCAAGAATGAAGTTTTAGGAAAACAGAATATTATGACTCTTTCATCTGTATGTTATAACAAACAATAAACTCGCTATCTAATAAATTTTACTCATAATTACATCAATATCTAAATTGTACGCTGTGTCAACATAATTCACAATATTTATCTACTAAATAAATAAATTATTTTCATATCAAGTGACTTTGTATCGTAGATTTTATGATTATTTTATAAGATAGCATAAATATTTAACTTACTTTAATTCTTCTTCCTGGTGCACATTGAGTAAATTAATGTTATCGCCGAACATCATTTCTAATATTAGGTAATAGCCATTAGGACTACGACTCTATTAGTTTGTTCATCTACGAATGTACTAAGCTCTTATCGGATTCTTTATCATTTAATTTGGGATCTAATTAATTATTAAGTACTTATTCATTAACTATTAACTAGCTGAGCCCCGCGGTGTTACACGCTATAATATAGGATAGTGTATCCGTATGGTGACAGATAAAAAATACGGAGTATTACTATCCCTATTCATTTCGTCGGTGTACACACAGGTTTGGCAAAGGGCTGGCCATAAAAAAAAACATCATGACATCTATAATATTGGGAAAAGGGTAAGAACATGATGAATGATTATTAATGTTTTTTTCATGCCATTTTCATGGTTCTCTTGCTATGTATCCTATCATCACACACATCACATCAACGTGCTATAAATGTCCGCCGCTGGACATTGGCCTCTCCTTAAAAAGTAAGTGTGGGCCTACTATAGGTACTACGCTGGCCAGACGGTTCGGTATAGGGTTTGTTCTAGTTTTCTTACTCTTTGCAGTGATGATCGATCGACAACATCACTATAAAAAGACAAAAACAGTACAAATCATCATCATGTTCTTACCCTTTTCCAATTTTATAGATGTCGGTGCAATGATTTTTATCCTCCCAATCAATCATCCGTCTCAACTAGTACATACCTACGTAAATGTATCTAATTATTCATAAACAAGCGATAAAATCGCAAGATTGCTTCAGCAGCAGTTGAATGTCAATAATGACGTTAACGAGTGACGACAACGCTCTAGGACAATTTTTTAAAGGGCGCCACTTTTACTAGTTATTTCTACCCGCTCGTGAATGTTTTTCGAGGACATAATTTCTTGAGGTGGATCACTGTGTCGCTCAATTTTGGTACCTAATTTTAGGAGGAAACTGCATTCATTTAAACTAATTGAGTCACCATTGTGTTAATGCTCAACACGCAACTGTAAACAACTGCTTATCATATCCTTTGGGACTGTACCTTTGTTGACGGGGCGGAAAAATCACTTCGAATCTAGTCTTAGTAGAATAACCAAATTTCGAATAACGTACAAGTAAGGTACAAATGACATCTGTGATAGTACGATGAGAATATTGTACCAACTAGAGTGAAACTTTGTTGGATGTTCCAAAATTGAAATGCTTAAATTTAGTTGGAAAATATTTTATAAATATGACTTGGCCTAAAATATTCCGACTATTGAGATATAATCGTGGTCAAAGGCTAGGAATTTTGCCCCACACCTAACCGTTCTGTACGTAACTATAGATCGGCCACATATAAACGTTTCGAGACAGCTGATGGGGTTGCTGACCCGTGGGGTTACTGGCTCTATGCTGGCTGGCTGCCCTATGCAGACTGGCAGATGTAAGTAAGTACCTAGGATGGTTAAGTCGACCGACCCACCTGATTAGCCTTCGTACCGTAGCCCAATTTCAGGGAGAGGTGGGAACAATGATATTATATAGAAAGATAGGTTACCTTCATACTAAACGGCGTTCGATATTGTTGCGGTATGAGACGACGTACTTATTTTTAGTTGTATACATACATTACGATTACGAATGCAAAAGATAATACGGAATGCATGGTAAAGAAAGAGATAGCGATCTCTTGCGAGTTGAACTTACACACACTAGTAAAATTATGGACTAACTCGTTAAAATTGATACAGATATGACATTGAATATCGCCATTTGCTAAAAGTACCAATCATCATCATCAGAAACATCATCTTTATCCTAAAAAGAAAAAAGTATTTTAGTTGTCATTGTAAATGATATACTTTCCAAGATTATAAACAACATTTTGAATTGTGAAAACACCTTAATTAAATTTAATGTAAAACTAAGGACAGATTTAATCAAACTACAATTTTATTATGGATACAAACAAATTTTACCATGTTTATAACAGGCACTGTATTTTTTTTCAGACGTATGTATCCTTTCGAAGTAGTGTATTTATATTACTGCTTAAAATAGTACTACTTTTCGTAGGCATCCAGTCGTACTCACTTCTTTCCGCCTGAACCATTCTAACCCATTTAATTCTCGTAAGATTGTCACTTGGAAATCTGGTAAATACAAAACAATATACACAGTCTTTTTACCAACATACATTTTAACACTATTATTGCCAAATAATATAATCATCATATTAACTGAAAGACAATGACAACTAAACACATAATAGTAATATGAGTACGGTGACGGTACTGGAGGACGCGGACGATAGGTATGTATTGTGCCTACGATATCCCTTCTGTTTGATTTAATCTATTACGCATGCTTTGTCCTTGTCACACTTCAGTCACAATCTTATCCTCTGTTCTTTTTTAACGCGTCTTTAATAATATTGGATATAATTTAATAATTTCGGTAAATGGGAAACAAAACAGTGACAAAATACAAATATTACGTAGTTACTTATAAATACTTACCCGTGGTATGTAACTCCTTACTTTTTATTTATTTTGGAACCATAGTTTTTACACCTTCTCACACAGCTCAGCATTTTGGTAATAATAAGCACTTCACGGAAACGCTCTGAGAACGAGTTTATTCGCTAGCTTCTATTAGCCGACTAAATGAAATCACGACGATTGACTACATTTGTCCGCAACAATTTTCGCGCGATAGTGCGATATCTACCTTTTTTTATAATATCATTGGGTGGGAACTGTTCTAATAAGCCCAACAGTTTGCCTTCGTACCGTAGAGTTTTAATTAAAATCGGAGAAAGATTTGATGACCGCCTTATTTATTCATAAAAATGTTCATTAATATATACACAATTTTTGCAAAGAGCATTTGTAACAAGCTAGAAAAAACGCAACGAGTTTGGCGCGCATCTAACAATGAGAAGAGCGCGCCTGACGGAATGTACGAAATAAAACTAAATTAAGGTTTAAACAATTTTATTGGGCATGGTATTTACAAATACTTTATGTAAATGTATTAGACCGATATACAGAGCAACGGCAACGCTTAATATGAAGTACTTATTTATAGAGGATATTTATGGAGTAGTAAATGGTGAGCTTTTCTTATACACAATACAAATAATCTAAGTTGTTAAAGTAAATCACCAAAAAAATATACTTTACTTTTCTAGCGGTACAGAGCTGTGATATAATTTATGTTTACACGTAAAAGTTTCCGTCTAAAATAGGTAGTAAAACATAATTTGAAAATTTTGATAAAAAGGGTAATAGCTCTTAAAATTCGAATAAATATCTACTCTGAAATTGTAATTTCAACTCTTGTCTTTATTAAAGAGCTGAAATAATGAAATTAACTAAAAGCCTAGTGCCAGGAAACAAAAAAGAAAAACATTTATTTTTATTTCTCAATCGTATTCAGAAGTAAATTTAACACCCATATCTCGAAATCCCAATTCTACTTACAAGCAAACAAAATTCATTGGGAAAATTGTTCAATTCAAAATCTATAGAAATAAATAAAATTGGTATGTAATATCAAATGATCTTATTAAATTCATATTCAAGTATGTATGTCACTGATCTCCAAAAAGCAATTTTAGAGACATTGACTGTCTGTCCGTCTATTTGTTCCGGGTAATCTCTAGCTGGAATTGCTGGGACTTTCACTGGCAGGAACCTGATGACACAAGGAGTAACTTAAGCTAATTTTCTTAGACTAGCTTCGCTTTACGACAATATCTGCGGGGAAAACCGCGGGACTCAGCTAGTTCTTAATAAAACCATGTTTCTCTTTAAATGAAACTCTTTTCTGATTGAGTTCGTTGGTTGGGGCAAAATTCAAGCTTCAATATAAATTAAACCACCGCCCTATACCACCATTAGAAACTAGCAGCTTTTAGTCTAATAAGCTATATTAATAATAATTAACAAATGCGAGGATTATAAATAAAGATAAATGGAATAAAATCCACTTTATTACTCGTAACTTACTATAGTGCACTATAACTGGGTGACAAACAACGTTAAATACTGAGTGTGGAGTTAATTTATAAATATACTACTACAATACGTGTAGTTATGTAAGCAACAAACAAATTCTAAAAGTGAACGTGTCTGTAAAATGAACTGTTACGTAAATAACTAAACAAATCTGTCATAATAAATCTTAATTATAAATATAACAATGTTATAGTATTACAAACTTAGCGTACTTACTTAAGAATTAATTCCTTTAAAATACTTATAAACTTAAAATAAATATTTTCTTGTAGTCTTATACAGGTGACTATATAGATATAACAATCAATGATGCAAATATAGATAAAACAACAGTCGTAGCAACAAAAACTTTGCAGTACGCCTGTACAAAGTCAAATACTGGGGCTCATGTACTCCAAGCTAAGATAACACTGTCACGCACACAGAATTGAGAATAAGTAAGAAGGCTGATGTGGGCGGGTCACTGCGTTGTGGTTATGAACAAACGCTCGACTCTCAATTACTGCAAACTTATGTTTTCGTAAATGCCTTAATCGGGAACGGTTTCATTATCGTAATAATTAAGAAAACAAATACAGATGTGTGCACTTCTCACTTCCTATTCTCAGTTCTGTGACCCTGTCTTCCCGAATAGTATTTTTGCAAAGGAATATCAGTTTTCAAAAAGGCCAGTGACGTGAAGCGTCTTTTAAGGTCATTTGTAACTTAGGGTTAATTTCAAAAGGGAAGCAAAACGCACAGAGCGGAGAAAGCGATCGAAACTGTGGGAGGACATTATTTGAAAACTACATTGCATTTCCGCTTAGCTTCTAATAGAAACAGTCAATGGTCATGTTAACTTATATTTAAATGTATGAAAAAGGTATAGAGGAACGAAGTATAATAGCGTCGATGAAATATCATCCGCTACACCAACTCTAATCTGCGTTTCACTAGTTACATACAATTTTGCAATCAGCTCCTTGGATACACGAGGTCACTCGAATTGTAGACTTGGTTAACGCTTTAAATGTATTTTATATGCTTACAGGCTAAGGCTTATAATAAGAAAACATTGAACTCTTTCATAGTCTAACCTTTTTACTAATAAGTCAGTCTTTATCGAATCTCTGCCTTTCGCACGTCGATCGATTAAAAAACTAGGAAGTACCTTAATGTTACTTCTTACTTTTTTGTTTAACGTAGAACTGTCCGCCTCACTTGACTACCAGTAAGGACACCAGCCAATGTAACATTGACACAAATTTTCATTGTTGGTCGCCTGTTTGATCAGTAAGTCTACTTGTTTAGGCACGCTTACCACAGCCTCTACGTGAGGAAAGTCTCTACCTGTCAACTTATCTCGTATCCTGTTCAATATTGACAAGGCCCTTTTGTTTAAATTCGATTCTGCTGGTATTTCGAGAGATTCGTAATGTAGATGGTTTCGACTTCTACTTGGTAATGTGTATGAAGAGTCAATGTCGGATGAAAAGGAGGATTCGCTAAGTGAGTGGTGCTCGTTGTCCACAAGGCGCCAGTTGAGCAACGGGTCGTACACGAAAGCCTCTAGTACGGCCATCACGCTGTCGCGGTGCTTGTGAAGTACGTGCATCACTGACTCGCACGTGAAGCGGTATGTACCTTCGATGCCCGTCACCTATGGAACAAAATATATTAAATTAACAGATACACAATCTTAAGGGCTTTACACACGGCGAAGATACTAAAATATTTTATCTTAACATACAATATCGCTCGCTATACATTTTGTATGAACTATAAAATATATATTATCTTCGCCGTGTGTGACGCCCTTTATAGTTTGTGTATTTTGAAGGTCGTGAAATGCCTTTTAAATACACTTAAATTGTTGTTGTTCTTTGTGTCTAATTTACCTAAATATTATCTAAACTTTACTAAAAATGCAAAGGCCACATGTGAAGTTTTATAATCTATTATGCACATCGTAAAAGTTGGGTTAGATTAGGTTTATCTCATATTAATTTATATATAAGTAATACACTTTATAAAATTTTATTAAACCTGTCACTGATGCACTCAAAAAGAAAAGTCACGCAAAAAATCTGCGGGGAATCCCCGTAGCGGATGTAATAATCAATATAAATCCATCAGTCAGTGTAGAACAAACGAAGACTTGCTCATGTCTGACCTTAGTCCAGAATGTGTCTTAGACATTTATTGTAGCGATGACAGTTCAATGAACGTATTAATTAATGGGACCGTCGTCCGTCGTCATCCAATAAAGTGATCGACTTTTCATCAACAATCAATGAACTCGATTCAAGAGACGTTGCAACTAAACTTCATTAACTGGTACGTCCTCATTGATTTGCAACACGTCGTGAATACCTAAACGTATTATCGCTACCTTTATCCGAACATTTTAATTACAATTTCGTACCAGTTGTTTAGATTGCTTAAGATAGTAATGTAATGAAAGATGTGAAACAAGAGATAGAGACATTTGCCTTGTAGTAGGACATAAAGAAGTGCAAGTGCAGAAGAAAGAAGTTAAACAATAATGACAAAAAAGTTATTTATATAGAGGCTTTAATGCTAAAAAGTTAGATGAGTTTGACTATGCGATATATAGATTCGTACCTACTTCGCCGAAGAAACCACATACATATATGGTGCGTAATACATGTTAAGTTAGATCTCCTCTCATCTTTAATTTTAGAGATGCACTTTAATATAGTTCAAAATCATTTTCACTCAAATTTTGAGAGCTTAAATAAAGGTATGACAAATATTTTGTTTAATCTCATAAAAAGTTTTGACGTGGAATTTATCAATGGATGAACCAAAAATGTTATTGCTTTGAAACACCTACTATGAGGGTAAGTAATCGAAATTTAAAAGATTATAGATGAATAAATATCCGTATAAAACCGGTAACTGGGTGCCATAAACTCTTATTTTTTGAATTTTTGCACACGTTGTATACAAATACTTAACACGCATAAGAAGCTACTTGTTGATGGAGGAAAACATGCTCTTTCAGTACAGTACCTACATGGACACTTGGGTTTATCATATATATAAAAGGAAAAATAGGTTTATATTTCTCTGAAAAACAATGAGGAAAATTACATTACTTTCTAAATGGAATATGTGAGAAAATTGTGAAACTTTTTCGTGGTCTAGTTATGTGCTCTAGCTCTACTTTGATGATACATGTACGAGACCTGGACCATTCATAAAATTTATAAAGTTATTGTTCCCTTATATAAATAATAATATATGAATAAAAGCAATATACATAAAACTCCTCCGTTGCTGAGTAACTGACAGACAACGTACAGACACAGAATACATAATAGTACCAGTACAGAAGACTCACTCCGAAAAGTAAATTAAAGTTAAAGATACCCTCGGTGTCAAAAGATTAAGTTCAATTCAGATCGCACGGCGCCGAATCACTACGATTATATTTACCTACAATTGCGTCTCTTTCTATCGTGTAACTCTGGACTGTTCTGACGATGTCTGTTCGACCGGCGTGTCTGACCCGGCAGGCAGCCGGCCGACTATACCTAAACTGCGGAGTGACACCCCCCTGGTACAGACAAGTATTGGCCGCAGGAAGCTAAAGTTTGGCATGTACCTTGCGGAGTGTAGGCAAACACTAAGCGAGAGGACTATTAAAATGAAAGCTACCCTCGTAGGGGGTGAGATAATGGAAAATGATTTTATATGAAACTTATTTCTTCAATGGATTCTATTGATTCGTTTTGAATCTTCGCTAAAATATTTCTCAGGTTGTTTAAGTGAGTACTAGGAAAATGAATTCGATATGTTCCTGGAGAAGTGCAAGCGAGAATTAGGGAGAGGACTATTGAAAAGAAAATCCCACCCCAAAGCGGGTCGGAGTTTGTATTTTTTGTTAATTTCATCAATGGCTTCACTTGATTAAACATATTTCCTCAATAGACTATGTCACCATCGTTTGTGAATCCCTCTCCCGCCGAATAGGGAAAAAATAGGTCCAACCTTGAATGAAGTTTTCTGATAGACCATGTACAGACAAAAATAAGACACCTCTTTTTTTTCAAATGGGGTAAGTCATTTCAAAGATTATACTGGACAAACAAGCAGGTAAAAATACGTTATTAATTTCCGAGTAATGATCCGGGTTAATGACTGCAATTTTAAAATGCCGTTATTTTGAAATTGCAGACAGACACTTCAATTTAATTTATGGATTAAATTATCCAAGTACATAAGTCGCAGAATTGCTTCGGGCCTTCGCTCCCATGCAATTTAAGGATAAAAACTACCATATGCGCTGTTACAGATTTAGGCAATTAGGTATCAAGGTGAATGTGAATGGAGTCTTGTGAAATGAAGAGAGCTTAGAGTTCACTGTTTAGTTACACTAATTACATAAAGAAATAAGAGCGAGGTAAATTTCTACAAGTATAACTGTATACATCATGTATAGGTTTACCTTGTTCTTCATGGGTATCAAGGATGGTTTAACTTGTTCAATATAAGTGCTAAATCATGTATTCCTTTGATAAAAGCGTATTTCTTGTACAACCTTCGCTGATCCTATCGATAAGATTTTCCAACCGACATACAACTTATTCGTTAAAATAAAGAATCAATTTCAAGGAAATTTTATTTATTTCGAACTAAATGATCATCATCTTCCTAGCCTTTATTCCCAAGATTATTTGGGGTCGGCTACTCGTTCAACCGGTTTCGGTTCAACTGGCATCGGACCTTCGCAGCCTTGAAGGAGAACTGAAATTCGAAGGTTGAACTAGTTGTCAGAATATTTGTGGGCGCTGACTTCCCAATAATGATTACCCTAGATATTCATGACAACCGGAACCGACGGCTTAACGTGCTCTCCGAAGCACGGGCGTGATACACCGCATAACTTCCATACTCCGGGCTACTATAAAGAACTTCTTGTAAGAAAACCCCAACAACATTTTTGGCCCGACCCGGGATTTGAATCGGTAAAATTTTGGTTGGCCAACGAGGCAGTCCAATTAGTATTTCGAACCAAATCATAAAGATTAAATAATTATCATTTGTGTGTTGGCCCACTTACTGTAAACTAAGATGACTCGGCGGGATCAATTGGCTTCAGTAAACAAAACAATTGGCAGTTGGTACATTGAACAATAAAGTCCGGCCACTCGAAGTAAATAGTAAAACTGGACAATAGGCTTGCCAGTATTCTTACTAATATTATATGTGCGAAAGTAACTCCTGTCTGTCTGTCGCACTCACGCTGATCTTCGACGCAGGGAGGTATCGTCTCAATGTGTCAAGAATGTTCACCAATCACAGACTAACCTGGCTAGGATTGCTTAGTTGTATTGCATACAAAGACGTATAAAGAATAAAAGGACGGCTCGGGTCTACTCTAAGAAGATTATTAAGGCCATACGTCGGTACACCCACCCAATGCGGGTTGGGGACTGTTAAGACAGTTAACGCTACGTAATCTTGCCGATAAATGTTTTTAAGCCGGGATCGACTGCTTAACGTCACTAACGGTCATCGATCCAGGAACTGACGGCGCCGTCGTTGCTTACCCTCGGTGATTGTTTCTAATCACCCGTCCTAGAGCAACTTGGCGTCTATGAGCGTCTGTCTCATTGGCGGTCAGCGGTCACTGACATGTCAGAATAATAGTAACAGTTGTTTTACCAGTAAGTATAGCTTTTTTCATGTGTTGATATCATGCTTTAGCACACAATCCTGCTCTAATTCAAATTTTTTCACATTCCTTTTTGAGTTTAGTTAAATAATGACATTTAACTTAATTATGAACTGATAAAACTTGATTTTGGCCACATTTATGACTAATGTGATTAGAAAATTAAAACAATTACTGATGACTTGATAAGACATTAAGTTATATTATAGTTGTTAACAGTTTCTAAGTAATTAGGTGAAGAAATATCTTATACCTACAACAAAATTCTCGTGTCACGGTGTTTGTAATTAAACCCCTTCGAAATGGCTCGACCTATTCTCATGAAATTTTGTGTGCATAATGGTTAGGACTGCGAATCGGTCAACATCTATTTTTCATACCCCTAGGGCATCAGCTAGTTTGTTAATAAAATCATTAAAAAACACACGCAACTTTATGATACTACTGAAGTACAGTACAGTACAGTTGGAAAATACGAGTATACGAAAAATACCCGTAATGTGAGAACCGAATAACCAAGAAGTATTTAAAATGTTTCGGATACCTAACACATACCGCGATCTAGTTTTACACTAAGTAGAGCTTGTTCATGTATTGTAAAAAATAAATATAAATAAGAAGTAAACTACAGTTCTGATTGTAAAATTATGCCTTAATCTATATTATCTTTTTCAGATATTTATTATATTACCTGAGTCGGAACAATTTTAAGAATGCTATGAACTTCATAGTTATAGCCTCTGAAAAAAGTTATTTAGAGATAATAACAAATAAACATTTTGGACATCTGACACAACGTCATCTTGTCCTAAACTAAGCAGTTTGTACTGTCGCTACTAAACAACTGATATAATTTTTTTTTTGAAAATACAACATATGAAATCTGAAACAAATGTGTGCAGGTCACACAAATATTTGGTTCGACACGAGAATCGAACCACCGTAGCCGCAGACGATAACCGTAGATTTATTTACTTACGGGACGAGTCGTCCCGAATTATGCAGATCAATGTTAATAATATGCAATTACGTAAATGTAATCACGAATGACGATATGTTTTGATATTTGCGTACAATAAATCATTGAATGCTTACTTTCTTCATGGTCATCTGCTGACTAATATTACCTATATTAAGGTAGAATATTAAACTGTCATTATTTATTGTAATACTAGTTACAGACTAGGGTTACTATTCATACGGGTTTTTCCGGATTTGTCCTAGTTTAGAGACCGTCCAGGGAGTGACCGGGAGTTCGTACCTCCGTATAGGAAGCGAGAGTTATTCGAGAGAAATGACTAAATTGAAAAAACTGTTGACGTTAGGTTGCCCTATAGGCAAGATATTCTTTTTGGACTAGGTAGGGTATGGTGGTGTATGTGGCGGTTGAGTTTAGGATCCCAAGTTCAAAGTCTGGTTCGGACCAAATTGTTGACCAGACTGTCCTGTCCAAACGCAATAAGCGTTTGGTTAATTTGTCATTTGGAAGTGGCATTGGTTCCTTTGATTGTCTGCAGCCTGGGACCGATAGCCAGTGATGTTGTACTTGTGTGCGGGTAAATTCCTGCAGCCAGCCACGGTGCTGGTCGAAGGGGACAAGCACGACGGGTTCGGGTCCGAAGACCGTCGCGCCCGACCCCCTCCTAGCCAGCTCATCGGCCGCATCGTTACCTAGTGATCCGCTGTGTCTATTTAATTAATTCTATGTATATTTAAGTATGTTTTTCAAAAAGTATATAAGTATTCTATTAGTCAATTGAACTTACATAGTACAAGCTCTGTTTAGTTTGAAACTAGTTCGCCTTGTGTTAGATTTTTGATATTTTTTTTATTGTTTTCTGGCACTTATCAATTCACTCTTCCTGAACTGCACTAATGCCTAGTCGTAGTTTATAAAATACAGTGACTTTCAAAACACAAGTGATGAGAAATTGGAACTCATTAAATATTTTATTGACGCGTATAAAAGAGAAGCCAAAATGCACTCATTCATCTAGGCACTTAATTCGAAATCTGACAAACAATGTGACCCTACTTTGAAAGGCAGGAACATATCAGTTGTATGAGCTGGTTTTATGTGAAAGACCGGTCCGTGAACATTAATATCTTTTGAAGTCTTTCAATTGTTTTTATGATAAAAAAACTGATAAGTATAATTGAAAGTCGTAATAACAGTTAAAAACATTAAGATCTTAATCTCATAATTCCATAAAAACCGCAACACTTACCTCCATAGCATTGATCAACATCCTAGTCAATCTGAACGGTATTTTCTCTGGAAACTTGTCTCTTGTCTGAGTTACTTCAAAGCAGTCACCAAAGTCTATATGAAGAACTTTTCCAGATACTCTATGCAGCATGATGTTTGAAGGATGTCTGTCTCCGAGGCCAAGGATGTATCCGACCATACTCATGACAGCTAATGATCGCGTGTAGTTAGTTCGACGTTCAAACCAGGCTTCCGCTGAGGGACTTTTCAGCCACAGAAGTCTTGCAAGGTCGTTACCCGGCGTCTTCGATAGCGTGTGCTCAAATACTTCAACCTACACAACATAAGAGTAGACTGAAGTTGACCCCATCGGTGAATTAATAGTATGCGTATTCTATTTCTAACCGACTTAAAAAAAAGGAGGAGGTTCTCAATTCGTCGGGATATTTTTTTTACGTATGTTTAGCGATAATTTCGTCGTCCATGAACCGATTTCAAAAATTCTTTTTGCATTGGAATGGGCGTAGCTTACAGATGGGCCTATCGTCACCATATCGGGATCTGATGATGGGATCCCAAGGAAATCGAGGGAACTCCTCAAATATCATAGGCACAATTGTCGCGATTTGGGTACTCGGAATAGTTTTTCTTTGAAGTCGGATTCTTTTTGTTAAAAATTATGTGTTTTCTATTACATTTACTATCACTACGTCTCGGACTGTCTGTGACAGTGTCTGCCTGCTGGAACGCATTAGCAGATTCCAAGAGTGATCACCATTCTCATTGCAAATGCAGACAGCATGGTGACCCACACTATGGCGTTGACGTGAGACGCGTCTGCATCATTGCACCTCCGGTCTCGCTCTCGCCAATGAAATACAACAACAACACGAATGCTGTCATTTTTAGGTTGATCATCTGTGTAAGGGTAGTACCGCCCTGGTCGTCGTCGTCGGCTGCTGATGGCAATTATTTAGCCCAATATTACAGTAGCGTGATAACTGATTAGGTATAATTATAATCGGCTATATGTGAACGTTATATAATTAGCAAAATACAAAAATAAAGTATTCATACGACCTATAGAGAATTTAAAATTTATGAATATTAACTTTTGTATTTAAGGTATTTTAATACTTTTACGGTCACTTTAAGTCATAGAGGAATACGAGTATAAATAATGAAGTCTAGTTCCAATTTCAACCTATCAAATTTTTATTTGTTTGCAAGATAGATGTAACTTTGAAGACTCCAGCGTTAAGAAAATACTGACGCACCGATTAAGCCCGCCTTTCGACCAATCAGATTCAACTAATTACCGTTTTGTATGAAAGCTTGGAACCTGTACGGATGCGTCACTACTGCGTAACCATTTTTGTGATACTAAACTCACCTTATGTTTTAACATCAGTTTCTGGTAATCAGACGCCATACGCAACATGATTTGCTGTTCTGTATTCAATGCCATTTTATTTGACTTCTTGTCTCTATAATCGCTGATTAAATTGTATAGCGTATCACACTGAGGCACCCAGCCGATTAATCCAGAGTTTGGAGACAGCGGTATGACGGCATAACGCTGTATTGCTAGGTCATGCCTGTATGTGTTAGTATCAGCTTGCAGGAGTGTATTGACTAATCCAAATAGTTGCATTACTCGTTCATCTTGACGCAAGTCTTCGTGTCCTTTCAGTAGAAACATGTACTGTTTGCCATCTGAGCCTTGAATTGTGAGGCGTCGTGGACGCTGTTTCGATTTGATTACCTACAAAAGAGAAAATAATAACATTAGAAGACTATTAGGTGTATTGTTAGGTAGTTGATAACCATAAACTACCTTATAATTATAAAATACAGGCTTATGCCGACTTAATTACCTGTAAATGACTGAGTATATGCGATATTCTAATGACTTTCTCATTCGGTACGTATGATCCTGGTACAGCCAGTTCATAGTCTTTACATGTGTGCAGCCTCTTGCTAACATATTGTAGTTCGAGTGACGTCAGTGAGCGGAACTGAGACTCGATGCGTCGAACTATTTGATAGTACAAATCCCACGCTTCGTTCAAATAACGAGTTTCACCTGTTTCCTAGAAAACAAAAAAAAACTAGAATTCTATATAACAATGATAATTATATTTCTAAGCGAATATAAAGAAGCTAAATGTAAGCGAGAACACACAAGAGTGACTTTTCTGGACAAGACTAGTTATTTACCGTCCATGTATGCAAAAAAGGCGTAAGTCAATATGTGACAGGGACATTTTGGCTCACTTCATGCACACATACATACATAGACCTGACGAGAGTGACTACAGTAACTTGTGGGTGTTTTCTCTACAAAATGTGTAGTCCGACGATAGCTTACCTTATATAGTTCACAGCAACGTCTGGCTTCTTGCAAATCTCTACCGTACATTTGAATGAAAGAGATTTCTTTTAACGTTTCTGGAGGTCTATCCAGCATCGTGTGCATTTTATCTAATGTTTTAAACATGCCTCTGCAGTCTTTCTCACTATAATATAACCTGCAAAAATTGTACATTTAAAGTATATACTATATTAAATCTTTCTTTATACATTTCATTTCAATGATAATGTTTGACGTCGCTTACCTGGAAGCCTCAACAAGTGCTATGAAAACTTGATCGTGCCACAAAATAGCTACTCTAATGAGTTCTTCAGATATTACCGCAGCTTCGTTTACCAAGTTCTGTGAGTGCGAGCACATAGTCTTCAAAATATAACCAGCAGCATTTTTTCTTGCGACAAATGATGATTTTGTCGCTACAGTTAAAGGATACACCAATGCTTGTGGATGTAATTTCCCTATATCTATTAACAATATGTGAACCAGTTTGGCCACTAAGCTTCGGGGGGAATCAATTCTCGCTATCAGTTGAGGTATTACTTGTAACCATATCTTAACATCGATTTGTCTAATTCCTTCAAATAGAGCGTCGTAAATAGTCGGATGATGACCATGATCGAACCACAGTGTCAACAACCTAAGCGTATCCTGTAACGCGCTGCCATTCGACAGACTAATAGATTTGAAGAACCCTTCAATAGCAGGAATAGTATGGGTATTAATAAAGTCTGCTCTAGAAACTTTTTTCTCACCAGAACCTCCAGCGAGGCTACTCTCAGATATGTTGTCTTGCTGTTTGTAAAAGAGAACTGTTTCAAAGTTCATGCAAGCCCAAACATGACACGCTTTGTACCAATCAGGAGCGAGATTAGTAGCCGCTGCGTAATTTCGCAATATTTCAGGTATAGACAACTCATTGATTTCTTGAAGGGACTCGCACCAAGATCCTAACTTAAGATGACATCGTGCCAACAAGCGGCATTGTTCCTCATTGTCAGGTTCTGAATTATCTACGAATCTTTGGAGAACATCATAAGCATAACGTTTATTGCCAACATCCCACAAGTTTTTGCTATAAGCAAGTACGATTCTAGGATCCTGCATACGAAGCAACACGTCAGGATTAGTTATGGGATCGCAACCTATTATAGAGAGAACTATTTTTTGAGCTTGATTGATAGCACCCATCTTTCTACACAACGATGCGAATTTTAGCCAAGTCTGGAAATCTTCGCGTGGAGACATTACTAAGCTGCGTATTTGAAGCATTTTGCGCCAGTCTTCGACCAATCTTTGTCCGCCTTGCAATCTCCGGGACCAACATTTGCGTATTGGATTTCTTCTTTCTTCAACTAATTTATATGTCACAACTTCTTCCAATTCGGTTAAGAGTTGCGCATTGACAAGCGCGCCATAAGCTCTTTGATAGCTTTCACCAACAACGGTGGTCAGCTCAACGTCTAAAAGATTCCTGGCTGAGTCAATATAATGCCTGGACTCTGGCCATTGACCTTCATGTATAGCAATAATAGCTCTGTAGAAAGCACCATCCTGACTGTCTTCACTGACACAGCTGACATATTTTTTCATAGCATCCCATTCCTGTAGGCCCCAAGATGCTGCAGTGGCTATTTTAGCCGATTTATTTTTAAAGTTTTCTGACATTGTATCCCACTGCTCACACGTAATATTATATAGTTTCCTCCACTCTCCCAGTGCTTCCAAACACCTCATCATCCCCAACCGTGAATCTTCATTTTGAGGTTCAGTTTCTAATTTTTTGTTATATAGATCCAAGGCTTGCTCCCAATTGTGTAGTTTTTCGTACCAACTCGCGTGTACATTTAGAGAAGTATCACCATTTTTTTTTTGCATAATTACTTTTTCCAGCAACCCATTACTTGCCTCTTTTCTTTGCAGTTTGTTGTTTATGTGAATTAGCGATTCTATAACTTGTTTGGAAGGGTTCCTTTTATATTCTTGTTCCTATAATTAAAAATATACAGTTTTCAATATTCAAATAAACCGTTTACGTAATTCTAAGATATCACCTCACATTTATAATATCCGTTGGGGAGTGCGAGAACGGAGGCCTAATGATGCAGAAGCATCTCACTCTACCATCATAGTGTAGGTCACCATGCTGCAATGTGTGCACTCACAATAACAATGCTGACCAAAATCATTTGATTCTGCTCATGCTTCCCATCAGGCAGAGTACAGTCACCTTGGTAGGATCACATGAAAAAAAAATGGTGATGAAAATTTTATTGCTTATCATGTTAACGGCCTTCAGTTGACGTCACTAAACGTTAGACTGACAGGAAATTTAGGTTTTTAGAAGATGAGAAACCTGAATAAACCTGGCCTGTTAAACTTAACCTTGGATTTACCACCACTACACTACCACATTTCTACAGATACCACATTTTAATTACTGAAATGCAAAGTTTACCAACAAAACTAATTCATCTTACCTTATAATATAGAGCTTTTGCATAAGCTCTGCAGTTAATCGCTGTATCGCCGAGCAATTTTATAGGTATGGGTAAAGGACCCTTTTCACAGTGTTCCAGGAACTCGGCTAGGTTCAATACAGCAAGTGAAACTTCAGGAGTATCAGGTACAGTCAAGGCATGTTCAAGGGCTGCAACGAGTTCTTTCCGAGCCCCATCGTCAAGTTCCGTCCAACACGACATAAGTGCAGCGTTGAATAATTCACTTGACAGTTGCGGGTAGTTATGTGCAAGAGAAGAACAGGCTCTGTTAAAATTAACATAAAAGCAGTTAATGCTAAAATCATTATGCTCCTTATATACCTCTTATTGTAAAATTATCTTAGTAAAAATTATGTTACCTGATAGCCGGGCTGTTGGATTCAGTCAAAAAGCCAATGCTCAATCTTCTAAGCCATTCTATCCAATCTTCTTTAGAAATTACGTTATTGATTGACCAGCATTTTCTTAAGTTTTGCACTTTCAAAGTCAATTTTGGAATTGTTTGCATGTCACCAAGACCACGCTAAAAAAAGATTTATATTTCGGACAATATTTTCGGACATCTTACACACCACACCATCTAATCCCAAACTAAGCAGAGCTTGTATTATGGGTACTAAACAACTGATATAAATACATATTTTACATAGAAAACACCCAGACTCCGAAACAAATATTCGTGAATCACACAAATATTTGGTCCGACCCGGGAATTGGACCCGAGACCTCTTGATCAGCAGCCGCATACGCTAAACACAAAACCAACAAAGCAGCCTTTTTTGTTTCATTATGAACTACTTACATAAGAACTCAGGCGCAATGATGCCCAATTAATGTTTTACTTTTATTATTAAAACGTTCTTTTGTGGGAACTACACATTTCATAATATCATCGAGAAAGTTGATTAAATTGTTTAACTATACTTTTCAGAATAACTGAGAAACATTCTAATACTTACCGCAGTCTTTTGGTTTCTTAACCTTAAACGAGTTTCATCCAAGTAGTCGTCATCTGATGCTAAAGTGGATATAGCTTGCAACCTCGTTACCAAAACAACGTAATTGGGACATTGTATCTTATGTTTTATTAATATTCTATCCACAGAGGGTATGTAATCGATATACTCGCGCCCAAGTTGCACAACCAGGGAACAAAGGGTGTTCATGGCTGTGGATCTTAACACCGGATTGTTGTCCAAAACTTTTGCTAGAGCTTGAACTATAACCGCTGAGTAAGGTCTAAAGTACAAATACATACATAAATGTCCAATTGTTTCCATAGCCAACTTTGAAATAGACATGGGAATATTCCTGCCATCAAAAAGGTTCGTTATTGCAGGCACTACAGACAACAATACATCGTCCAGATTATTTTCAAATTTTTGTATAGCCAACAATAGTTTTTCCGTTAACATCCTATCTTTGCTGTTATCATACTTTAGTACCCTTAAAATATTCGGTAGTATCTTCCGAAGATAGACTTTAAACTCAGTTCCAATGGCAACAGTTATATGTTCAACTAGCATTATGAGGGTAGATTGCAAATGACTAGTGGGTGTCCAATATTCCTTAATTAGATCAAAAATATCCTCTAAATAATTCCGAATGTGTATTTTCACAACAGATATCAATTGCGCCAGTTGGGTCAATAGAAATTCACGGAAGTTGCTGTTGTCTGTTGCTCTTATGACATATAACAGGTTTGGTGTCACCCGAGATATATATGGCACACATTTTATGCCAAGGGTCTGAAATATGACTGTCACCGAATGTACGACGTTAGTGTGATGTTGTGTCAACATTGGGTCGCGAAGCATTTTCATCAACGATGTGAGAACAATTGCTGGATAAAATTCGTCAAGAATAAGAGGTGACATGGTAACTACCATATCATTTATGTTGGAATCAAGGATATCATTTGGTGAGGGATTTGTGGCTGGAATCAAAGTAGAGACTGTTTGAAAATCAATAAGTCCTTGATTAACTTTGTGTTTGTATGGATCTAAAGCTCCCAATAATCCTAGGACGCGAATAGTTTCACTTCTTTCTCTTGTCTGCTGTTCTGTTTTCAAAAAATTTAAAAGCAAGTCCATTAAATGTGGATATTCCATATAAGGTGATACTACATGACCAGTCGCGCTCACCACTTGGCCGAAAGACCAGAGAGCGACACTTCGCTTTTCAAGCTGGTTGGGATCGGAAAGGATTTCAATTTGAATAGACGTAAGTTGTGGTAGCCATTGATTGAGGGCATTTCCACCACCGTTCACTTCAGCAAGATCACCGAGAGCCTTTAACATTATAGAAACCATAGCAGGATTGCTAGCCTCTTCTTTCAATTTTGGTACAAGAACATTGAGTATAGTATCCACAAACTGCCGTGTAATCCTTGGAGCGTGCGAAATGATATTATTAATCATTCTTAGTGCTTGTTCCTTATTCCGTGTTGATTCCGAATGTTGTAATTCCATTACAACTTGCACAAATAATTGACGTAATGTTGGTATTGTGTAACTAGGGTTTAGGTTGCTGAGCCTTCCGACTATACATAAAGCTAATTCGCTCACGTCATTATTGGAATCATTAATGGCAACAAATAGACAATTTAGGTGCTCCTCCACGGCCAAATATCTATCAAAGACGGAGTTTGTGAACAATTCTAACACTCGGTATCGAACTTCATGATCGAAATCTGATCGACCTACAGACAGTAGTTTACCAAGAGAGTCGTCTACTATAACATTTAGGGTTCGAGAATTCGTTTGAGCACATCTTTCGACAGCTTTCATTAATAATTTTGCAGAAGTCTTTACAGCTTCTATTCTAACATCATGTTGTTCGCTTAGGAGGTAGTGATCTGTACACCTTCTTATGAAAGACATTAGTGTGTTATTCCATTCAAAGTCGAATGAAGCAAGGGTTCGTAAAGCCAGCACTAGCTTGGTTGCGTCATGTGGCTCTACCAACATAGCTGTGGTAAACATGTGAACTATTTGATTTTCCTCATTGACTTGTTTGCTTCCAACAAAGAAACCAGAACTTGTACTACCACTGGTGTATGGTTTCTTTCGTAATATTAACGACAACATATTAAGCAGCCGATCTGTTATGTCTTTTTTTAGAGATGGCAGATTTAGACTAAGTTCTTTGAAACATGTAGTGAGTTGTGGGCTCAAACCAGTAGCACACATCGGGTCTAGTAGTTCTTTGACTTCGTTGGCAACATCTTCTTTCATTGCGAAACTGAGCAGAGTTATACAATTAAATAATGGAGTGTCTGTGCCGTTACGTTTCTTTGGAGTGTCTCTGAGTGGTAGACTCAGTTTGATAATTTCTATGATTCTCCCTAAATATTGTAGTACATCAGTCTCTACTGCTACACCAATAAGGCCTAATGTGGTGAACGCCAATGCTTTCTCCTTTTCTCGACCTCGTAAAAAGGTTATTAAATGATTAATAGTAGACTTCAGATGCTTTTTGGTGAAGGCATGCCTGTCAAATGCAGCTAATCTTGGTATTATTAGGAGAAGTTTTTGGTGGACGTTACTAGAACGCGATATCTGTTGCGCCATGACATCTGAAAATAGAAAAATGTTTAATGTTTGACTTTAAACGTAGTTTCGCTTCGAAAGACAGCGGCAGCGTTTTAAGTTTTAATCCATTCTGCATAATTATTTCAAGAAAATCATTAAATATATAGAATAAATATTTTCGGAAATGTTACAGACACAGCTTCAAACTAAGCAGCTTGTTTAATAACAGCTAGAATGACTGATAGAATACTTATATACTATTTTCTAATATACATATAATATTTATGTTAGAATTTTCAATACTTCTTTCACACTCATGCCTTTCACACCCCTTATCCCTCTATTAAAAAATGGTAGTAAAAAGGAAAAAAACATATTGGTTCAACAGTAGCAACCTCTTCTCCCACCAACCCGTTGTTTGAGGTGGAGTTCACAACAGGGCCGGATTTACCATATAAGCTGAAAAAGCTGAAGCTTGGGGCGGCAGAATTAGGGGGGCGGCAAAATGGCCCAAAAAATAAATTGGTACAGAAAAAAAGTAAACTTGCGGACACACAACAGTTTTTTTTGTAAACTTGGAACAACAATTTGTGAGTTCTAATCCTCTCCCGGTCCACCATCTCCTTCGCAAGCATAACTTGCTCGCAGAAAGAGACGGCGGAGTTCCACACTCTCTCGCTCCGTATCATGGCAACCATGTTAGCGAGCGAGAGAATCCCCATTCCGATGGCGGCCACGAGATCACGCTTCGGCTCCCCCCACGACAGACATTCTGACAGCGTGTGGAGTGCCATGTCTGCAGTCTGGCCATCGCAGTGGTGGCACCCAGGCATTGGCTCCTTCCGAATCAGACACGAGTGATCTCCGAAACATCCTTTTCGAGTGATCACCTGCGTCAGCCGATATGAGAGGCTCCCGTGATGCCTCTCGAGCCAATCCTCCACAACGGGTCTTACCGCCGCAATAACGCCCAGCGCTCGGTTGCCCAAGTCGTTCCCTCCACTGCTCCTTGGCGGAGCCGGGATTTCTGAGCTTCGATTTTCCGGAGTTTGCAACGGGGCTGTATGTCAGCATCAAACCGACTAAAACCACATGGTGTGCCACTCTGCACCTGAAATAGCAGGGGTCCAAGGAACCTGTTATTACGCCTCTTAACCCCTTCCAGTGCCTTCTCTCACTGAAGTGGGCGCCATCAATTGCTAATCTCTCTATGGCGACGTACGGCACATGCGGACGTCGCCTCCTCTGAAGCCTGAAGGCCACTGAAGTGGATAAACCGTTCCGTCTATTTGCGGTCACACTTAGGGCAGCATGACTATGGTCTAGATGATGTCTTCGCAGAAGGTTGCGACCGCGGTAACCGTATATGGCCCTAACCGCCTAATTTTGGGTGGTCAGAGCCGCCGCCCACACCGGTGCACTGTACAGTGCCATAAACCAGACAACTCCCAACTAAAGTTGTCTCGTTGCGACATTGGCTCCGCCCAAATTGGACAAAAGTCGTCCAAGTGCGGAGGCAGTGTCAACCAGCTTCAGAGCAAGCTGTCGGAAGTGCTCGTCGAAGAGCCACCTACCGTCAAGGATCGGGCCCAGATGATTCATCTGGGCCCGGACCATTACAATTACCGAGTTGACCACGATGGAGGCGCCGGGGAACGGCCTACGACGGGGCCCGTAGAACAAAAAAGCCTTTGTCTTATCCAGGGCCCCCAGTAAGCCCAACGCCTCAATGCGGCCAACCACCAGGGAGAATCCTGTTGTGTCTAGTGTGGCCAGCCTGAAAGTTCTACCCCCCTGGCTGCAGCCGGAGTGTCATCTTCGTAACAGATTACGTCATGCCCAGGGGGAGACGCCCTCGAAAGGCCCAGTCATATCCCATGTTCCACAGAAGATTTCCGAGGACTGACCCATGTGAAACACGACTAGGTCCGATGTCTCAAAACACCATCTTGGCCCTCGTACATGACGGTACGCTAATTTAAATAGTCTGCCACTAGCCGCTTCAGCTACTCGGGCACTCCGCTATAGAGAAGTGTTTCCCAGTTGCAGCTAAATGGCAGACTATCAAATGCATTGGCGATGTCCATAAACACCGCCCAAGAGCACGCCTCCACTGCTTATTGCCCACCTCGCATAGGTGCCGGACGATGCGGGCAGAGAGCACCCTCTGAAACAGCCTACCCAACTCGTCCAGCAACACGATGGACTTATTGGCCGTGACTGAATCGGCAGACCGTCCTGTCTTATGGAATTTGACCAGCTTTCCGCTCTTCCAGCTAGCGAGGAAGCGTCCGGACGGCATGCTAGCGTCCAACACCTCCCTGAGGCGGACCGTCTTATGGACGACCGACAAGTTTTGTTTAGTATGTGACTAGATGGCGTTGCGTGTAAGATTATCGAATGTGCAATTTTTTTTTAGCAGTTTTGAGACTATAACTCGACATTGGTAACTGTGCACCTGGAGCTGTCTAGGTCGTGTCGCTTGGCAGAAGTTGAATTTTATTCACTCGTTCTATATTGACGTTGACAGGTGCATGGTTAGATTATAGAGGCCTATCAGCATGACAGGGCTGTGAAGCTTGTCGATCGGAATGGCGTGGAGAATCGAAGTGAAATGTGTTGCGTTGTTCCTCAGGGCTCTGTATTGGGCCCATTATTGCGATTAACCTCGCATACGATGCGGTCCTCCGCACCAGTCTGCCCTCTGGCTTGAGTATCGTCTGCTATGTGGACGATATCCTAATACTGGCCATGAGAGTGGCTTGTGTTGTGGAAAAGGTTTGTGAGCTGTGTCTAAGGGTGGCGCCTCAGAAAACTGATACGATTTGGTTCACTGGCCTACTGAAGTCCGGGTAGGCCAGTACATGAAATACCTAAGCCTCATCCTATACAGTCGGTGGAGCTTCGAAGAGTATTTCGGGCGATTAGTCCCCCGGGTTCCAGGGGTAAACGATGTAACGCAAGGGGAGATGATGCCCAATCTCGGGGAACCAAGGGAAGAAGTTCGCTGCCTCTACACGGGCGTCGTACGATCCATGGTCCTCTATGGGATCCCGACTGGTCTAAGGACCTGGTGGGTTCCGTCCGCTGTAAGGCTCAACTTAGGAGTCTGCAGCGGCCGATGGCCATTCGAATTGTACGGGTCTACCGTACTATCTCGTATGAGGCAGCGACAATCTTGGCGCGATCTCCACCGTTCGACATGGATACAATAGTCTACGACTAAATTCGTTCTGTAGGTCGGAATAGCGAAGGGACATCGCCGGATCATGAGCCTGAAATGCTACGGCAGAACTTCCTACTACCAAACCTTATAAGTAGTGCAGTAAAAACCAAGCTTTGCTTAGTTTAAAAAACAAAAGTTGTAAAAGTAATCTAGTAACTAGATTATTTCCTAAAGAAAGTAATTAACTTTATTGTAAATAGTGTATCTAGTTTTAGGAATCAGTAGGGGCGGCAAAAATTTTAAAGCTTTGGGGCGGCAAATATGTAAATCCAGCACTGGTTCACAAACATACGTGGATGCAATGCAAACCTCAATGATTTTTCTTACGGAGATATATAAATATGCCGCCCTGGCGAAACAGCATATCTCCACTATACCGGCTATTTAATCGAGGAATGCTTCCTAATGAAAGCTGGGGTATGTCTTTTTGTTAGGATAGATTTTTTTTGTCGCGGTCTGCTCTACCGTGGGGATCCTTCCTTTTCCATTCTCTGGCTAAACGTAGATTTCCTGCCTCTATCGGTCCCATTTCGGGATTGTGAGGTAACCCGTCTTTTTGATCATCTAAGTCAGACAGCGGACAAAGCGCAGGAACAGTTTCAACAGTTTCCGACCGCCGAACTGGTAGTTGGTTGGGATCTGCCAGAACTTTTTACGATGGTCGAACCGTTCACGTATGACTCCTCGACATACCAGACATATCGCCAAGCAACCTTCTTGCTAGACTTTCTGCAAACGAGTCATTCAGCGCAGTACTGTGTCGGTTCTCGCCCCTCTGGTATCCTCTGACCACTGCCTGGTGTCCACCGCGGTGCCTCAGAGGATAATCTGTTACGATCTGTGGCAGCAAGGCAACAATTATGGCACTACTGGACAGCAGATTGGGATGGTATGCGGGATTATTTTGCTTTGGGGGGAGGGATTTTGTGACTGAGTGCGTCTGCACGCGCTGAGAGAGACTGTCCGTAAGGAACATTATATTCCCCACAGTGAGATCGTCAGAGCGCGGACTCAGCCCTGGTTTGATCGCGAGTGTACCTACACTGTTACTAGGACCCGCACTCATGGTGACTCCGAGGTTGATAGTTTTAAAGCAGAGCTTAATAAAGCCACCAGGGAATACAAGAGGGCTTACATTAAAGCGGATGTCCAGGGCATTGCACGAATAGACCAAGAACTCGTTGCACACCCAACGGAGCGCCTTAGGTTCTGGCAATTGGACAAAACTGTGCAGGCTAACAACTGCCGGCCCTCACTACCACTGCTGAAATATTCCGATGGAACACTAGCGGATCAGCCGCAGGAGAAAACGCAACTGCTTGTTAATCTCCATGCGGTTAATTCCCAAATCGATGACCGTGGCGTGAATCCGCCTACTATTCCAACCAGCGGACCTGGCGGTATTCCGACGACCGGAAAGCCAGTGGACCTGACCTGTACTTCGGGATAGTTCTAAAGAACTGTGCACCGGAGTTGTCTCCTGTATTGACGCGCCCATACCACTTGTCGTATTCCTCACAAATTGGTACGGAGGTCTGGAGAGAGGCGAATGTTCAACCCAACGCTAAGAAACGCGACTGCTCCAATCCAGCCAATTGTCGACCTATCAGTGTCACTTCCATTTTCGCAAGGTGTTTTGTTATATCAATAGTAAATTAGTCAGCTACCTAGAGGATCACGCCTTGTTAAATGATCGGCAATATGGCTTCAGAGCGAATCGAGCCATGGGTGATCTTCTAGTATGCATGACACACTTTTGGGGTGAGGTTATTAAAAGACATGGGGAGTCCTTGGCCATCCATCAGCCTTGGCCTAGGTCAAGGCCTTCGATAGAGTCTGGCACCATTCGTCCTTCAGGCTGCCTCGCAAACTCTACAGCTGGATTGCCGCATGGACCCCAAGGTCCTTGCGACGGCGCGGCCTCCCACTTTCCTCACACCTAAAAAAAAGCACCTCATGAGGCTGCCATAGTCTGGCATTCGCAATAAATGTTGTGGCCTCCATTGCTGAATCCTATTCATGCTTTCCATTAGGTAGAGTAGAAACCCTTTGGCAGGCTTTAAAATAATGTTAACATGTTTGGGCTGCCATATTTTATTGTCTGCATTCGCAGCAAGTGTCTCTTTGATACTACTTATGCTTTCCATCAGGCATGGTAGAGTCACTTTGCCAGACTATATAAAAAAAAAACTAACCTGAACAAATTTTTTCATACATCTCTGCAATCAGTTTTTTACAAATACTTGATTCATAAATTACAGTATGTTGACACCTATCATTTTGAAACTGTTGAGCCGCCCAAGAGCTTAGTACTTTTGAACTCATTAAGGGCACTTCATCTGATATGTCCTGTTCAGAATCAAGTTTTTGCATTAAAGATGTGTATTTCTTCTCCCAACTTGCATTTGAGCATCTTAGGAGTTCATTTAGTATAATAAGGGCACCATGAACATGGTCATCCCTGCTGAGACTTCTTTCTCTTCCAGTTTGATCAGTAAAAGATATCATAGCTTGTTCATAGCTTTGAATATACCAGTGAGCCTTATTGCTTTGTTCCGGATTTTCTCTTTGAGCAGTAATCACAAGAGCAGCCCTCAATGCTTTGCCTGCAGCCTCCCTAATTTGATCTTTTGGATCTCGAAGAGCAACCATAATATGGTCAAAAAAACCATTTATATGCTGAAAGAAGTAAGATGGCATAGATATTGCCAATTCTTTTAATATCAAAACTGCTGACAGTCGTTTTCCTTCATTTCTTTCTTCTATGAGCCATTCATATGATCTTTTTATTTCATATTCTACATATTCAACTCTTTTGATACCAAGAGTCACTGCAAGTTTGCCCATAGTTTTAGCTCCTAATTCTAAAACACTTAGATCATTAGAAGGGAAAACATTTCTCAAGTAGTAGGCATAGCGGATATTTCTTGCTTTTGTTATTTCTGTATCTCCTCCAATCAAACAGACTGTAAAGAATAAAAGAAAATGTATACATCCTTTAATGAATCCTAATATACAGAAAGATCTTAAAAATTACAATGTTTTAATGTGTATTACATTGTTTGTGCATTCTAATTAGTTTTGACTAAGAAATGCTATACTTAATAATGTTATTGGTAATCAGGACATTATAACAATATAACCTATAAGATACACACCTATTGCTAAAATCCCAGCCTTCTTCTCGTTGTTGTCATAGCTGGAGGTTAATGCATGTATCTGTTGATTAAAATCATCCAGCACTTGTGTCAATACCTCTGGAGACATCTCTCTAAGATCTGTTTTGGTGAAATGCAATAATTCTCGAATCGCTTTATGTCTCGTCTCCGCATGGCGAGACTTCAGCCCGGAGACCATCTCACACACTTGATTGCTCGTCATTTTATTAAAACGTTTATCACAACTTTAACCGTACGATTAATTGTAGGATAAATAATATCAAACATTACGGATTACATTCTTGCAAATTGAAATGATACGTTGTTTACATAGTCACATCAGTACAATGAATTTAGTCTAACACTGATTTCCAACATAAGATTATTTTATGGTTTCAAGACTGTTCTTAAAAAAAGCTCGAGATGTATTTTTGCAATTTTTTAACAATCCAAACGTAAACAAATTACTAATACATACATGCGGCCATTGACCACATACCTTTCGTCCAGAAATGTATGCACTGTTTTTTCGTTCACATTATTTTTTATAATGTTTTAGCCTTATTGTATTATTTCTAACAAAATATCTATATTATATCATAACACATAATATGAAATAAGAAAGGTCGTATTCATAAATCAATTCCTTTTCCAGAAGTATAAAACTTGTTAATTTTAGAACGAATTTTTAGCAAAATATAATAGGGAATATGCATGATTTTTTTTTATTTTATAAATCGATTATTTAGGTCTATTAAACATAGAAAAAAATATAAATAGTCTTGAAAAGAGTCAAATTATTTTTTAAAATGAAATTAAAAACATTGATTATATTTGAGACATTCAAACGGCCATTTTGCGCGCGCTTTTGATGACGTCAGTTGTCGCGATCGTGTCCCGATCGTGTCCCGATCGTGTCCCGATCGTGTCCCGACCGGCTCGGATATCATTATACGTAGGGTGGCCATTCGTCCGGGTTTTCGTGGATTTTTCCTAGCTTAGAGACCGTTTGAGGAGCATAATAAGCATGGTGACCCCTACTCCTGGATTCTACTCATGCTTTCCATCAGGCAGAGTAGAGTCACTTTGGCAGGCTTAAATATTAAAAAAAAAAAAAAATCCGGCAGGGTTTAATTTTTAATCCGGATCGAACCATAACTAATGAATTTTTCTGGTTTTTGGTCGGTCGGTTAAAGATTTAAGGAGTGAAATTGTAAAATGGTGCAATTTATGTTATTAGAAATATACGATGTGAAACTTATTGAATACGACTCCAAGGGTTTGCCAGGTGTGAACCGCAATAAAACACTAGAACTCTGTACTAAATGTTTATTGGGTGTGGAATCGTCTTTGAACAAATGTTCCTCGAGCTTATATACTCGTCTCGGAGACAAAAATTTGCGCGATACAGAAAATGGGCATAACGCCATCTATCGACGCTTGACTAAAACTATTAACCATAAATTTAGTGATACTTAGACACTTATTCTCAACATAAACTTAATTCTCAACGTAAAAGTCTGACACGTCGAGCGTGTCAATTTTTTTTGTTGCATTTTTCAAATCGCTACCTTTTCATGTCATTTAAAATCTTCAAACATTTAAATAACATCTTCAAGCATGAAAAATGCCGTTATTTAAATAAATATAAAAATATAAGGTAATTTGTCTTTCAATTGTTGTTCTGGAAATAAATAATTTAGGGCCCAATAAATCAGCAATTCACTAAATTGAAAAAAAAAAGAACTTGACGTCTCCGAATTCTAATAATAAATAAATATTTCGGACAAATGATACACAACATCTACAGTCCCAAACTAAGCAGAGCTTGTACCATGGGTACTAGACAACCTATATAAACACACATAAACTTTTTTTGTAAATACATATATATTATACATAGAAAACACCCAAACTCCCTAACAAATATTTGCAGATCATACAAACATTTGGTCCAACCCGGGAATTGAACCCGATATTTCTTGATCAGCAGTTGCATTCGCTTACCACTAAATCAGTCAGTTTTTGGGAGAATATTGCACTTTTGTCCTAGTTTTCAAATTTTAGAGATGGTGACCCTACTTAAAATGTAGCCATCTACGTCACATTTCGTTTCGACCAATCATGGCGCGTTTTGTAATCTTGAATTTCCCTCCCTTATTTTTCACTTTTTATTTATTATTTTCTGGGTTTAAATAATAACCAAATAAAAAAAAATCTTTTGAAGTTTAATATAACGACAATAAAGAACTTAAAAAAAAAGTTTGAGCCAAATTAAAATTTTATGCATATTCCCTATTACAATGTTTATTTTTACACAAAAGCACTAATTTTTTTTACAAAAGTGTCAAAAGTACTATGGAGGTAATAAATGTGAAAATCATGAAAACATTATATAATAAATATTTCTCTATTCTACACTGTAAACATAATAAATGTGGTTTACATTTACAAATGAAACACCTTTGTCATTTATGTTTTTTCTCCGTCACTCGTTAGTAAATAAACGTTGCAAGAAAGAGAGAGTTACAACTTATGCTTTGAAATAATGTTGTTGTAAGGATAGGATGACGCGTGTATTTTCAATACTTTCTCGTCATTCTACCAACCACAAACGTCAAACAGCTGAGCGAGGTGACTGACTCGCCGTTGTGTGGCTTGCTATTCATTTTCTCATTCAAATTTTTGAAACTAAATTGTAAAGAATAGTGCTTTCAACACGGTTGTTCAAAGTGCAAAGTAGTAATTAACCATTATGAGTGAGCTGAGTCAGGAAGAGGTAAGTTGAAAATTTGTTTTGTAAACGAACCTTGGCGTAATGCGTATGGCCAATCTAATTTCGTAACAAAACAAAGCGTTGGTGTTTAACGTTGTTGCGTATGTAGGGTTCATGCACGTGCATCAGGACCTCATGTTGATCGTTTGCAGATACGGAGACGCCGTCTGGCGCGCCTCGCTGCGCTCAGTGGTGCAGGGTCAGCACCATCACCAGGTAGTCCTCCAGCCACTCCAGGTGCTTCGATGCCGTCTCCAGACTTGCAAACCTCTCAGCCGCGGTTTTCTCCTGCACCACTACCTCGCGGCTCCACAGAACCCACAACACCAGAAGTAGCTAACACAAACAAAGAATCTGACTATGCAGATAGTGTCAAAAGCAATGAAACCGATCAGACTAAGATTCCAGCAGATGCATTAATAGTGACTGAGAAACCTGATAATAATCTCATGGATGAGATGCCTGATACTAAAATGACAGATCTATCACAGACTAGACAATACAACAGCTTTGATTCTATGGGGGAAGATACTCTGTTGAGTTGTGGATCAGTGAGAGTATCTAGCTTACCACAGTCAACAGTTGGTGGTTCAGAAGGAGCCTCTACTCGAGAAGATAGTACCTCACGATCAATATCTCCTGCACAATTTGCTGAACCTTCACCAGTTAGGCCACGGCCTAGTAATGCATCACCTAGTTGCTCACGTCGCTCACTCTCTATGGATGTGGATGATGTGTCAGAAAGAAATTCACAATCAGAACAGCAACAAGAACCAATGGAGGTCAGTAAATACAATATATATAAATTATATATTTCTTATTAATTTTAAGTTTCAAAACAAAATTTACACAATTTTATCAAAAACAAGTAGAATATGAGTAGTTACGTTTTGGAATATGATTAATTGTAATAATCAAAAATTCTAACTGGTAACAAACCTTTTATAGAAAGCCTCAAAACAGCCTGGAGTTTAAAAAAGTAAAGCCATTGATCCTGCTGTGTATTTCCCAGATGTGTTGTAATAATTTAATAAAAACTTTTTATTTTGTTTGCCATTAGGTAGATGACAGTGATACACAAGCATCACCAGCTAGAAAGATCCATCGGTCAAGAACAGTCAGTTGCACTGAATTAACAGAGGAACAACTGAGAAATATTGTGGCCAAGATCTTACAAGTGTCTTGGTCAGAAGACAGTGCAGGTTTGTAGATATAGGGTACAACTTGAATGTTTTATGCTGAGCTCTTAGTTGTTATTTAGCAGCAATTTGCATTCATTTAAAGTCAATTTACAGAACAATTTGTATTATGTAATCACTTTTTAAAAATAACAGTTACAATGATTTTCAAGAGCATAGTATGGCATACCCTCTATTTTTACTTTTAGGCCTTGAGGCATTGTAATCAGCCATAAATTTATTATGAGTATTCTGAGTAATCTCATAGACATTTACACAGTTCTGGTTTATATTAGGTTCTGTAGTACAAGAGCTTTAAGGTTGCTATAAAGCCCATAAATAAATATCAATTGGCTTCATAATATTGAACAGATTTTGTTACTGCATTGAAACACTAATTCTCAGATATAACATAGATAGATTATACAAAAAGAAATATTAAAAAAAACATTTATGCAATACAATTATGAATTCTAATTATATTCAATAAGAATAGGTCAATTTATTTGCAGTTAAACTCCAAAGATAATGATTAAAATAATATTGTATTCTGTATGTGTATGCCACCATCCTATGAAGTTTTTTTTTTCCTTAAAATATATTAAATGTGAATATCTAATAATTATCAGGTTTTCGTTTATAAGGAATAGCTATTGCACAATTTTTTTTTTGAAAAACCTCTTTTTCAACTAAAGTCCTACATCCAGCAATAGACTTTAATTGTTTTTGTTAGACAGATGCGTGACTGACTGTTGATGACGACCACACCTGCTTAGTTTTGATGTCTGCTTTAACTTTTACTAACATATTATCATTATCTTAACTTACAGGAGGAATTTTTGTGCCATCAGTTGCTGCATCTCTTCTTGATAACCCTAAACTGAGTTTAGATGACCTTGCATCTCAAGCTCTAATGGATGTTATTACGCAAATAGCAGACGGTTCAGATCCACTTAACCAAAAATTAATAGCAATCACCGAAACCACTAAAAGACTAACTGAAGATGTTGATGAAATGTTAACAAGTGGTGCGTCAGAAGCAGACACTGATAAATCAGATTGTCCCACACCATCTTTGCCACTACCCAAGACAATTCCCACACAAGGTCTAGCAGTTAGCTACATAGTGCGTTTTTACACCAACATAAATACTTATGAACGAGAACATTCAAAGAAGAGTTCGGAGCCTCCGTTGAGTGACTTACTTCAAAGTTTAAGAACTTTACTGGTGAATTATTTAGTGCTAGTGCTTCAATGCAATTTTGGTCTAGATAAGTGTAGAAAATCTGCTTTACTTCCATATGTGCTGGTAGTGTCACCACCAACAGGACTAATTCCAGAGCTGCTTCTCGCCACCTATACCAAGAAGGATATTTTTGAAGAGGTGAGTGGTTTTTTTTGTAAATCTGTAAATATAAATAAGTATTAAATGAGAATATCACATATTGGCAATGAAATAGAATATTAAATTTTGAATTATTTATAGTTGAAATTCTACAACCACTAGCAAACTAGCCTTTTTATCTACATTATGTAATTTTCTGTGCACAGTAACAGTTACATGATTTAGTGGAAGTAATGTTACAAAACAATTTTCAATATTATGTTCTAGCTTTGTGAATAAAACCAAATGTTTCATCAACAGCTTTTAATAGGCCATTGTTGCAAATAAGCCTCTCTTTCGAAGAGGTTTCGACCTACTATACTATGCTCAATAGAGATTTTGGTGTAGGGTTTGTTTTAAGTTCCTTCTTATTGCACCACTGTTTACCTGTTTAATTTGTACATTTAGTTGGCTCTCATCACACCCATTGCCATCAATAACCTATAACGTCCCACTGCCCGGCACGGGTCTTCACTCGGGAGAGGGTTAAGATCATACATCTCCATGCTGGCCGAGTGTGGATTGGTAACTGACATGTTGTGGCTACGTAATCTTTCTTTTGGATGTTTTTAAACCACCTCCAACTAAGCTTCACGACTGTTATCTTATGATAACAACCGGTACCGACTGCTTAACGTGACCTCCGAATCACGTAAACGCTCACAACATATCATGCCACAAACCGTCACCCATCTAGGTACTGACCGCACCGTCGTTGCTTACCCTCGGAGTTCGTTTTCAATCACTTTCGGCCACTTGGCTATAAGCGCTTCTCTAACACACAATTGTATGAATAGGGTTTGTGTCACTTAGTAATCTTAATCTGTTGCGACAGAATCAATCAAATGCTTACTTAATATAAAAAAAAATTACAGCTACTTTTTATGTTAAACTATATATATTATGTTAAGCTATTTATGTTAAACTACATCTCATAAATATAATTTTTTTTTTTAAATAATTTTGACTATTGACTATAGTAGAAAACTATTTTTACGTATTTTTTTTTATACTCTTTGTTCTTTCTACACATGTTGTAGGAAAAAGGCCAGCATATCATTTTCTTGGTAACATAAAATAGAAACAAACAAATATTGATTTACATGTTCATACAAGCTGAACCCCTGCGTTAGCTACCAATAAGGGTCTAGATTCGAAATTATCTTGTTAGACTCAAAGAATTGCCGGTGCCGTTACACGTGACTACGCCTGGGGTCACTTAAGCCGCCTATATCGTTAACAACCCACTCAATCGAATTGACTCTTCGTCTCCGTCTGTGCACTAACATTATTTATAATCTTACAATGATACAATGACCTTTTATTGCGTCGTTTGTAATATCTGTAGCCATACTGTAAAATATAGTTTTCCACACTAGTAATTATCTAGATCTACATACATAGAAATAGATTCAGCAAAACAGTTGAAATGTTTTCTCACATATTTGTCTACAAATATTTCATTGTTTTCATTTTATTCTGTAGCTTTAAACGAAACTACGTCTAGTGATGCTTTAGGGCTGCAGAGATAATTAAATGTATTCAGAGGTTCTGACACGCATCGCCATCTACTCCTAAACTAAGCAGAACTTATACTATGGGTACTAGTGTACTAAACTGATAATACATAAAAACTTACTTGTTTTTTTGTTTGTAAATACATATATATTAATTATAGTGAACGAGCAAACCCGTTAGATTTCCTCTGACATCGATGCGCAGCGATGCATTATTTCACCTTTAAGAACGAGCCTGCTGTGGCTCAGAACTCAAAACACCCAAACTAGGAATACATAGATCATACAAACATTTGGTCCGACCCTGGAATCGAACCCGAGAGCTTAAGGACAGCTTAAAGACAGCATAGATAATGTTAAAAAACAATTGTTTCGATCAGGTGTTCGTACCACTAGTGATGGGGATCCGCGAAGAGATGCGGCGTGCGGTGTCTCCGCTGGGAGGTTCGGGTGGAGGCAGCTGCGCGGCTCTGCGCGGACTGCGTGCTCTGTGCGAGCTGCGTGCCGGGCCACGTCACGCGCGCCGACCCCTGGCCGAGCTGATCGCTCGCCTCCCCAGCTTGTGCCCAGACTCTGTAACCACCGCTCCCGGCCGAGAAATCGCAAGGGCCAGTTTCCTGGGACCCTTTTTTGGTGTAAGTGTATTGTTTGTCTGTCATCATTTAAATAAATCACATCAGGCATTGAATTTATACTTTTGGTGCATTATTTATAGAATATTTATGTTTTATCACTGGAAGTCTGTGCTTCATTGATATTCAATGTACGTCGTTAGCTCTGTACTATTAACATATTTTTTTATTTCTGTGTCTACTGTATTAACAAATAATATAATAACTGTGACAATTGCTTAGAACAATGTATCTAAGAAAACAAACGTAGGTATATTGTTAAGAAACATTTCCAATAAAAAGTTCGCGTTGTAGTGATTAGACTTTCTATCTAGTTCACAAAAATCGACTGCTGAACCCACTACCATAGCATATGTTTTAAAACTTTTTTATGCAGAGCAACACAATAAGTCCGTAAGAGTAGTTTTCCTAATAATACTGTTAATAACGACTTGCCTTCTCATCTTTATCACTGTGTGTTACGTCACATATCTTATTTTGCACCAAGAAGTAATTAAATGAAAAAGTATTTAAATTATTGTTGCTAGCAAAATCGTGCCAATAAAACAATGCTATCACAAAGAAACGATGATAATACATAGTGTCTCACACTTTTCCGAGTACCCCCTTACTTTTGATTTAAATAAGGTGTAATAGCGCATACAGAAAAACTATAGATAACTTAGGTAAAATATCATCAATAACCCAATCAATAGCACTGCTGGGCTCGGATGTCTTCTAAGGAGTCCACAAGGTCTCCACATTCTGGCTGAGAACGCGTTGGGGACTGACAAGACACGTTGAGGCTACGTAAATATAACCGTTGGATGTTTTAAGCCGTCCGAAGGCTCCCTATATTTTCATGCCACAAACGGTCACCCATCTAGGTACTGACCGCGCCGTCGTTGCTTACCTTCGATTATCGTTTCTCATCACCTAAGGCCACTTGGCTATAAGCATTTCAACTTAAATATCATCATAGTAATTAATAAATTTTGTTTTTATTAAACAGATCTCACTATTTGCGGAAGAAAATCCCCGTTTGGCCGAGCGTCTGTTCGCGACAGGTTCAGGCGATCGAAGCCTTGCGTTTGCGTTACAACGCGAGGTGGAAGTGAGTCGCAATACGTTACACAACATTTGCCACAACATCCTATTGTGTCCTGATGCGAGAGAACCACTGCTCAACTACTTCGCCGCGCTGTTGCAACGAAACGAGCGCAGAGCGCAACTGCAAACAGACGAGAGATCTCTGGCCGGTGAGTTAACTTATCTCTATCGCGTACTATACAAACGTTCTTATTGCTACTAACTTGCCGAAATGTAATCTATACTTCTATACATATATTACAAAGCTAAAGGGTTTGTTTGTACGCGCTAGTCTCAGGTCTGGTCCTATTTGAATAAAAGTCAGTGTTGAACAGCCCAATAATCGAGGAGGGCACAAACATCATTATACTAAAGCCAAAAGAAGTATCAATAAAATATGTTCCAAAAACGATGGAAAGTTGTTGATTTTAACTCAATACAACTTATTTTATGTTAATGAAAGTTAACGCTGTTATAAGATCACGGTACGGGCAATAGGAGATGCAAACGAACTAGTGTGGGTGAACTAATCCTCTACATGTGAGAGTTTTACGCACATGTTTGATTGAAGGAATATTACTGATACCAAATCAATTGATAAATTGTTTGTTAATTGACTTAATTTTTTTTCTGGCCATACTTTGGTCGTAGGATCCCGGAGACATCTAGGAAACTCTTTAGACAAAAGCACACTTACTTATGGCTTATTGATAATACTATATTGTTTGTCTCATAAAAATTGTCTTTTAAATAATTATGTATTTGACCTGAATCTTTTGTGTAAACATCGCTATTAAAATATATAGTCAACAGGCTGGTAAGTTCATTATTTTAAACTGTACAAAACTGTATCAAAAGAGACAAAAGAAATTACATATTAATACGATTCACTTGAATTCCGTGAATTGGTAAATAAAAAGTATTTTATATATTTAGAAAATGTCGTATATTTTTTCCTCTACAATTCTGCGTATGTAGATATATGGCGTAGGACCCCGCGATTAATGTCGGGCAAAAATAGCGCACATATTTTGTTTAAATGTCGCTCACCTCGCTCTTGTCTATTAGATGAATTTATATTGGCTTCAGTCCAAAATAATTGACTTTCCAAGATACAGGTCGAATCATTAGTTCGCAATTGTTGATGGTTAACTGTAAACATTTATATTTTATTGTTTTTAATTTAATCGAGACATATAATGTACTGTACGTGCGATGCACAATTTATTGATTCCATATTTACATTATCGAACTGATTTACTATCTGTGGAAGTTAAAAATGTAAATTACTACACGAGGCACCCAAAAGCTAGTAAATATCACTGTCTTTCCACATTTGTTTATAATATTGCTTCTCAGTGACTCTGTCAGTCTCATTTTGCGGCATTTCTAACTTAATTTATAAATAAACAGTTCTACGAAATGTTTGTAGTTATCCATAGCTTGAGTTTATAAACTCGCCATGCAACACTTTTTGTATAAAACAAGCTGACTCACGCAACTTCATTTGCATTTGTTTTCGAACATGCTCAGCTTCTATTAGCGTTAACTATCCTAAGTATGCCAGCCAAACACACATTAAAAAAACTGTTAGAACAACTTGACACAAGAATTATATATAAATAGCTTTCGCCCGCGACTCCGCCCAAGTTAACGTGGGTTATTGCGGTAAGAAGTAGCCATGTCCTCGGGTTCTAGACTATCTGCATACAAAATTTCTTTTAAATCGGTTCATTATGTCAATGATAAAGCTTGACCGTCAACCACTTTATGTGTAACGTTGTACATTTTCAGGTGACGGGTTCATGCTGAACGTATGTTCGGTGCTTCAGCTACTGTCAGTGCGCATCAAACTCGAACGCGTCTACCCACTGTACACATTTCAGCCAGACTCGTGGGTTAACGTGCGCGATGAAACGAGATTGTACTTCACAGCACAAGAGGCGCAAGACTGGCTAGATTCACTAAGTAAGTCTTAAGTCTATATACTTTGAAATCGTTCATTATTATTAAATATAAATGTAATATGCTAATTTACTATTATTTTTTAAATATAGAAAATGACCCCAATCACAAATGGCCGGAGGCGAAGTTCCAAACAGTTTGCTGGTTCTTGACACTACACATGCATCACGTCGCGCTAATACCTGCACTACATACACATCAACGACGGATAAGGTATTATGCGTACTTATATTGTTATTATTAGATCTGACTTATTATTTGATTAAAAATTATATTTATATTTGTAAGTAAATCTTTTATAGATATTTCCCAAGACTCAATCTGGGAAGTAACTAGCTAGGAACTAGCTACAATTCTTTTGAAGTCTGTGAACAATGAAAAATAATAAACTATGCGAGTACAGTATAGAGTATTCTTTGGGGCTTTTTGAAGGAAGGACCATAGTCTTACCTAGTCATACCGGTATAAGTCAAAATTGCGCGATTCTACCGCCAACAGGATATTTAGTTATGCCGTAGAAACACTCAAAAGCACTAAAAAAATACTTAGTAAATGTAAACTAATATTACTGATCTAGACTATACTCACATTTACACGCACAATAAATTTTCAATTTAAAATAGAAATATTGAAATAATAAACAAATTGAGAAGTCAAAATCCACACAGTGGACCGAATGTCTACCACTTTCAAACAATAAATGTAAATGCGGAAGTGAGCAGCATTAAATCTCAAATCAAATTTGTTATTTAAATTTTAAACTGTAAAGATATGTAAAGAGTACATTATAATGTGATAAAGATATTGGTGGTTTTATTTTCAGGGCCTTCCGCGATCTTCAAAAAGTGATTGAGGAACTGATGGCTGCGGAACCACAGTGGCGAAACAGCTTTTCTGCATTACGTAACCGTGAATTACTTCGACGCTGGCGTAGACAAATTAAAAGACTACATAGGTAAGTCATTGAGAATATTTAGGTCATATTGAATGTGAATTTATTCTGATAAACAAAACGATAAATCTATTGTTTTTAAAAGCTTTGCCAAGTAAATATTTTTGTATTTTATTTAAATCCTCGATCCACACAAGAGAAAACATTTCATGTGATCAAATTATTGTTCTGAGTTTGGATGTTCGTTATAAAAAAGATTTTCATGTGTGTTATATATCAGTGTAAAGTTTTTAAGATCGTTAGTGTACGGTAGTGTACATGGGCGTACCCAGCATCTGGCCTAGGGGGGAGCAAATGAAATTTCTTAGGTCGGATCGTCCGCGGCTGTTTTGTCATACACACTACTCAAACACACCTACATGAAAAATTAGGTATATGTAGTGAGACTTCCAAAAGACCGTACCACGGCGTCCAATGCGACGGCCAACTGTTGCACGCGGAAGGTGGTACACGCGACAATAAGTTACTGGCACGGCCAATGTGGTCCCTGGCAAAAGGAGTGCAGCCTAAGGGCTACAAGGGGGGCGACGGGACTGCTGTCGGCTGTTCCTAAACTACTTGGTAGCGATCAACGCCGAACACCGGCAACTGGTCAGCCCGACCCGCAGACGCCGATTTTCGTGAGCGGGGGCTTTCTCCTAGTTTGGAAAGTGGCCAAGAGAAGAAACCTCCATAAAAATCATAGAAGCAAAAGTGGCCTAGGCCACATGCAAAGAGCTACCTCTCCAGGTGGCCTTCTGTTGGCAGAGGGCAGGTGCGAGAGTTACGTCGGAACGACACTTTATGGGGCCGACGGGGTTGCCGTCGAAGATTCCATATGGAGCCACTGACGGTGATCACTGCCAAACTCCGGTAACCGATCGGCCCAACCCGTATACGCTGAGCAATCGGGAGCGGGAGTCTTCTCGAACGGAGGGTGGAGAGCACCGCGTGAAAAAAAAGCTCTTTAAAAATTACTCCTAACCCAAGCTGAGGGAGCCCTGCGAAGAGGTTAACGGTTGGGTGGATATGCCAGCCGCTAGGGCAACACAACGTTAGCTCACGTATAAGAGCAAAACCATTATGGACGTGACTCAAGAGAATATATTACCCCAGGAGGGTACCGGCCGCGCCGCGGACGGAGAATCCCTCGGCACTCCAGCGTCAGCCTCAGTGGCTGACACTGGAGTGTTCTGCCCACCGTAATCTGGGGGAGCGCAGTTACGTACACAAGGGTGTCCGAGTCCGGGTACATCAAGCAGGGCGCACAAGCCCAGTTTTGTGCGTTCCAGGACGCCGAGCCCGGTGTCTTCTCGCGCTCAATCAAGCGCTTAGGAGGAAGAGGTAGCGCAGGGCAGGCGGCGACGATCGAGCGTCTGCCTATGGAATCCCTTAATCAAGGGTCCAGGGTTGCAGAAAGGAGATTCAGAAGAGAGCGATGATTAGCTCTCTGCTCTGTTTCCTCGCGGTCACCACAAACCCGTAAACCGAAACCGAAGAGCACGTCAGATAAAAAAAAACCGACCCAAGAAACTTGCACTGCGAAAGGACACAACAAGGGGTAGAAAGAGCAGTGAAAGTGGAACAGGGATCGAGACGATGCGTGATGACGCACCGAGTCCATCTTGGTTGCGGCGGAGCTGAGGAGCCAACCCGTCGCCGATATCGACTCTAGTATCGAGGAGTCCCTTTCGGCGATCGAGAAGGCCTTCCAAAGGGACGAAGGGAGTCAAAGGCGGCTAAAGGGCTGCCGTCACAGCTTTGACGACCATCAGGACCGGAGTGTCGGAACTCTATAAAAGAGCCGATGAGTCGGCACTGACAGACGCAGTGGGGAGGCTACACAGAGCGAACAAGGCGCTACGCTCTGAAATGGCTTACCTCCGAAAGGAGGTGGAAAAGCTACGCTGCGGGGACCCAAACCCCCATCAAAACACCCAGGCGAGCTCCATTACTGCCCGAGGTTAGACCACCAAAGCAGCGTTCTCAAAAAAGAGCAGCTTACCGGACCGAGACCAATTCGCGTCCATGTTGGACCGTGTTCTTGCTGAGGTCCGAAAAAAGATGATAGGAGGTCAGTGCCCAGGTGCGAAGAACTTGTTGCTTCCAGCGGCCTTTAGTCCGGGGACGGAAGTGGCCACTGGCGTAGAGTCGCCCAAAGCCAAAAAGAAGAGTAGGAGGAAGAATGGTCAGTAGGCTATACAGATGTCACAAGCGCCAGTATCGCTATCCCCTGCGCAGGAGAGGCAACAGCCGTCAGCAGCCCCATTATCGAGCGAGACGTGGGTCCCTTGGTCGAAAGATCAAGGCCAGGAAAATAGGAGAGACGCCCCAGTCAAGGCGACGGGCTGCTGCTCACCGCCACCGACTATTAAAAGGGTTATGCCGCGACTTCCAACGACAACGGCTGTCACAGTCTCCGTACATCCTGGCTCGGAGACGACAATAGCCAAGCTGATGGAGAACGCGAGGCACCAACATCGGATTGGGTGATCTTGGGTGATCACAGGTGGTCTCCGCACCAAACGAACTATGACCGGCGCCCTGATCCCCTTGAAGGAAAGCGCCGCTTCAGCAGACAAACTGGCTGCACGCCTGCAAGATGTTCTGTCTGACACGGATGCTATTATTGCGTGTCCGTGTAGGGCAGGAGACATACGGGTGATGGACCTGGAGGAGTCAATCACCCAAGCTGAAGTCACCAGGGCTGTAGCAGCGACGGGGGAACGTGCAATCTCCGATGTCAAAGCCGGAGACATACGTGCCTCCCCGTCACGACTGGGCACGGCCTGAGTTCGCTGTTCACCTGCCTCTGTTCGCAAAATAGTGAACGCTAAACGGTTACAGGTGGGCTGGGTTTTGGCCAGGACAGAGGCACTGCTAGCACGCCCGTTACAGTGCTACCGGTGCCTTGAAATGGGACACGTGAGAGCTATACCTTGTCCATACGTGTATTATCTTTTTGACAGGTCACGCCTATAAATTACCGGTATTTTTTTTCGTAATAATGTACTACAGTAATGTCGTACTTTACCTATAGACGGGTAGGGAAGTGGGCAGTGTGCATAGCTAAAAACAACATATAAAACAGTTCTTGAAATACGATAAATCGATTAAACGATTAAAATAATCTATCATATTATTATGATCAAAATATTTTTGACTTCATGTAAGTGTCGTTTCTGTAAATTTAATAAAATAAAAAGGAAATTAAAATAGTATGACTTCAAGATTGATTATTTGCAAGGAATAAAGTCGAAATTTTGGAATTTAACTTTAAACTTAGAATAAAGAACAATAACTCTGCGCATTAATTTATTATTGGACCACTGACTTAAAATGTAACTATGCACGTGTTAGTAAAATTTAACTTTGAAACGCGTGGTTAATAACGTTAATTCTTACTAAACCGACCTTTCAAGTGACTGTGTTTGGAAGTAGTTTTCTTTGTTCTGGGTCAATTACATATCATAATAGTGCACATTTTATTAATTTACAATACTGACTTAAGGACTACTTGACACGAACATGCACAGCGAAAACGCCGAAATGCTCGGTCTGATCGGACCTTAGCCATCCCGCGAATCATCGGCTAGGGAGCAACAAGTGCTCCCCGCCGAGTAAAAAGAAAAGGGGGCCTCAGACGGCAACCGCCCCAGCCCGTGCTGACACCAGTCAAAACTTATCGACTGCAGGAGGGACAAAGCCGGAAAACAGTCCGGTACAAGAGGCAATGGAAGCATAAAAATTCGCGTCCATCCATAAATTCTTACAGGGGAACATGAACCACTGCCGCTCAGCGCAAGACCTGCTTATGCAGACGATCGCTGAGCAATCGGTTCCGGCGGAGCCATATTACGTCTAGAATCATCCCCGGTGGTTTGGTTCGGATGATGGAACTGCCGTTCTAACGCTCGGCTAAGTTGGATATTCTTCGTCCGTCATCGTCGTGCGCGGTTTTTTGGCGATTGCACCGTGCATTTTGCCAGTGTCTACTGCGCGGTTTATTTAAAAGTTAGAGCATAAGGCCTCGTTTATACTTTGATTAGTAATTAGGCGAGTTCATACATGTTTTGCGAGATTTCCAGGGGGGGGGCAGCTGCCCCTCCCTGCCCCCCCCTGGGTACGCCCATGGTAGTGTATGCAAATGCGGATTATTACGAGGTTCAGAGGTTCTATGCCCGAGTCGGGCCAAAAACGATTAAAAACACTTCATAACTGCACCACTTATAATCCCAATACGGGAGTTGTCTTTAAAAAAAAAGGAAAAATAAACAAAGAAGACAAAAAACTCCTTTGCACTTGGGGTGCTATTCTCCGTGTCTCGGAGAGCACGTAAAGCCATCAGACATTCCCTGGTCGTCTTAGATAGCCGACCTGTGTTAGCGCGCACACTGTGTACTATGTATACATAAATATTTCGGACATCTTATACACAACTCCATCTAGTCCTAAACTAAGCGGAGCTTGTATTATGGGTACTAGACAACTGATATAAATACATAAAAATACTTTTTTTATAAGTACATACATATAATACATAAAAACACCCAAAATCCGAAGCAAGTGGAGGAATGGGTTTCATGTTCCTCTTACACAAAGGGAGGATCCTCCGACCAGGCGAGGTGATCGTGCCTGGTCGCCACTGCCCAACAGTTAATGTTGGGATGTTGTAAATATGCTAATCGGCGCGAGAATTTATCTTTCTTCTAAATTTATCTTTCAGGATTACTAGTTACTCCGTATAGATCGTTACGTGTTTTCTTCGTTGTTCAATGTTTCTTCGGTAGATGGCACTATTGTAAATATTCGCTTGCGCTTTGTGTGGAAGTTGCCACACAAATATTTGCGGCTCACACTAACATTTGTTGGGACCCGAGAGCTCCAGCACAGCTGTATCATACCCGAGGCATAGATAACGGTGTCGTCGTCATGTCCAGGTCGAAGCAGTGCGCGGAGACGGGCCTGCTGGAGGGCGAGCTGATGCGGCGCAGCCTGCAGTTCTACGCGAGCGCGTGCGCGATGCTGACGCAGCAGCTGGAGGCGGGCCGCACCGACCCCGACACGCGCTCCGCCTTCGCCGCCACGCCCGAGTGGTACGTCGAGGACATCGCCGAGTTCATGCTCTTCGCCGTGCAGTGAGTACACCACACCCCACCCTACACCCTCTGATATATGTACTGTTCACACGCTCCATACTGTACTCGCTCGTCACACCGTACGACACTCGCATGCTATCTTGACTCGGCTAACTGAAGTTATATTAGTTCCTGGGGGCCATTCAAGTGTTGTAGATAACACTGACGAGGAATTGGGCGATCTTTAACTTGCTTATTTATATGATGATATCCGAGATTCCACCCGCGTATTTGTCGGTTATGTCCTACTCCAAGCTTTCTCTATACCGAAAATTATCCAAATCAATTCAGTAAGTCAGTTCCAAATTAATAACTAATTGTACTGACTTTCGCCCTCGGCTTCGCCCGCGTGCATGTCGGTTATCACGGTAAATGCATGTAAGCGAGACAGACAGAGTTTCGCCTTTATAATGTTAATAAGAATGATAATGGCAACTAGAGGGAAACGGGTAATCAAAAGTTATAAATATATCAGCTTACGTGAAGTGAAAATCCCTATATTGTTGCTTAGTTCATATTCAATCTAATAGAAAATTCAAAATAATAGAACAAATCTGTTTGAAATATTTTATAACTTAGTTGTCAAAGATATGAATCTTTGACAACTAAGTTATGAAATATATGAATCAGATTTGTTCTATAGCACACAGTCTAAAATACTACAATATATTTTCCAGATATGTACCACAAATCGTAGCCGACTACATAGAAGATCCTATAATAACTTGGTTGTTGACCGCGATATGCAACTCTCGTTTCTTCAAGAACCCGTATCTCGTCGCGAAGATCGTCGAAGTCCTCTTCGTGATAAATTTATCTGTGCCGTTGAAATTGAAGAATGTGTACGAGAAGTTTATGGACCACCCCATGTCACAGACATCTCTGCCTAGTGCTTTAATGAAGTTCTACACAGACATTGAAACAACCGGCCAGAGCACCGAGTTCTATGACAAGTTCACGATTCGATTCCATATTAGTATTATATTGAAAGGCATGTGGGAGCGACCGATTCATAAACAGGTGAGATTATATTTATTGAATATGTATATGTATATTTACTATATTTAATGATCTGGATTGTCTCGAGACTATTACGATTATATGCATCATCATCGTCTTCTTCCTAGCCTTTATTACCAAGATTATTTGGATTCGGCTACTAGTTCAACCGGTTTTACTTGAATATCAGTTTTTCCACGGAGCGACTGGCATCGGACCCCCGCAACCCTGAGGGCGTACTGAAATTCGTAGGTTGAACTAGTTGTCAGTATATTTTAGGGCACTATAGCAATCGTTATTGGGTAGTCCCAATAACGATTGCTATAGATGTTCAACCGGGACCGAACTTCTTAACGTGCTCTTCGAGAGCGTGGGCGTGAAATACCGCCATTTTGCATATACCGTTCTGCAATCAAGAATTACTTGTATGAAAAACCCAACAGCAACCCGGCCGGGGATTTGAACCCGTTGATACCTCTCGATCAGCACTCGCATACGCTAGACCAAACGAGACTTAACTAATCCTAAGCAACTATAATTATATTAGATTTCTTTTATAGTATTTCAGTGGACAATTGTTGTAGTCTATAGAGGCTTCGAACTTTAAAAGACTGGCGTCCGTGTTGTCGGTCCTTCAAAACCTGTACTTTCTACATTGTAACCTAAGTAGATATCATATTCTACAGATGAAATCTTGGTCAGAGAAATTTCTTCTGGAATAATTTGAATACACAAGTGAACTATGTAGGCGTAGGAGTACTACCTAGTACAACAAAAATTTAAGTTTGTTTTCTTATAAGTTAATCGAAGTTCCCTATAGGTTTATTTCTTATATTTTAAGGTAGTATCAACCGCTACAATACTTATTATAAAATAAAACTTTGATTTATAAAAAAATAATGTTATATGTCCACAGGCTATAGTAAAGGAGTCTCGTTCAGGGCGCCAATTCGTCAAGTTTATCAATATGTTAATGAATGATACTACATTCCTGCTTGACGAATGTCTCACGGTAAGTTTTTACATTTGTATTTATACTACGATTGGCTGAGTCCCGCCATGTTACTGATGTTACCCGCGGTTATTCTTGTAAATCGCAAGCAACGAGCGAAGCTTTCTAGCTTTCTACCAGCGAAAGTCCCGTTAAAATCGGTTGAGCCGTTCCGGAGATTGGCCCGAACAAACAGACGTCTGTCTTACAGGCAGCCAAAGCTTTTTTTTGATGGAAGTACCTATATTACTGTGCATTTGATATTACATATAAACACTTCAATTTTATTTATTTCTATAGATATAATATCACACTGGTTATGACTAATATTTTTGAAATCGCTTTACGCATCTATATGCACATTAGATTCATCATCATCATCATCATCATCAATAGCCTTTAACAGTCCACTGCTGGACATAGGCCTCTCCTTAGAAATGAGGTTTTGACCTACTATACCACGCTGGCCAGACGGGTTGGTTTCAAGTTTTCCTTCTCTTTGCATTGATGTCGTCTTGCGTATTTTTTACTGTATCCAAATCACAACGCATTTCTAAATATGGTATTCACTGGATAGAATATCTGAGTATATAGGAAAAGAGTTCGTTATGATGTACATAATAGAAAATATAATGTGTTATGTGACAGTACCTGAAACGTATCCACGAGGCTCAAGAGGGCGGTGCGGGCGCCAGCGGGTCGAGCGACGCGCGCTCCCGCGCACTGGCGCAGGACGAGCGACAGTGCCGCTCCTACCTCACACTCGCCAGGTAACCACACAACCACACCACTAACCACACTCTTTGTGATCCACCTTCTTGTTTTGTTCATCTAGATAAGAGTCATTTTTTTCGTATAATTTAACCTACCAAAGTGACTCTACTCTGCCTGATGGAAGGCATGAGTAGAATCCAGGAGTAGGGGCCAGCATGCTCATTGTGAGGGCAGGCAATATAGCATGGTCACCCATACGATGGTGGCCTGGTAAGATAATTCTGCATCATTTTCCTGGCCTTCGATGACCAGGAGAATGTTGCAGAATGATTGGGCCTCCGGTCTCACACTCACCAACGAAATACGACAGCAAGAATGCTGTCATTATAAGGGGTCTTCTGTGTGAGGGTAGTACTGCCCCGGTCGAGCCGGCCCAATCGTGCTGAAATCAGCGTGGCTCTACTACTCAGTGAAAGAGTTGTCTTTCATAAGCGATAGAAATTCTTATTCCCTTATATAATATTTTCATTTTTGGAGTAGTATATTAAATGATATATGTAACATGCTTCGAACATATAACACACATCGCCAGCTTGTAAGTAGATGGCCTTCTTTAGGATTTAGCAGAGTTTGTACAAGCTTCATTGACTGATAGAATAACCATAGACTATAGACTTTTTTTTACCTATATAAATTGTAATAAAATCACTCACACACCAATTTCAAGCTCGGCAGTCTATTTTATTTGTTTATACTAGTCATTATATATTCAAATTTGTACATTTCAGAGAAACAGTCGACATGTTGGAATACTTAACTGTAGAAATTAAGGAGCCATTCCTACGAGCTGAACTTGTTGACAGGCTTGCGTCTATGTTGAACTTTAACTTACAACAGTTGTGTGGGCCTAAGTGTAAAAACCTCAAAGTGAGTAGATAAAATAAATTATTTTTTATTTTATTCTTTTAATTTTTAGAAGTATAAACATAGTCACCTAACAAACTATTTTGAAACATCAAAAATAACCTTACCATTAAATATGTTATGTTTCCGAATCTTATAGTATCTGCATGTACATTACAATCTAAGTTCTTATAAAGTAAACATAATGAATTTATTAAAAGTTTCATTTTAAATATGTTTGAGTGAAACAATCATTATCCATTATAATATTTCAGGTTCGTCGACCAGATAAGTACGGATGGGAACCAAGGAGGCTACTAAGTCAGTTAGTTGATATCTACTTACATCTCGACTCTCCACAGTTTCACGCTGCACTAGCAGCTGATGAGGTATTATTGATTTTAGATTATAACTTATTTAATTTTTCGATACAGGACACATTTTTTTTTTCAGTTTTTAAACCTATTGAATATAAAACACGCCTTATTTGACTTAAAGCTAAGAAAAGTTATTATCATAAAGCAAACCATGAGAGCTAAATAGTAACCACGAAGATCAACACAATGAGACCCTGAAGCGGTCTCTGTGCTTTGGAGATTACATTAAGGTTCGATCCGAGCACATTTGGCAATCATTACCGGTATTTGGAACTCCAAAAAGTACGGAAACTGTCTTGGCCCACAAAGATCTACCGCTACTGCTTGAAATAAAAATAATTTAATTTGTTTTTTACCAAATTGGCAATAAAATTTTTGGCAAATAAAAAGGTTACAAATGAAAGAATTTGAGAAGATTTCCGTATAAGTTCCTTACCTTTGTTACAAAGAAGATGTTAGAACCTTATTAGGCTGCATTAGCATACCAAACCTGTTTAAGTAAAGTCTTAAATTAGAATCAACAAGATTTAAGATTGTATGTTAAAATTAAATGAAATCGATATTTATAGCATTCTAAGTTAACTGATTATTCCAGCGATCATTCCGAAAAGAACTATTCGAAGAAGCAGCAGTTCGACTTGCTAAATCGTGCATCAAGACACCCACGGAAATAGAGCGGTTCAAGACAGTGGCAGAAAATGCCTACCAAATTGTTGGTATGTATCAAATACATTACACATACAAATTTTTACTAACAGTAAGTTAGTGTTACAGTGTAAACTGTTTGAAGTTTATTATTTTTATTTATGGTACATTTGCTTTAAATTGCAAAAAGTAATGAATTATCAATTTTACTTTTCTATCGAATAAGTATGAAGTGAAGTAATTCTAACTTCTTGTAATGTTACTTCTTTGTCCATAAATCATCATCAACAGCCTTTAACAGTCCACTGCTGGACATAGGCCTCTCCTTTGAAAGGAGGTTTTGGCCTACTATACCACGCTGGCCAGACGGGTTGGTAAAGGGTTTGTTTCAAGTTTTCCCTCTCTTGGCAGTGATGTTAGCTGCCTATTTTATTCCTTTAGTCGCCTCTTACGACACCCATGGACTGAATAGGGGTGGTGACACTTGTATTCTTAATCCGTCACCACACGGAATTTACATAGTGTCACTCATATTTACTAGCGGGAAAAGCAGAGACCTTTGATCTCTACTTATACGGTTCTGTCACACCTCTTTTGCTTCATCCACATTAAACAATCGAGGCATGCATGCTCGCCAGTTCCTGGTACTCTACACATGTTTGCTTTTCTATAACATCGCCAATTTGCTTCCACACAAATTCCCTCTGTAATCACCTTTCGTAAGTCTTCTATCATCCATCCTCTAAGTGGCCAAATCAAATAATAATCCGTATTCTTTATTTCAGTGTCTAATCAGCAAAAAAGTGATGAGTTTGCTGATGCACCAGAAGAGTTCAGAGACCCACTCATGGACACACTTATGACAGACCCTGTGTTATTGCCATCTGGGAAGGTAAGCCAACAATGTCTTCAGACTTACAAATTTCATTCACAGCATATGCGATAAAATTATGTATTATGCATTAGAGCTAGTTGCTACTGAGCGAACTTATGTTTTTACATATAAATACAATTATGTTGATGTAAAATATAAGTATTTTTAAAAAACACGTACTATTTTTCTTTAAACGAATGTGTAAGTAAGAATGTGCAAATAATTTAAATATATACATTTAGTGTTAGATGTATTGAACAAGATGCATGTAGCGTCGGCAATGATGTTTAAATTAAGATACATCTCGCTGACAGATAGATGGTATTTAAGTTTCAATAAATATTAAACATAAATATATTATTACTGAAAGCCAAAATAAAAGGATATAACATACTTGTCGGAAGAGCAAACTGAACTGAAACATACTGCAAAAAGAAAGAAAACTAGTAACAAACCCTACACTGGTATAGGCAGTGCGGTGTCCTAAGCAATAAACCTCCTTGTAAAGAAGAAAACAGATGTTCAGCAGTATATTATTAAAGGAAGGTGATAATGATTACCCTAAAAATGTATTTAAAAGAAAACATAAAAGATAAGCGCGGTATGTTGGATGATAAGTGCCCCGGAGATAGTCATTCGCAATTGTCAATTTTCACGTCATTGACTGACCGAAATCGGTCAATCGCACTGCAAGATGTTCAATTTTTACTTCATTCGCGATTGTCAATGGGCTTTTATCAAAACTTCCATCATTCACCTTCAATCACGTAGAATTACAATGGCTTCAATTGCCTCTTTAAACGATCATTTTGTACCTATACAAAGTGTTGTCAGAGTTCTGAATTTCTTCCTCTCTATTTCAATTGGCGTTATAGTTAGTTAGTTACAGCGGCTAATACATATATATCTTTGTAATTTGTAAATAATTTTCAGGTATTATATGAAATCGATAAAAAATTGGTGCAACACCAACAAAAAAACATTGATGTAAGCGTGTAAAGATCACTTTTAAATACTCTTAACCTGTATTAACGGATATTAATATTTTTATTGCAGGTAATGGACAGATCAGTAATTCTTCGTCATTTACTGAACAGCGCAACCGATCCATTCAATCGACAACCTCTATCAGAGGATCAATTACGTCCAGGTACAATTATATAGTCACTGCTTTTGTTTTCCTCTTTATAAAATAACTAGCTTTCGCCCCGCGGCTCCGCCCGCGTGTATCTCGATTATTGCAGAAAAAAGTCCTTGTCCGCATTTTGCATTTAGCACGGTTAAGTGCATTGTCTCTATTTAATTGAGCTTCTTTCAGGTCTTTTTCAACCGTCGTCCACCAGGTGGCGAACGGTCTCCCACGCGACCGTCTTGTTATTGACAAGTCTAGGGCAAGCTTCACCAAGATCATCCGGGCGTCTTAAGACGTGACCGTACCATCTCAAGCGTTCCTTTTTTACCTTATCGATTATCGACTTACACACAACGCCATCTAGTCATAAACTAACTTGGAACTTTGCACTTTATCATTATTTTAAATTAGAAATAGGCTATTATCAATTATTTCGTACTACCAAAAATCTTGAATGAAAACTCAATATTTTTCCTATTTCATCTGTGTAAGTAGTAACTTGATAATATGAGCTATGCTCTTATCGAAACAATATTAGAAACATTTTTGTTTATAATACAGAAAAAAATAAAATGAAAACATGACATTTACAATGTAAAATGTGCAAAATTTAATTTAATTATATTTTATTCTAGATTCGTTTATTTTATAAATTAAGATGATAGGAACCTAGATAAATACTTTGTAAGTCCGAATATCAACATATCATTGTGGAAATATGTTTAAACTGCAACTGATCTTGGTATTACGTTTGTATGGATAATTCAGCCTCCCTCGGAACCTTAAACTCTATTAGAACGGAACTATCTTCTAGTTTTCCCACTCTACTTGTCACCAAAACAAGGTTGCAAATGAGCAGGCGTGTCACCTCTAAATGACTATTATCATCTAGAAGACTTCTTAGTGCCTATTCATTTATTTTTTACCTTGATAGTATTAAATAACAAGCAATTCAAACTATACTAATGATAAAATTGTTAATTCCAGCTACTGAACTCAAAGAAAGAATCATTCAATGGCAGCGTGAGAAGAAATCGTCGACGTCATAAGCCTCAGAGGCCAACAATAAAGTCTGATGTATATAACATAACCCATATATAAAGACTACCAAACGGATTTTTCCGCCTTGGATGGACTTTTGTCCGTATGCGTGAATGTGAGATTATTACATGTATGTAATACCATACAATTTATCTCTAGGTTGTATCTATGAGTACAACCTAAGTGACATACCAGCCAAACGGTATGTTTATATGTAAATACAGGTGTTAATTTAAAGGGCACATGTTGAATATGTTATTTGATAATGTTTTCACAAAAATCTTCCATTAATTAACATTAAACTATTGTGACGAACTAATTTTTTTAACCTTATAACCCACCTTCGAGTTTTTATAAGAAAGTAAGCTCAAAAATAATTAATTGATAAGTTATTTGGAAAATTTAAGGCTTCAACTTAATGCACATAAAATTCTAAATTAATGTATAGTCACTAATTCCAAATTATTATTAAAGCAATATTTAAATTAACATCTGTAACATGTATGGCACAGTAGAATGCTAAATACAGTATGTTACCGAATATTATCACAGGTATAAAGGCCTAAACATTAAAATGACAATAGACATGACATTTGAATATTTCCTGGTCAAATATCTAGGTGTTATGGTCTCGACCCTAAATTGTGAGTGTAAACCAAGCACAACATAAAGTATTTAGCGTGAAGCACATAAACTAAATGTGTTTGTGCATTTTTTAGGAAATCTCTGTTATGACGTATGTGTGCAAGTGATTACAATTTTAGAATGGATAGTCGGCATTAGTTTAACTAATGGTTATACGTTAGAATATAAATATATAAACTTATAGGAATTGTATGGAATGTTGAAGACTTCTTATTTTTTGTGCAAAATGGAAATTAGAAAATGTATTTAATTATATTATGGATTTGATTACTATTCATTTTAGTGATATTATGTTAGTCTTTGTTAGTAATACATGATTTGTGTATTATCATTTAATACATTGTGATTTGTTCCTTTAAAACTTTAGTTGTGTTATGAAATGGATTCTCACATAACAGTAAGGGAATAGCACTCAATATAAATAGTTAATCCCAGTAATAAGATAGTTTATAATGCAGTGTTATAATATTTAATTTACAGAAGTAAACTTTAGCCCAATTATCATTGCATTACAAATATATATCTAATATGTATCCCAATTACCATTACTTCAGTCACTGCCAATATATTCAATGTAGTTCTTAGACAGGCATTCCTAAATGAAATCCATTTCTTTAATTACATGGTCTCACTTGTATGATAATTCGACTTGTAATTTATCAATATATTATAAAGATTCTATATTATAGAGGTCTCCTACGTTGATTATATCAATAAAATTAAATAAATGGCAATATATTGTTTTTATCAGAATAACAAACAGCACATCCACTTATTAGTAAAGTATATTTAACTTATTCCTATACTAAAATAAATAAGTTATTGTCAATTCACATTAAAGAGATTTCATTGTATAATTACAAAAGACAAATTAAAAATATTATAAACAATCAAATGTTGATCTTCAACTGCTAAGAGGTAGTTGATTTCGTAATTTAGTACCTACTAAACATTAACAAGGAAAATTAACTGTTTTTTTTTATTGCTCACACCATTACCATTTTTCATACTGTACCTTTATGCTTAGACATAAAAAAAGACATTTTAAATTCATGTTTATGCAAATCTATATTCCACTTATGTATTCATAACATAACATTTGTATAGGAAGATTTGATTTGTATCTCGGACCTATCGTGCAGGGATGTTGTGGCAATAATAGAATCAGTGCTTACATTAAACCAGTATTTATATTTCTTTATAACAAAGCTACAACAAATAATTTACACAGCAGTTTCATTTCCAGTTCATATACATAATTAGATCTTAATTCATTTTACATGATCTAGTAGATAGGCACTTACAATCTAATATACATTTCCAGGATTCATATCATTTCATTCTAATATACATATAGATTTCAGGAAAATTACAAATGATAAACAATTTGACAGATATGTATGTTCATTTCTTGAAAACTTATTAAAACCCAACTATGCATTTGTATTTGGTCACACATTGAAGCTCCGAAGTGTATAATAATTTAGTAAGCAGTTAACACTTTTATCGCAATAAGAATGGCAGGCGAGAAGCGAACAAACAAGTTATCATATACAACATACCAAAATAAAAATTTAATCTAGCTGTTTGTCTCGGAACATATCTCATTGCATCTGGATTTCTAAACCTCCTTTCTATTTCAAAAGCTCTCGGTAAAGTCAACATGGGGAGTAAAAACCAAAGTGAACAACGGACTGTTGCTACCACAAACATAATATATGGAGTAAATAATAGAAAAGCATATAGGAAATATGAAGGAGTTCTTCCTATTAGTATGGCTAAAGTAACGATCTCAGCCTTGGAGTCTGTCTCCAGGTCTCTTGTGTTATTACTGTGTAAAATTGCCTCCGTATTGAGTGCTAAAGGTATCGCATAATAAATAATAGGCCAATCAACTCTGCCTGTCTGAGCTAGAAAAGCAAAAACCACAGATACCGGTCCAAATATCACTAAAACTAATATATCACCAAGGGCTATATACTTTAACCCTATGCCCCCTGTATACAAAAAAGAGGATGATAACCCACCAAAATATACAAGAGCCAAATGCTCCATACGAGCTGGTGATAAAATAACAAGTGGTACAAATGACGCACACCCAGCCAGATACAATATAGCACCAAGTGAGACTACTTCATCTATACTTAATATATGATCTACAAGAGTTCTGTCATCAGATTTACGATTGTCTATTCCTTTAACAAAATCAAAGTAAGTATTGACTACATTTCCAGCACCATGGACTGGAATCACTGTACACAGGGTTAGAAATAGTGTGCACCAACTGAATCCGGTATCGCCAGGCAGCCGGTATGCAAGTGCGGCACCCAGCAATGTTGGTAGTAAACTAGCACTAAGCGACCACGGGCGCAATGCAAGCACGTAAGTTCTTACTTTCATTAGCGGATTTCGAGTTAATAACGTCTTCTCTTTCGGTTGCTCTAAGAGGTTTCCTTCGGCTGTTGGTCTATCCATGTCTTCTGCTTTCTTGTTGACTTCCATATCACAGAATTTAGTATATTATATTACTAATTTATTTCAATAATCATTGTTGTTTTCAATTGCGGCTAATGTGTTAATGTATATTTATTATAATACAGCGGTATCTGACAATACGCCAATTTCAAAGCGTCTAATACTGTTTCTGTTTACTTATTGACGTACGGTCCCCTTATTTTAGTGGTAGGCAAGAAGCGAACTACTTCGTTTCAAATGATAGCTGATTTAAAAATGAGAAAAGTACTTCTTCACAAAAAAAGGAATTCTTAACTGTCAATAGCGTCAGTGATATGTCAAAATAAGTTGCACTTCAAATAGGGTCGTTACAATATGACGACATAATTTACTAAATGAAATCGATAAAGTGCACTAAAAATATATCGAACTGTTGAATTTTATTTCCTGATACATGAAAAAAAGTATAAATGAAAAACTCTGATGATAAGTACATAGAGATGTGTCTTTCGAGTAGAACTATTAATAAGGCTGGAAGATATACTTGTTATTGTAGTTTCAAACTATCGCCGTCCACTGCTGAAAGAAGGATTCTAAATATTTGCAAAGAAAGACTGCACGCCCTAGTTGCTTAAGTGGTCACTTCAATTCAAATCCCACATGGAACAATACTTTGTGTTATCTACAAATTGTTGTGCTGAGTCTGGGTGTACTTTGTGTCCGTTGTACTTTTGTGAAATCCTCCGCGACACAAGAAGTATATTCTTAATGCGGGGGTTGTATTTTTAAAGGATAAAAAATATGTTATTACATGAATTTAATTGCACATGTTTTGTAAAATTTACATTTTATTTCTTTACTAGCTGAGTCCCGCGGGGTGTTACCCGTGGTTGTTGTTGTAAATCGTGAGTAATGCCGCGTAGCAAAACTAGTCTATAAAAAGTTGCCTAAGTTACTCCTGATCTCATCAGCTATCTGCTATTGAATGTCTTTTCAAAATAGGTCCACCCGTTTCAGAGATTAGCGGCAACCAACAGACAGACAAACAGAAGAATTATAATTTCTTCAGTGGGTCTAGATGTATTCTCACCCCGGCATTCTCCCTTCGGGATTTTGGTGCTGTATGCGGAGTCGAAGCAATCCGCAAATTGTCTAACGCACTCATCACCAGCAAATACTACCCCATCTTTTAAAATTGTTTGTGGATTCTTTGAACTAGATTTAATGTCGTTTCAGAATGACTTAGAATTAGGTCCTCCTAGAATTATGACTTGACAGAGGGTAATGCTTGCGTATGGTTGCTCCCTACCCTATTGCTTTAAGAGTTACCTAAGTATAATATACCTATTGACTATGTATAGAATTGAAATACAAGCAGAATTGTAAATGCATAATAATAACTTAAACACATTTTAAATGTTTTTCTACTGTTACTGTTTAGCCTACGGCACTAGCAGTATGGTTAGTTAGTTAGGCCGTTGCTTTTACTACTACGTATTAATACAACAATTATATAATCAAGTTTCAGTAAGCTAAAGTGAGGTGAGGAAGGAGTTAAATGCCTTCAACGCTCTTGTTCATCCTCTTAACATAAAAAATCGGGCAAGTGCGTATCAGGCCACGCATAGAATAGGGTTCCGTAGGCATTTACAATGCCAAGTGATGGCCAATAGATAATTGTTATTTTTACAATTTTTTTGAGTTATTTTTGTACGAAGATTTCCAAGTACCTACTCGTGTTTTACAAGTTAGACCCCTATAACTCCCTAACTAAAAAAGTTACGTAAGCCCCTAAATTTGCAACTGAGGTAGTTATCTATTACAGAATGATGTAATTTCATCTATGAAACAAAGTAAGAATAATCTGTTAAGAGATTATAAGTAACCTGTCTTTAGTTTATCTCAGTTAATCTATTCAGTAGGTATGACCGTGACGTAAAGTCACGCTTCTAAAGTAGGTAGTAAATTACACATTACGCAATATAAAATTAAATTATTGTTGATTTATTTTTAAAATTAGTATCTATTTGTTTTTTGATGCATATTTACTTTTATATAAAACCCAACTACGACAAAAAACGCTGAAAAAGTATGAAGCAAGATTTTTAGGACACTGGATTAAACAACGTTACTGAAAAAGTAAGATAGTAGATTAAATTATCCAATGATAATGTATAAGTACATAAATATGTGATTAATAAAATCATTATGCCCTACTTCGTTTCTTTAACGCGATGGGACCCTTTGGGTAAGGCGCAAGATTAAGATATACGGGATTTATATTTCTTTGTCAAAACTTAAAATCCTATCGTCCTGGGGTACCACCTGCTATTAACAGTTTTAATCTGACTTTCACACGTCGAGTCGTACCATTTACACTTAGGTGCATTTTAGGGTTCCGTATCATATCCGTCCGTCCTCGACTTACAGTCCAAACGGCTAGTGCTAGAAAGATAAAACTTTGCTTGGATATGTGTTTCTGTCAAGCCGACAAAGTGCTACAAAAAATCATGAAAAAAAAAAAATTGGCTACCTCCACGTAAAGTAGGGATGATTTTTATCTCTCTTCCACCTCATCTTGTGAATATTGAATAAGATAGGTCTTTTAAAAACGTGGAGAGGTTGCTAAAACAATTTTTTGATTAGGGTATCCGTTTGCGAGTTATTTAACTTAAAAGGTTTTTTTTTGTGGAAACAGGGCGTCCCTCCACTCTAAAAGCTAAACGACTTAGATAGCTTTGTTAGTTCAGGAGTTATAGAAGGCCTCTATAACTCCTGAACTGACTGACTTGTTAAATACTTGAAAACTTTGTACAAAAATATCGGAATATCAAGTAAACACTACCTATCTACATTATACATTCGACACAATTTCAAATTGTCGTGTCGTTAAGGGTGTCTACGGAACCCTATTGTATGCGTGGCCTGACACTCACTTGGCCGATTTTTTATATGAAGGCCGTGCTGTTACTTAAAAGATGTGAATTGTAACCTAGTGGCACCAATTACCCTTTTGTATTACCGTGACATCGATGTATTATGCAATAATTTCAATGTTTTTGTATAGTGATAAAATACACACATCAAAAGTGTCTAGGGATCAACATATATTTTTGCAATAACTTTTCTCCTGATTGATATTAATTAAAAATTTCTTTAAGGATTCATCAAATAAAGTGTTTTCGTTTGTCACAGTAACGATAAACCAAGTCACCTTTGCATTAGTAAAGAAATTTGCCATTTTCCTAATAAAGGGATTTTTGACATTTGAACCACTAACATTAAAGTTCGAAAAAAAGACTGAAATAACAGTTTTCTTTAAAATTTTATTAGGTAACTTAAACAATTAATAATCCGTGTTTCTACCGCGAACACTAACAACACAAGAACATCGGTTTGGCATACTCAAAATGAGTTCATCCAAATCACGCTGTGGAATGGCCGCCCATGTTCGTTGCAACAACAAAAAAAGGTCTTCTTGCGACTGGATACCCTCCATATTCGGCAGAGCTCTTCTCTGTAGCATATCCCATGCATGCTCAATCGGGTTCAAGTCTGGCGACTGAGCAGGCCAGGGCAGGACATTGATGTTAGCTGCGGCGAGAGTCTGTCTTACAACTCTTGCGGTGTGCGGTCGTGCATTATCATGCATTAACTGAAATAAGGGACCGATTTGCACTTGTAGAGGAACGATGACGTCTGATACAATCGTCTCAGCATAAATTTGAGCGTTGAGGTTGCCTCTGATCCAAATCAACTCAGTTCTTCCGCCGATCCAAATACCCGCCCATACCATGATGGTTCCACCACTATAAGGATGGACTTCCTGGCAGGATTTTAATCGCTGTTGGCGTCCAGGGGTTCTCCAGTGTCGTATACGTCTTGTATCCGGTCTCATACCAAAACGAGACTCATCAGAAAAGCACACGAAACGCCATTGTTCTTCTGCCCAATTTCTGTGTTCAAGAGCCCATTGATATCGAATCCTACGATTGTGCATTGCTATAGGTGGTACCCGTAGCGGTCTTCGGGAATGAAGGTTCACTTCATGCAAGCGGTTTCTGACTGTTTGGTCGCTAATTAAGTTCCCTGAAGAGTGATGAAGCCTCACGGCTAACATCATGGCGGTTATTGTTAGAGCTCTTCGAGTTAAGATTTGAATGTATCGGTCTTGTCTCCGTGTGGTGCAGCGATACCGTCCTCCATGGCGCTCAGCCACGGTACCAGTGCTTCGGTAACGTGTCCAAAGTCGACTGATAACACTCTGACTTGTATTCAGAGCTAAAGCCACAGTACGTTGCCGGGAACCAGCTTCTATCATTCCCACGGCTCTGAGCATTTCTTCCCTGCTTAAATGACGTCGCCGCTCCATAATAACGTTGGTTTTAATCAGTAGTAGGGAAACAGTAGCACTAATAATTTCTTCAATGCGTTGTATGTTTTTATAGGGAAAATATTGGCAGCTGATTTTCATCTTTTACTCGAATTTGATTGACAGTTCCTGATTCAAATTATGAAATGCACCAAAAAGGATCCATATAAATTTATAAAATCATAAATTTATTACAAAGCCACATCTCAATCTCAAGAAATCCGCATAAAAATGCTTGATCCCTAGACACTTTTGATGTGTGTAGATCCAGCACTTTTATGAACCGCACACGATAAAGTGTATTCAGGGATAAAAAAAACTGCGGGTTCTTACTATTTTTCATCTCATAAGCGCCTCCTAGTACCAGTTCCGATAATGGATTTGGTGCTATTCTCTCATAAACTCACTTGTTGAGTTATGAGAGAATAGCTAAGTAACTTTGTAAGAAAACTACGATTATATGTATCTTTCAGTCATCAATATTTTAGTTTTTATTTTCGTTAGATATAATCTATCCCTGTGAATGTAGGACTTCACAGTTTGAGTACAACATCATAATAATGTGTAACAATTGATTGCAAGCAGTAATTAGTTAATGACTGAGTCTTAATCTTTACCAACATTAGTATTTTTTTCTCAATGTATTTAAGTTACAAGAAAGTTAATCTAAGAGCTCGTTCTTTGATTTAGGTAGGTACATTTTCCTAGTTTTTATCACGTTGCCCTTTTAGATGACGCACAAATATCTACAGATGAAAATGGTATTAGGCAATGTCAGACAAATGATAATAAATAGTACATTGTTCACCGAGGGAGGAAAGGGACCGATTACTAGTGAGGGAGTAGTTTGTGGCCCGAAGGCGCAGCCTAGGGCCATAATACTCCCGAGGTAGGAATGGGACTTTCACCCGAGTGCTACACAGTGCTTTATACTACACCTGTAAGGAACATTTAAAGTATTTTTAAAATAAAATCAAAACGTAAGACACCATGCAAGACACAATTTAGCTTAGAATTTGACCAATATTTCGCAGTTCTTTTGTTTTTTTTTATTCTTCACCAAAGGATGTCAGTGGCACGGAGATTCCATATTTAAATTATATGAAAACTCCTTGGGCAGGCGCGCGCCATAGATAAATCATGAGAAATGAAAATTCATACAACTTTCTCTCCCGCTAAAACACGTTAGAAATGGATTTTCATACATTTTTTCCTCCCGCTTATTCAGGTCAAGGAAAAGACTAGCGTTCTCTTTTCATTTCCAGGGAATAATGACTACTGTTCCGATCAGGTGTAGTATAAACAAATTTGTTCTCGATAACCTTTACATAACCTATTTTTCTAGACATCCTAGTTAACACGGAGTCGAGATTTGCGTCATCCTATTCCCGTCGTCCGGTCAGGAACGTCGTTTATTTTGCCCCCTATTACTCGTTTCCCTATCGAACTAAGTGGCGTGCAATTCGAGAGGCCATATCCAGCAGTGGACTGCGACAGGCTGAGGATGATGATATTACCTACCAGCTCTGAATTAGTTAACACTAGTTTAAATTGTAGATTTTGTAGATGTTACAGTGTTACAAATCTAGTTTCGTAGCGGAATTACATTCAGACTAAACAACTCTAAGAAATACTTATGCCCAATAGAAGACTGATAATATTATATACTCTACTGCAAAACTTTTAAAGTAAACTTGATAAAGTTAATAAGGAGTAATAACATATTTTCTGATAAAATCAACTTAATGCTTAACATCTATCTACATAATGTACAGTGACATTGGAACAGATAAAGCCAAATAAACATTTAGGAATTGACCAATTAGGTTATAAGATTACTGATTTAATACTGTTGGCCATGAAGCCATAAATAAAACAGCACAAAATCATTTAGGTTTCTTTTTATTACTGCTAAGCTTAGCCTCTAATAGCTCGATCCAATTTTCGTACTGCTTATTATCTTCCTCGGTTAATTCATCGCAGAATCTATCAATATCTTCATCTTTAACATCTTCTTCCCGTAACAACTCCGTGTCCGTTTGTTCGTTTTGATCATCAACTTCGACGGACTCATCATCAGTAAATTTTATTTTCTTATTTTGCTTTAATTCATTGTTTTTGTTTTTCCTTTTAACTTTCGTTTTGTTATACGGTGAAGATACTAGTGTTTTTGAGTCTTCAGATAATGTAGCAGTGTTAATCAAATCTCTACTATTTCTTGAGTCATCATTACTCTGTTTAGTAGATAATTTGTGTTCTAATTCATCAACATTTTCATTTTTTACTGTTACTGTTTTATGTTCCACTGACTTTTTACCAGGCGTTTCTCCAAATAAACTTGGTTTTATTTTCTCATCTTTTATTTTTAACTCCACATCACCAGTACTAGACTTGTTTCGCTTTCCCATATTTCTGGAACAAAAAGTAATTGTAATAAATTTTTGGTACATTTAGGAAACATGTGAAAACAAACAAAGCCTTCCTGAAATAAATTACTGAATTTATTGGCAGTTTATGTTCCTATCATAATGGTCATCCAAATGACAGGAGTATGTATGGGTATGTGACAGTCAAGCCAGTGCATTCTCCATCTCGTACTCATCTGAGACTACCCCTATCTCGCTCGCCCTATCTGTTTTTGTTACCCTAATCTACCGCCTAATTTGATCCCATCTGAAATCTATTATATTCCCAAAGAGCGTTGACGTAAAGCAGGTAGCGTACAAAAAAGTTGGGCATAGTCATATGTACAACATATATTTTTTTTAGTTTTATCACTCTCTTATTTTAGAAGTTAGAGGGGGGGGACACACATTTTTCCACTTTGGAAGTGTCTCTCGCGCAAACTATTCAGTTTAGAAAAAAATGATATTAGAAACCTCAACATCATTTTTAAAGACCTATCCATAGATACCCCACACGTATAGGTTTGATGAAAAAAAAATTTTGAGTTTCAGTTCCAAGTATGGGGACCCCCAAAATGTATTGTTTTTTTTCTATTTTTATATAAAAATCTTAATGCGGTTTACAGAATACATCGACTGACCAAATTTCAAGAGTATAGCTCTTATAGTTTCGGAAATAATTGGCTGTGACATACGGACGGACAGACAGACAGACAGACTTGACGAATCTATAAGGGTTCCGTTTTTTGCCATTTGGCTACGGAGCCCTAAAAAGTAGTAGTCTGCCAGTGAACGTCCTGTCAAAATCAGTTTATCCGTCGCAACAAATAGACAGAAGGACAGACAATAATTTTAAAAATTGTCTTTTTGATATACACATAATTATATTCCATATGCGTTTGTTGAAGTTTTCAATTTGAAAGTACATACAGACACTACAATTTTATTTATTTACATAGATTTTAAAAGTGAATTAGGTATTCCGTGAATGCATACTTAAGAGTGTGCTGCGCGAACAAAAAACGTCGAGTTTAGGTATTTACGAGCAGAGTTGCGCGGCAGCGCCGCTAGGCAGCACCGTTGCCGCTTCCTACGTAAAAACATTTTATCTAAAATATGTAAAATAATTGTACAGAGTAGGCTCCACACAGAGTAATACATATCTTCTAAATATTCAGTCGCTATTTCTGAAAGTTTTGTTCAAAAGTAATAATTTCTAGAATCTATAAATCATCATTTTCATAATCAGCCTATCGAAGTCCTTTGCTGGACATAGGCCTCTCCAATTGCACACCACTCTGATCGATTTTGCGCTTCTCACATCCAGCTTCCGTCACTATAAATATATCATCTATACAGGCTGTCCCAGAAAGAATGGGTAATCCTAAAGCACTTAGTAGTATAGCTATCCGGCGTACAAAAAAAAACCCAAAAAAAAAACTAATTGTTGCCCAAGTTTTGAAGTTATCTTATTCCTCACAAACAATCTTATTAGAAATGCAGTACATAGTATGAGTGCCTATTATACTTTTTTGGAAAAAAACAATAACATGAAATTTGATCAAAAATAAATTATTACAAAATTTGAAATTTTTGTGAAAAAAAAAATGTATGAAAAACTAAGCAGCAACTAAATTTTAAAAAAAATGGTATAATACATAATTTTATCCAAAGAGAGAAAATTAAAGCTTCCTTTTTAGTGTAGCAGGTCGTGTGATAATTATAATGTTATTTCGCTATTTACTACCTGAGTGTGGCCGAAGTAATTTTTTGTTAATTACGAGACAGAGTTAAGTGAATATATTTAGTACTTAAGTACAGTGTAAGTGAGCGAGAGAAGAGTATATTATTATTACATTGTACCTTATCTCTCATAACAATGGCAAGTATTTGGTGCGTCGCTTGACTTGTTCGGTATCGCATGTGCCCATTCATTTTGCAGTTCTCTGTGATTTTCAATCAGTGTTACAACGACGATTTCTGGCTAAACAGCCAGAAGTCATCGTTTTAACTAAGAGTCCAACGAAATCATTGGACTCTCAGTTTTGCTCACTGATTTCGACTTGATAGTTTGGTGATTTTACGACGACTTGGCTTGTATCTGAACTGGTTTCGTGTATCAATATGCCTCGTATTCAATATACGGCACAAGAATACGCAAACATGCACTTTATTTATGGTGAATGTAGAAGTAGCGCAAGACTGATGCATTCCTTTATAGGGAAAGATACCCTATAGCGCGTCATCCAGATTACCGCGTATTCATAAGAGTGCACAGATGTTATTCGGAAGGTAGAATGCATAGGTGGTACAAGCACTGGGAGAATAGCAAATATCAATACACAAGACACTGTGCTTGACGAAATTCAGAAGAAGACAAAGACGACCCTGCATCATGTACTGAAAAAAAAAATCATCCCTACCACGGGTTCAAGCTCTTCAGCCGAGAGATTACAACGCAAGAATTTTTTTTTTGTCGACAAATGCTTGCAACACTCGGTTCCAAAAATTACGGGTCAGTCACAAAAATTGAAATACCTCCAGAACTGTAAAAGCTAGATCAATGAAATAAAAAACAGAATAAAGACTTTTTAGTTGCGCTTCTAATAGCATATTATTTAAACTGGTTGATGAAAAAAACTTCATTAGAAAAACAAAATTTAAAAAAATGACTATTTTTAAAAACAAAATTTTTGTTTCATGTCATTATGGATGCTTTCCATTTCTATTCTGTCACAAAAAAAATTATCGTGAACGTCTTCCACGTGCATAATTATTATTCTGTGAGGTGAAGCATGGCAGTCACGCTAGAGGAATGTACCAGAATCCTAACTTTTTTGGAACTTGGGCGGAGCCAGCGTGAAACAGCCAGAAATATTGGTGTATCTTTGTCGACTGTTCAGCGGGTAGTCCAGCGGTACCAAGAGACCGGATCACACCTTAGAAGACCAGGAAATGGCAGACCAAGATGCACAACGGCCAGGGAAGACAGACAACTGGTGGCTACAATGCTCCGAAATCGTTTTCAAACTGCTGTTGGTCTAAAAACTCACTTTATTCGCTTTGGAGGTGGCAATTTAAGCGCTCAAACAGTAAGAAAACGTCTTGCTGAAGCAAATTTGAAACCATTGAGGCCCGCAAAAGGCCCCAAACTGGAACGGGGACATCGAATTGCAAGACAGAGATACGTGCGCGAACACCTAAACTGGACACTAGACGATTGGTCTAGGGTAATGTTCACGGACGAGTCTAAATTCATGCTTTATAAGCATGATGGTAGGCAGTTGGTGTACAGAAGACCAGGGGAGCGTTTCCATCAAGCGTGTGTGGAGGAAAAAGTGGCGTACGGTGGAGGCTCCGTACAAGTTTGGGCTGGGATTTCTGCTGAGGCCCGCACCGAGCTGGTGCTCATTCAAAATGGAACTCTAAATGCAGAGAGGTACGTGGCAGAGATCCTCAATGAACATGTAGGTCCTTTCATGGCCAGGATGGACCGGCATGGCATATTAATGCATGATAATGCGCGTCCCCATACCGCCAGAATTGTACATGACTACCTTGAAGAGGTCGGTATCGAACTCATGCAGTGGCCAGCGCGAAGCCCGGACTTAAACCCCATCGAGCACGCCTGGGACGAGCTTCAGAGATGCGTGAAAGGTCGAAACCCCCCACCAATCACGCTTCCCGAGCTCATACAAGCACTGGTGGAGGAATGGGAAGGTATTCCTCAGCACCGGCTCCGAAATTTGGTGTACAGCATGCCTAATCGCCTGGAAGCTGTCAGAAGAGCTCGTGGAGGCAATACAAAGTATTAAATGAAGAAAGTGATGAAAAACAGCAAAAAAACAATCATAAAAAAAATGTAATCTTAAGAAAAATATGACTACTTTAGTTTTTTTTTAATTTAAGATTAATATTGTGGGTGTAACTAAGTTTTATTTTATTTTTTATCTGTATAATTAAATTCTCAATTGAACAGTCTTCGTTTCATTAGGATGGCATACGTAGTTCGGGAGATATTCGGGTTTATGTGACTGACCCGTTATTTTTGGAACCGGCTTTAGTTAGATTTACGATGTTTGGGTATAGTTATACTATCGTTATTTGTTATTTTTCGTTTATTTTTGACCTGTTTTTTTTGAGAGCTTTCAATATATATAGAGGCTCCTTAATTTCCATTTTTCTTGATAATTCATCTAGTCTTGTACGAAAGTTTCTGAGGAGGTGGTTAGAACACTCTATCTTTTCGACAATAAGTGCGGCATATGGTTTGGTATCCAGAATATTTTTGTAGGTGCTGGAATCACCATCAGCTATGAGTTTGTATATCATACATGCTCAGGTACTTCAAGTTTGCGCTTCTGAGCTCGCCCGCAGACCATAGAGTTTTTATTTTTAACAGACATGTAGAGAACTGTTTTAGTTTGTAGCCAATGATATCTGCAGCTCCTGAAAAGGTCGTATAGTTTTTCCTGTATAACCTCTTACTCCAAAACGCATCAGATACAACTGTTATCATCGGTACGCTATCTGCATTAACGTCACCATTTTTTTCAGCCAGTTCAAGTTTTTCTTTTGTTGCTTCCTCTATGCTTTTTTCTTTGGCCAGTTCCCAGAGTTCACATACTTTAGCATGACATTTGGTATAAAAATGTTCTGACATGCAGGGTATATCAAGAGAAGTTGTGACTTGCTCCAGGGCACTGAATCCCATACCTACACACTTAATTACTCACGATATTTTGATTGAGTGCAAGTTCCTTACTGTTTCTAGGTTTTCTACAATTTTTCAATCTTAATTTTGCATTACACATATTGCATACTATGAAACAGGAGGAATGAAAACAATTTCTATATTCTCCATTAATTTTTAAATTACTGAAGTTGCAACCAAATGGAGAGTTGTGGTGAGTAAGTTCTTGGTTACCCGAATTGTGGCTTTGCTTTTATTCGTGTTTTCCTTTTCTACTATAAGTTCTTTCTTGACCATAAGATTACATGTAACCTGAAAAACATAGGCCTATAATAATAAAGTGAGTTTGATAAGAGTAGGTTAGGTACCTTTGATTAATTACATGTTTATAATCAAAGGTAAATATTTACGTTTTGAAGTTTTACCGTCTTGATTACTTGATTACTTGTATTGATTGATTAGCAACTGACGAATAATTGTGAACGGAACATTGAATTTACAATAAAATTATAACAGTAACATTAAACATACCTGTTTGAGATATTTACCTATTTGCGTTTGTACGTTTGTATTGTGTTTCGTACATTTGTTGCTCTGCGTTCGCACTACTCTGTACAGGATTCGACTCGAAATTTGATTTTTTTCCAATTTTCTTATTTGCCAGTAAGTATAACCAATGACATATAGACATGATACACAATACAATACTGACATAAGTCTAAAAAAAACTTCAAAACAAAATCGATCTCATTAATATTAGTAATTAGATCCATTCTGCTTTGAAGTTTCAGACCTAGTAATTTAATTAGAGCAATGTTTTTTTCTGCGCAATGTGCAATGTGCATCAGGCGTTTGTGTTAAAAATTGAAAAGTCTTAATATTTTTAGATTTATACTTTTAAATTAAATTAAACACTGTCTATACCCTGCACGATGTAAATACAAATATTGTCATATGAAAATTATTGTTCTAGACGTAAAATCTACTATCTTTTCGAAGAAAAATGTTTTTAAGATTTCATCTGACACACAACATATATGTATCGTTTTTTAATTTCATATGTATCTGTTTCAAATTCCAACCTTACATAGATCTTGTTCAAGGATCGACCTAAACTATACAAATACTTTTGATGTATTTAATTAATGCAGCGCACAGTACTACTCATTTGAAAATACGTCAAATCCCACAATTTCGTGCAGTACCTTCTTAAGAACAGAGACAACATTATTAACTCAACATTCCATAAAACTAAAAAGTAGCAAATGTTATTGCAATTTTTTTTCTTCAGTTTCAAATCTAATCAAATCAAATCAAACCATTTTATTTCAAATAAACCATACAACGTCACTTTTAAAACGTCAAGTAGTCAGTCAGTAGTCAGTCTGGAAGCTAATTGTCTGTTCCAATTCGTAGATCCTATGGAGAAGAATAGACAAGAAACTCCATGGACACTCTTTTCCAACATTGTTTTTACAATTTTACATGTTTTCTATTCCAATCCCGTAATCTATGACTGTCCACGTTGGCTTCAACAAACTATCCACATGAGTTGCCCAACAAAACACGACCCCCTCACGGCTCTCACGCGATCCTATAATACACTGAACTACATGTTATCTCTATGACAATATGTAATAATTTACAACATGATTGTTATTTTCCTCTATCACGCTTAATAATCGAACGTTCATACACTCAATAACATCATTCCTGTGTGTGTGCACGGGATGTTCACTCTTACTTACATTAACAATAGCTTTTCCAAAAAAATTCTGCATGTACCTATCCTATATTCTTCAAGTTTTTAAGTAGTAGTATCACTCTCTAGGATCCAAGCGTGACAGACAGAGTTACTTACACACATTCACATTAGATATAATACAAGCTTTTGCCTGCGGCTGCGCCCGAATTGTATGTCGGTTATCACTTATCGGTAAAAGTAGTCTTGTCCTTTCTCAGAATCTTAACTATCAGTGTACCAATTTTCATTAAAAATAGGTCCAGTAGTTTTGACGTGATAGCCGGAGAGACAGAGTTATTTCCGCATTTATAATATTAGTAAGGGTTAATGCCTGCAACTATTAAAAAAGAAAAATTGTGAGAAAGAAAATTCTATCATTTTTTATATTATAACAAACGAGCAAACGGATCACTTGATGGTAAGTGATTGCCGCCGCCCATGGACACCCGAAACACCAGAGGTAGAGATATGTTCTAATATTTTTAAATTTAATAAATAAAACACTGTTCATTACAGCTAATACTTGTACGTTTTTTGCAAATGTTTAATCTCGTTAGGGGTCATCCATAAATTACGTCACACGAATTTCATGATTTTTTTGCCCCTCCCCCCTCCTCGTCAAGCTGGTCACATTTGTGAGAACCCCCCCTCCCTAGTATGACGTCACATAATTTGCAAACTTACATTTAGAAATCATTCTATGAAAACAGGTTCCGAAATCAGTTTTATTTCCGTTTAAATTATTTTCAATAAAATTAACATCAAAACAAAAATTGATTAATTATATAAATTAAAGAAAATAATAAAACAAAAAATTTTCAAAGTGCGTGTCGGTTTGCGCATAGAATTTTGTTCTGTGGTCACCCATAATGATAGGTAGATTTAAAATCATGCAGAATAGATAATTGTTATGTTTACTTATTATTTCTTTATTTTTGTACGAAGTTTTCCAAGTGAGTGCATTTTACAAGTTAGACCTATACAACTCCTGAAATATAAAAAATATCAAAACCGCAATAGTTTTCCTTTAAGTTTTAATATAATATGGACTACTATCATGATTTTTTTAAACCATCTGTTTAGCTTTTAGAGGGGGGGGGAGATGCCATATATTAACCGTTTTAAAAACCTCGTAATGTTTTTAAAAGACCTATCTAATGGTACCCCACACGATTGGTAGCCTCGAGAAAAAGAAAACATCACCACTTTACGAATGGGGGACGTACCCCAAATAAAAATAATTTTCATATTTTTATTGTAGCACTTTATCGACGTAATTACAACACATATTCAAGCAAAGTTTCATCTTTCTAGCACCAACCGTTTGGGCGGTAGGTTTAGGACGGACGGAAGGATATGACAAATGTATAAGGGTTCCGAGTCAAGAACTACGGAACCCTGAAAACGATTATATTAATTAAAGAAATTAACAAAATAAAAAAAACGAATCCAAGTTTTATTGTTATTTACTATCCAGTTCTCAACGTGACTCAGAGATTAGTCGGTATAGGTTGCCCGGGAGTCCCACACACACCCTTCGTTGTCCCACAGAATGGTACCACAGTATGGTGCGAAAGGCATTCCCCGCGTAAAAAAAAAGTATAAATATATATAATATACTCTAGAAAAGTAAATGCATTGGCCCTATCTTCTTCAAATCAATTTCAAACTATATTAGATTAGAATATACTTTATTGTACGCAAGACATCAAGTTTTCCTTCTCTTTGCATCGATGTTCGATGCAAAGAGAAGGAAAACTTGAAACCAACCCTATACCAACCCGTCTGGCCAGCGTGGTATAGTAGGCCAAAACCTCCTTTCTAAGGACAGGCCTATGTCCAGCAGTGGAGTGATAAAGGCTGTTGATGATGATGTACACCAAATACAGTTTTTGCAGTTGAAAGTTTCTGTAAGATATGTACAATGGGCGGCCTTATAGCTAAAAGCAACCTCTTCCAGGCAACCTTTGGATGGACTATTCGACAAAAGAAAAAAGGTGATTTAATCACAAAATAGTAGAACTAAGAACGACGTTGTTTCATCCGCGATAGACAGTGGTCAAATGAAATAGAAACAAATCACCGATAGGCGCAATCATAGAGCGCCTAGATGGTCGGCGCGTAATACTAGTAGAGCGAGTGGTCACCAAAACAATTGGTATCTTATATTGACACAGAAATAGTTGTATATGTTTTTGAGGTTTTTGTAAAGTAATAGCAGGGGGGTGTCACTCCGCACTTTAGGTATAATTGGCCGCCTGCCTGCCGCGCAGGCCATTCGGGTGGATTGTCGTTTACGCACGATACGCGTCACGTTCGTCACCGCCTCGCTCTCGCTCATAATTTCGATACCCACATAATGTTCATGTAAAAGCTAAAGTTACGGATGTCTGAATAAAAGATTTCAGGTGTTAGGTAGGAACTAATCTTTTCGTTTCATACGTAAATACATACGAAACGAGCAGATATTTCGATGTGATATTATTTAAAACGTCATTTGTTGACAAAAGTAGCAACAGTTATTTTTTCACTAAAGTGCTAGAGAAAAAGTAGTTATTATACCATATATATACATATATATTTTTAAAAGAAGACATGCCATGTCATGATTACGTCAGAACAGATAAGAGTTACATGATAGAAAGAGACACAATTTTAGGTAAATATAATCGTTGGTGCTTCGGCGCTGTGCAATATGAATTGAACTTAATGTAATGACACCAAGGGTCCCTATTTCTTTAATTTACTTTGTAAGTGAGTGAGTCTTCTGTACTGGTACTATTATGTATTCTGTGGTAATAGTCTATAGTTCGTGTTTTAAGACTTAGACTACAATAGATTTTGAAATGTGACGTCACATAATTTAGGACCCCTCCCACCCCCTTGTCACACTTCGTCGACCCCCTCCCTCCCCCTTAAGGTGTGACGTAATTTATGGATGGCCCCTTATGGATTTTGCTGAAAAAATATATCGAACGATCCAATACGTACTTATAGCTTACAGTGACCTGATTACTGGAACAGTATCAAATGGCTTCTGTGATTGGTTGAATTACGGTGAGCTATTTACGTAAAACCGGCATTAGATTTTATGTTGTAATTATTCTTTAAGACATTTTAACTACATCTTTAAAACGAAACTTTAACATGAGACAATTAATTTGCCATAATATCCCTTGTGATACATAACCACTTGTAACCATTGTTGAATTCTATATATTTATGGCAATGGAGGGTTATTAGTTGTCCCAATTATGGCTTTAAATCAGTGTAGTTTGGCTAAGACTGACTATATCTCACCACTAGACCAGATCGCAGATTAGTCAATGTTTGTTGTTGTACCCGCGTCGTAGGCAACCAAAAATCTAAACCCTTTTTAGGGTTCCGTTGCCAAATGGCAAGAAATGGAACCCTTATACATTCGTCATGTCTGTCTGTGTCCGTATGTCACAGCCACTTTTTTCCGAAACTATAAGAGCTACACTCTTGAAACTTGGTCAGTAGATGTATATTATGGTCAGTAATGTTCTTAGAACTGAAACTCAAAAAAAATATTTTCATCAAAACCATAAATGTGGGGTATCTATGGATAGGTCTTCAAAAATGGTGTTGTCATTTTTTTCTAAACTGAATAGTTTGCGCGAGAGACACTTCCAAAGTGGTAAAATGTGTCCCCCCCCCTCTAACTTCTAAAATAAGAGAATGATAAAACTAAAAAAAAAATATGATGTACATTACCATGCAAACTTCCAACGAAAATTGGTTTGAACGAGATCTAGTAAGTAGTTTTTTTTAATACGTCATAAATCATAACCCGCAATTTACATTTCTTTTAATCAAAACACTATTACTAAAACATCGATCAAAGTTACAACGAACTACAAGAACTTTTATATGACGTTACTTGCTGCTACGGAACCCTTCGTGGGCGAGTCCGACTCGCACTTGGCCGCTTTTTTATTATATTCATGTATATTGAAAAAATCAATGTATTGAAATAAAGGAATTTATTTAAAGTTTATTTAAAAACTAGTTGACCCAGCGAACTTCATACCGCCAAACTTTAAAATTCCAGAACTTGATCGCAGCGCCACCTACCGGGTCCAATTGCGAATCTAAACCATTCCCAGATCCCCTTGAACACACACACAAAAATTTCATCAAAATCGGTCCAGTCGTTTGAGAGAAGTTCAGTGACATACACACTCACAGAAGAATTATATATATTTAAAAATAACCGTTCCTACCGATGCTGTATCTATATTACAGTTTATAATACCAACCGGTAGATGTTTTAATTTTAGTTTTTCAATTAACATACATACTCAAAAATTCATAATTGTAATTTTAGGTAATGAGATAATAATATTCTACATTAGAGTATAATGACCTAAATGCCTCGCTGACGTCTTGTCGTGGTAATGTAATATTGGTGCAATATTAGATCTTCATATTTTACTTATTAAAACGGTAGAGTCTAAGCCATTACTTCACTATAAACACGTCTGATCAAACCGAACTGATGGCGAAGTAAATAGTGGAAAATTTTTAAGGTTGACCATCAGTTAATAAAAAATAATTTTCTATGGATACAAATTAACGTAGATATCAAAGTGTTTCTACACAAGAAAATTGTTGCATCACAATATTCACAATCAATGCGATTTATTTTATCGTAACGCTGTGAGATATTTAAATAATCATTCGTTTTTCACAGTATCACTTCAGCTGAGCGATAAATATTTACATATTGTAACCTAAAAGTAGAAAGAATTTATAGTTTTCTGTCTAAATGTACATCTGTAGTTATTAATTAGTTGTAAGTCAGTGTATCTGAAGTGTTTGGTAAACAAAGTGTCCACTCAAAGAGATAAGAAATACAAGCACCAACTTTACGTAACAGCACGTGTTAAATGTGGGCGCATTGCCACCAGACTAGACCACCCGCCACCCACCTCTCTTGCTAGACGCCGCGATCGGGCAATCGAAACAATTTGCTCCGCCGGTTGTGTCGCGTTGACTCAATGTACTGCGGTTGTATTAGTTTATCACGTTAAGTTTTTATTTCTCTGTAAGTGCACGATGTCTGAGAAAAATTATATTCTGGGTATGGACATTGGTACAACTTCAGTGAAAGTATGTATTTATGATCCTGACGTAAAGGAAATAGTGGCTAAACAGAATAAGGACACTGCTGCTAATATACCTAGTGACCAGGGTATTGAAGGCAACAAACAAGATGTTCCAAAAATAGTATCAGCTGTTCATTATTGCATCTCCCGTCTACCAAGAGATTTATTGCGGCATGTCGCTAAAATTGGGATTTGTGGACAAATGCACGGAGTTGTGTTATGGAGAAAAGGGTATGTACGACTTTAAAAATACAACATTTATTATAAATGATTGTTATCTGTAAAGTATACATACATCAAAATAGATTATTATTAATGAAGTTCAGCTTATCACAAGTAGTACACAAAAAATAAGAATTAAATAATAAGTGACCAAATATAAATTTTAATTGAGTGGCCTATTTTATTTATTACAACGAGATGCTTAAAGTATTCTAGCTATTATGGTTTGTTACAAATTGACCATTTTTTGTTTTTGTTATAGAGCTTGGGAAACAGTAGAGAAAGAAGGAGTAGTGATGCGGTTTGAAGCAAAAAGAGAGAATATGTCGGCTCTGTATACTTGGCAAGACACACGGTGCAAGCCCGAATTTTTAGACACACTACCAAAACCAGAATCTCTTCAAAAATGTTATTCTGGATATGGATGTGCAACTCTCTTGTGGATGGTGCAACACAAGCCGGAAAAATTGAAACAGTTCCAATATTCAGGAACAGTTCAAGATTTTATTGTGACCATGTTGTGTGACATAGAAAAACCAGTAATGTCAGACCAAAATGCTGCAAGCTGGGGCTACTTTAACACAGAAAAGAACGAATGGAATGCTAATATCTTGAAAGATGTTCACTTTCCAATTAATCTACTACCAACAGTTATCAAAAGTGGACAATTCGCCGGCAAGTTGAGCGTACCTTGGAATGGAATACCAGAGGGTACACCAGTAAGTGTAGCAATGGGTGACCTTCAATGTTCAATACGAGCTACTCTCGAAAGTAAACAAGATGCCGTGTTAAACATATCGACTTCAGCGCAACTTGCTTTTGTTGTAAGCAGTATTTCGGACATGGAGTGTAAAACAATCGAACATCTACCATATTTTGACAATACCTATTTAGTAGTCGCTGCATCTTTAAACGGAGGTAATGTACTGGCCACGTTCGTAAAAATGATTCAACAGTGGATGCTGGATTTAGGGTTTCCTACACCTCAAGCTAAGGTATGGGAAAAATTGATTTCTCTAGGATTAGAAGCTCAAACGTCTTCTATGAAAATAATTCCTCATTTACTCGGCGAAAGGCATTTGCCTACAGCAAAAGCGTCAGTAGACAATATTGATCTCTCTAATATACAACTTGGAAGCGTGTTTAAATCTCTTTGTGATAGTTTGATAGAAAATTTGCATAATATGATGCCTAAAGAAATATTGCGAAACGCGGAAGTAAAGAGAATCGTGGGAAATGGCTCTGGTCTTTCAAGGAATGTTGTTCTGCAGAGGGCGGTAGAGCATTACTACAGTTTGCCGTTAGAATTTACATCAGGAGGCGATGCGGCAAAAGGTGCAGCTATAGCAATTTTGTAGATTATATTTTCAATTCATTTATTTTATAAATGTCAATATATTGACATTTCGTTATACATACATAAAAGGAATAGAGATAGCTTTGATAGAGATCAGTTTGGATTTAGATAAAATAAATTATTTATCACCTATATCTATTAGTGACACTAACTTTAAAAGTAGTGAATTTAATATTTATGTGACTTGTGACTAAAAAAGTCATTATGTAGATCTTTAAAAATATAGGAACGGAAAAGAGATGACACTCTGTGTTAATGACATACCTAAAGTTATTGTTAGTGAATTGAAATACAAATACAGTCATTTGCATTTGAAGTGCACAGATAAATAGTATTATTCAACTGATATACACATTTTAATATTTCGATTTTTTTTCTAAACTTTAGTTTTTTTATTATATTATTATATGCATTATAAATTTTTCCTATTATTTTGTATGTAATGTAGATTAGAAAGAAAACATAGAAGTATTTTACATATATTTTAGGGTCGTTAAAAACGACTTCCATTATGTTTAAATTTCCATGATCATTCCATTAAGTATAAAAACTAACTTTTACTGGAGTATTGTATGTCCTTACTTGTGAATCAAAGTATCTTCATGGAAAATGTCAGAGAAATTGCAGCAGTTTTTTTTATTGTGGGATCAATCTTTTAGCCTATGAGCAGATTAGTTTTGCATCAGTTTAATGTAACAGTAAATGTAACAGTCATACAGTTACATTAGAATTTATATTATTAAGTGTGGTACAAAGTTTTCGGTAAATTATTGTCATCTATATCAGTGTTGGGCATTAATCAATTAATATTTTAATCATCGTAGTAATTGATTGAAAAATTAATTGCAATTGATTTAATCACAAAAAATTTAATTGCAAAATCTATTGCAATTGATTTAATCACAATTGATTTCAATTGCGATTAAATCAATTGCAATTAATTTTGCAATGAAATTAATTGTGATTAAATCAATTGCAATTAAAATAATGCAACTAATATTTTTAATTGTTGCAACAAACAATTAAAACTAACAATTAATAATCATGTTTTTCTGCACTGTACTTGTGTAGGTGCACACAATATAAACGATTTTTCTTGTTATCTTACTTATAACCCCGCAAAACTTCCTGTTTGTTTCTGCGTATTTTCAATGCAAACTGTTGTTACCTGTTGTTGTTCAGGTACAATCCCTTTTTATCCGCGCGGGCGCAGGTAAGCGAAAAGTCAAGATCGTTTGTCAAAGTTATAAGCTCTGGCTCAGACTTAAGGCCATCTACTTAACTTCTGCCAGTCAGTCTGTTTAGTCAGTCCTGTCAGTTCAGTATGTTTAGTCAGCCCTGTCAGTTCATGTTAGTCAGTCCTGTCAGTCCTGTCAGTTCAGTATGTTTAGTCAGTCCTGTCAGTTCATGTCAGTCAGTCCTGTCAGTTCTTGTCAGTCAGTCCTGTCAGTTCATGTCAGTCAGTCCTGTCAGTTCAGTTTGTTTAGTCAGTACTGTCAGTTCATGTCAGTCAGTCCTGTCAATTCAGTTCAGTGAGTCCTGTCAGTTCAGTTTGTTTAGTCAGTCCTGTCAGTTCATGTCAGTCAGTACTGTCAGTTCAGTTCAGTTAGTCCTGTCAGTTCAGTTCAGTCAGACCTGTCAGTTCAGTATGTTTAGTCAGTCCTGTCAGTTCATGTCAGTCAGTCCTGTCAGTTCTTGTTAGTCCTGTCAGTTCATGTCAATCAGTCCTGTCAGTTCAGTTCAGTCAGTTCAGTCTGTTTAGTCAGTACTGTCAGTTCATGTCAGTCAGTCCTGTCAGTTCAGTTCAGTGAGTCCTGTCAGTTCAGTTTGTTTAGTCAGTCCTGTCAGTTCATGTCAGTCAGTACTGTCAGTTCAGTTCAGTCAGTCCTGTCAGTTCAGTATGTTTAGTCAGTCCTGTCAGTGCATGTCAGTCAGTCCTGTCAGTCTAGTTCAGTCTGTTTAGTCAGTACTGACAGTTCATGTCAGTCAGTCCTGTCAGTTCAGTTCAGTCAGTCCTGTCAGTTCAGTCACACCTGTCAGTCCATGTCAGTCAGTACTATCAGTTCAGTTACTCCTGTGAGTCCATGTCAGTCAGTACTATCAGTTCAGTTCAGTCAGTCATTCCTGTCAGTTCAGTTCAGTCAGTCATTCCTGTCAGTTCAGTTCAGTCAGTCCTGTCAGTTCAGTTCAGTCAGTCCTGCTGACTGCAAGGTTATCAGTCAAGTGAGAGCCCTACCCTGTGCCACTCCTCCATCTTCTACTTCTTCTATTTACTGTATTTAAATTTAATTAAAGTTTAATTGCAGAAACAATTAACAATTGATTAATTGTTAATTGCAAAACTAACAACTAACAATTGATTAATTGTTAATTGCAAAACTAACAATTAACAATTAATTAATTGTTAGTTGAAATTTTACAATTAACAATTAATCAATTGTTAATTGTTTCTTTGCAATTTTGCCCAACACTGATCTATATACATATATATAAATGAATCCCTATTTCCCTTGGTCACGCCATCACGCGTGAACGGCTGGACCGATTTCGCTAATTTATTTTTTATAATATACCTTGAAAAAAATTATTATAATTATCTGAAAAGTTTTGTTGGAGGGGTTCCGAGAATACAAAACAATTGAGTCACGTTGAATCGACTGTTAAGCGGTACGAAGTTTGCGGGGTCAGCTAGTTGTATAATGAAAATCATTTACCGAAAACTTTGTATCACAAAATTAACAAAAAACATAAGCCTAAAATCTTTTTGGTATCTATTTTAATTTTTTTGTAATATAAATTTAAATTTGTAAATTGACTTTAAGCTGGAAAGAATACTTTACAAATATTTACACAGTGACACTATTGTTTCATAAACATTTAATTATATTACAAATTTTATTTTTTGTTTATATGTTATTGTACCACCCAATATCAAATTGAAAGAAAATTCATTTATCATCATTGTAATTTAGTGTTGTTCTTGTTTGTTTATTTCATAAAATAATATAGTTATAAAATTAATGTGTTGGTATGTTATCTACTATGTTAAAGACCTTTAGCTGTTTACTTCACAATTCCATGCTAAGTTAAATAATGTATAAAAATATATTTCAAATATTAAACTACACATTGCAATCTACGATTTTTTTAATTATGATTTTAACAACACCTTCCCTGTTCATTCATTGGGACATCTAAGGGAACAAACTAGGCAGAATAACATCACTGCAAGAAGAAAGAAAACTTGTAATAAATCCTCTATATCAACCCGTATGACCATTGTGATATAGTAGCCTTCTTTCTAAGGAGAGGATTATGTTCAGCAGTGTTATGTTTAAAGCTGTTGATGTGAAGAGAATTACATTTGGACTTGTTACATTTTTACGTGTTTTTACAAAAAAGTGCCTTTTGAAGTGGAATATCTCGCAAACGGATACCTAAATCAAAAAATCGTCTTAGAAACTCTGTATTGTTTTTAAAATACCTATCTAATGATGATCAGCCTAACGCAGTCCACTGCTGGACATAGGCCTCTCCCATTGCACACCACTCTGATCGATTTTGGGCTTCTCACATTAATTATATTATATTTATATTAATTCTTGTAACTAAAATTAAACCCTACAATCATGTGGAAATCTTCTCCTTGAATGCCTGATACAGTTTGCATTCAGGAATGTCTCCCTTCACTTTTTGTTTATGAGATTTATGTAAAATTTATAAAAATTTAAGGTACGTTCCTAAAATATGTTATAAATCTATAAAATAGCAAAATATTTTTTAAACTAACCTCGCAAAGTTACTGTTTTGGTTGTTTCTCTTCGATTTGATTAGTTTGTTGAAGTTGAAAGATAGAAGACAGGATTTGTAGGTTAAAAATAATTGTAGTGTTACTAGACTACGAAGATATGTAATATGTATCCATTCAAACATGTCTTGATTAAAAGAATCTCGAAGTGACCTAGATATTTTAATTAATTAGAGGAACCAATATTCAAATACTCTTTCTACAATAAAGTATTATGAAAGACATTTCAGTGAGAAATAATTATTAAGATTTTTCCCTTAATTTAGTTTCGTTTTTTATTTTTGACATAGATCCAATATGAAATCGCAGAAAAATGCACCTTGACTTAAAGGTCTTAGTTACCAGGTCATTAAAACCCCCCCCACCCCAGCCTGTGAATTTGAGATATATAATAAAAAAAAAATACCAATCGACGTATCTTATATAGCACTTTCCAAAATTATTTATTATTAAAATAGCACCCTCTTAGTTAACGAGTAAAAAATTAATAAAGATGCTACATGCTTCACCGTCTATATCACTTGAAATACTTCGAATTTCGTACTTTTTGCAATGTGGAAAAATTGCACCCTACTCGAAACTAATTGCACTATCATTAGAATTTAATAAAATGCAATAGGTATTGCAACAAACAAATAAAACGTAATCAGTCAATTGTCGAAGGCGCGCTCCAAAAAACAATTTGTTTAAATAGCTAAAAAGTCTCTTTACATCTTGTACAGAGACGCAGATATGAGTAAAAAATGTACTGCTAGACTCTTAGTAAAAGTTTTTATTAAAGAATAATATTGAAAAGAATTGTCTGCTTACTTACACTGTCGTGTAAATTAATAAAGCAATATACTGTAAAATCTTAAATACATAATGAATTTAGAATGTTCGTTAAGTTAAAACAAAATAAATTTGTTTATAATAAATATAGACTTTCAATTTTCATAATAAATCATTTTAAATGTAATTCTTACTTGCCTAGTAGATGGCGGTAGTTGCACTAGTACGACCCTAGAAGCCCTAGATGCATGGCCTGCGCATGCGCAAACGTACCACGCGCCTTCGGCAATTGACTGATTACGTTTTATTTGTTTTTTGCATTAACTATTGCATTTTATTAAATTCTAATGATAGTGCAATTAGTTTCGAGTACGGTGCAATTTTTCCACATTGCAAAATGTACGAAATTTGAAGTATTTCAAGTGATATAGACGGTGTAGCATGTAGTATCTTTATTATTTTTTTACTCGTAAACTAAGAGGGTGCTATTTTAATAATAAATAATTTTGGAAAGTGCTATTTAAGATACGTCGATTGGTATTTTTTTTAAATTATATATCTCACATTTACAGGCTGGGGTGGGGGGGGTGTCATTAAATTACAAAAAAAAAACAGAAATGCACAGAAATGTCAATATTATGTAAGTAGTGTCAAGACTTCAAGTGTCAACTGTCAAATAATAATGACAACCATCCTAAGCAACCATCTGACATTAAAAATGTTTTGGTGCGCTTGTGAATTTGTGTAAATGAATGAACACGTGTTTTAAGAATTCATTGGTCAATAATTGTGTTGCGTTCAGCTAAAAGCTGAGAACACCATGACAAGATTTGCCAGAGCCAAAGGTTCTAAAGCGTCGAACGAGAGAACTCCAGAAGACAGTACACCATGGGAGGTTATGAAAGAACAATTGTTGCAAACTAAAAAGGATAATGAGGAATCTAAAAAGAGAAAAGAAGTATGTTTTATTTCATTCAATATTTCATAGGCAACCTTTTATTTAATTCATTACTTTACTTTAATAAATAATTTGATTAATTATTATATAATTTCTTTTATATTTTGTAGGCTGAACAAAAACGCATTGAGAATTATGAAAACTTTTTAAAGGAACAGAAGGTATTAAAAAGAAAAGCTACTTGGTGTGATTTCCCAGAAGATGAACAAAGAAATAATAATGCCTCTATTAATAATGGGCCTGGAGAAGAAACTGTTAGGAAGAGTAAAAAAAAGAAAAAGAATACTGAACAAATAAATACAGAAATTAATGTGAACAATGAAGATAAGGATAATGCAAAACCGAAAAAGAAGAAAAAGAAAGCTGATAAAAAAACCATTACAGATGCACCAAATAATATGGTGAATACAGATTTAGAAGAATCAAGTCAAAGTAATAAGAAAAATAAAAAGAAAAACAAAAAAGTAAAAAAATCTCAAGACAGTGAAGCATTCCCTAATAATCAATCTGAGAATATACAAGATACAGTCGAGGCTAATCCACAAAGTACTAACGAAAAAGTAAACAAAAAAAAACAACAAAAAGAGAAAAAGAAGAAAAATGGTGCAGGACAACCGATGCGCAGGAAAGAGATAAATGACCATAGTTTTAAACTTATAATTAACGGCAAAGATGTTGAGTTAGTTAGATATGATGGCTTCCCAGTTATGAAAAAAGATGCTGAAAGAATAGAGGAGTTGAAGTCTAACATGCTTAAAAAAGGAATACCAAAAAGTGAAGTTCAAAGGACAATTAAATTGGAAAGAAGAAGAGCTGAAAAAGCATTAGCTAGAGTAAAACGAGATGTTTGCTACAACTGTAGGAAAGGAGGTCATGTTTTGTCCGATTGTCCTGAGTTGAAGTCCAAGATACCAGGAGCCGATGAAGCAGATGGAGTCTGTTTCAAATGTGGCTCTACTGAACACAGACAGTTTGAGTGCAAAGTGCAAAAAGAAAATGAGTTCAGATTTGCTACCTGCTTTATTTGTAAAGAGCCTGTAAGTATTCTTCTTTTGTTAGATTGAGTAAAGTAAACACTTTCACCACTTATGAGCATATACAAATAAGGAATTCAAGGACTTTACTAATTTAAGTACCTCGGCGACCAAGCTTTGATCAGTAACTATTATTCATTGTTTAACAACACCATCCATTCTCTCAAGTAGCTGTAGTGTTGAAGTAAATTGATTTTTCACCCCTGAAAACCTCCAAATGCAAAATTGGATTTGCTCACGGCACAATCCGCGTATACTTATTATGACAAAAAGTAGCCTATGTCCTTTTGCAACTGCAAGGTCCAATCTTTCTCTCCACCAAATTTCATCTACTTTAAATTTTATTATATAAGTATGGATTATAACTCATGTCAAATACAAAACTATTATATGTATAAGTATATAAAATTGTTGTGTCACAATGTTCGTTCCGAAACGGCTGGACCTATTTGTATAAAATATTTTGTGCATGTCGGGTAGGTCTGACATTCGGCTAACATCTATTTTTCATACCTCTTGGACGCGATCGGAGCTGCGGGCATCAGCTAGTAATATATAACAATTAAAAGATGCAATTTTAACATAAACAGCAGCAGTTATTTCATCATCATCATCAGCCTATTGCAGTCCACTGCTGGACATAGGCCTCTCCAATTGCACGCCTCTTAGTTCGATCAATTATTATTATTAGCAGTTATTTAAATCACAAATAAAACAATTTGAAAATTGTATATTTTACTAACAACTTTTGCAGGGCCACATTGCAAGACAATGTCCAGACAATCCAAAAGGTCTATACCCTAATGGGGGTAGTTGTAAACTCTGTGGTGATGTCACACATTTAAGAAAAGATTGTCCAACTGTAAGTACCTATAACAATTTAAAAATTATATTTTTCATTGCGTTTGTCATAAATAAAGAAAGTGTTTCAAAAAGGAAGGTTTATGTTGCACTACACCCTGTGAAGCTGGGAAGTTGTTAATAATATGTTTGTAATAATTATTCCGTATAATCCCTTATATCAATATTATATCTTCCAAATAGTTAACTATCAAGTTGATTACTCAATGGCACAGTAATAGAGTATTCAACTGCTGAGCTTGATGTCTTAGGTTAGACTCCTGTCATAACACTTTTTTAGGGTTCCGTAGCCAAATGGCAAAAAACGGAACCCTTATAGATTCGCCAAGTCTGTCTGTCTGTCTGTCTGTCCGTCCGTATGTCACAGCCAATTATTTCCGAAACTATAAGAGCTATACTGTTGAAATTTAGTCAGTCGATGTATTCTGTGAACCGCATTAAGATTTTTATATAAAAATAGAATAAAAACAATACATTTTGGGGGTCCCCATACTTGTAACTGAAACTCAAAAATTTTTTTTTCATCAAACCTATACGTGTGGGGTATCTATGGATAGGTGTTCAAAAATGATGTTGAGGTTTCTAATATCATTTTTTTCTAAACTGAATAGTTTGCGCGAGAGACACTTCCAAAGTGGAAAAATGTGTGTCCCCCCCCCTCTAACTTCTAAAATAAGAGAGTGATAAAACTAAAAAAAATATATGTTGTACATTACCATGGAAACTACCAACGAAAATTGGTTTGAACGAGATCTAGTGAGTAGTTTTTTTTTAATACGTCATAAATCGTAACACGCAATTTACCTTTCATCCAATCAATACACTAGTATAAAAACATCGATGAAAGTTACAACGAACTACAAGAACTTTTATATGATGTTACGGAACCCTTCATGGGCGAGTCCGACTCGCACTTGGCTGCTTTTTTATTTATGAATTTGCTAATGTCATTCTACTCTGCCTGATGGAAAGAATGAGAGAATTAAAGAATAGTGGTCACCATGTTAATTGTGAATATCGACAATGCAGCACGGCGACCCTCACTATGGCGTCTTATTGAAATGCTTCTTCATCATTGGGTATTTGCGTGTATTTTAGGTATAATATTGTTGCGCTATACGGAGATGAATCTCGTTTGTATGGGAATAATCTAGAAAACAATAGAATCAAGGACAGCGCCATCTAGTATCGGGTAGCGCACAACTGTGGACATTATGACGACTTTCTCGACGCTAGATGGCGCTACAAGTAGCTCTAAAATAATCTATTCAGTCTAAAAACATCGATCGAATACTATCGTACATTCCAGTTATTTCGACAGCCATATAAAAGGAGACGTCTTAGCCGTACGGGCAGTATTGTTTCAAGATACAGCGAATGAACATCGAAGCGATTTTCTAGTGCAACTAACGAGTGATTTAGTGATTTGTAATTGTAAAAAGTGTTGTTAATAAATATTGTGTTATTTTTTGGTAATCAATCGACTACTTTAATTTATTTAATACCCAGCTTGTAACAATATAAAATCATTTATAATATAAAGTCAGATGTCCAAAATATTATCCTTAAATGTAAGGCGTAGGTCATTCATATATCGATACATATCGTAGATCAGTTCTAAAATAATGTTTTATATTTCTAGGTTGCATCCACCAGTAATAACATAAAACTTCAAACATTAGACAGCGGCGAAAACATTGAAGATGTTGATCAGCAGTCTAATAATGTGAAACCTCAAGAGACAAGTAAAAAACCTAAGAAGATCAAATTTTAATACAAATTTAAGTTCAAGTATGTTTGTTGCGACTTTTTTTTTTTTCAGGTTGGATATTTATATAATTTCTTTGTCTTGATGACAGTATTTTGACTACATTTTGTTAATTATATCCAGTAAAAGCTACTGACTTAAATTTCTTCTGGGCAAAATGATATAATTTTTGTACAGTTAATGTGTAATATTAGTCTATGACTAAATAAAAGATTTATTTTATTTCTGTATCATATTTATTATGAAAAAGTCACAAATAAGAATTAGTCGAGATCATTAATATATTGTCTTTTTAAATACCTGCTATCTAACTAAGAACAAACATAATTTCAAGTAAAGATAAAGAAACATTGTTGTATAAAATAATATAATGGTTAGAAATACAAATGATTTTGAGTCTGTCAAAACATTGAGTTTTAAAAAACAACCATTTATAAAGAGTCAAGACTAGCTTTCAATTGTTCCATAGACTGTTGTGCTATTTGTCCAGTGATACCTTCAGGGCTTTGCGGATCCTCCCTCATCAATATTCTTGCAGCTTCTTCTAGACATTGAATAGGCTCCTGTAGTTTTTCCTTTAGCTTTTCATTCGTGATGAGCCCAAGCCCGAATTCATTTCTTGCCAAGAACATCAAGGGAGCATGTAGTTCATACAACATCATGCCTAAGGAGACAAAAATTAAGTGTTAATACACACTAAAATATACTCGTACTGGTGCCGCCGCAATGCTTGATATGCGGTTTCATAGATATTGTAAAAAAAAAATCTTCATCGCATCGAGTGAACCTAGAGTAGTCTATTAAGTTCTATTGCGAGAGGGAAATGATTGGATGGAGATCTCTTACGTTAATTAGTACCAACAGAAGGAAATTCTGAATTTCTATGATAAGCATGTCATTGCCAGCAGCAGGTACAATATTATAGATAAACAATTTAATTCATTGTAATTCGTGACTGCCACTGCTAACAATCAACAGTGGTAGTCACAATCTTTATATATATAATTCTTCTGTGAGTGTGTATGTCACTGAACTTCTCTCAAACGAATGGACCGATTTTGATGAAATTTTTTGTGTGTGTTCAAGGGGATCTGGGAATGGTTTAGATTCGCAATTGGACCCGGTAGGTGGCGCTGCGATCAAGTTCTGGAATTTTAAAGTTGGGCGGTACGAAGTTCGCTGGGTCAACTAGTCATGTATAAAAATTTAATTTAAACACTGACCTCTAGAATGTCTAGACTTTACTTAATCCATTGAATAAAACATCAGTTATTCCACATACTTTGTATATGGCCAGTTACCTCTCATTCTTGTTTCTCCCGGCGTAATAACATCTAGAGTTTTGAGAACGAGACGACAAAATTCAGCCTTTCTCTCCAACATCAAATCAGGCAACTCGTCAATGTTATACCCCTCTACACGTCCGTACAACTGCGCCAGTGAGTGTTTCACCGATAGAAGTAACGCATGTCGCGGATGGAACACCGATTTGTACTGAAAACAGTAAATATTTATTGCGGTAAAACAGTATCGTGTGTAAAAATACAATGGCAACCATAGACAGCTTCTATGGCCGTTTTCCAAAAGCGGATTGATATAAGTTGAATTTAGGCTTACAATATAATATACCACCACAAGTATCACTTGTCCATACATACCAACACATTACATTACATGCCAATTAGTAACTAGCTGACAGAAATTATCAGTTTCTCTATGAATTTCTTTGAGAATTCTTTGTGTAAAACGCGATGAAAACCATGTCGTGAAGAAAGCTCTCGCACTACCGGACATAAAGAGAGGCAAAGGTCGCCCGCTTGCTACGTGGTGGTCCGCCGTGGTATACTGCCAAAGTGTATACTCTGCCTGATGGAAAGCATGAGTAGAATCCGAAGGAATGGGTCACCATACTCATTGTGAATGCAGACAATGTAGCAAGGTGACCCACACTATGGCGGCCAAGTGAGATGCCTCTTCATCATTGGGCCCCCGGTCTCACACTTACCAGCGAAATGGCTAACATGTTAAATGGATATTATCAATCTTTCTTACTCATCCCATTTCTCTTTTAAAAACACTTACTAGTTTGGTTTTCCATTGAGGTAATAGCTACCTTATTTATCATAGCTTCTCGTTGTTCAATGGCAGCGGGCCCGGGTTCCAACGCGTCAAGTTGATCGATCTCTGTTTGTACTACGGCCAAGATCTTTCGTACTGCAGAGGAGGATGTCTTGAAACCGCAGTTTTTTTCATTGCATGACCAGGGGGCTTCATCATCTGGTAACAAAAAATGAGGTGGTAGTTTAGTAAAGATAAATGAGATATGTATTCAGCTAGATTAATCTTAGATGCGTGCTCTGATTAAATGTTTTGGACGTAGACTCCATCATGAACAAATTATTGGTAGTATAAAATCATCTTCCTAGCCTTAATTATTCCCAAGATTATTTGGGGTCGGCTACTAGCTCAACTGGTTTTAACCTGAATATCAGTTTTTCCACGAATCAACTGATATCGGACCTATGCAACGCTGAAGGTGAACTGATTTCGAAGGTTGAACTAGTTGTCAGTATATTTGAGAGCTTCTCAATAACGATTGCCATAAATGTTCCTGACAACCAGGACCAACGGCTGCACCTGGTACGCTCTTCGCGGTATGGGCGTAAAATACCGCCATTTTCCAAATTCCGTTCTGCAATCAAGAATTACTTGTATGAAAAACCCAACAGCTGTCCGACCCGGGATTTGAACCCGATGAGAGCTCTTGATCAGCAGTCGCATACGCTAGCCGCTGGACCAACGAGGCAGTCGTGAGGTAAGCACATTGTACAATTATCAGAAGTATAGGTATTAACCGATATAAACGCGGGCAAAGCTAGACAACAAATTACTATAGTCATTTCACAATTAATTATTGTCCTAGATGGGAGTCGAACTCACGACCTCCGGCCAACCAACCATTTTTTTTTTCCGCCTCGAAGGCCTCCGCCTTTTCTAGGGCCATCGGCCAACCAACCAGGTCCAACCACCAGGCCATTATATCCAGCTCCAATTTTACAAACTGGTCTTACATAAGACTGAAAGTTTGGTATGGTTTTGATAAATCTCAATTAGTTTTATAGTATTGATACGTACCTGTATGCACGTAAGTAAGTACTGTGTCCATTACAGTATTAAGTATCGACAATTCTAAACTTACCCAGCGGATTAGAAGACAAAATGACACCGTTATCGCATTTATTACATTTAAGTGTACTGAGGTGTGTCCCCAATTCAGTAGGGTCGGCACATCGTGGGCAGTCACACTGGAAGAACTTCGACTCGATAAGGAAGTCCCGTCGTACAGGTGTGGGTGACAACGAGTATGTGTAGCAAAGGTGCAGAGTTTCACCAGCTTTTATCGGTACAGCTGCTCTTACATTTACACTGTAGATTATCAATAAATATAAGAAAATCGATCAGAGCGGCGTTCAATAGGAGAAGCCTATGTCCTGTTGTGGACTGCGGTAGGTCGATGATGATGTAAGAAACTTATCAAGGAGGTAAGTAAATATATACAGCCTTATTTATAAACGTTATTTAACTTTAAGCAACGGTTATGTGTTATTTTTAACTTTAAGGCTGTTAGGTTAACCATTAACGGACCATATTTAAAAAAAATCGGGCTTTCCCGGGAACAGTGGACCTAGTGACCTTTTCCTAAATGCCAAAATCTGGATGAAAGATATATAAAATAGATATCTTCCGACAGATTGAGATTCGACTCCTTTTATATATAAGTGAGGTAGTACGTGGACTAATTGAGGTACATAAAGTTTCTATAAATAATTTTGAAAAATGCTTACTGGTTGTCGTCATGCGTTATCGTGTGTACAATGTTGGGTACGCAGCTATGGGCTGCGATTGCTAGGCGGGGATATAGAGCCCGAACACTGAAACCTCCTCTAGACGGAACCTCAACTGAATTTACCTGTAAGGGGAAAAAATAATAAAGAAAACCCCCTAAAAATGTAAACTTTTATATAAATGAAAAAGCTTTTGATTAGGATAGAATAAAGAAACCGAAACAAACCTATCCTACTCTCATATAAATGAAGAATCATCTCACAAAATGCGGTTTGAATTCTGAATCTTTTTAGGGTTCCGAAGTTTATAACTCTTTGTTTTGGAAAATTTGGAAAAATTCGGGATAGTGGTACATATAATGAACTTTGAAGGAAAACTATAACGGATAGATGAATGTATTAGTTCAGGAGTTATAGAGGCATATGCTAAGCCTCAAAGTAAGCCCTAAGTAAAATTCGCTTACTTGGAAAACGTCATATAAAATTAACAATTATGTATTGGATACGATTTTAAATCCACGTACCATTATGGGTGACTGAGGAACCCTTTCTTGTGCGTTGCGAAAAATCGTTTAAAGACACGAACGTGTATAATACTGTTTCGTTGTAAGTACGAATTTAACTAGCTTTCCTCTACAATAAATAATAATAATAGATGAAGTAACCGTTATTTAATTTCGGTTAGTACAATGTTAAAGAAAAAAGTGTAAATTAACATTCTTACTCAATGTTACCTCGAGAATACCACAGACTTTCTGCACTAGTTCTTTATTAAATCTGTTCTGCAACTTGCAGTGGTCGACTAGGAAGTCTGCAATGTTCACTTGGTCTGCGCCCCAGGTTGCCCTTTTCTGACGTTCTACTGTGTGCTCTTCCATCACTTCAATTTCACGCTCCCATCGCTCAGGATCTCTCTCTTTCGCTAAAAGTACTCTGTTTGAAATGAAATCAAGATTGAAAAGGAAACGTCATTTCCTTTATTATAAAAGTAAAATCAAGATTCTAGGAGGAATATTGATGGTAATACGGAACAGGCCATACCTACTCCACTTCACTTAATTAGAGGTCTTTCACGAAATTTAACGAGATGAAATGTTTAATTAATGTCGATCAAAAGAAAATTTATTCCATAAAATAGTAATAGGTACCTTAAAGGTGTTATGCAGTCGAGCTGCGATGAACTAGCCGTCCAGTCCTCAACGGGTTGGAAACGCACCTTCACTTCAGAAAAGACTTTGCACTCTGCGGCGTGTTGCTGAGACTTCTCACATTCTTTGCTACAAATGGGCCATCCACATAGAGAACACAAGTTGTTTTCAATCGGGTAATAGCATCCAAGGCATAGCGGAGGAGTATCTATAAAGTAAATTAATATTGCAGAATCTTCATTCAACTTTATAAACTCTGCGTCGGTTGACCGACGAAGACATGTGGCTAGAACATCTTTTGAATATACCTAAATCTATTTTAGACTTTAAAAAAAGGATAATTAAGGCAAGATGCGAATAAGACGTTCCACAATTTTTAAATCGTAATTATAAGTTTCCATTTCTTACAAAATAATTATAAGAATATTAAAATATAGGCTAATCGGTTTTTTAGCGTTTTACAATGTAAGTGTGGAGTACTTGCCTGGTTTAGGACCAATAGCGAAAGGCTTATCTTTGAATATAATTTCACCACTCGATAAATCCTTGCGTGCTGTTAAATATCTTCCATATTTGTCGTTTTGTTTTATATCGTATTGGCAAACGTCGTCTACCATTGCGAGAAAATTAACACAGGGCACTAGTGTTCAGCGAGTTTATTGGCTTGCGATTGAATACGTCAGAAAGTGTTTGCCGACTGAACAAGATTAGCGTCTATAATAAGCTTCAGACCATTCGAGAATTAGGCCGACCGAACTTTCGAAACGCTTCTGTATTATATACGTTTACATTCCGTAAATTTCATTGTGTTTTTCCCTACGTCTATTAAAAATAACGGGGATGGTAGCGTGAGATAAAAGAGCATACTGAATATGGCCATAACTAGGGATATGCTGGATTTGTTTTTGATTATTTATTCTGCAAAAAAGAGCCATCAGAGCCATATATAATCTTCGTAGGCGCGATTCTCTAAGGGAACTGTTTAAGAATATTGGCATCATGACGGTACATAGTCAATACATCTACGAAAACATAATGTACGTTAGGAAAAATCTTCATCTTTTTGGCAAAAGAGGTGACAAACATAATTACAGTACTAGAAATAGGGACCAACTAGTTCAGCCAGGCTTTAGACTCGCTAAAGTAGACTCTTCTTTTATGGGGTACTGTTTGAGATGCTATAATAAAATTCCACAAAGTATTCTTGAACTGAATGAGACAAAATTTAAAACATGCATTAAACGCACACTATGTAAGCAAGCTTATTACAAGTTGAGCGATTATATCGCTGATAAAAATGCTTGGCTCAATGCTGGTCCTGCTTCACAAGGACAGGGGCGCATAAATTGATAGCATTGAATGGTATTGTTGGAGCTGCTGAAGATTGTACAACTTTCTTTGCATTGTATAGATTCAATCTCTTTAGTGTTATATAATCGCATAGCCCATATTGTGTGAGTACTATGTACTAGGAAGCTATTCAAGCTATCATTCACTGGAAACCTACGTCTTTTCTTGACCTGAATCTGCCCTGGCGGTTGAGAGTATGTCATGCTCACTCAAATGTCACGCTGATGGTGGCGCGTGTGTCTGATCATTTGATTCCCTTCAAAATGGTTGAGTTGAATGGTGCGGATCCATGCGTCATGTTCGTGAACGGGCGCTGTCAGTTGTGACTGGTCATCTCTTAGTTGCCACGGCTTATTTGAATTAATTATTTTATTTTTCAATTGTATTTTTGTTGTACTATGGACACTTTTAACGTGCACGTCTTGCTACATCGTTCTCACATAATGTACCATCTCAACATGAATGATGTAACCATGATTTTGTAAAAACATTTTGATTTAAAAGAGTGTCCATGGAGTTTCTTGCCCGCTCTTCTCCATAGAGATCTACGCTAGGGAATGGGCAACTACAGTACTTTCACAGTTTTTGTGTCTTGTGACTGGGACTGTAGCTACATTTTTGTTTCGACAATTCAAAAGTGCCTGTAACTGGCCTACTTGAAATAAATGCTTTGATTTTGATTTTGATTTTGATTTTGATTATGATATGCTTTCATTAACAACAACAACAAACAATTCATATTTTTTTTAGTTTCAGATATACCTACGAGTATTTCATTTTTTATGCCTTGTGTTTTGCTATATGGTTTAAGATTTCATGTATATAACTAAAACTAGCTCTGATGCTCACGACAAGGAAGAAGACATGTATGTACGAATGCAGAAATAGGTAGCAGCTGCAAAATAATGACAGCATTCCAAAGCAACCAAATTTACGACAGGCGCCTTGGTCATATGGTGGACGCCAAGTATTGTCCCATATTGAGATCGAACTCACTACATTCAGCGCAGTTAAGTCCTCATAAACCACTACGCAATCAGCAAAGATTAGTTAACTATACCGAGGCCACAGTTATTATGACTCATATCCAACTATAGAGCATCGTTATTTATAAACACAATTCCTAATATGGGAGACATCTTCATTGGTGAATTTATTAGAAGCTAACTAATGATTACAGTTTACCTACTAGGTAATTAGTTTTATGACTTAAGTAGAAAGGTAATTGAATTTTTCACATTATAGATATGTCTTTCAACTAAGTACACGCAGCTAAAATTTATGATTTAATTAACACACTGATTAATTTTGTTGTCCATAGATATGTTTTGTTAAATATTATATATTTTACAAATAATTAGTCTCCCACAAACTTAAGTACAGTATTTGGATTTGGCCCTCTTCATTGTTTATTTTCGTTACAAAAAGAAGCCTTACCTTTTCCGTAGTTTGTTTTACTGGTCTTCAATACAAATCAATAATCTTTTATTTGTTATTAAATATTTTTACGCCCAAGGTTCGATAGGTTCGACAAGTTTGTTTGGATGTGAAAATTCTTTAGGTTATAGCCCACTATTGAGGAGAGCTATATTTAATCACGGTATGACCTAAAGCAGCGCAGTATCAATAAACATTGGCCAAGTGCGTGTCAAGCCACGCATAGAATAGGGTTCCGTAGTCATCCATAATGGTAGGTGGATTTAAAATCGTGTCCAATAGATAGTTGATATGTTTACTTATTATTTCTTTATTTTTGTACGAAGTTTTCCAAGTAAGTGCATTTAACTAGTTAGACCCCTATACCTGCTGAAATAAATAAGTTATCTAAACCGCTATACTTAGTTTTACTTTAAAGATCAATATTATGGACTACTAACATGTTTTTTTTTTCAGATTCTTCGAGCAACTTTAAGATGGGGGGGACGCCCTTTTTAGGGTTCCGTCGCCAAATGGCAAAAAACGGAACCCTTATGGATTCGTCATGTCTGTCTGTCTGTCCGTCCGTATGTCACAGCCACTTTTTTCCGAAACCATAAAAACTATACTTTTGAAACTTGGTAAGTAGATGTAATCTGTGAACCGCATTAAGGTTTTCACATAAAAAAAGAAAAATAACAGTACATTTTGGGGATACACTTGGAACTGAAACTCAAAAAAATTTTTCATCAAACCCATACGTGTATCTATGGATAGGTGTTCAAAAAGCGGCCAAGTGCGAGTCGAACTCGCCCATGAAGGGTTCCGTAGCAGAAAGTAACATCATTTAAAAGTTTTTGTAGTTCGTTATAAGTTTCATTGATATTTTAATAATAGTGTTTTGATTGAAAGGAATGTAAATTGCGATTTATAATATACTAGCTGAATCCCGCGGTGTTACCCGCGATTATTAAAATTGCGACTATAATTTGAGATTTAAACTATCCTATCTCTCAAGTTAGATCGAACTGCACATGGTGTGCGAATTTTATTATAATCGGTTAAGTGGTTTAGAAGTCCATTGAGGACAAACATTGTGACACGAGATTTATATATATTAAGATATTAAGATGACGTATTAAAAAAAGCTACTTACTAGATCTCGTTCAAACCAATTTTCGTTGGTAGTTTGCATAGTAATGTACATCATATATTTTTTTTAGTTTTATCATTCTCATATTTTAGAAGTTGCAGTGTGTCTCGCGCAAACTATTCAGCTTAGAAAAAAATGATTTTAGAAACCTCAGTATCATTTTTGAAGACCTATCCATAGATACCCCACACGTAAAAATTTTTGAGTTTCAGTTTTATGTATGACCCCCAAAATGTACTACTTTTTTTCTATTTTTGTGTGAGCATCTTAATGCGGTTCACAGAATACATCTACTGACCAAGTTTCAACAGTATAGCTCTTATAGTTTCGGAAAAAAGTGGCTGTGACATACGGACGGACAGACAGACAGACAGACATGACGAATCTATAAGGGTTCCGTTTTTTAGCCATTTGGCTATGGAACCCTAAAAAACTTCGCGACAGCATTATTATGTTTATCTAATAAGGTTTACTCACTATAAGCTTGTAAACTGACTGTACGGTTGGCCCAGTGACTTAAGTTCCTACTGCGCCGCTTTCTGCCGCCGCACATAGGTAGATTTCGCGAATTTAGGCGGCCAAAAATATTTTATTGTGTTAACAGCTTTTAAATGGGGTTTTAGTAATTAAAAGAGGTTACTATAAAATGAAACACTGTATTGAGTACAAAAAAAAAATTTTAATATATTATTTACTAAAAATATGTATGAATATTAAGATTTTAATAATAATTTATATGACGACAATGCCCGGTCCTTTGAGAGGCTTGCATGGGGACATGGGTCCAACATTTAGAGGCCCTTTGAGACTTTTAACTGTATAAATATATATATAAATATATATATTTACTTATATAAGTAAATATATATAAAATATCTAAATTAGTATACTTATATGAAAAAAAATTAAAGACATTTGATATTTACAAAATAATTTTATTCCGATTACGGCGGGTAACTCTTGCTTCACTTTCAACAAAAGGTCATAACAAGGGAAATGTCTTTTGTTTGTTGCTCTTATTATTTCATTTTGTCTACGTGTGAGATCAGCTTCAACAAACATCTTAAGTGCTTCGAAGGGGGTCAACGGAGCGATAGCTTCATTAACCTTAGAATAACCCTTTTTGTATTGACTGACTTTTGTTGGCGAATTGGTTATGTCCTTCAGGACTTTGGACGCATTTCTTTTTCCATCTGATTGTAAAAGTACTTGCGCAACATGGACTATTACTTCAAGGTCCACAGAATAACGTTTTTCTTCTGTTTCATTCTCTTGCTTCGCTCACTCGAATCGGAAAACGATTTACTTGGACGACCCTGGCGATGAGTCGTTTCAATCTGAATCTCAAAGGTTCCACCTAACCAAAACTATTTATTTTTTTCGAAAAACTCTTTAGTTTTATGTGCTTTCAACCATCCTTGTTTCGTTTGCGATGTAACGTATGAAAATTTATGCTTAAGAGTTTTTTTATTCTCTTCTGTATCATAGCACACCAGCAAGTAATTATCTAAATAATCCAATTTCTCATCAAAGGAAGGTAAGTTTTGTCCCTGCATTAGGTCAAATAAATATTTTTTCATCACTACCTTCACGCCAGAGTTATTTGATGACCCTAAAACAAAGAAAACTTTATTTTAGAAGCGTTAGAAAAAATATTTTATTTTCATGTTTTTTTACAAATATCATTGAATAAGGATTTTTCCGAGATTTGGGGTTTCTAGCGGCAAATTTTTTTTTTACTATAATACTAAAACCCTGTTTATACCGTAAAAGAAAAAAAAACAGGTGGGACGGACCCTGAAGTATAGTTAAAACCCTTGAGAAATCGAAAATCAATGATAAATTTGTACAAAAAACATTTTGTCTTTCAAGTGAAAAAAATATATGATAATCTGTAATAAAACACCATTATTATATATAGTTTTAAAGATTCATACCTGATTTATGCGAAACCATCACTTTCACTAAGGTAATTACCTTCACAAAAAGAATATTGACTTTGTAAGAAAAGTTGCACAGAGAGCGTCGAGAACTGTAACATACACCGGGAACGGAGGTCAAGGTTCGACAAGGTCGACAAGGCCCAAGGGTGGGGATAGTCGGGATAGATTTCTGGAAGTGTCTTCTAACGGTACCGGTCAAAGTTTTACGGCTAAATTGACTTTGAAAAAATGACTTATGGCCGCCTAAATCTTTGAAATCTACCTATGTGCGCCGCAAGTGTTGTGGGTGCGAATCCTACTCAGTAATACACTTTGCGTGATTCACAAATTGTTATTCTGAGTCTGGGTGATCTTTGTGTCCGTTTCTGGTATGTTTGTAAAGTCCCCCGCGACACATGCGTATATTACTAATGCGGGAGTTGTTTTTCAAAGATGAAATATTATATATATATATATATATATATATATATATATATATATATATATATATATATATATATATATATATATATATATATATATATATATATATATATATATATATATATATATATATATATATATATATATATTATATATATTATATATACTATATATATATTAATATAAATAAGAAAATAAATTTTGTAACGCTGTTAGAATATCACGCTAGCGGCAATATAAAATGCAGACGATATTGTGTGGGTGAACTAATAAATTATAAAATTAAACGCAATGTAGCCCACAATTGACTGCCTAATTGGTCTGGTGGTTAGCGTATGCGGCTGCTGATCAAGAGGTCTCGGTTCGATTCCCGGGTCGGACTAAATATTTGTGTGATCCACAAATATTTGTTTCGGAGTCTCTGTGTTTTCTATGTAAAATATGTATGTATTTACAAAAAAAAGTAGGTTTATGTATTTATATCAGTTGTTTTGTACCCATAATACAAGTTCTGCTTAGATTGGGACTAGATGATGCTTTGTGTAAGATACTCGAAATATTTATAAGAGGGTACAAAACACTTTTCAGACACAATTTAGTATCAAAATCGATTTTTGATTCATTAGACAATTACTTGTACATGATCGGTTGTACTCTACCTTGATGAAGATGTTATAATTTTGTTAGCCTATGAGATTAAATAAGTTAAATTCAAAATTTCCGTTAATCTAGACGTACTTGGTTGTCATAATTTTCAGACAAATTTCACTAATTTAATTATTTTTTCATAATTAGGCATGACAATTTTTGAGAATTTATTTATTTTTACAAATGATAATATCATTGTTAATTATTTGCGAAGTGTGAAAATATATCCTTCAGTAGACGCGACATTTTGGGAAGCAAACGTAAGTTTAGCGACAGCATTCTCTATCAAAATTTACTTAAACTGAATCAATCCTTACTCCCTTACTGATTATAAATGCGAAAGGAACTGTCTGTCTGTCGGGCTTTTACGGCAATACTACTGAACCGATTTAAATCAAATTCGGTACACAGATAGTTTAAAGCCTGAGAAAGGACGTAGGCTACTTTTAACGCGATAACCGACATACACGCGAATGATAGCTAGTATTTTATAATTACTCAATATATATTTAGGTTTAGGTTTTATATTGAAAGGTACCTAAAAGGACAATGGCATGTTTGCATGAGACTTTTGTACCGACTGCCTGGTAGGGATTGCTTTTATATTTATTTAGCTGCTATCACCGACAGTAACATTTTAGATTCCCAGATTTTTAAAAACTTGTGTTAGAAAGTTATTTTAGTCGTTAGCTCTTTGCGGATCAGACACAGGTGATCACCGTAACATCCTTTTACAGTGATTACCTGGGACAGCCAGTATGTGAGGGTTACGTTGCGCCTCTCGAGCCAATCTTTTATAATATAGGGCCGCCGCAATTAAGGCATGCCATCACTCAGTTGTATCAGGATATCACCTGATTAAAAGGACGTAGTTTTATTCTATTCACTCCATTCCTATTATTACCATGCTTTATACGCTTGCTGCGTTTAACATTCATCCCCATTTCTTGAATAAATGGAGTCCATCAATGTGCACTCTTTAAGAAATTATTCTGATGGTATTATTATGGTGCTATGGTATTATTATTTTTATAAAATAAATGTTGGCTGATTCTCTGTGCTACCCGATTTGCACAGAAAATTTCATACAAATCGGTTTAGCCATTTCGGAGGAGTATAGTAACTAATATTGTGACACGAGAATTTTATATATAACTAGCTCATGCTCGCGGCTCCGCTCGCGTCCTATGGGTTTGAAAAATAGACGTTGGCCTATTCTCAGACCTACCCGATATGCATACAAAATTTCATAGAAATCGGTCAAGCCGTTTCGGAGGTGTATGGTATTTGCGAACGAACATTGTGACACGAGAATTTTATATATAAGATTATGATTAGTATAGATTGACAGATTATAGTGAGATTTGAAAAATGTACTACTAAAAATCTGCTAATAATTTTCTTTTTACAGGAAGATGATAACCAGCAATCGGAAAAGGAATCGACCGAAACTGAAAACATTCAGAAGAAAAAATGCACGCTAGACGAACCCTTGTTAGATAAAGGTTCGGAAGAAGAGAAGTCATCGTCAGTAATTCCTTTTTTGTCGAGCATTCTGAATGAAAAATCTACATGCCCGTTAATTCAGACTCCATTATGTGAGCCGGTGAGTACGTACACATATACTGAACGCCCGACGGAGTTATAGGTACAGTAAATTGCTAATTTTCCGTCTGTTACAAAAACATAAAAGTTGATTCCTTCAGAGTTATAAAAGCATGTACTCTATTTTCTGAACCACCTTATTGTCCCTTTCATCATCATCTGTATGTCTTTACTTCAGTCCTTAAAATTTTCTAATAATAACGATAGATTCACAATTTAAAATGGTCCAAAAGAACACTATCACGACTAGGAAATTCAATCTCGACTCGAGATCGCAAATTTACAATCTTGCGAGACCTCGAAATTTTTAGGATCTCGTAAAAAAAATATAGCTAAGGAGATTAGAAAGGAATTACGAGTGATTTTGAAAGTAACTTCATAAAAAACAAAGTGTATTAAGGGTGCTATCTGCTAAACGGCATTTGCAATGTACCCAGTTGATGAAATCAATCAAATCAAATCACCCACTTCTTCCTTCACAATCAAATAGATCCATTTCTTTTTTCATGACTGACTCTGATTTATCTAAGCTTGTGGATACACGCGAAAAGGTACTTTTAGATGCTCTCAGCTCAGAGTCTCTTCTAACTCCTCTTGAAGTGACGTATTACTTTGCGTCGCTGAAAACTGCCGCCCAATCCCGTCGATCTTGAAGGGGATCTCGTCATATTATGCTTCAGGATTGATCCAGAAAAATGTAACGAGATCTCCGCGAGATCGAGATTCAGCGAGATCGGGATTGCAATCCCTAATCACGACTAAGTTGATTTTGCAAGATGACTTTTTTAATATGCTACGAAAATTTATTTTACCAAGTATAGTCAGCAGACAACGTATAAATAAGTATTAATGAAATATGTAGGTATGTAGTATTATACCCTCCTTCTAACACCGTGGGCAAACACATAGTGACATTTTCTTTATTTTCTGTTATTAGAATTAATTATTGAAAATTAGGCACACGAGCCAAAGCTTGCAGGTCTACTAATCTAATGTATTACTTAAATTGCTGTATCTTTAAATTGCTTCAAAAACCCCAAACCCTGTTATATTACCTTTACTATCGTTGCACAGGCAGCCCTATATGATAGAGAGGCTAACTTATACTACTCATTAAACATATTACTTCACACACTAATCAATAAAATAAACATACAAAATTCATCATAGGTTAATACCTTGCTCACATTGTTAAATTATTTCCATTAGGATTTTTGTCTTGCATACTGTAGCCTATTCTCTTTTTTTTTTCTACTCGTTGTAGTATGTTAGTCAACTGTACATACTATTATATTTCAATCAAATTTTAAAATATTAATTTCAAAACTTAAACCTTTAATTAGTTTTGTTATTTATTAAATTTATTTTCAAAATACTTTTTCTTTTGTAAATGATCGTGTGTAGTTGATATAAAACTATGAACTTAATATCAATAACCTCAGTTCCTGTGTGAGCGCCCTCTTCAGCTGGTTTCATGAAACTGACCTTGTCTTGTGGTGGTGTGCTAGTGTTAGGAGGTCTTGTCTTGGCCTGTATCAGGAATTCGCAGTTTTATAGGATCAATCTGTGAATAAATTTAAACCGCAGTAAGTATTGCATTAGCGTTTTCTATAAAAATATTTTTAAGTGTGAAATGAAACCAAATCGATGCTCTAGATGTAGGTTACGATTTTGAGTGTCAAGCCGGCTGAGGCAAGAAAGCTTCGACGTCATTTTATAATTTTTACATTTCTTCCTCATTCTTTAGTTAAAATTACATATAAAAACCATAATTTATGTGCTACTTATACTGTTAAGTTTACTGCATCAGTTCATTTTCGTTTAAGTTGGATTAAAACGTCACCTGACTCTTGAATACTTATTTGACGCATGTGATTCCATTAATTTCAAGTTCTAACTTTAGTCCTTGTACGAAGGTCAAGTTTACGGGCTTATTGGTTATCAATAACTAACAGAACTCTGTTAATTTAGGGTGGTAGTTTAATGCGAGGTCATTTATATAATAAATAGCCTTAGTCATGGTCATACTGCATACGTTATGTAATACTCTAGGTAGCAGTGGCATGTAAATAAGCAAGTAAGATGATTTTAACCCTGACATAGCTGGCACTAGTAATCATTTCAACAAAAAACAAGATATAATGTATTGACATTTAGGTTTAAGAGAACAGAACAGACATAAAAAATTGAGAATCTATTGGTACTACGAATATAGGGTTATTGACCTCTATATTTTTGAATAGATAATGGCTCCCCCATACTATGCTGATCTCGGAAAGAAGGCCAATGATGTCTTCAGCAAGGGCTATCACTTTGGAGTGTTCAAACTCGACCTCAAGACCAAGAGTGAATCAGGTGTAGAATTCAGCAGTGGTATCATCTCCAACCATGAAAGTGGCAAGGTAAAAAATTAAATCACAAAACAACATATATATCAGAATTGGTCTAAATTCGTATGAGATTGTCAGTTTCAAACTTTTTGTAAGCGAAGAAAATATTTAAGAAATAATGTTATAAATTCTCTCTTATAAGATTTCTTATCCATATTATAAGATCTAAGTCATCTTCTTAAATCCTATAGGTTATTTTTCTTTTAATGTTTAGGACGCCATGGGTTATTTTCACATAGCAAAAATACCTGAAAATGCTCAAATACGAAGTTGTTAACAATTATATAAATTATACTTAGTACATGTTTTTTATAGGTTTTTGGTAGCCTACAATCAAAATATGCCGTGAAGGACTATGGTTTGTCATTTACTGAAAAATGGAACACAGACAACACACTGGCCACCGACATTACTATCCAGGATCAACTTGCAGCTGGTCTGAAGGTAACCCTTGAAGGAACATTTGCACCACAAACAGGGTAAGAAAAATCTTATCACTAAAGTCATGTTATAAACTAAGTTTTGATTACTAAACTCAGATTTTGTTTCACAGATACAAGACTGGTAAACTGAAGACCTCATACGTCAATGACACTCTAGCTCTTAACAGCAACTTGGACTTGAATAGAGCTGGTCCCACCGTTGACGTCGCTGGTGTCCTACACTTCCAAGGCTGGCTTGCTGGTTTACACACACAATTTGACTCACAGAAGTCTAAGTTCACCAAGAACAATGTTGCTTTCGGCTATGTTACCAATGATTTCAACCTCCACACCAACATGTAAGTAATATTTTGCCTCCACCTAATCCACTCCGTCAAAATATTTTATCTTCATGAGAATTAATGATTAAGGGTTGTGTTTGACTAAGTTTTTTTTGGTACACATCAAATAAAATATACTAGTGCCCGTTTTCACTAACTTTACTAAACTGTCTCCAGTCTAGAAAACTTGGAGGGTTTCTAGGTAGCTCCTAAATTTTAGTAGGTGACGTAGCACTTAGTTGTTCTCTAAATGTTGGTGAAAACAAGAATATCACTAAGGGTTACCTCTCTATGTGGCCACTTAAATTTATGGGATGTTGGTGTAAACAGCCATAAGAATTTTAAGAAACTATTTATTATGGTTTGGTATATCTATCAAGAAAAAGGTTTATATTTCTCATGCAATAAGGGAAAATAAAGCACAGTTCCCATTTAGCCTAAAGTAGGCATTCAACCTAACTAAAGGTTTACTGGTATTGATTTTATACAATTGCATAACACATGCCCTAGTTAGGCACAGTAAGATGTCATAAATTATTGTTATATAAACCAGTTACATCCACTTCTATTGTATGACATTGTTGCTAATGTGAACCTTCTTGTTTTTTGCGACCACAAACACTTCCTGTTGATTTTATTGACTAGGTATTAATGTAAGCTTGTATTAGTCATTGTTCCACAGGTTTTTTCTCACTAGTTATATATATTGAGTGCTTATTTTTAGTGACAATGGAAAGGAATTTGGTGGTTCCATCTACCAAAAGGTGAGCGACAAGATTGATTGTGGTGTAAGCATGAAATGGACTTCAGGAACAGCTGACACCCTCTTTGGTGTTGGTGCTAAGGTGGCATTAGATGCTGATGCCTCTCTCCATGCCAAGGTCAACAACAAGTCTCTCATTGGTCTTGGATACCAACAGAAATTGCGCCCAGGTTAGAAGTTTTTCTTTTCTAGTTAGTATTTTGACTGTTATAAGTTTTATAACTATTTATTACTTGTAGGTGATTTTGTTGATTATATTTGTTACTAAGTATGTAAAATCTTTAATACTAAGGTATGAAAATATGAGTTAAACTTCGATACAACTAAATAAAATCATAAGATTTCACAGATTACAAATCTGAATCATATGATCCGTAATCATTCTCTTAGGTATCTGAGTTATCTTATCATTATCATAAACACTATTTACATAGGCCGAGTTTGGTAGAGATTTTTTTTGCTATAGAAGGGTTACTAAGTTAAAAAGCATTGATAAAGTATGCTCACTTTGAGTAAAATCCTAGGCAACAATTTAAAATAAATCTCGATTTGTTGCAGGTGTGGTGTTGACTTTATCTGCTGCCATCGATGGCCAGAACTTCAATGCTGGAGGACACAAAGTCGGCGTCGCCCTTGAGCTTGAGCCCTAGGTCAACGGAAGTGCATCGGCTTTTAATCATGTAGATACATTGCCACAATGACTGTTATTAATAACAGAAAAAGAAGCGTAACAGCAAAATCAAATAATTAAATGGTCTCTTCAAGTGTCCTCTGCATAGTGTATTTGTGCGTTCAGAACGCAACAATATAATTGTCGTATACCTTTTCATGTCTTCGGCGAAAGCGAGGCCGCCCGCTGATAACACTAACAATGGCTCATAATGACTATGTCTAAAGGGCGAGCTCGCTTTTTTCCTTGAATTATTATCCTTCTCAAGTATTATATATTAGCATGCGTCGTTATGAATCCCCTTTTACTATTTAACCATAAAATAATAATATCACTCCCATGTCTTGTAAATAAAATAATATGCACCTATGGTGTATTATTCTATTGAATGGAAATAAAAATGAATAGTCTGTTGGAATCAGTACCTATTTGTTTTATTAGACCTACCTAGACTGTGCTGTCTCACTACTGTATCATTTTCTTGTGTAAGTTCATCCTGATGTGTCTGGTACCTTCACTAGATAAGGTAGCTGAAACTTTAGTGCTATATATATATTTTTACTGATTTGTTGTCTTTATATTTTATTTTTATTTCAATAAAGCATTTTATAATATTCCTCTATTCAATTAAACTTAATCAGTATACAATTTATTATTTTTAATATTTTTTCAAAACATCTGTGAGTCTAAGGCATATTTGAATGATTTGATAGACAAAATATACTAATATATAAAATCAAAGAATTTTTTGTTTCTTTTAACGCTTTAATAGCAAGAATTACTAATTCTTATTGATAAATTCTTTCATTGTTTCCCCATTTATCAAAGAAGAGATAACATTACGTTAGTACCAGTACAAGACAAGCATTAATGGAACAATGGGGATTCTTTTTGAGATAATACATTGTTGAGGTTACCTAAATGATCTTCAACAGTATACCGAACCATTAATATACATTTGCATAATTTACAAAGATTTAACAACAGGATGGATGAATGATAGAAGATTCACGTAAGAGGTCATACAGCGCGAACTTTTATCGATGAAATTAGTGGTGTTCTAAAAGTGCCGTGTGAAAAGCAACAGGAACCGACGAGCATGCATGCTCGCAGCGATTGATGAATAAGAATGAAGCAAAAGAGGTATGTTAGGACCGTAGTCCTCCTGTCGTATCCTCAATACCCGGTCGTAAACTGCGTATTCTGCCAGTGAGAGGACCATAGGTACCTAGCATTTGTAGGTGACTACCCGCCTGGAATAAGCGTGACATTGTGTAGAAATGACGGTGTACTGCAGCGTTTTCTACGAGGTAAGTATTACTTGAATAGAAACAATATACATATTTTTAGTACAATTATATATTAGAAAAAAGAGATTATCAAGACAGATTTAAGGTTACTACTGAATCATTTCTTCTTCCATTAGTTTAGCCATCCACTCCGGCTCAGCAGCTCCTATCTTTTCTATCAAGCTATTGACTTGATAACAGAGGCTCTGGATCTGCTTATCCCACTGGGGAAGAATTTCACGAGCTGAAAAAAATTGAATAATATTAAAAAGCATTCTGAATTAACACCTCCCATTCAAATATAGTATTTACCAATTACCATGGAAGTACTCGTATATTTTTATTACTATGGAGAATTGCAGATATACACTAGTACAATAGCTTTCTAATGATAAGCGTTTTTTTGTGGTTATTAAGACGTAACTATCAACTATGTTTGTCGAGCAATGCCCATCGAGATTTGATATCTCTTGCTCAACCTCCATAACCAAGTTGCAAATGATTCGCGTCGAATTTTACTCTAAAATCGCTGATATAAAATACGCCAACCGGACGGAAGCCTGGTTAAATAGATTTTTAATAAAACTTTCAGTTTTGATACACACTGGACAAATATCTACAAATAAGTAAATAAAATTGAAGTGTAATATCAAATGAAAAGTTTTTTTTACCAAGTACGTTCATATGTAGTTAATAAGTAAAGTATCATGTATACTTTCATTCGATTAAAAAAACAATTAATAATAATAAAGTTTTTTCGCTGCGCGGCGTTACTTGCGATCTTCAACATAACCGCGGACTCCGCTAGTCCATACTAATATTGCTCATTTGAAAGCAACATCGAGGGAGTTGAGCCATGATGATTTCAGCACGAATAGGCTCGACCGGGGCGGTACTACCATCGCATAGAAGACCAACCTAAAATAACAGAACTCGTGACAGCCTATTTCGTTAGTAAGTGCGAGACCGGAGGCCCAATGCTGCAGAGGCATCTCACTTGGCAGCCATGATGACACCATGCTGCATACTACTCTTGGGATTCTACTTATGATATGTGAGAGTAAAGCAGAACACTGGAGTTTTATTAGTCGCAATAGTTCATTTTTACACGTATAAAACGTACGTTGACGTGTTAACAACATAAAGATATTATCTAACATTATATTGTAGTTTGACCACTTCAAAGGGAACTTCAAGGAAGCATGACGACGTTCGTCACACTTCCTTGAGACCTCTTCTACCATATTAGCGCCCAAGATCTCAAAGCCGGTTTATGAACTAAAATCAAATCTAAACTAATATTATACATTCAAAAGAAGATAACTCTGTCTGTTTCGAGTTGACGGCTAAACCGATTGTAGTGAAATTTGTATGGAGATCCTTTCATTTTTGAGGAAGGACATAGGCTACTTTTTACCGTGATAACCGACATACACACGAGCCGAGTTGCGGGCTATAGCTGGTAAATAATTATCTACATATTTGCCACAAATGGATTTTATTTGTACATGGTGTTTCTAGTAAAATTATAATTATACCTACCATGTGAATTCATTTCAATGTTCTCTAAGATCATGCTTCTACTATGAATGTAATATATCTATAATATACGTATTTTGGTAAAATCGTACGACTTTATCAAGACGCGATTTTGATTGATTAGACGTCAATAAGATGAGAGGTATTTTGTGTTATCAGCGCTTATTTTTCTATACCTATTGTTAAACCAAACAGATTTAATAAATTTATCACAACGTAAAATTACTACATACATATTAATCTTAGAGTACCTGTAAAAATAATTATTTTTAAAGTGTAGACTTTATATACTCAATAAAACATACAGTTTTAATAACGATGTTCTTCTTATTTACAAAGTATTACCATACAGAACCCGACAAACGCCCTTTACAAGAAAGACAAAATGATCTATGCGGCCGTATATTCAGCTGCAACCACAGGTCTGACTGGTTCTTTTACCAATAATTGGCTGCAGGAATATACTGTAATGCTATTATACAATCCAACACAATGCGTATACTTAAATAATACTAACAAAAATTATCCAGTTTTCTTGGTGAAATTGTAGCTACACGAAAAATTAAACCTTAATAGTCGAGAGAATACGTGTAAATTAAGTACATATTATATATTTTTAATTATTTCATATATAGAAATATTCGTATATATTGAAGCCTGCCAAAATGACTCTCCTCTGCCTAATGGAAAGCATGAGTAGAATCCAAGAGTAATGGTCACCATCCTTATTGTGACCTACACTATGGCGGCCTAGTGAGATGCTTCATTAGGCCTCCCATTTCGTACTTTTCAACGAAATACGACATTATGAATGCTGTTACTTTAGGTTCGTCTTCTATGCGAGGATGGCTTCAGTCGAGCAGGAAAGTTCGTGCTGAAATCAGCGTGATTCTATTACCAAAACATTTTTTTATAAACTTATAAGTACTTACTTTCAAAATGCACAACTGAGCTAATCTGGTCTATGTATCCATTCATTCGTCCTTCACTGATCATGTGACTCGCGATCCTCTCGGCCTTAGCAGGGGGCGTCTCGAGCAAAGCACCAAGTTCTTCAAATGTTATATTATTATACAGTTTACTGGCAGAGAGCAGGTTATGTTCAAACACTGCACGATCCAAAATTGTAGATCCATCAGATGTCGAGGCCTGTGTAAGAAAAAAAGTTCCTTACAAAAATAGACAATCATGAAATTTGAATGGATGCCTACAGACGAAGCAGCCGTAGTGGAGTGCAATAGGAGAAGCCTGTGTCCAGCACTGGACTACTATAGGCTGGTAATGAACTAAAATAATTCCTTGTATACTTATACAAAAATTACATTATTTTGTTTTGGAATTCTTAACAGAAAGGGCCATAGTATTTAAAAGGATCGTATTATAAAGAAAATATTATTTTCATCTGAAGATGATAATAAAAACTTATTATGCTGACATAAAAAAATACCTTTTGATGTGTTTGCATCAGTGCCTCAAATTCATGTAATTCAGAGCGTCTGATAATACGATCTAAGTACATTTTCTCTAAAATTGAGTATGCTGGTAACTGCTGACATCTTTCATCTTTAAACAAAGTGGCTAACATCCTGGATCTCTGCTGTCCTGTAAAGAGAGAAGTGATAAGCTCAATTTTTTCATAGCCATCGCCCGCACTAGAAATATTGTGTAGGTATATACTGTGCCATGGGAGACTTTAAAAACATACATTACAAAATAAATAAATAAATATTTTGGACATGTTACACACAACATCATCTAGTCCCAAAGTAAGCAGAGCTTGTGTTATGGGTACTAAACAACTGATATAAATACATATACTTTTTTTTTGTAAGTACATATATATTATACATAGAAAAACACCCAGACTCCGAAACGAATATTTGTGGATCACACAAACTTGGTCTAACCCGGGAATCGAACCCGAGACATCTTGATCAGCAGCCGCATACGCTAACCACTAGACCAAAAAGAGCAACCAGACTCAGAACAACGATTTGAGGATCACATAAAGTTTGGTTTGAACCCACAACACAGGGCAATAGAAAGCTGCAAGATGACCGCTATCCATTCAAGTTTTTTTTTTTAAATTTTATTTGATGCCTACCAATGTGACTCCACTCTGCCTGATGGTAAGCATGAATGGAATCCAAGAGTGGGGGCCACCACACTGCCCGCGATGCAGGAAGTATGGCTATGCTGACCCAAACTATGGCGGCTTTGTGAGATGCTTTTTCACACCCCTCTTAAAGGACCCGGGATCATAATGGGAAGGAAACACGTGGGATGGTAGCGAGTTCCAGTTTTTAACCGCTCGGCACAGGAAAGAAGAGCAAAACCGTTTAGTTCTAGTGCGTATTTCTACCACTCTAAAGCGGTGACTTCCAAGGCCAGCACGTGTGTTCTGGCCTTGTTCAATGCTATTCTAGAATATTATATTTTTAGAATAATTTATATAAACGGTATTTACAATCATTTTCAACTGCGTTTTATTTTTAAAAAAGCTTTGAAATACGAAATATGTATGAGTCTAGTTATAACTATTTGTGTTACATACTGAAATATCGAAAAAACAACAATGAAGCATTTCAGCCATTAAGTTGCCAATCTCCATTTCCTAAGTCTTATTTCCTGGTAGTTACTTTAGCGTGAAGGATGTAAGGATTTACAAAGCACGAGTGATAGTAATATTATAACCATAAATAGAATAAGATTTATTTATTTTTTGTGTGTGGTATTACTACTGCTCCCGTGTTAAGGAAATTATGATATATTGTGCTTCATATGCACAGGCGTCTCTAGCCTATGCAGCACCCGTGTGCAATAATTACCCTAGCGCCCTCTATGATTATGAATGATGAACCTGTAATCGTCCGTCACATTCAGGGCTAACCAGCCCTAAATCTTTATTTAATTAAAAGTCGTATAATTCACCAAATACATGTATATTTTAATCAGAACACATGAACAAGGGGCGTCTTTACCTATAGTGCAGGATGTACAATGCACACGAGCGCAGCACTGATTAACCTTGTAATAAATTATCATACAATTCATATTATATGTATACTCGTGTAGTGACATCATTAATGTTTCTAGGGTGTGCTTTTATTAGATCTAATGTGCTGTGCATTAGGTCTCGAGTTCTATTTCAGGGTCAAACCAATGTCTGTATGATCTTGCAAACATGTATTTGTTTTGAAGTTTGGGTGTTTTCTATGCATGATATGTATGTATTAACAAATACAAAAGTTTGTACATTAGTATATGTCATCTAGAGACCATATTATATATATGGGTTGATTTTATTACGAAAATCTTTTGACTACTATTTTAACTTATTAATATGTATAAGTCAAATTGTATTATAATATATAACATCACACCAAGGAGGCGGGGAATATCACAAACGTGACTAATAATTGTGACAAGAACTTAGGTCAAAAAACCATGAAATTCGGGTTACGTCGGGCACATAAAGCCGGGTACTCATTAGCGAACTGTAACTGTAACCGGACAGTTACAGTAACGTGGTTCTAGTGTGTACGCGTGTTGTAGTCTTCGTGTCCATCGAACTGAATATGTCCATCGAACGCCCTAACCCACCGTACTCATTCAGTCGGCTGTAACTGTTACCGAACAGATACAGTGTGTGTACGCGATGTCCACATTACTGTGAACGTAACGACAAGGCGGCTCTGACGCAGTGTTCGTTTGGAGCCTGACGATGTCGGACGATATATCTTTCGCGTGTGCAGCATATATACTTATAGACGCTTTACTCGATAATTATAAAAGGCCACGAAAATGGTGGACTCATCGAATGTACAGGAAAAGAATTAATCTACTTTTTCTTTGTTTTTTGTAGTAATCTTTGTCTTTCGGATTCCATAGAACACTGACATAGACATAGACATTTATCCTCTGTCCACTCACTCATCTCGAGAAGAATACTTATACATAGGTTCGTGGTGTGCAACGACCTTCTTTGGACGTCCACGAACGCACCGCGAGCTTCCTTTGGTTCGTGCCAAAAACCGACATCCATCGGCTCGCTGCGAGCCGCTCGCGCACAGCTCGCGGAAGGCTCGCGTACCACGTACACACTATGATCTGTGGTTACAGTAACGTTGAACGGTTACGTTACATAATGAGTACCTGTTTATCGTCGGCTCGCTGCGAACTGCAACTCGAACCGCTCGCGGCAAGTTCGCGAACCACGTACACATTACAATTTTTGGTTACATAACATGCAACAGTTACGGTTACAGTTCGCTAATGAGTACCCGGCTTTACGGTTACAGTTCGCTAATGAGTACCCGGCTTAATAAAACGATTAATTACCAGCTGACGCAAGTACTGTGCAGATGAGGGCGTTCCTGAGACACGTCATCCTCTCATCTTCATGAATGATGTTTCGATATGAAAGCTCATTGTACCTCTGGGCTGCTTCTATAAATTTCCTGCACAACAAAAATAGTATCTGTATATTAATAATACGTGAAGCAAAAACTTTATACCCCTTTTACGAAAAATATGCGAACGGCGCGGCGATGTATGAAATTTGGCACAGTTAAAGTTAATATGGAGGAGTGCTGAGAGCAAAAAAAATAAGAAAATGCATTTGGTCGAATTTCGACTACTCAGCGACTACCTATCTTGCTTGGCCATTTGATTGCGACTTGAAAAAAGCAACAGTGTGCTGTCGGCGCCAAACGATATGGTTTACGATTGTTAAATATTAGGATTTCAAAATTTCAATTAAGTCTGTCTTTCCTGACCATTACATGCTGGACACCTCTTGTTTTTTGTGTATACATAACTGGTACTGTGACAAAGAGTTAAATAATTTTACTATTAAAAACATTCTAGAATAAATGCAGAGTCCATCTAATGAATTTCACTAACAAAAAATTTTAATTGTAAAGGCGTTATACCTTAACCCTAGAAGCCCAATCATATTTTACTAGCTATTAAGCCCAAACATAGGTCAAATTGACCTACACTAATAAATATACTCTAGACTTAGTTTATTACATTATACCTATTGTTTTTCAATAATGCATTTATGTTATTTTATGGTTAAATGAGAAAAAGGAACATTAGAGTAATATTTATTTATTATACTATAAAAATGAAAACTTTAATGTAACGATACATAAAATTGGTAAAAAGGAGATCCTTTCGGTTTTGTATTTAGAATGCTATGTTATGTTTGCGTTAATCAAATAATACTTCTTTTTACTACTAAGTAGTCCACTTTTCATAATAATATTAACAGTTTTAGTATATTATTTTCACTTTATAAACACTTTTGACTCATAAAATTATGCACACGACAGATTAGTTTTTTGCATTTGATGCACTGTGAGTTTCTTTCGTTGCTTTTCATAACAATAATATCCACAGTAGTGACGCTTCTTTGGTTTTGTTTCAACAGTAAGATAATCTGACGATGGTTGTGGCTTAGCTTGAAGAATATTTGTAATAATTTCAAAGTAGGAACCCTATAAAGAAGGAGCTTTCAGCCGCCTTTGCATCCATGACGAAGTCAAGACAGTGCTCCAATTTATTCATGGCTTTTCTTTATTAGTCAGCTTGTTGCGACAGTAAATTACGTAGGCATTTACGAAAACCATATCGAGCATCCCGTAAAACACAGCCATGGGTCATCTTTTTGCCTTCCTATTAGTTAATATGGAGGAACACATTTGGTCTAAAGTATCAACACCTCGTTTTGTCTGCTCATTTGAATTTTCACGTTGTCTACCACCTCGTCTTCTACATCACTTTTTACTTCGACTTGAGCCACGCAAACGTCCTCTTCAGAGACTGTATCAAACGGCTCCAAGTTGACTGTAATTTCTAAAAAAGATGCTATCTGGAGCACCGTCAGGTATAATGTTTATAGTTACAAATAAACCAAGAAACTACATCTAAACATAAAAAAATAGCACATTATAAATACGTAAAACGAATGCAAAACTTACACAAAGCCCAAACATAGGTCAAAATGACCTATAACATTGCGATAACTACAAAACAACGATACTTACCAAAGTCTTATAACCATCTCCTATTAGCTCTTGACGGGCACTAAGTTGGTATGATCAATCAAGGCGATCGAACGAAACATACGAAAAAGATACCAAATATATGTTTCCATGTAGGTAAATTTGGCCTAAATTTGCTTCTAGGGTTAATAGCCATAAAAGTTAATACTGATTATTTTAGTACTGTTAACATTGACCATAATAAACGAGAACACAGGATGATGAATAATTTCTTATATTGTGATTACTACTAAGACATACCTTCTATAATCAAGAACTCTAGCGTAACACACTTTGTAGTAAATCTGTAGTTGCTCATTAGTAGTTTCAGCTTGCAACAGTGATGCCCTATTGACAAAAGCTTCTGCTTGAACCGGATCATCAACTTCCAGATAAAGCCGGGCTATCTTCAGATACGTCTCTAGTTTGTAATCCACTGAATATTGTCTGTAATTATATAATGTGTGATATGTTTTTTTTTCTATTTGAAAGATACACAAAATATTAGCCCAGAAACAAGAGAAATAAAATAGAAAACGAAAAAAGTTTGCAACTGGGCTAGGGGGCAGGTTCCCTAAACAGGTTTGATTTTATATGTGTGTATTAAAGTAGAGAAATACAGTATAATAAAATCAAACAGAAAAGACAGAGTGGGTCACTGAATTAAAGTAAGCTGCCAAAGGAACTTAGTAAAGATCGAAGTTTTTAAAGTGCAGTGTTTTATAAAATAACTTTAGTACTTTTGGCCTGTTTCCAATGGTATCCCAACTAGTACATTTGCAGCTTCTTTCCAATTTTGATTCCTTTCATAGATATCAGCTAAATGTTGTCTGATGCTGGCCACCTGTAATAATGAATGCACAAGTTCATGCATTTTAATGTAATAGATCTAAGTTCTATAAAGCTGGCTTTTTTTATAATTACATGATTACCTGTTCTTCAAAGGAAATGACCCTAGGTTGTATAACATCCAGGGCAAAATGTGACACATCCTGTGAAACATTGTCTGTAAGGAGAGCTAAATGAGTGCTCACATCTGTTAGAAGCTGGCGGGATATGACCAAACTGACATTTTCATTCACAACTGAAATTAATAATATTAAATTACATACATTTTTGTTAAATAAAAAAGAAACAGTTAAAAAAAATAGAAAGAAGGTGTTATAACTCAAAGCTCTAAAAGTACATACTTGCTTCCACAAATGCTTTGAGTGAATCAGCTAGTTCAGCTTCAGAACTTTTTAAAATCTCCATAAGAACATTGCGGTACCTTAAAATCATTTAATGTAATTAATAAAAATTATCTTTTTAAATGTCTTATTGGTTTGGAAAGATAAACGAATTACTCTTACTTTTCAGCTTGGTCTTTATGTAATCCACCAGAATTCCTAAGCTCGCTTAAGTACTGCCGTACACCTTGCAAGTTTAGAGGCATTGTATCGATGCAACGATTACGCTATGGACACAAAAGTTTAATCAAGAAGAATTACTTATTTTTTACTGACTGACTGACAGTTTCAATCAAATTTCAATGTTTTGACAATGACGTTGTTGATTGACCGACATGTTGCCAACCCTGTCCTAGTTCTACACCATTTGGAAGTGTGGCACGTGAAAGTTGAACAAATTCCACTGCACATTCTGCTTACAGTCCAGCTTTTATTATCATCATCATCTTTTAAATTACAGTATTCAAGAAACAAGAGATTTAATGAGTCTGTGTTAGCATGAACAAGGCAAAAAATTTACTACAGGCCTGCCTGCTTACTCAAACACTTTAAAGATCTATTTTAACATTTTGAAAGTCTCAAAAGTGTGAGAATTTAGAGAAATCAAATAAAGAAAAATAGTATTGCCTACCTTTTAGGGTTCCGTAGTTCATGACTCGGAAGTCGGAACCCTTATAGATTCGCCACATCCGTCCTTCCGTTCCTCCGACCTTGACGTACCACCCAAACTGTTGGTGCTAGTAGGATAAAACTGCAATAATATATGTGTTTTTATCATGTCGTCAAAGTGCTAGAATAAAATTACGATTTTTTTTTTTTTTGGGTAGCTGCTTTTAAAGGAATTTTTTTCTTGCGTCTACGCCATCGTGTGGAGGGTATCATTAGATATCTCTTTTATAAATAAATCATTGCGAGTTCGCTAAAACTATTCATCGATTTAGGTATCCACATGCGATTATTTAACTTTAAAGAGCATTTTTTTTTGTAAATTCAGGGCGTCCCCCCCTCCTCTAAAAGTTAAACAGCTGGCTCGAAGAATCTAAAAAAAAATGTAAGTAGTCTATTTATTGAACTTTAAAGGAAAACTATTGCAGCTTAAATAACTTATTTATTTCAGGAGTTATAGGGGTCTAACTTGTTAAATGCACTCACTTGGAAAACTTCGTACAAAAACAAGAAATTATAAATTAACATAACAATTGTCCATTGGACACCATCTTAAATCTACTTACTATTATTGGTGACATTTTATTGTCTTAACCATTAGTGGAACTCCAAATTTTATTGAACTATAACTAGTGATGGGTCGAGGGCAGAAACAAATAAGGGCGAAAAGGCAAAAACCTGGCACATTGAATAAATGCCCGAGCACTGGGCAAGAAACCGTAATACCGTTTTGTTAAAAAGTTGAATATTAACTGAATCACATCGTAATTGATAGTCCGTATTTTAAAAATTAATTATTTCCTTAAAAATACCTAATCATCTTGTTGAATCACAATTCTTATTCTGTTTTTATTGTGTTCGAAGTTTCGATGAAGTCGAATTGTCGATTAATCTTTGATACTCACACAAATGTTGCTAATTTATCATCACCGGCTTTAACCGGCCACTGCTAGGCATAATTCTATCCTTAACAACGATATTTTACTTTAATTATATTAAATAGTCACTGATATTTTAAAAAATCCCAATCAAAGTTTTTGCCCAGAAAAAAGACATTTATTGATCGTATACGGGCATTTATTGGGTATTTAATCAATATGTCCAAAGTGCCTGGGCATAAACCCATCTCTAACTATAACACGTTCATTACCGTTTAACAAGTAACAACTTAAAATTCAATAAAATTCATGATTCTACAACTTTTATATAGGAATGAGTAATAAATAAGTTTTATTTTTAAATTTCTCGCGTAGGCTAAAGTTAGCCTATTCTATAGTTTGTATTCATGCCACTTCTTGTTATTTATTTTGCTTCTCATGTTGGCCAATTGTGACATCAAAAATTGAAAGAAGCGCCATTGAAATTTTATTCACTTTTAATGAAATTTACTAGGAATTTATTTGTTTTGTTTACATTTGAAGTATTACAAACCGTCGAAAATTGTATTGACTTTGTAGTTAAGTGCTTGTGAACTATTATATGGCGAGGTTCTATCTTATATTATTGTTATATGTTTGTGTGGATTTGTTTTCAACCGTGGCGACTGAAGAGACTTCAGCAGCTTGTCGGAGAATTTTGACAACTTTTAAAATGGCGGCCTCTTTTGAACTCAAACATTGTTTTTATTTTTCTCCTGTATAGTGCAATTAAAGTTCTCTGAAGAGATAATAAACTAAGTAAAATTTAGAAGTTATATCTCCAACATGGATCATAATCTGGATGATTCTTTGAATTTGGAAAGTGCCATGGCAAGTGTAAGTAGCAAATTTATCATGATAAAATTTTTAGACATTCTGTAACTTTCTTTAAACTTAATATATTAACTTCATATGTTTTAATCCTGAAGGTCTATTTATCTGATTTTGGCCTATTTTTGTAATTCATTGAAGTTACAACACATTTTAAATACAAAACCATAATAGTGTACATAAAACTATAAAGACTTCTTGTCATTTTTATGAACAAAATTATTTTAAAACTACTGTCAATAACAATTTTTCAGTTATTAAATACTCAGTCTCATTAAAAATTTGCTCTAAAATACAAATTTATACATTATTTCTTTCTGACAATAATCTGAATCATCTGCATTTCAATTTAAGATTTGCAAAAGTATATTTATTGTTTTTCAAACGGTCTTCCCGTCTGACTGTACAATAAAACAATATAATTAATATTTGGACTTCTGTATAAATATTATAAATAAACAAATGCTACTTTCAAAATTCCATGACAGTAAATGCATCACAAAATAAGCACTTACCATTAAACGACTAACCCTTTCTGTTTTATAGAGATATTTAAAAATAAGATACTAATCACATTTTTAACAGATTTTTTTATTTATTTTTTATTTGATGCCTGAAAAAGTGAACACAGCCTGAAAAATAATCTATTTATAAAAAAGAATATTGTATTTTTTCTGATTGATATTTTGATTAGAGATAGTATTTCTGTTCAGATCCCAATTAGTTTTTGCATCAAACTAATATTGCTACTTCTATGAATATTTTTATTAATGACTCTGCCATCAAGCAAATAATTGTCAATCTTCAGATGTAAATACATATATCATACAGCTTTTGTAAAATTAGGTATCCTCCATTGAGCAACAACAATACATACATATATACTCACAAACTTTTGCTTAAAAGTTATGTAGATTATTTTCATACACTGACAACTGTTCTTCTTTTTCTATTCCAGATGGATTTTGACCATTCTGGTGTGGTTGTGACACAGGAAGACATAACACTGGAAACAACTGGCCATGAAGGTGACATACCTATGGATTTTGAGCACATAGAGGAGAAACCCATACTTATGGACACAGGAAATGAAGAGATTATTGGTAATTGGTTTTTTATCAAGCAATCATTTATCAACTTATTTCTATCCATTGCTGAAAGAGAACTCCTTCATAGAGTGCTTTTTATTATCAACAATATTCAATACAATAAATGGTCAGTTCAACTATATAACAAAATAAATAAAAAGATAAATAACAAGAAACTATTAAGATTGTTAAGAGACTCCGTAACCCTAAGGGGGAACTGAAATTCAAAGGTTGACTAGTTGTCAGTGAAGTTTGAGGGCACTGACTTTCCTATAACAATTGCCATACATGTTCAAGACAACCCGGACCGACGGATGCGTGAATCACCGCCAAACTTTCAAACGCATACGCTATCCACTTAACCAACGAGGCCATCAAAACAGACAATTTAATTTTACCCCATTTTTAAGTTTCAGATTTTATGGGTGAGGAATTCACATTGCAAGAGTATGCAACACAAGACACAACAGGAGTTGGAACAGTTGATGTAAATGTATGTTATTTTTTATTTTAATGTAGAACTGAATTATAAATTACAAGATTAGTAGTTTAATATATATACACATATAAAGCTAGGCGATGGACTGACTTGGGTTCAATCTTCGTATAATACAGCATTATGAATTAAAAAAAACTGATATCCTTCTAAGTTTACAGCTATCTGAACTATTGTGTTTAGACATATAGTTAGTCTAGGTATATATGTCATAATGTTTATTATACATAAAAGTAGCCTAAGTTACTCCTTTCATCAACAAATATCTGCCAGTGAATGTCCCGTCGAAATCAGTCTAGCCATTCCAGAGATTACCCGGTACAAACAGACAAAAATTGTAAAAAAAAATATATTGGAGTATGTACCGTTTATGCATTTAATACAAAGCGGTTATTTTAATATTATAAACAGACACTCCAATTTTATTTATTTGTATAGATAATATATATATTTTTAATATATAAAGCTCTTGAAATTTTGTGTTGTAATTTTAGCATCTCAACATTCTGTCGCAGTCAGAATCAATGATAGACCTCAAGTTCGACTCAGAAATGATGACACAAACTGTTACGCCTGAGACTCTTCAACAACCGAAATATATTCAAGTCAAGGTAAACTACAAATAATTCTTTTGTAAAAACATACATTCGTTTTTTAATATAAGTTTAAATAAAATCTAAGGTTTTGATAAAACTTATTGTGGTTAACTTCTTTTTAATACCTAAGTACCAAAATTTTGATTTGATGCCTACCAATGTGACTCCACTCTGCCTGATGGTAAGCATGAATAGAATCCAAGAGTGGGGGCCACCAGACTGCCTGCGATGCAGGAAGTATGGCGATGCTGACCTAAACTATGGCGGCTTTGTGATGATGCTTTTTCACACCCCTCTTAAGGGACCCAGATTCATAATGAGAAGGGAACAGGTTGCGAGTTCCAGTTTTTAACTGCTCGGCACAGGAAAGAAGAGCTAAACCGTTTAGTTCTATTGCATATTTCTACCACTCTGAAGCGGTGACTTCCAAGGCCAGCATGTGTTGTCCTAGGCCATCACGTGTTGTCCTGTAACAATCTAACTAATAAACAACTATTTAACAACCAATTGTTTTCTATGTCATGTCATTGCTTCCGCTTCATTTATGAATCATTCTGCTGTCATATATATATATATATATATATATATACTTTAACTTTACGATATTTTATTTGAAAATTACAAACCTTTAAAAGGATTTTTTTTATTTCTATGTTACGCTAGAAGTCAGCTAAAAACCACGTAGGCAGTTTATTCTTTAAGAAAATAGTGTCGCATAGATCAAACTGGCCTCTTGACCAATAAGGACCTCACTAAATATTATTTGATTCACAAATAATTGTTTCGGAGTCTGGGTGTTTTCTATGTATAATATGTATGTATTTACAAAAAAAGTATGTTTATGTATTTAAATCAGTTGCCTAGTATCCATAATATAAGCTCTGCTTAGCTTGGGACTAGATGATGTTGTGTCTTAGATGTCTGAAATATTTATTTATAAACTAACTGACCTGGCTCTCTTCGTACTGCCTCAGTCGATAAATAGAAGACCTAAACTTTTGTATAAAATAAACTTAAAACAAACAAAAGAAATCTAAAAACAAAAAAATGCAATTTATTTCTATATCATCAACAACCCATAACGTCCCACTGCTGGGCTCAGGTCTCCTCTCAAGAGAGGGTTAAGGCCATACGTCCCCACGCTGGCCGAGTGCGGGTTGGGGACAGGTAAGACACGTTGTGGCTACGTAATCTTGCTGTTGGATGTTTTTAAGCCGCCCGAAGGCCTCCAACTAATCTTCACGACTGCTATCTTATGATAACAACCGGGACCGACTGCTTAACGTGACCTCCGAATCACGGAAACGCTCATTATATGTAATAATGCCACAAACGGTCACCCATCTAGGTCCGACCGCGCCGTCGTTGCTTACCCTTGGTGATTGTTTCCAATCACCTAAGGCCACTCGGCTATGAGCGCGCTATTTCTATATATTCACCTTTTAAACCTTCTCTGGACTTCCTCAAATAATTCAAGACCAAAATTAGACTTTTAGTGACACTAACGAAAATCAATTCATTATTATTTATAAATTTACATTTATCTTTATTATTATCATATATTATATTATTATTTATTATTATTATTTAATACTATTTATTATTTATAAATTTACATTTATCTATCTGACCAGAGTATGGTGCTATATAATTTAGTTTTTAGTTGTAAATTATTTGGAAACATAATATCTAAAGTTCTAATATGTTCCTTTTCAGGCTGCAGTAGGCCAACCTCGTACTATAAAGACTACAGCGAGCACCTTACCACGTCAAGTAGCGATCGCACCAAAACCACCTAAACTTACTCCCACAGTCTCTAAACCGCAGTCTTTTACCGCTGCGAAACAATTCGCTATTGCACCCAAACCCGTCACATTAGTCGCTAATAAAAGTGCGAGTTTAGTGAAAAAGATGGCTCTCACTGGCGTTATACAAGGCGGTGGTAAAAGTGGCAATGCTGTTTTGAGTAAGTATATATTTTATTCTATGTCTTCTAACTTCATCTGTATCTGACATAAACAATATGTGATTTTGCACACAATGCATGATTATGCAATAGCAAAAATTGCTACTGATTTCGAACTCTATCAAATCTAAATGAAATTAAAATGGGAATTACGGAATAAGCCCCTTTTAAATGATCATAATTTTAAATCCATTTATAATAAAAGAACATTTTCAACATAATTATATATCAATAATATCTTACTTTGTAAAGTTGTTTCAAAATAAACTCTTATTTACCTTTTTGAAACATTTTTGCTGATTCTAGACAATCAAGCACTAAAAATAAACTATCAAAAACTAAAGAATTTTGAATCCAACTAGTGGTTAGTATCCTTAAGATTACAATCAATTTAAATTTAACTAAAATACGCTTCAGCCATTGATATATAAAAACCCTAGATGCACAGTCTCAAACAAAAACGGCATACGAAACTGTCCCACTTAGTCATTGATGTATAAAAATATCAATGTGGGTAGTTTTAGTTATGCTATAAACATATCTTTTGCAAATTCAACCTTACGCGCATTGGTTAAAGTTTTTATTACAAAGCAGTGTACCATGACCAATCAAATTTTACTACCGAAGTTTTGAATAAGAACAGGGTCGTTTGGATTATGCGACTAAAATAAAAGGTTGTGTAATAGTCGTTCTCACACTGAAAAAGCGGCCATTGAAATTTGTCGTATTATTTGAAAAAGGAGCAATTGTGCTCGTATTTTATGAGGACGGTTTTGAGACGCTGAGTGTGTATCTTGGCTTCAGCTGCATAATATTTGTATAGTAGATCTGTATATTGTACTTAATTCCGTAAAGAAATTTTGTCACCGTTTTACATACATACATACTATTTTATAGATAATATATGATTTGTTTTATAGCACAAATTGGCAAGCAGCTAGTTATGATGCCAGCAGGAAGTGGTCAGAAAATAAAATTGGTTACATCTGGTTCAGGAATGTCAATGCAATATGTACGGCCGAGTTCTGATCAGGTATGATAACTAAACATATTTTATATTCACACCTATTTACCAAAGGTTAAATGTAGTTGTGTTGTTTATCTATATTATAATTATATTATGATAAAATTGTACAAGGTTAATGACTACAATTTGATTTATTTAATAGCCTACCAAGGTGATTACTCTGCCTGATGGAAAGTCATGCTTGAAAAACAGAGTGTATGAGAGTGAGAGTGTGACCTTGACTCACTGTTGCCAGGACAAATTATACAATTGTTTGTAGGTACTACTAATACATGTGATTTTGGGTTAGGGGGAGGGTTCGGCCTAAACCTCACCACATTCACCAGGGGGAGGGAGGGGTTAAAAATGCAAAAAAAAAACAAGTGATTAAGATTAATGGTTGGCACCTTATTTGCTAAGTTTACATTTAGTGTAACTCACATAACTTTAGTTGAAAATATAACAGAACAGTTTTTTAAAGTTAAATAATTTTCATGATTATGACTGTAACACATTATATTTTGGATATAATTTTCATAAATATTTCAGAGTCAATTGATAACGACAAAACAAGTTAGCGGCGCTAGTGTAACAAAACCATTAGTTGGAAAGATCATTGTACAAGGTAAGTTAATGCTATGTAAATTAATAATTATAATGCCGTCGCGCCGAGTCTACTTTATAAAGATTGACTGCCTCGGTGGCGCAGTGGGGGGAGCGTTTGCGATTGCTCTGCTTCTCTGCCCAATATTTGTTTTGGAGTTTGGGTGTTTTCTATTTCTATGATATGTATGTATTTGCATAAAATAAGTATGATTATGCATTTCTCATCCTGGTTCTTATGTAGTTGCTCAGTGCCCATAATACAAGCTCTGCTTAGTTTGGGACTAGATGGCTTCATCTGTAAAATGTCCGAAATATTTATGAATTATTTATTATTATAAATGTGGATCTTTGTCGGTATAATTCGCCAGTAATGCCAGGGGGGTGTCACTCCGCAGTTTAGGTATAGTCGGCCGGCTGCCTGCCGGGTCAGACACGCCGGTCGAACAGACATCGTCAGAACAGTTCAGAGTTATACGACAGAAAGAGACGCAAGTGGAGGTAAATATAATCGTAGTGATTCGGCGCTGTGCGATCTGAATTGAACCTAATCTTTTGACACCGAGGGTATCTATAACTTTAATTTACTTTTCGGAGTGAGTCTTCTGTGCTGGTACTATTATGTATTCTGTGGTAATGCCCCGCGTACCGCAGTTGAGAACTCACCGAATGCTCGACTAAGGTTGTAGAGAACATCTGAGGCTAACAGCTATACATCACACAAAAAAAAAGATTTTTCTAATCCAAAATCATAAAATATGACAAAAACATCAAATACTTAACATAAATAAAATGTAACTTTAAGCTCCAAGCAACTTATTAATATAGAATTTTATTTATTTCTTTTGCTTATGAGATCACCATGACCACATGTCATAATCACATCATGACATGTGTTTAATGTAATTACACAAATTAAGATAATTATTATGTAATTCTCAAGAGTGTAAAACTATTGTTTTTTGTTGAAGATAATTGCAGGGTTTAGTAAAACGATGACTAATAAATAATACATCTCAGTAAACATTGCTGGATTGTATACACGGAGATATCTTCATCCACTACTAGTTAAAGGAAATATTTTTTGTTTTAAAATTAATAAATAAAAAAATTATTCCAGCAGGCCAGTCCAACGTATCCAGTGTTGACCCATCAAACCAGCCGGCCGTGATCACGAAGCTAATGCCGACTGTGAGTTCAGCTCCACACACTAGATACGTGATGCAACAGAAGACTGTGCCCATTAACATTGGAGGGACCAAGGTAAAGTGTTTACACTAATTAATATGTGTTTACACAATACTGACTGCCTTGTTGCTCTAATAGTTAGCGTATGCGACTGCCAATTAGTAGGTCTATGGTTCGATTCCCAACTTACCATTTTTTAATCTATTATCTCAAAAGAACATCCTCCTCCTTGCGTCGTTATTCTCAATTCTGAGGGTCGTGAACCCTACTTATTAGTGTTCTGCGAATGGCAGTTTACTAATTGTCTCGGTTTTGAGTAGTATGCAGGGCAGCATGGATCGTACTGCTGAGAAAGGAACAAATTAGGTCTGCCCAGCACAATCACTGGCATCACTGAACATAGACATCCCCCAAATCTATTCTCTTATTACTGCTGCGCCTCGCGGGTTTTACCTTTACAACTGCCACGATTTACACCTCGGCGCGTAACTAGTCTAAAAAATAGTAAAGTTACTTATTTTAACATTGGTTAATTGGTAACATTTAGGTCATTGAAAGTCGCGTCAAAATCGGTCCAGCCCTACTTGAGATTAGCTGAAGAACGGACAGATAAAATATATGTTTTAATGTAGTGGTAAAAAAATTAAGTATTGCAGAGAAATGCTATTCAATTTAAATAAAAAAAAAGAAACTTTTATTTATTTATATAGATTTTAGTGTGTTATTAACAACTTTTTATTCATTATTTACAGGTTTTCTTGGCATCGCCGACGAAACAGATGAAATTCAAAAAGCAAATAATATCATTACAGTCACCTACTTCAAAAGTGTTACCAGCAACTACACAAAGTAAAATCTGAGAATTCGCTAACAAAATATATTTTCAAAGGTTTAAAAGTAATAAGTGCAATAACCCGTATATTGGATTGTTTTAGGTGCTACAACTACTAAGAAAGTTGTTATTACGGCGAATCCTAATCAGAATGTGATACTAAAAACAACTGCTCCACCTAAAACAGCTCAGGTAACTTAATTTAGTGAAGAATTATGATGATGCAGACACACACATTAGTTTAGTGGTTAGTGAATACTAAGTCAGAGTTCTAGGGTTCCATTCCCACCTAGGACAAATAATTGTTTGACGTGCACGATTATTTGTTCTGTATTTGTGTGTAATTTATAATCTTACTTTCATGGTAGTATGACCACGCTGATTTCAGCATGAATGACCACAGCCGAAAAATGAAAAAAATTTAGTCATAAATTGGGCTTTTTGTTGTTATCGGTCACTCAAACATTAAACTCGATTTTAGGTATCAAAAGAAGGACAAAGAAGCCAATTACATCAAATCAGTGTTCCCGGCAAAGGTGTAAGTATGATATTGCCATCATATTCTTAATTACCTTAATATTACACTAATCTTACTATCCTAAAACAAAAATATAAAAGGATTCAAAGAAACGCATAGGATTTACTTACTTTTTAATTATAATTAAAAGTAAAAATAAATAACAGATTACTTACAAAATGTTTATAGATCCAATACATCCGACTGATTACAAACCCAACACCTGCACCTCAAGCGCCGGTCAGTCTGCCTTCGAAGAGCTTTGTTCTCACAGATACTAAAGGTAACAAACGCTCATTATATTAAAATTACAAACATCTGACAACTAAATAATATTTCGATGATCTAATACACAACGCCATCTAGTCCTGAACTTAGCAGATGTTGTACTATGTTGACAACTGACAAAAAAAGCCTGTAGTAATCCACAACTGGACACAGGCATCTTAGAAAGGATGTCCTTTAAGCGGGGCGTAAAAAAGCATCTTCAAGCAAAATAAGCCGCCATACATTATTGTCTGCATTTGCAGCAAGTGTGGAAGCCCCCACTCTTGGATTCTGCTCATGCTTTCCATCAGGCAGGGTAGAGTCACTTTGGATGGCTTAATATATTAAAAATATATGTTTTGGTACTTTAACATTATACTACCGCTAAACCGCGTTATATCTCGAATCTGTATATATACATATGTCACGGCTAATACCCGAAGTGCGGCTACACCTAGTTCTAGACGGCTGTAGCCGATTTTATTTGGTTAAAACCAGGTATAATATAACATTTAAGTTAGGTTAGTATTTTTATATCTATGAATAGACGCCTCAGTAGAGGCACCTAATATTAGCCGTAACAAATCTGTTACACCTAGGTGCCAACGGCTACTTACTACACCTAGTTATAGCCGGCTAGAACTAGGTTTATACACTTCGGGTATTAGCCGTAAAGTGTCAACCTATCGCCGTCCACTGCTAGACGAAGGTCTCCCCCAAGGAACGCCAACCATCCCGGTCTTGGGCAGTCCGCATCCATCCGCCGCCAGCCACCTTCCTCAAATCATCGGTCCATACATTAGCACCATCGGTACATTAGCCGTAACATAAAATTCTCGTCACCATGTTAGTTGCCATACTCCTCCGAAACGGCTTGATAGATCATAATTTTGTTTGTCGCTTCAGTAGGTCTGAGAATAGAACGTAAACTATTTTTTATACCCCTAGATAATAAAGGCTAAAAGGGACGCAAGCGGAGTCAAGGGCACCAGCTAGTAAATAAAAATTTCATGGCGGCTTTGCGCCTTCATTTATAAAGGGCCTCTCAGGGTCGATTCCCTCCCAGGACAAATCTTTGTTCAATACAAAGATTTGTCCTGAACGCGATTTTTTTTTTGTGTCTGGATGAATCTTATCTTTTATATGTAGAAAGGTATAAGTAAGGTTATCAAAAGTCAGAAGAAGTTACCATAGTACAATCCTGTAGGCTTTGCGTAGTTCAGTAACAGATGGCCGTCGTGTGGGAGATTGTGAGGATATTGTTCACATTTTCTCCACAACAGTTTTAGTAAACTTGAGTAAAGTAAAATCAGAATTTTTATTATCGACTATAATAAAGGAAAATGTTGGTTTGTGTGCCTTTCCAAAGCTCAAAAAGTTCTACATAGATAATATATATGCTCTTTTCTTACGAAATGGAAACAGCATCAAGAGTTGTTTTTTTTTCTAATACTATTTCTTTATTTTTTTCTAATATTATTTCTTTATACAGCGATGTGAACGGTTACTTTTTGTTGTTATTTATTTTTTTCGTTATTTCTTTACACAAAATTATACTTTGCAGGTAATTTAATTTATATGTCAGGACAAAACGTAGTTAGTGACGAACCGCCTCCATTAATAACAACCGGAAGTGTGACATCTCCCAAAAGTAAGCTTACAATTTGGCTTTTTTAACAATTTTAAACTTGAAATGTTCAATTACTAATATTTCCATAAAATAATAATTTTATCTCTAAGTAGCTGGGATGGACGCACTTAGTACAATATTCTAACATTATTATTTAGGTTGTCATACTTTTTGACAAACTAACTTTTTAATCCATTTTCTGAATAAATTTTAGAAAATAGAAAACTCTATTCAAATATATATGACACTAACTCTAATTACAAAAATGTGTTTCTCTATTTGAAACGACACATTTGAAAATATTAAACATGGAACATTAACTTTTGGAATGTTCAAAATGAAAAAGTCAGATGTCAAAAGTAGTATAACAACACCGATGCAAGTGCGACGTTCGTGAAGCGTTTAATGAGAATTTTTTGAATTGTGCAGTGACATCGAAGCCGCAGAAGAAGTTGGTGCGGATAGCGCCCGTCGCTGCCAAATCCGCGCCTTCTGGGACGGTAAGGAAGCCAATAACTTTTGTGTTCAATCAATTTTACTTTGAAAATATTACAATATAGTACTGAAATCTGAAGCAAGTTATTTAAATAACGTTATTTTAGGCACGTTATTCTATCACTAAAAGTCAATTTTTTGGTGCATACAAAATTAATTCAGGTTTAAATTTTTGTTGTTATAATTTCGTGCCGGTGCCGGCCAGTACCGAATCGGGGTGGGTTATATTTTAAAAAAATAAAAAAAGTTTGCTTTATCTTGCTTTTAAAAAATATTCTTCATTCTGGAGATCTAGCGGAACCTTTATAGTTCTTTAAAATATTTGTTTCAAAAGTTATCCCAATTTGACGTAGATCTGGCTCTGATTTTTATGTTATGGTTAATGTATTCATAAAATGATGATTGCAGCAACATCCGTCGCGTTCGTCGCAGAGCTTGCTTGCACCACTGTCGCCTATCGAAACCACGATCGAACATATCCAGCAGAGCCAACAGTCCGGAGACTTGCATGAGGAACGCGTAGAAATAGAAGACAGCGGCATCGCAGGACAGGAAGATTCGCAGAGCGAAAACAAGGCAGCTCTTCGAGCTCTGTTGGATGAAGTTGGGAACACAAGTGACTACCAGCAAGAGCAACACGACGAGCTGCGAGCTCAGAGCCACTTAGAGCCTGCTATGCATGAAATTGAAGTGGAGTTTGAAAGGCAACAGGTGCTTATTATAACATTATTATAGAATTAACGAGGCAATGTCCAGACGTTGCTAGCGATTATAGGCATTGAGCACCACTCTTTACACCTTTTTATGATTTACTCATAGGACTGCTATACCCTACTAATATTATAAAATAAATGCGAAAATTTAAAAACATTTGTTGACCGCAAAAAGTTTTAATTCTCTTAAAGCAACATCACAATATTTTAAGCTTTATAATATTGACCGTCTTATTGGTCTAGTGGCTGCTGATAAAGAGGGCTAAATTCCAAGGTTGGACCAAATGTCTGGATGATGGATGATGAAAAAATATTTGTTTCGGAGTTTGGCTTTTCTATGTATAATATATATTTATTTACAAAAATTATAGATATTTAAATCAGTTGTCCAGTACCCATAGTACAAGCTTTGCTTAGTCTGGAACTAAATGATGTGTGTCAGAGATGTATTTACTATCAATATATATTTTTTTTAGATTTTTTTGTTGGGAAATGAAAATAATCACACTGAATGGATAAACCGACAAAAACGACAGTATTTTGTAACAGGAGCATCTATTACCTAGGCTAAGCGTAAATTTAGACTAGTAACTGTTTATCTCCTGGTGTGCTGGGTTTCTACAAAAGAGTTACCCGTTTTAAATGATTACACGCTTTTTATTAGCTTCACCTGTATGTTTCTTTGTATGTTTGTAACCGACTCCTTTGAACACACACATCGACACTTTAAACGATTTTGTTCAAAATTTGTAGATTTATCGAGGACTGACGACAATACAAAAAAATAAAAAAAAATAAGGCAAATATTTTTAAACAAATTAGGTAATTAAGTCGTTCTAAAAAAATTGTTTTAAAAAACTAAACAAACACTCTTTTAAACTAAAAAGTAGAAAATATTTTTAATGTAACAAAGCGTGGGGTGCTCTCTGAAAATATTTCAATAATGTCGCCTCACGCTTTTAACATGAAAAATATTTTCTACTTTTTAGTGTAAAAGTGTTTGTTTAGTTTTTAAAACTATTTTTCGTATTATACTATATCACGGCCGTAGTACTTTACCAATTTGTTCGTGTAAATCCTCAGACACCAGTGGAGGAAGATCCGAACAGCATGGACGCGCTGGACTCCAGCCACAGATCGGATGAGCATCCACTCATTGTCATACCGTCCAGTTACGGGAAACCCGCACAAATTAGGGTCAGCACTGACAACTCGCGACGAATTGTAAGTTGGTAGTTTAGAGTAGTGTATATTTTACACATTCATTTTTTTTTATATTTAGCCTACCAAAGTGAGAGTCACCCTGCCTGATGGAAAGCATGAGCAGAATCCAAGAGTGGGGGAAACCACACATCATTACTGAGAATGCAGACAGTAAAATATATCGGCCTACACTATGGCGGCTTAGTGAGATGCTTTTTCACGCCCCGCTTATATATAACTAGCTGAGTCCCGCGATGTTTCCCGCGGTTATTGTTGTAAAAGCGAAGCTAGTCGAAAAAGAATTAGCCTTAGTTACTCTTTATATCATCAGCTTTCTGCCAGTGAAAGTCCCGTCAAAATCGGTCCAGCTGTTCCAGAGATTACCCGGAACAAAAGACGGACAGACAGACAAATTTTATAAATCGTTTAATTACATTATACTTTCATAGTCATTTCGTAAAATTCTGTTAATTTGATATTACACACAGACTATTCAATTTTATTTATTTTTTGATTTTGCATCTTTTGTTATTATGATTATATCAAGTATTTATGATTACATATCTTTTCAGAGTGATTCTCAGGACTACCCAAATATGCAGGTTAATATAGAAGGAGAATCACTGCCAGCACCTTATCTATCGCCGAAGCAATCGCAAACAACTCTGTCTGAAACTGGTAACTATTTTGTCATGTCAATCATTACATTTTGCAGCAGCAGTTTGTTTTATTTTACAATCTCATGTTCAAATTTCCCGTTCACAACATATTGTGGAGTCATTAAAAGCGATGACAAATTTGTTCATCCATACAAAAACTAGTACAGTGAGAAGATGTAACTTTTTTCACGCGAGTCCAGTCGCTTGTTTACTTTAAGATAATAAATCTAAAAAAATAATGTAAAAAATGATCAAGCTATCAGACTTATGAATTGATGACTGCAGACTTGTGAATGCAAATCAAATCAAACCATTTTATTTCAAATAAACCAATACAACGGCACTTTTAAAACGTCAAGTAGTCAGTCGGTCCATGGACACTCTATTTCCAACATAGTTTTTACAATTTTTGGTTACATTGTTCTAAAACATGCATTATGAAAATGCCTAAGCATTTTCATAATGCATATTCATAAATTGATGATCTTAGCAAGTTCAACCAAACAAACACTCTTCAGTTTTCTTTATACCTGTATATTTTTTAGCCTCGGTAATAGTCTCGGTGATTAGTAAATAATTGTATAAAATGTGATGAATTAGACTTGGTGTCGGGTGACTTGGAGCTGAGACCGCGCAAGGCGTGTAACTGCACCAAGTCTCAATGTCTCAAGTTGTACTGCGACTGCTTCGCCAACGGAGAGTTCTGCAACCGGTGCAACTGCAATAACTGCCACAACAATCTGGAGAACGAAGAGTTGAGGCAGAAGGCTATCAGAGCGTGCTTGGACAGGAATCCAAATGCATTCAGGTAAAAATATTCAGTACCCACCTTGCGAAATAGTAGCTGTATAATAATCTTACAATACGGGTTGTGATCTATTTGGGTCATAAGTGAGATTAACAAGAAACTATAAACCTAGGCTTTTTTTTCTTTTTATACGCGGGGACTGCTTTTCGCACCATACCCATCGTGGGGTAAACGAAGGTCGTGTGGGACTCTCGGGAAACCCGGTTTACCCACTAAACCCCGCAACGGGATACCTCGGTATTCGGGAATAACGAACGCATCAGCGGCTTCTGGTGTTCCCCCTGCGGTACCCCACAACAGGGTACATGCCGGGGTGACTGGACTCACTCCCGGGACAGGACGCTATTGCGCCTCACCGGTCTACACAGTAAGAGGCAGAACATCGACTCGCCTTGGACGACACTCTTCGGCCGCACCGGGGTGGCACATCGGTCGGTCTATTGCAGCGGTCACATCTCCCCAAGATGTGGCCGCGGCCCTAACTATAAACCTAGCCTAGAGTATTTAAGTTGGCGGTGTAAGTCATTGCCCTCAAATATACTAACAGCTAATTCAACATCAGGCTAGCGGAGGTCCCATGCAAGTCGATCTATGATTCTATCGAAAAACTGAAATTGTGATAAAACCGGTAGAACTAGTAGCCAATACCAAAAACACTTGAGAATAATAAAGGCTAGGTTATACGATAAAGATAATGATTATTTCTTTACAAATTATATTTTTAGGCCTAAGATTGGTAAAGCGAAAAGTGGAGGTCCAGACATAGTCAGAAGGCACAATAAAGGATGCAATTGTAAAAGGAGTGGATGTCTCAAAAATTATTGCGAATGTTATGAGGTAAGTCATTTAATATTTATTTCATTTTTATTTGTTGTCTGTTACGTACCTTTCGATGAATATCCATCTGCATTATAAGAAACGTATTATTGAATTACATATTTTCTTTAACAAAAAAACATTTGATTTAGGCGAAGATAGCTTGCACTACGATGTGTAAATGTGTGGGGTGTCGCAACGTTGAAGAAACGCTGGAACGACGACGAGATGCCATGCGCCTGCGGGACAAGCTCGCCGACCCCATGTTCAGACCGCCCACCGTCGGACAAGCCAAGTAACTACATTTCTTACACCATCATTTACTTGTGAAACGATGTCCTGCTACGGCTACGTCTTTTCCTTCAGAATCCGTGATCGTATGATTTCGAATCTTGAGACTTTCGATAATTTTATCTTCTCTCTATAAATTTAAAAATAAATTCGCGTAGAAACAAACTATAAATGCAGGGCGGGCATTCAATATCAATACCAATAGGTATCATCATAACATAATAATAAAATTAGATGACAAAATCGGCCTAGTGCGTGTCAGGCCACGCATAGGAAAGGGTTCCTCCGTCACCCATAATGGTACGTGGATTAGAAATCGTATCCAATGGATAATTGTTATGTTTACGTATTAATGCGTTGATTTTTTGTGACTTTTCCAAGTAAGCGCATTGTAAAAGTTAAGCCTCTATAACTCCT